>OY986437.1:50682829-51882829 GCA_963920525.1 Dichetophora obliterata
ATGTACATTGTGTCCTAAAATACTTTTCTGTAAAGGTTCATCGATATCTGACCTTCACAACCACCTCAAACGAATCCATAAAGATGCAAATAGTATCGACAAAAAATATACGAAGCCTTTTACTTTTCCGATTTAAACCGGTTACTTTTTTTAAGTATTCGAAAATTCGGTTTTTAAAAAATTTATCATTTACGTATTATTCGAGAAACCGGTTTTTACATTTTGTTGAATATTTGACAACACTAGAGTCAATTGAAGGAGGGTTCAAGCTGTCTGTCTCATTGGCAACTGTAATGAATTTTTGGCAGGCAGCAGCAGCTCTATAAGTAGCATTTCATTACCAGCTACTGTATAGATATTTCCAACAATTCGATAGCAAAGACGTAAAGTTATAAGAAAGGCAACACATCATCAACAAGAGATTTATTGTGATATTGGCGGTTTAATGCTTTTATTTATTAAAATCTTTTCAGACACAAATTCTTTTCTTTCTTTTTTTACAAGCATTATTCGGCATTTTATATTTTTCAAATTTTTATTTGACTTTCTTAAAAAAGCACGGAAAATTTTCTAGAATTTGTAATACAATAAGAAAAAGTTATTATGTGTTTTAGGAACAAATCATTTTTATGATTTGAGTTGTTAATATTTTTTCTAGTTATAATTTTGTCCCTGCAAAAGTACCTTCTGCATACAAAAATAGCCATTGGTTTGTGTCAAAGATGAGATGGAAAAACTCTTACAGCCAATTTATCGAATCAAAATGAACAATGAATGTTAGTCACAACCATTACAAAGTTACTAACATTTATAAGAAAAACATAATTCAGTCGCATGCAGTGTTATGATGTAATATATTAGAAAGATAATATACTAGTAAACCCGTGTGGCATTAAAACGCCAAAATCAAACATACCTATTTAATAGATTTTCAATTGATCAAAATTGAAATGAAATTATATTAAATTCAATTTATATTAAAACGTGTGCGTATAAAAGTGGGTTATAAAAAAAACAATGAGGTCACAACTTGCTTTTTAAGTTATGAGCTTAATTTAACTTTTTTTTAATATAAGAGTACCTACAAATTGTCTTGAAAATCAGTGGTTTTAAAGCAAAATATTATTTTTAAACGTTTTTTCAAATTAACAATTTTTTTCTATTTTTTTTTTTTTTTGTCGACATTTTGTTTTTTTTTTTTTTTTTATTTACAAAGGTGGTTAAGATTTTAACAAATAAAAAAAATAAACTCAAAATATAGTACATTATGCTAAAAATTATAAATATTTCAAATTGACCTTCATTTTTTACTTTCAACAAGCTACTTTTAGTTTGGAGATAGTTTCAACTTCCACGAATTCTTAAAAAAATGTAATAAGAGTATGAAGTTACTAGTATCATTTTTATAGTGTTGAATTAATTACCTGTCGAAACAAATTTTTTTATGAAATGCAAAAAAAAATAGTCCCTTGTCATCCTAAAATCCACAAAAGTGTGCAACGCCACTGGGACCAGTTTCAAGAGGTGCCACTTTGTACTACTAAAAATGTACTACTAAAAGTATAAAATAACTTTTTTCTTAGTTTATATTAATGTACTTCAGATGTGTACAAAGTTTAATATGAATCCATAGAATCAATTTTTTTTAAAAAATTAAAAAAGAAACATCTAAGATTACGAAATTAACACTGCTCATACCTCTTAAATCTCGTTTTCTTTTATTTAAAAAACTTTTCAATTAAATACTTGAAATTAATATTTTTTTATCTGTTATAAGTGGGTACACTCGCGCTCAAAAAAAAAGCCGAGTTCATAATTTGATAACTAATATTATTTTTCTTAAATCATAACACAGTGTGCCAAAACCATAAATAAACAAGCACATCCAAATTTTATAAAAATTCTTAAAGAAAGACATGTTGAGAGTCCATCGCACTTAATTTGACCTCTCAAGATCATCACGATTTTTTTCTACTTATTTTTAAAGTTGAAGTGTTTGAATTTTTTTGTGCCGAAATTAATTGCACTTTTACAGCCATTTGGCCTATTGGAAATTAAAAATAAAATTCACTTTTTTTAAATAGAATTTAGTTTTTTTTTTAAATTCTGAACACGGATTCGGATTCAGCGACCCATTTTTGGAATACCATTTTTTTTCCAGCCCCGAATTCATAAAAATACAAAAAATAAGGTAGCAACCCTATCTGCCATCTTGAATTTTAAAATTCTGACTTCAGATTCGAAATCAGTGACTTCCTAACACTGTTAAATGATGATTAAAACTCTTAAATATACATATTATAATGTAGTAATACTGTGGTAAAAATTAAGGTGGCAACTCTAACCTCCATCTTAAGTTTTAAAACTGTGACATTATATTCGAAATTAAATCTGTTGTCAGAATTTCAAAATTTAGAGAACTCGCAAAAATACCCAAAAATCTAGGTGGCAACTCTATCCGCCATCTTGAATTTTAAATTCTGACATCAGATCCGAAATCATCTACCCCCTAAAAGTGCCAACCACGGACTCCACAGAACACTTAATAGTCATAATACGCTTAAGCTTTTCCTACACAAGCTCATTGAATTTTTTTTTATACTTGTTTTTATTCGATACTTGCCTTCAATTTTAAGCTTTTTGCTGAAGGTATCAAGCCTTCCTTTACTTGAAACTGCATGCCGTTCGCTTGTAAGTTAGCAGACTTGCAAGTCTTAATTTGTAGTGGGCTTATTTATATTCAATTACAAGCTTTACTTGATTCAAAATTATCAAGCTCAAGCTAGCTTGAAAATTATCAAGCTCAAGCAAGTACTTGAAATAGACTTCAAGTAGGCTTGTGCAGTTCTCTGATATGAGTACTACTTTGGAACTACTTATACTCATTCATACTAATTTTTGTGTAAGTGGGTCATGATTCGAAAATGTGATTCACTTTGTTTTGAATCAATTACATATGAAAACTACTTTGGAAACTACATAAACTTATTCATATTCATTTTGTGTAAGTGGCTCATGATTCAAAAATGTTTCACTTTTTTTCGAATCAATCTCATATGAGTACTACTTCGGAAACTACTTATACATATTTGTAGTAATTTCTGAGTAAGTGGCTCATGATTCAAAAATCTGATTCACTTTTTTTTTCGAATCAATAACGTATAAGTACTACTTTGGAAACTACTTATGCTTCTTCTTACTCATTTTTGAGTTAGTGGCTCATTGGTTCAAAGATGTGATTCGTTGCAGATCTCTGGTATAAATGCATTAAGGTGGTGGTTGGCGGTGGTTATGCACATTATTAAAATTTATTTTGTTTTTTTATATTAATACCTTAACCCATTAAAAGCCAACAGTCTTTAAAATTAAAAATTATTCATTCTGTTTATTTAGTATAAATGAAAGGAACATAAAGAACTTAAAAAATGTGAAAAAATAAAAAAAAACGTGTTTATTGAAGGTTTTTGAGGCTGTACCCAAGCAGGTACAATGGCTCAATGCATGTATTCATGTATACTTATTTTTTTGTATGAACATTTTTGAAGTACTCCTTTTCTGCACACATAGCTAGGTCACATAGTTCACAACTCCATCTTGTTCGGCTGTGGCATTGACGGCAGCGTAACGGTTTTTCAATTCTCTTAGGAAAATGGTTTCCAGCAGTAAGAGCTACACTAGGAACAACCGATCGTTTAGATATTGCTGGTTGCGTGTAGTTTCGAAGGTAGTGCCGCACGATGGCACGATGAAACTGCAGTAAGTCCATTTTTGAGCTGTTGGCTACCTTGTACAATTTCCATGCGTTGACGACGATTGAACTCATCATTGCAGTGAAAAGCGGCCACCACCACTTCTTTCCACGAAATTTTATTCTGTAATTATTTTGTGCTTGATCATGTAGGTCAACGCCACCCATTCCATTTCAATTCCAATTGTAATCTGCAATTTTGGCTGTTGGACTCTTATCTTAGTTTTCGCGGTCGAGCACCAGCGATTCACGGAATTCATCGGTTCAATACCTTCAAAGTTCGATCCGACGGTTACAGCACTGTTATCATTCCACTTCACAAAAACAATTTCATTAGCTGTATCGTATCTGTAATCATAAAAACCTCTTTGTTCCTTTTTGAATTCTGCTTTGGATTTCAGCGGACATTTCTTTGTTCTCGAATCCCGTGTAGTACCAATAGCTCGAAATCCTTTTTGTTTCAGCAGAACCAACAGATCATGAGATGTAAAAAAATTATCAAAGAAAACAACGTGATCAGTTGGAATAGGTACACTATCTAAAAACTCCAAGACGACTCTAGATCCGAGTGGCAGTTTTAATTTTTCCGTACTGACATTTTTGGCACCACAATATGTATCAAGCTGGTACACATATCCACAACTGCTCGTCAGCATCCAATTTTTGAAGCCAAATCGTACGGGTTTGCCTCTGATAAATTGTTTTGAAGAGTGACTTCCAAAATATTTAACCATTGATTCGTCAATTGAAAGCTTTTCAAGCATATATCCAAATTGGGAAAATTTTTGGCATAGTAGTGTTTGCAAAGGTCTTACTTTTGCCATTTTGTCAGATAGTATCAAATTGCTGTTGTCAGCAAGATGAAGAAATTTTTTTATTTCCTTGAATCTGTTTCGGGACATATTGTTACAAACGACTGGTTAACGGGTGTCTTCAGATAATTTCCAGTACATATTCTCTCTCGGCATAGAGTGATATCCACTTAACAACAGAATTCCCAAAAAAACCTTCAAATCGTTCTCTGTGAATGAAAAATTATGCGCATTACATTATGAAGCATAAAGTCGCGTTTGATCGACGATATAATCGACCACTTCAGAGTCAAACAAAGTTTCGAACACTTCAAGCTCTGACTTTCCTCCTAACTTCGATATCATTTCGTTCTTGTTGTGCATAAAAAAACTTGTATTTGGCATTTCAATGGAACATTCTCTTTTTGACCATTTGGGAGAATTTTGAGCTGGTTTTGAGTGCTGGATTCTGTGACGCAGCTCTTGAAGGGGTACATCGTCTTCGCTATCGCTGCTAAAGAAAACCTCAATATCACCCGGAATATCTTGCGGCATGATGTTAGCGATAAGATCCTCAGCATCACCGTCCTCCTCATCTGTATTTATATCTGCATCTGGTGGAATATACGCAACATCAAAAACATTATGATTTTAAGCCCCTTCCACAAAATCCAAAGCGCTCTCTAGATTGTTAAATCTTCTGCCATAAAAGATTAATGGGTTGATGCTTTCAAACGCCATGTCAAATCAAAAAATACCTAGGAAAAATATAATAATAAAAAACTTATCAAAATATATACGTTATCAGCCATTGTACCCAAGCGCGTACACTGTTTTTCAAACTTAACTTTCGCTTGGAAAATCACTATTTTATGAACAAGTTTTTCCAAACTAGAAAAAAACAAGCCTGTTTATTCGTAAATCAAGTGCAAACTTTTTTAATTTTTATGCGACACACTTTTTACAGAGTCAAACGAACACTGACCTACCCAAAATGCACAAATCTGGAAAAGGCTAAAAAAAACAAAGCAAAATTTGAAGTACCGTTATTTGCTGCCGCTGCTTCGTCAAAGTGCTTTTATTAAGCAGAGTACACATAACACAAAATCAAAACAAACACTGAAAAAACTTATTTCTTAGTGAATTTATGGCATTTCAAATATGAGTGTTTTGCTGTACCTGTGCAAGTACAATGGCCAGTAATGGGTTAATATCTATTGAAATTTGTTTTCGTTTTTTTTTTTCGTTATTTGAAGTACGATATGGCTGTTTAGAAGGATTTTAAAATCTTAATGTAGCTCTTAATGGCCTAACTCGTCCCCACCCCTGTTATATAACATGCATCTTTACATATTTTTGATTTGCGGACTTTTTCTTTTAATTCTTAGCAAAAAAAGTAATATAGTAACTAATTACTTAAATTTTTAAGTAGTAAATAATATAATATTATTACATACGACACCTAAGCAAATATGTGAAAAGTAACATACTACTTCTCAAAGTAATATGTCACAACACTGCTTACTCAAACGAAGCTGTTATATATTTATTTTTACCGAAACTTATTGTGAATTATAAACACTAAACAAGAGTGCATTATAGCAAACGATGTTTGAAAATATGTAGTGTTATTCTCAATCACTTTTCGTAGCGAGAGCAAATCATTGCTCAAAAGTACCAAGCAGAGGCAGAAAAAAGCTTTTTACTTGCGGCTATGGTTCTGTGAATCAAAAGAAAATTCTGGTATATTAAAGTATAGTAATAAGATCTCACGTATATCAGACACATTCTGTGGAAAATGTTCGTGTCTAAGCAATAACTAACCATATGTTTCTCACAAATAAAACCATATCTTGCGCACTTTTTGTTTCTTTCTGCAATCATTAATTAATTTTATTATTATTTTTTTTCCCCCTTTTACTATTCCAGACTTCAGGACAGCTGTATTAGATACAAAAAATCCACCAACGCTCGACTCATTTTCAGCACAACAACTGCTGTTACGGCAACCTTTATAATAGAAGGATAATATCACTTGGCAGAAAAAACGGAAGAAAGTATTAAAAGGAAAGGATAAAAAAATTAACAATAAATATGCGCTTTCATATTTTATTGCTGGCGCTGGTGCTTCATCAAAATTGTTTGGTATGCAACGCCTATCCGCCAACGTATTCCGAAGAACCACCGGCGGTTGGTGACAGCGGAGGTGGTGGCAAAGATGCGCTAACATCTTCGGTCAAGTACATAACTAAGTCTAGAACAAGAGCTGTGGCAGCAGTAGCTGAAGCATCACCATCATCATTATTGTTATCCACTACCTCCGCACCAACGTCAAATACAACAACAACAACAGCAGAATCATTGCCATCCGCATCACAGCCACTTCATGTGCAGTCCGCTTTTGTTTATGAAGCCGCGTTACCTACGCAAGAAGACTCTACAGCAACAGCGGCTGTCACGGCTGAACGTGATGGCGAATCATCAAAGAAAATTATTGGATCCAGGTAAATCAACTGTAAAACTTTCTTAGAGGGTTTGACATTCTTTGGGGTAAAACTTTCTTAGAGGGTTTGAGATTCTTTGAGGTTGTTCGAGTTGTTTGAAGTTGAGCGAAAGTAAGTTCTTATTGGAAATTTAACAGTTTTGAAATTATTTGCATATCTTATGTGTACAAAATAAATTTTGTAATAGCAAAAAATTGACAAGAGAAATTTAAAGCAAGGTATAAGTTAAGAATATCGAAAGGCAAAGACATTCTACAGATTGTTTTTTAACATGAATGATTTAAGAAATGTGCAAAATTGCTCATTTCGGCAGTTTCCATTCCTTTGCTCTAGCCTAGCACTAAATTTACACAGCAATAATTTCAACCAACACAAAACAGCGCACCGCCAAACTAGGCATTATTCAAAATTCCGAACCTAGCATCTGCAATATCATCTGGCTAGAGTCAGTCAGCAACCAACCAAATAAACGACCAACCGTTCGTCACCTGTTAAGCCACCAATTTAGCAGGTGGTTTACATGGAGCAAAAATAATACAAATCAAAACAAAAACAGCAGAACGAAACAAAAAACAATAAAAAAACACCAAATAAAATAAAAGGCAGCCAACTCGAGGTCGGCATCAGTTCACATCTTGCAGCGGCAGCTTCATTCTGACCAAAATGTTGAATGTGATTAACGAAAAAGCCAGAAATAAATTTAAAACAAAATACCTGCTCGACAGCCGTGGTTGTGGTGGCTGGTTGTGGCGTTCAGAATAATGCCTGGTTGGTGGTAACGAACATGGTGCAACCTGCTATTGCTCTTGTTGTTGTACTCGTATTGCTAGGTTGCTGCAACTCCTGGTGTGGAAGCGAAGCTGCATTGAGTACTGGCTAGCTGGACTGACTGGGTGTCCATCATGAATATGCAAAATGCCAAAATAATAGTGAATGTGTTCGTTTTACTAACATCTGGCTGGGGCTGGCTGGCTGGCTGTTTCTTCTGCTCTTTCTGTTCAAATCCGTCTGCCTGTCTGCCTGTCTTTTTAGCATGTCTACCCGCAGATTCTGGACAAAGTTTTGCCCGCCGTTGTTTGGAGGAGCACAGCACAGTGCAGCACAGCGTAGCTTATTCAATCGCTAAAGATGGGCTTTAGCGATCAATTCAAGTTGACCAACATTCTGACTGCTGGCTTTTATTTGTCTGAAATTGGACAACAACAACAACTGCTGCAGGAAGATACCACCGAAATCTGTTATTTGGAAGCTTTAGCAGAATTGTTGCTAGTTTGCAGTTGGCATTGCGGCTGCTGACAGCACACTTCTGATGAGAGCAGATACTTAAAACGGCACTAGATGATGATGATGATGCAGATGGGTGTTAGAATTTATTTTAAATAGCACAATAGTTGTATTGTGCGTTAGTTTTTATAAGGAAAGAGATTTTAGTTCGCATGAAAATCAAAAGAATGTTATAAATTCACAAAATTGCAGGTATTTGAGATGAGGCGTGGAAATGGACACAGAACACGGACACAGAACGCTGGAGCTGAAGTAATTAAGTTTATAGTTCATATAGAAGATTATAGTAGAAAATCAAGGAACTTAATGTGCTCGAAAGAACTGCCACTGAGGAGTCTGTAAAACCGGCAGCATAGGAAATGTTAAAATTTGTATTACAAATACAAACATTTTATTGTAATGCGATAAATTCTTTCTTAAAAACAAAAATCCATTTGAAGTGGAAATTAATGCAATTTATAAGATATAATAGCCGTTATAATCGATCTATAATATCTATTTATTGGCTCCATAAATGACGTACAATATCTTAGACTGGGACGAAGTTAAAATATCCCCGCGGCCGTGTTTTAAGGCCCAGTTATAATAGACGTAATGTAAAGTAACGTAATGTTATCAACTGTCATCGTGACGGGGCGTAATGTAAGAAAACGTTGTAGCAATTATAATAGGCAGTAGCAAGGCAGTTGTTTGTCGTAAATAATTGCACGTTCCTGTACAAATACAACTAAATCATCGTCATCTATAGCTGTGGATACATAAAACTATCACATTAATAACGAAAACTCAACAAAAAGCGTAGTTCAACAATATAAAATAGCGCAATAATCGAATCTAACCTCAATGTTTAGTTGTTCTTTACGGATCTAACGGATCTTTACGTCCCGTTACACTACGTTACTTCTATTATAATCACTTGTAAAAGAAAAGTATTGATTGAAACAGTAAGTGACAGAACACACTGCTGCAGTGACATTACACTACATTACTTTACGTCTATTATAACTGGGCCTTTAGTATATTCAAAGTTTTGATGCTATTATATTTTCAACATACCCATGGGCGTCCGCAGTATTTGTTCTAGGGGGATGGGGAAGGCATAAAGGAATCTAGAATGAACATGTAACCTACACAGAGAAAACAACATTTTCAAAAGTGGCAGAAACGAGCTACTTTTAAAAACGTTTAACCCAGATTTTGCACTTCTAACGTTTATTTTAATTTTAAAAACGAACATTTTAAAATGAAATAGTAAAACGTTTATTTTCATTTTAAAAACTTACATTTTCAAATTAGATTCTAAAATGTTCGTTTGATTTTTAACAATGGTTATCTTAAAATGCTGTAGTAAAACGTCTATTTTCATTTTAAAAACGAACATTTTAAATCGAGATTCTAAAATGTTCGTTTGATTTTTAATAATAAATATTCTCAAATGTAAAATGTTTATTTTCATTTTAAAAACGAAAATTTTAAAATTAGGTTCTAAAATGTTCGTTCGATTTGTAACAATAAACATTTTAAAATGCAATAGTGCAACAATTATTTATATTGTAAGAACGAAAATGTTCATTATTTCCCATTAATTCATAAATTTACAGTAATCCGCATTTCCTCTATTAATTAAAAAAAGCTTTATTGGGTTTCAAAATAACAGTTTTACAGTTTTTAGGCAAACTGCAGAGTGATGAAATCGGTAACGAAAAATATTTAATTTTCTGAACAAATATCAAATACGTAAGTCAAGGAAACATATATAACAAACAATTCGTTATTAACAAGTGTTCTGAAACAAAGTATGTGAATTTTACTATGTCATGGTAAAACGTTCGTAGTTGTTTTAAAAACGTTTCGTTTCACTTTTCTATTTAAAAATGGGCGTTTTCATTTTTGTATGGCGTAAAATGTTTCTAAAAATATTAATTTTAACCTACTATATTATAGTAAAACATTCGTAGTTGTTTTAAAAACGTTTCGTTTTACTTTTCTATTTTAAAATGTGCGTTTTAATTTTTGTATGGCGTAAAATATTTTTAAAAATATTAATTTTACTAAACGTTTTTATAATGTGCGTTTTTGATTTTTTGTTTTCTCAGTGTATATAATGCTATTTACTACGATTTTTGATACTAATTTTGTAAACATTATACGCACATTACACCGGTTGCCACACGCTTTTACACATAAAAAATCTTATATATTTTAGAGATTGTGTAAAAATATTTAACAACATTATTTAATTTTTTTTTCATGTAATATATCTGAGTAATTTTTTGCTAAAGCAAATATTCTTAATAGTTTAATAAATTCAGTAATGTAAGGCCTATATCCTTCAATGAAATTGCATTAATTACAATTGAACCCCCAGGTTTTCAACTTTTAAAAAAAGAATACAAGAGCTTCCTATTATTAAACAAAATTTTTTGTTTTGTTAAACTGAAACAAACTAAATTTTTAGGCCATTTTCTTACTTTGGAAGCCTTTAACTCCTAAAACAATTTTGAGTGGACTGAAATTTTTCACATTTGGATTTAGGAGGTCAAAATCCATATCATTCGAAAAATTAAAAAATTGAGTTGTTGATATTCCCGAAATGTTCCCCGCATGCTAAGGCAGATCTTTTTACCGGATCTCACACTACATTGATACCAATCTACTTATTTCTTTTTCTAACATGATTCAGTTCTAGGAACTTGCAAGTTCCTACAATCGAGTACGGAAACATACCTATTATCTGAATGATTAAAAAAAATGTATTTTTTTAATTCAAAACGTATGAATAAATTAATAAAGAGGTAGATATATATTAGACTTTTGGGTTTTATACATTTTCTTAACATATTCCAGAACCTCGGTGCTAGGCTTGATTCTGAATTCTGGTTTAATATAAGCACGTGACGCAAAAAAAAGTCCAAAAAATGCTCAAACTGGGTGGGCGCCGCTAAATAACGTGAATTTTAAAAAGTATAAAATGGTTGTTTCAAATCACATTTCCTATTTACGTTTATGTCATAGAAAACTTTTTAATATAAAAAATTTTAATGTAAGATATAAGATTACTTCAAAAATTAGCCCTTGATCCAAAACTGGCCTACTCTATTAAATTTCATAATTTTTTCTTTCGCTTTTAAATTATAAGCTTTGCTCTCGCCTAGATCGCAGCAAATTTCTTAAATTTAAATGCTGCAGGATTGTTTGTCATTTTATTAATATTAGGAACAATTTAAAAAAAAAATATCTAAATTCATCTATATGATAGAAAAATCCCGACTTTTGGGAAAACATTAATTTTTTTTTACTTATAACTTTATAACTTTGTCTTCTACTTGTTGACAATGACTTTCAAACATAAATTTGCATATCGTCTTAGTTTATATCCGTCATTCAATTAAATGCCCCTTGCTATCTGTTGCTACGAAGAATGATCTTCGACTAATAAGGGATATCATTCCTTAACATTCGTCAATTTCTCGTAGGAATAACTTTGTAATTTTGTTCATTACATTCGTAGTATTTACTTAAAAATTCATTCGTAGGTTGACCGTACTCATTATTCGTAAAAGGTACGAAGTTTTAGTTGAGTTTAAAAAATTTACAACTGAAATCGTTCAGACTGGTTTGTCGAACAATTACCGAATATAAGGAAATGTGTGATTGCAAGGTGGCCGTAGCCTCCTGAAAAAGTACGTGGCCCAAAAGCTACAGAACCGCGGTTCAAACCCCAGCTGAACAGAAGGTTTTTTTAACAAGGTATTAGGATCATTCGTAAATGTATTCGTACAATATACATATGTTTTTGTACAAATACGAATAAAATACGAGGGCGGATTGATATTGAAGCTACCTAAGTAGGAAAAAAATATTTTTTTTTTTAAAACCATTTATTTCTCAGCATAGTCTCCTTTTACTTCGACACACTTAGTAAGACGATATTCCACTTTTTTATACCATCTGAATAATACGATTTCGGGAACCCCTCAAAATACGCGTTAGTTTCGGTAATCACTTCTTCGTTTGAGATGAATCTTTTACTGCGAGCCATTTTTTCAAATTTGGAAACAGGAAAAAGTCAATAGGAGCTAAATCTGGACTATAAGGTGGATGATCAACCAATTCGAAGTGCATTTCACGTAATTTTAGCATCGTATCTAGTGCTGTGTGAGCCGGTGCGTTGTCTTGAAGAAAGAGCACTTTTTTCTTCTTTAAATGTGGTCGTTTTTCCTTGATTGCATCAATCAATTGATCCAAAAATGCACGATAATACTTTCCTGTGATTGTGGATCCTTTTTCAAGATAATCGATGAGCAATATTCCGTGTGCATCCCAAAATACAGTGGCCATTACCTTGCCAGCCGATTTCACTGCCTTTGCCTTCTTTGGAGCACTTCCACCAGCTTCCACCCATTTTTTTCGATTGATTTTTGGTTTCAGGTGTGTAGTGGTGGACCCACGTTTCACCAGGATTACGCTTTATCATGTACAAACACCGCTGTGAAGTGGTCTGTCGAACTCGTTTTTGTTCGACACTGAGCAAACGCGGCACCCATCTTGCCGATAGCTTTTTCATATGCAAATGTTCATGCAAAATGTTGAACACACTGTCATATGATATGTTTACCATTTCAACAATCTCACGCAACTTGACTCGGCGATCATTCATAACGATATCGAGAATTTTCTTGATATTTTCTTCAGTAACCACCTCTTTTGGCCTTCCTGTTGATGGTATTGTTGCAGTGCTTGTTCGGCCGCGTTTAAATTCAGCAATTAAATATTTTACCATGTAATCTGACGGAGCGGACTCACCGTAATGTTTATCGAGCTTTTCTTTTGTCTCTTTCGCCGTTTCCATTTTTCAAGAAACACAAATGTTGCTTACTTCAAATGACTACAACAAATAAACTAATCGATCTAGCGCTAGGTGGTAGCTTCAATATCAATCCGCCTTCGTATTCTTAATGTGAACCAAACTACGTCTATTCTACGAATTCTATTCGTGGCCGAAAATGACGAATAAAATTCTTAAAAAACTTTTTAATTTAGGAATACGTATAGAAAAGTGTCTGTGAAACAAGGATAAATTAAATGGTATCGTAACGTATTAGTCCGTGTTCCTATTACGCATTTTTGAGGCGATAACGACACCACTTTCAATTTTTGTTTGCAAACGCGGCTGAAAAATACTGAATATTAAATAAATAAATGTATTTAAATACTTACAAAATTCAGTATTTCTCAGCCGCTTCTGCGAAAAAAAACGTGAGAGTTGTGTCGCAATTGTGACAAAAACGCGTAATATGAACACGGCCTTACAGCAACGTGTACAATATACTATTAAAAATTAATAAATTTATTTATTTATTATTTATAAATTAACTTTATTTATAAGCTAACCTAAAAAATGTATTTTTGTTTTGTTTTCAAATATATTAAACACATTATAAATACATCTTCATATGAAATAAAACAAGCCGCAGGTTACAAAAAATTCAAAATCGACTTTTTGACTAATTATGATACACTTTATCAAAATACATGTTTCGCAAAATTTTACACTTCTACAACTTAAAACGACGTTTTTATTCACAAAGCTTTCAAATCCCTAAGTTTAAGCGCAACTTACAATTTTAAAAGCTTTTTGCTTCTCTCTTAAAATTGTTAAATTTAAAATTACGGCTTTTTTGATTTAATATACAAAATCAAAAAAAAATTTAATATACAATTTTAAAAGCTTTTTGCTTCTCTCTTAAAATTGTTAAATTTAAATTTACGGCTTTTTTGATTTAATATGAAAATATATTAAAAAATGTCATCGCCTAGGGGGAAAAAGGGGCGTTTTCCCCCCTGAGACCGCCCATGTGCACCGCGACCCATAGGATCTATTGTGCATGCCCTTGATTAACTCTCCAGATTTAGGCTTTTAATAAATTTTAGCACTGTCTCTGGCTTGGTGTTCCAAATTTCCGATGGGGGCACTACTAAGACTGTAGATTGCCGGACATTTACATAGAATCAAGGCTCATCTATACACAGAGAAAACAACATTTTCAAAACTAGCAGAAACGTGCCACTTTTAAAAACGTTTAACCCAGATTTTGCACTTCTAACGTTTATTTTATTTTTAAGAACGAGCATTTTAAAATGAAATAGTAAAACGTTGATATTCATTTTAAAAACGAAAATTTTAAAACTACATTCTAAAATGTTGGTTTGATTTTTTACAATGGACATTTTTAAATCCAATAGTAAAACAATTATTTTCATTTTAAAAACGAATATTTTAAAACTAGATTCTAAAATGTTCGTTCGATTTTTAACAATAAACATTTTAAAATGCAATATTAAAACGATTTTTTCATTTTAAAAACGAAAACTTTCATTATTTCCCATTAATTTAAAACATTTTCAAAAATTCCCATTTTTATTATATAAAAAGCACTTTAGTGGCTTTCAAAATTATAGTTTTATTTCAATTATTTTATCATCCGCAATGTCCCATTTCGTTCAAATATGTTAGATGATGATACTGTATCTCAGCGTCTATAAAAAATAGCATTTTCCAGATATTATTAATTTTATTATAAATAATTTAATACTTGCTCAATACTTAATACTTAGTTTGAATGGTGAAATCGAGAATGAAAAATATTTTGACATGAATTTAATAATTATGAGCTTTTTAGATCAAGTAGATTTCAATATTTTATTTTCTGAACAAATATCAAATACATAAATCAATGAAACATATGTTACAAACAATTTGTTCTTAACAAGTGTTTTTAAACAAAGTATGTGAAACAAACATTTATATAATCTTTTTACTATGTCATGTTAAAACGATCGTAGTTGTTTTAAAAACGTTTCGTTTTACTTTTCTATTTAAAAATGTGCGTTTTCAATTTTGAATGGCGTAAAATGTTTTTAAAAATATTCATTTTACTCTACTATATCATAGTAAAATATTTTTAGTTGTTTTGAAAACGCTTCGTTTTACTTTTCCATTTAAAAATGTGCGTTTTCAATTTTGTATGGCGTAAAATGTTTTTAAAAATATTCATTTTAATAAACGTTTTTAAAATGTGCGTTTTTGATTTTTTGTTTTCTCAGTGTAAGGTTATGGCACTTGAGAGCGAGCTCGGTCGAACTGTCAGAATGGATGAAAAGAAATGAAGAAAATTAATGCTTAGAAGAAGGAAAATCACAGTGATAGTTCGACCAAAGGCGGGAAAAAAAATGCATTTCTCTCAAGTGCCACAACCTTATAAATGAGCCTTGCATAGAATATGTTCAGGGGTTTCTTTTTCCTCCTCGAATAATCTGCAGACGTCTGATTTAGAAAGACCCCTCTTTTTAAGATGGTATCTGAGTCTACAGTGACCTGTGAAGTAGCTAGTTAGAATTCTAAGGTCTGCTTTGGTAAGCTTGAGTAAATGTTTTGATTTTGCTTTACTGGGAGTTAAAAAATTCTTTGCTTGGCTCTGTCCATTAGTGTCATTCCAGTGACACTGAGACTTCTTGTCTTCCCATATTATAATTTGTTTCTACAATGTAGCTTTTAGCTAGGCTACAGAATGGTTCAGGTCCTGTAAGAGTGCGAGACGCTCCTCGTTTGGTATGGCAGTCCGCCGTTTCGTTGCCCTCAAATCGTTTGTGACCGGGAACACACCCTAATTCTCTTTTATTGCTTTGTCCCAGCGTATTTAATAATTCGACGCAGTTGGAGACTAGCCTTTATTCAAGCTCATAGGCTTGAAGGGCTTTTAAGGTCGCTTGACTATCTGAAAGTATGTAGATGTGTGCCCCCTTGGATTTCCTATGGAAACATTCCCTGACACATACTTCAATGGCATATACCTCCGCCTGGAATATTGTCGGCGTGTATCGCATTGGAAGAGCATTTGGAAACTGGGACCATATATATCACCGCTCCCGTTACTCCATATATCAACATATTTTCACGTTTTGATGCATCAGTGTACCATATCTGTGAGCCAGAATCAACTGTGAAGCTATCACTCCTCCATAGTTGCCTATTGGGTATAACGACCCTGTAGCGTTTTGAGAAGTTGATCTTCAGCAGCATCCTGTTTGGAATTTTTAAAAAGGGGGCATCTATGAAGGTTTTAAGTATCTTTATGTTACCCGTAACATTCCCTTCCTCCTATTCACCTATTTCCGCCATTCTTAGTGCACTTAAACAAGCCTCTTTTCCGATAATAATCATTTAAGTGGGTAGCCCGATTATTACACTCAGAGCTTCAAATGGGCACGTTCTCATTACCCCATGGATACTAATGCACGCCATTCTTTGCAGCTTTGTCAGTTGCTTAGCTGCTGTGTGCTGTTGGACCTTAGTGCATATGCTGCATACGTAATCATAGGTCTAACAATGGTTGTAAAGGTCCAATAAATCATTTTCGGTTTGAGGCCCCACATTTTGCCATGGAGGCGTTGACAGGCAAATAGGGCATGTGGTGTTCCAAGGGAACTGCTTGTCAAAAATCACTCCTTAGTATGTGACCTCATTTGAAAAGTCAATTATTTTTCCATCCAGGGTAGGCCTTATCAGATTAAGGCTTCTTTTCCTACAGAAGGGTACCAGAATTGTTTTGTCAGGCATTAGCTATATATTTATGGAAAATAATTCACAATATATCCTGACCACTCACTGCTGTGCGAAATATTTATTCCGAATAAACAAAATTTATTTTGGCTTCTGGTAGAATATGCTTTATCACGGCTTCAACTTCAACAAAATAGAGGGTGTGACTATGAGAGTGTTCATTTTATTCAAAGTTTTGATTTTAAAAATATTAATTTTAAGGATATTAAGGAGGAAACCCAAAAATATTGGAAACTCATAAGTGTTAAAGAAATGATACGAGAAGGCTGGCAACAAACAGTTTCTCAGTTTCTCACTTTTTTAAACCTAACTTTGATAGGAAAATTAATCTCTTTGAAAATTATGGTAGTGTTTATATGGGTCAAGGAGTAATTGTACCTGAAAAACTCCATGAACGGGTTCTCACAAATTTACATGATACACATGTTGGTATTGTCCAAGCAAAAATGTTAGAGAGAAGTTATTTTTGGTGGCCTGGAATGGATAAAGATACCAAAGACTTTATATCGACATGCCAAGCTTGTTCAGGTCCTGTATAAATACAGAATATTCTTATAAAAAGCCCATATTGAACCATCACCAGCCATGGCCTAGTGAACCGACATTTTTCGAGCGTATACATTTGGATTTCTTACATTTCAACAACCATCATTTACTTATACTAAATCATATGTATAGTCGGAGGATTGACATAAAAATGATGTCCGGTGCTACGAGTAACATTAGTTCACTTGCTGAGCAACTGTGATATATATTCGGATATTTTGGGCTGCATAACAGTTACAGATAACGGTCAGCCATTTAGTTCTGCTGAGTTTATGCAAACTGCAAACAGAGGTATGCAAACTGTGAAGACGGAATTAAAAAAGTACTAATGGATTCAGGTGAAAAAACAATGGCGATTTATCTGTTACTTTAGAGATTTTATTACAATATAGGTTCACACCACCCAGTTGGGGAAGTAATAATTACTGAACTAGTTATTTTAATCTATGGACGAATTACCTTACAGATTTACAGAACAAAAAAGTATTTACTGTTATTAATTAAAAGGAATTAATTCACTTAATTAAACTTGTTAATTATATAATTAATTTGATTCAGTTTTATTTAGATTATGAAAAAATAAGACTAAAATACATTGACTCAATATAGGACTTAATACACCTAATATTATATTCAGAAGATAGAGTTTAAAAAGATTTCATTTGGTATTTAGAAATAGAAAAATCTAAATTATAGTTAGAATTTATGGAATTAAATAAATGCAAAGCTCGACATATATGGGCATTAACAGCATAATTAGATCGACAAATTTCCAAGTAAAACGGATACTAATTTCTGAGAGCTCTTGTAGGAGCATTGAAATCAATCATTTCCAATAGCGCAGGGCAATCAACGAAACCAGTAATGATATCAAACACAAAAAGCAATGACAAAATACTTCTTCTTTCCTCCAGAGGTTTTAAACTTATTAAGAGACATCGGTTATTATATGAGGGAGGTACACCGTCTGTATTAAAAGAACGCAAGGCAAACCTTGTTAAAGCTTTCTGAATTTTTTCAAGCCATAAACTATGAGCCTCGTAAAATGGGTTCCAAATAATCGCTGCGTATTCTAGCCTCGAGCGTGCAAGAGAATAAAACAGAGCTTTTAAAGTATACGGATCTAGAAAGCATGCACGATTACGACGAATGAACGCCAGCATAGCATAAGCTTTTGGAATAATGAAGTCAAGATGAGGAGTAAAAGTAAATTTACTATCAAAAACTACACCTTAGTCTTTGAATTGAGAAACGGAAGTTAATAAGGAATTGGCAATATAATAAGCGGATGGACAAATAGCATCAGATTTAGAAAAAGTCATAGAAACACATTTACTAAGGTTTAACAAAAGACCATTGTTACAACACCAAATATAAAGACTATCTTTTTCATTCTGTAAGACTAAAGTGTCATTAATATTACTTATTTTAAAGAAAATCTTAAGATCATCGGCATAGAGTAGATATCTACAATGAGAAAGAATTGAGGTAATGTCATTAATAAATAACAAAATAAGTAATGGCCCTAAGATACTTCCTTGCGGAACATCAGAGGTTGCATAAAAAGAGTAAGATTTTACGTTATCAAACGTCACTACGCGTGGTCTATCTGCTAAATAGGATTCCAGCCACTCCAGAAAAATTGAGTAGGAACCCAATTTTTCTAGCTTTTTAATTAAAAGAGCATGAGAAATTTTATCAAATGCTTTAGAAAAATCCATATAAATAGTGTCAACTTGACACCCTTGACTAAATGCTGAAATACAATATTCCGAAAACAACACTAAGTTTTTCGTTGTAGAACGACCAGGTACAAAACCATGTGTGTAAGGAGAAATAATAGTTTTTACTATAAAGAACATTTTGTCTTTTATTATCGACTCAAAGAGCTTAGATGTAGTTGTAAGTTTAGAAATTGGTCTTTAGTTCACTATATTATTTTTACAACCAGCCTTATGGATTGGAGTAATGAACGACTTTTTATAACAATCAATAAAATAACCTGAGGATAAAAACTATTAAATATTAAAGTTAACGGGTAGGCTAAATTGGCAGCACAATTTTTCAAAAATATGGAACAAAAACCATCAGCATCCATTCGATTTGAGAGTTTTAGATTAAAAACACACAAATAAGGCATTATTTTAACATGGGCTTGTCATAAGCGGTAATGTGTGATGATCCAGAATTACCAATAAGTAATGAACAACATAATGTAGTATTCCTTAACCAACTTTGTATTTATTGCTTTAAGTATTGTATTCTAAATATTGTGTATTTTTGTTATATTATTATGAATATAATAGAATATATTGAAATATAATATTATGAATATTATTACTAATGAATAAATTTTATTGAATTGAATAGAAATTAAAGTCAGAGATCAACTACTTACAACCTCCATTACCTATAAATCAGAGGTCAACTACTTACCTCCATTATTACCTATAAGTCAGAGGGTAACTAATTGCCTCTTGTATTACTTCTAAGTCGTAGTCTAAGTCGTATGTAGCATATTACCTCCAGTAAAACTTATAAAGAATAACTACTTAGCTTTATTACTGCCATTAAAGAGTACACTAGACGGGTTCATTTTCCAATAGTATTCCAGAATCTCCCTGCAAGGCAAGATTCTTTATCCTGGATGTAATATAAGGTCGTGACGGAAAAAAAATTCCAGAAAAATCTCAAGCTGGATGGGCGCCGCTAAAAAACGTGAATTTGAAAAAGTATAAAATGGATGTTTCAAATCAAGTTTCTTATTTACATTTGAGCCATACAAAAACTTTTGACCATAACATATTCTAATGTAAAATATTTCGTTCAATCCACTAACCAACAATCCTGCAACATTTAGATTTGCAAAAAGTGCAACCATCTAGGCGAAGGTTAAGTTTTTAGCTCCAAATCGAAAGAAAAAATTAGGTAATTCTTAATAAAGTAGGCCAATAATAGGGTCAATGTGGCGACCATAGCCTAGTGGGTAGAGTACGTGGCTCCTAAGCTAAAGAACCTCGGTAGCCCTGGTTCAATTCCAGCTCAGACAGAAAGTTTTTTTTAATTGAATTAATTTTTCTGTTCGGTCATCACCTCTCTGCAGATAATGGCAAAACCTCAGAGAGTAAAAATTGCCATGTAAAGCTTCTGGAGAACATAAGCCGTTCGGAGTCGGCATAAAACACGTAGGTCCAGTTCTCGGTCACTTGTGATCAAACATTTAATAACACGCACGGCAGAATTGATCAATAGAAGCTAGGTCAAAGTCCTTCCAAGTGCTGAAATGGCCAGTTTATTTTATTATTATTATTAATATAGGGTCAATGACTAATTTTTGTAAAAATCTGATGGCATATTCAGATTCAGAATCTGAAATTTTTTTTGCGTCACGACCTTATATTACATCCAGGATTCAGAATTTGGCCTTGCAAGTAGGTTTTGAAATATGTTAAGAAAATGTATGGAACCCTGAACCCATCTAGAGTACACGTTGGTTTGGCTTAGTTGAAATTAATTTTTTATTAATAAATTAATGCTTATATACATATAGAATTAAAGCAAAAAATTTTCAAAAAATAAAAAGTAAAGGTTAATATAAAAGTTTGTAAAAACTAAAAAAATCCAAAAATACATTTTTTTATTAAGATATTACAAATTCTTAAATAAATCATTAAAAAAAAAAATTTAAACTCATTAAACATCTAAATAAAAATTTATAAAAGCTAGTCTTATTTTAATGAAGCAATTTTTTTCATACTTTATTTGTAAAGAAAATAATTTTATAGTTTTTGAACCCCTTTTTAGTTCTATTTCAAATTTCTCCTTCGCATAGCCATCCTTTAAAATGGCACTTGTCATTAAATATATATAATACTAATTTCGAAGTAATCATTTCAGATGACATTGCACGTTGAAAAAAAAAATAATAAATATCTACCCAGGAAACTTGAGGCAATTCTTACCATAGAGCATTTGGACTACATTTTTGAGATCCCTGAACTCGGTTTAATGGTTATTGTTAATTTTTAACTTTTTTTTATATCAGCAGTGCTTGCTATAATTCATAATTTTCAGAAATTTCTGAAGAATTACTAGGGTCTGCGGAGTTAAATTTATTTTTTTTAGCTTCAAAATATATATTTTTTTTAACTAGTCGAACTTAAATTCTTTTGCCTATGCCCTTTTTTTTTTTAGACTGAACCAAGGCTCAGGGGATGCCCCCCTATAAATGCGTAAGCATTGTGTTGATTCGGAAGATGGGTGATAGTTAGTTGGAGGGTAGATAGATGGAGTAGTGTCGGTGAAGATTTGTTTTGAATTTGCACAGCTCAAAACTGCCGGGAAACACGCTCGCAGGGAGACTATTCCACAACTAAACCGCGCGACTAAAGAACGAATTATCGCGATAATGCGAGGTTCTATTAGGCATCTATTAGGCAATGGTAAAGGGGTGGGCTGCCCGAGTGGACCTGGGAAACACACGAGCTGGTGGCGTCAGGCCATGTATCTCCCTTGAACACTTCCCATGGTAATACCTATACAGAAGGCTTAGGCAACCTACATTACGTCGATGCTCAAGAGAGTTGAGAGAGGATGAAATACTTTCATCTCCTATCAAATATATCGCACGACGTTGAATTCGGTCCAGAAGCTCCAAATAAGATCTTGAAGCCCCTGCCCAAATGTGCGAATTGTACTCCATTTTCGGCCTAATATATGAGGTGTAGATCATGCGAAGATCAGCTGAAGTGAAATATTTTTTGCACCGTTTTAGAAAACCTAGGCACTTGCCCGCTTCTTTCGACACATCGAAAATATGATCATTCCAACGAAGATCACATTGGATCGATATGCCCAGAACGTCAAGAGCGGCTGATTCCACAAGATCCACACCATTCATATTGAGGGGAGCTAAGGGGCAATCCATCCGCTTGTGGGTTAACAGACAACACTGGGTCTTGCTTGCATTGAACTCTACTCTATTAGCAAGACCCCACTCGGAGATTTTTTGTAGATCATTAAGGAGTGTGTCATTCATAGTTTGCCTTTTTCTCTCAATCTCCATAGAGCGTGGGCGTTTTTTGAATGAATATGAATGACAAATGCTGCTGTCGTCCGCAAACGAATGAATTGGGTTATGCGTCAACGACAGAAGGTCGTAGATAAAAACCAGAAACAAGGTTGGCAATAGAACTGAACCCTGCGGTACTCTTGCGTTGATGGCGTGCTTCTCGGACGAAATACCGTCAACTACGACTCGAATCGTTCTGTCCTTGAGAAAACACGTGATCCATCGAGCAAAACTACCACCAAAACCACATGCAGCAAGTTTTGACACGAGCGCTTTATGCCATACTCGGTCGAACGCTTTTGAAATATCCAGAGCAACAACCCTGCTCTCGCCGAAAAAGTGAACGCATGTATTCCATTCTTCGGTTAAGAACGCCATAAGATCACCAGTAGAGCGATCCCTACGGAAACCATATTGACGGTCACTGAGCAGTTGGTTGTGCTCCAGATAGTTCACAACGTTGAAGTTTATTACGCTCTCCATAACTTTGGAAAGCGTAGAGCATATCGCAATGGGTCGGTAGTTTGCAGGGTTCGTGGCATCACCCTTTTTAGGTACCGGCTGGACATTTGCCACCTTCCAACAAGATGGAAATATTCCTGTTCTGTAGGAGATGTTGAAAAGGTTGCGCAAAGGCCGAGCCAGCGAAGAAGCACTCATTTTAAGCACAATTGGCGGTATGCCATCAGGACCAGAGGCTTTGTTAACATTGAGATTTGTAAGGACCCTTTTAACTGCTCTCGTTCGAAAGTATATCTCCTGCATTGCAGAAGATCCACCCTCAACAAAGGGCAGTGGCTGATTGCTATCCGAGAGAGTGGAATTTTGTGAAAACAATCTAGCCAATAGGTTCGCTTTATCAGCCGAGTCAGTGAAGATTTGGTCATCTTTTAAAAGAGCTGGAATCGATGACGATGTCTGGTTCTTAACTCTTTTAACAAATGACCAAAAATTTTTGCTCCCTTTGGGGCAGAGAAGAACCTGTTCTCGAATGCGAGCTTCGTACATACAACTTTTCGCGTTTTAAAATTGCATTACAGCGTTTCCTTGCCTCGATGCGAAGTCTTTTAGCATCAGTATTCTTGTTAGAACGCCAATTCTGAAAAGCTTCCTCTTTGGACCTGACTGCAATCCTGCAAGTCTCATTAAACCATGAGTGGTCTTTTGGTTTAATGCTTCTCATCTTATTGGGGATGAAAGACCGCATACCCAATAGAATAATTTCTTGTACCATGACAGCCGCGGCATTCATATTTCTATCAGCGAAACATAATTTCCAATTAAAGCTGCGATAAAAATTATTTAACGCAGTCCAATTTGCCTTTCCATAAAACCATGCAGTCCTCTTCGGGGCTTTAGGCGTAGAGGTGCAGGGGTTAGAATATGGAAAAACAGCGGATATGGTACAATGGTCCGAGTTACCAAGAGGTGCGTTGACACTCACATCATATTTTTCATGATGTGAAGTCAGAAAAAGGTCAAGGATATTATGGCTTTGCAAATCACTTTGGGGGAAAAAAGTGGGTTTCTTCACTAGTTGAATCAGTTGGTTCGATTCAGCAAATAGCTCAACATATTGTCCAACAGGTGTCAATGGGCCCGAGTGACGTAACCAAGCCGGGTTGTGGACATTGAAATCGCCTGCTACAACGATCTCACTGTCAGGAAACAACCCCAAAATATGCGTGATCGAATCAGAGAGAGAGTCCAGTTTGTTAAAAGTGGGCTCCCTTCCTAGATTCGGATTTCTATAAATAAAGCAGAAATGTAGCAAGTGAGAGCGAAGCCTGAACCTAACCCACATTGAGCTAAACTCTGGATCGGTCACGTTCAGACTCCGCTCACACTGGTACGCTACATCTGTTCTTATAAAAAGGGCAATGCCCCTATGCAAAGAAAACAATGGCAGTAAGCGATACCCAGGTATGTGAAAATCCAGTGGATCTGCATCCTCGGCCAACTGGGGCTCAGTGCCATTATTTGAGGCCTATGTAGAGTACAATGTACATAGACCGAGAAAAAATTCGCCCTCAGTCCACGAACATTGCAGAAATCTATGCGAAAATGACCCGACATTTCCGCACCATGCAAAAATCAAACAAATGAGGGCATACAAGGTAATTAATGGTAATTAATTAATTTATTATAATAGTAAATATATAATTATTTTTTTATAAAAAGATATAAAAATAATTGTAATTTAGTTTTCCAATCACACTTGTCGTATCGATTTTTGTTTAAATATTTGCTTTTTTTCACTTTATAGTATAAACTTGATCAACCAAATGCATGGAAATCACATTGAGCACTAAAGGTCTAGAAATTGCACTTTACGCAGCTCAAAACAGAGCAATAATTGAATGCGCTTTTTTGTTCTCTTATTTATTTATTGTTGTTTTTGTTTGAGGAGACCAAAATATATTTTTATATTGAAGACATGAACTGACATAACAAAAAAAAATGTTTATTTGTTGTTAAATTATCAGGTATTATAGCTAAGGTTATTTATTTTCAAATCGTAAGCGAGGACGTAAGGTTTTGAGTTGAGAGGCTACATTCACGACTGTTGTTACGGGGCATTTTGTTTGACATTATTTATTTACAAATTGTAAGCGAAGTCGTAATGGCATGTGCTTACAGGATATCTAGTTACTGTGCTAGTTGGGGCAGTAATAACTTCTCATTTCCCCACTGGGCAGTTTAGGTGAAGTCAGTAGTACCTAATGATTTATTATTTACATACTAGAGTTCGAGACAGCCCTAATTTTGAAAGAAAAACAGATGACAGCAGTTTTAATTAAGAAAGTCAAGTCAAAACATTTTTTTAACTTAATACATACTAATACATAATCATATTAATTGTATTTAATTCCTTCGCTCTACACCTTGCAGCCGAATTAATATAGCAGTTTTTTTTATACATATTTTTTCCATTAACTTGTACACACTAGCTCACATATGTACAACTCTTCACTTAAGAGGAGACGTACTTTTTCTGTTTTTCTCAATGGTCTATACGAATGTTACTAAGCCAAAGCTTAATTGTATTTTCCAAAAAACAAAAACAAGAACTTCATGGGATGAAGTCAATTTTAAAATAACCTTTTATAGCCATCAAACTTTGAAATTTAAATTTTTTTTTATTTGATCATCATTTTTAATTACGTTTTCTCATTTTTTTAAATTTTCGAAATAATTTTTTCTTAGATAGTTCCAAAATATACTCGCATTTCTTTATAGGCTTATGCCCTGTTTAGGTAAATTACGAACGCATCGTCTAACAGGTGGCAATCAGCTATTTTGGATCCATGTACTAAGAATGTCAGACACAGATGAACACAGCTGACTCAGTATTGCTTGGTTTTCACTATGTCATTTTTATGACGACACAAAAGTTTATCACCTGAAATATCAACTTAATAAAACTCTGGAACATTTTTTGCATAGCTCCATTTAATAATTTAGTTGTTTTTTCAATTTTCCAAGATTTTTTCCAAGTTAGAAAAAATGTCAACATGTTGTTATATTCAATTTGATTGACAACAACTGACCACTGAAAATGGCATAGTGAAAACCAAGCATTACGAACGAAGACGTAACCCCAGTGTAAAGTTGGGTCTTTGTAAGCAAAAAAATCCGAACGAGATGTCACACTTTGACGAGAGCAAAATTGTTATCGTTCTGAAAACAGAAGTTGCTGCTTACAGTTCTTGGAGCTAGTAGAGCAAAGCAGATGAAACATGGAATGCCATCTGCTAAAGTAAACTTCTACGGTCCTCCACATAGAAGTGCACACAATCTATTTAAAAACTGAAACTATTACAATCAATTTAAAAGCAGTTTAATTTCTACCAAAAGTCAACAATTCCGTAACCAAAACAGCTGATGCAAAAAGTATTGCCACCTTTTAAAGAAATTCTAGTAATAAGTATACAATTTTCAAGATTTTACGCAAAATCCTGAACTATTACAATCTGGTTATAATGTTTTTGACAAGTACTGACGTTGAGAGTATTTCAAAGACGTAGGCAACGTAATGTTAGACGACGACCTAAGAAAAAATTACAAAGACCCAATTTAGGACGATCACGTCGGAAAACAAACTAATCTTGTCGCGAAGGCTTCGTTTTACTTAAACAGGGCATTAATAGGAGGCTTACTACCCAAAGATACGAAATTTTTATCCTTAACTTGACTAATAAACAAAACATTGACAATTTAAGCAATTGCCTCAGAAGAGATTAACGCCACCCACGATATGACTTCACCAACATCACCACCTTAATGATATAAGATAACGCATAAAAAAGAATGCATTAAAAATGCGCACTTCACAAAAGAATGTAAAACTCAGCATCAAATGCAGCAGCATTCAACAATGCAGAAACGAACAAAGGCTGGCGGAATATCGTCGATGTGAAATTCATCATCAATGCAGCAGATTCTAACAAAGACAAACTCGAAGGAGAGAAAAAACCCTATCTGCTGGCTATGTCCTACGACATCAGCATGTGACATGACCGCATGCGGTACTCAATGCTGTGGTTATCGCTTAACTTTTTCCTAGCACTTGGATGAAACGGAAGTTGGCCATTCTTAGAATATGCGCGATCAAGGAATATCAAATGTCACGGCATGTCAAAGACGATGAACAATTGTTGACGACATGACATGCATTGACTTGGCTTGATGCATGGGGCGGCATATGTGCTGCACACACACACACACACACACACACACACACACACATTAACAGCATCCATCAGACGTCCAAGCCAACCGAATATTTTGCTAACGGCCAGAGAGAAAAACTTTCACCCAAGAACAAATGATATTTTCTGACAATGCTGCAGATAGTCGTTTGAGATTCCATTTTAGTTTTCTTTTTCGTTTTTATTTTCTCCTTGCCTTGCAGATATCGTGCGTTTATTTTGCGTCTACAGTTGGCTAAAGCGTTGAATATCCAGATTTATATGGGTTTAAATGGCCAAATGAAGCACGTATGCAAATCTGGCTTTTCCCTATCCTGCGCACATAAAAAACCACACTCAGAAAAAAATTTCCAGAAAATCTGGAAGAATTGCACCCAATCGTTAGAAAATCGGACTTCATTTAGCGACATGGACGATTTACTAAAAACAAAATAGTTAAGTCCTTGCAGAATCAATGCAGTCGCTTTTTTGAACCTTTGCTTTTGCAAGGTAGTAGAAAAACATTTCTTTGAAGGCGACATACAGCATATAATTATGTTTTAATTTAACAGAAAATGTTCGTATAAGCTTATCAAAGTTGATGGTACTGCAGAAACCACAGAAGACTACTGATGAGTTGATGTAGCTATCAACGAAACAGCTGTCTAGTCTGCTTGGTGGTTTGTTCTGCAAAGAACTTATTGTTGTTGCAACCTGTTGCTTCATGAACTTAATTGGCATTAAGCTCAAATATAATTCTAAAAAAATAATATTTTTTTACTTCGAAAAATAATATTTTTTTAGAATTATTAAAAAAACAATATTGAAAATAGTATATATTTTTCGTTTAATTGACACCAGAAGTGTAAAATAATTTGGGAAAATTACCCAATCATTTACAAACTATTTCGCTAAATAGAAGAAACTTAGCCCATTTGTGTTGAAATCTTATGACATTTGAACAAGTTTTTCCACCGTTTTTTAATCATCGTCTATTACTAAGAGAAGATTTTCTCTTAAAAAAAATAAATTTTCTACCGTTTTTTAATCATCGGCTATAACTGAGAGAAACAATTTCTCTGAAAATAAGAAATTTTCTACCGTTTATTAATCATCGGCTATAAGTAAGAGAAACATTTTCTCTGAAAATAAGAATTTTTCTACTGTTTTTTAATCAGCGGCTATAACTTAGAGAAACTTTTTCTTTGGAAATAAGACATTTTTCTTCGAATCCCTGGAAAAAGTTTGGAATATTTGCGAAAAAAAAAATCATTTCTTAAGAATTTGAACAGCAGCCCGTGAGAATTATTATTTAAATACTGACGAAAAACCGCAAACATTACTACTATTAACATTAAATTAAATTTAAAAATTACCAATATCCAGAGACTTGAACCTCGGCCGCGTGATTGTAAGTCCATCAGCTAATACATTCGACCATCGCAGTTGTTAAACAATCGTCGCTTAACCCTTTCAGCACCCAATAACACATTTGTGCGGGTAAATTTCTGCTATTTTCACGCGTTTGGCTTTCACATGTATGATCGTTTATTTACTACAGTTCAGTTATTTTAAAGATATTAGAACAATTCTCTTTTGTTGTGTGCACTTGTTTTTGATTTTTTTTTTTTCATTGTCGCGTTTATATTTAACTCAATAAGACGCCATGTCGGAGCAGCAGCCACGTGCATATCGTAAGTTAGTTTTTTGTAAATAAAAGAAAACGAAAAATGGTAAAAGTAATTGAATTTAAAAGGAGATAAAATTAAAGAATGTATATTTAAAATAGGGTTGATATTTAAAGCAGTCATTTTATGCATAATTTCTGGCAAAAAGTTTCGATTGAACAACGACGATGAAACTCGAAACATTTTAAAAATTCTTGAGGAAGGTTCAGATGTTGAAGGTTTTTCAGATGCAGATGATTCCACGGAAGATGAGCCCCTTCTAATATCGACAACAGATAATGAAGATGATGAAGAAGAAATGAATGTGCAAACGAAGAAAATGAAACCTTGGAAAGTCGCAGAAGAATGCTTTGGAAATCTTTGCCTTTTCAAGCTATTCAAAAGAAGCCCATTCAATCTGAATTGGCTACAAATGAAATTCTTCTGCCAATTCAATACTTTCAATGGTATTTGAAAGACGACCACTTTGAAACTGCTACCAAATTTACAAACATGTACGGACTATCCACGATGGGTAAACAAATTAACACCAGCGCTACAGAAATAAAAAAGCTGTACGGCGCACATTTGTATTTTGGCTGCATTACGTTACCAAGAATGCAAATGTACTGAATTGTAACTTTGCAGATGGGATGCAATGGACTTTTTCTTTTGCGCAAATGCCTACATTTTGTTGATACCAATGTAATACCAAATGAATTCACAAAATAGTGCGATGTGGAAAGTTCAGTCAATTATAGATTGTGTAAGAAAGCGTTGCCTTGAAATTCCTCGAACATATCAGAACTACTCAGTCGATGAGCAAATGATTTCTTTTCTCGGAAGATGTCCAAATGGATTGAGTTGGACTAAAAAATTTCGTAATTACTTCGTGCTACGTCAACAGGTAAAGAACTTACAACAAAGATCGAAAGAAATTATATTGAAGTAATTCATGTTGTTTTTCGGGAACTGTTTTGGATTTTGAAATATATCAAGGCCCTTTATTCCCTTTTGGCGATCGAACTTTGGGACTAGGTCCAAGTGTAGTTTTACGACTGGCTAAGACCTTGCCACCAAACTCATTTTTGTTTTTTGATAGGTACTTCACCGCAGTACCTTTGCTGGTTCGGTTTAAGGACACGAATATTTACGGTACAGGAACTATCCAGCTGAATACTATTAATAAGGTAATGCTAAAAAGTGACAGATCAATGCAACGTGTGGAATCGGACCAAAAATTTTGAGCTAGTTGACCATAGTTAAGTGAAAAGACAACAAGAGCATTACCATGACATCTACGGCTTTCGGAAAAGACCCAATAACATCTGTCGAAAGATGGTGCAATGTACAAAAGCTTAGGGTAACTGTTACGTGTCCATTGGTTGTAAAAGAATACAATATGTATATGTGCGGAGTCGATGTGTGCGATCAGATGATAGAATATTACAGAACTTTTATGAAATCAAAAAAATGGTCATTAAAAGTAGCACTTCATTTCATTGACCTTGCCGTTGTAAACAGCTGGATGGAATACAGGGTAGACTGCAAATCGAAAAATGTTTCACGAAATTCTATTAAAGATTTGCTTCATTTTCGAATGAACATCTCCGAAACCCTTCTGGCCAGCTTAAAAAGGTCAAGAGATACCATTGAAACATCGTCCGATGAAGACGAAGATCTAGATTTTGATCTTTTTGGAAAATGTGCTCCGTTGCCTGGACAAAGCAAGAGGTTTGATTTGACTGGTCATTGGCAAGTGGTCAATAAGCTTAACTGTGCGCGAAAGTGTCGTATGAAAGAATGTTCGAGTCGAACAAGCACAGGATGCGAAAAGTGTATCGTATACCTCTGCGTTTCTTCAGGAAAGACTTCAAAGTATTCCACTTGCCTTAATTAATAAAATTAGTTTAAATCTCTTCCTTCGCCTAAAATAAATTTCAGCTTGTTAAAATAAGATGATATTATTGATATACTAGTAAAATATTAAAATTAAATTGAGCTAGCAATTTACCCTTTTTTTTAGTCGTATAGTACTAACCCACACATATATGTGCGGGTCCTGTTCTAAGAGTCCTTTGGATGATGTCTTAAAACTTTGATACATCTGCCTTTTTCCATATCATAATTAACCAGCGATGAAAAATTTAATCAATTCTAACAAGTTTTAAAAGTGCCGGTATTGAAAGGGTTAATTTGCTTCATTTAGAATCGTTAATAAATTTAAAGCATTTTTTCTAGAAATATAAGAATAGCAGCCTTAAAATAAATCACTTGTGGTGCACAAAAAAAGAAAAACTTCTATGAAATATCAAAGTAACTTATATTTCTCCAAATTTAAGAAATCATGCTGTAGAATGTTGCAAGCGAAGTTGATATCAATACAGTTTTTTTTAAATTATTTCTGATTTTATACAATTTTTGGAAGTTTAACTATTATCATACCTTCATTTCTTATATAAAACTAAAATCTTGTCCTTAAAAGTAGAAGCTGTTTTGATAACGTTGCAACGAATTCAAGACGTGATATCGTTAAATCATGTAAAAATTCTCTATATTAAAGAGAAACCTCTATAGAATTCCAAATGCTTATGAATTGATGCCACAGTTTCTAAATTTAAGGGAAGCAGATTTTTTGAGTGCATTGAATTTTTGTGTGATTTTTTTATTTTTTTTGCTTTATTTTGTTTTTCAAATGTACTTTTTCGGGATTTGTAATTCAAATGTGCAAACTACTTTTTTTTTAACAACCACCATGCACCTTTCTCTCTACAACCTGCACTCTCCCCCTCCCCACCACTTCTAGAACAATGTCCAAGCTGACAGTGATTTGTTGTCTTGGCCATTATATGTAGATTAGTTGGGACAAATGATTTGCTCGTTTATTATTGAGCAGCAGCAGTTGAACGCAGAAGCTGGCAGCTTGTTACCAACATTAAGACAAGCAGAAAATAACTCATGCGGTTTAGTTGGTTCTGCTTATAGTGGTAAATGTGGTAGTCAATGGTTTTGGAATAGCTTAGCGTTGTTCAGCAAGCGTTAAGCAAAAAGCAAGCAATTAGCTAGTCTTAATTGTTGCCTAATGCAGCAAATAAAGTACAATTCCGGGCCTAATTGAATGAGCAGTAGCAACTAGAGATGGTAATGCTAAGCTTCGCTCCGCTATTGCGTTGATACACTTTTTTTTTAACTAAAACTTACGCAATACTGCAGCAGGACAAATAGTTTCTTTCTCATTTTTTTATTTATTAGCTCGAACGTCCTTGATTTCAAAGTGCAAGCAAACTTCAATCCAACTTCAAAATTCAAATTTCCAACTTCAACTGGAAAAACCAGTGTTCACTTAATTTTGTAAGCACTTTTCATTTAAAACTCACTAGTTTTGAAAATGGATTTTCAAACTTCAAAAATGTACACAATGAGCAAATTTTATTTACTGGAATTTTTTTCGGTAGGTTTATGACAAATTGTGATATATACGGCGGTTTTCGATATTGCATTTTTAAATTATATTACATCACCGCGTGTAGGGTGACGGCTGTAGCTTACTGGGTAGAGTGCGTGACCCGTAAGCTAAGGAACCGCTGTAGCCCGGGTTCAAGTCCCAGCTCAGACAGAATGTTTTTTAATATAACTAATGTTTGCTCCGAGAGAAAAGTCATGAAAAGTTTTTTAAGAACCACCCACCGGGAAAAAAGAATCAATTCACTTTTTCAATTATTGATTCTAAAATTGATTATATTTAACATTGTGATGTCCTACACAAAGTAGTACATTCTTTTCTGCCTTCCACTTGAATCACTGCTGAAATCGATTCTTTTATTCGCTTATAAAATGGGTTCTTTTAATGAAAAAAGTATGAATTTTTTGAATATGAGAAAATTATGAATCGCTGAGAAGCCCTTTTGGAATAGATATACATGAATGAATTCCATAATGCATAGGTTTGTATGGCAGAATTGAAAATCTTTTATTCTTTTTAAATAATTAATAAAAAATTATATTATAATAATTCAAATTAATAGAGATAATAATTAGGTAATTTGAAAGAATAAATAATATTTAGACAGACGAGATTAACATTATAATTCCACATTTAGTGCAAAAATATTGATGTTTATGATGTAGGTTGTTCCTTCCGTTTTGCTTTGAATGTATCCTTATAGTATTTACATTTTGACTTGCGTATAGCTTCCTTCATATCTTTTTGGGACTTTTCCTGGTCGTATCCTTCCTTTCAAATGCACTCTGTATTTAAAAAAAAACATTAAGAAATGATTTAAACATGTAAAGAGCAATGGTTTTTCATAGCTTACCAAACAATACATTATTAAAATTTTCGAGCCTTCTGAAGCAGTTTGTTCCTTCAACGCTGACAAATCAAACAAAAAGTAAAATTTTTAAGAAACGCGTGAAAGGAAAACAACAGAACAATAGTTTTTCAAAAATATCTGACAAAAACAAAAACATCAACAACAAACATAAAATACAAATCATAACAGATTGATTCTTTTTTCGCTTATAGCAAAATTTGTTTCAGAATCAATTTGTTTTTCACTTACCATAAAGGCAAGCAATGAATCTAACAATATTTACTTTATTATAAATTGTTATATACTTCATAATCGATTCCTGCACAATAAAATAAAATTTTTTGTTTATTGATTCCAATTCATAGGTTTTGCTTTATATATTCTTTGGAATACATTCTAAAATGCATCACAAGAATCCATTCAATTCCTAATTTTTTTACGAATTAATTCTCTTTTTTCCGGTGGGCATCAGCCGTTAGGAGTTTACTTATAATTTTATTAATAATATTCTGTTAAGATAAATTCCCTATACTTTCAACAATTCAATAAATATATGTATAAACGCATGTAATCTTTAACGTTCAAAATAGCACAAACTTATTCAATTGACAATAAACTCTTTCTTATGGCTGAAAACCTATTCAAACATGAATAGCACGCATAACATAATTGATCAATAGAAGCTCGGTCAAAGTCCTTTCTGGGGCTGAAATGACCAAATTAATTTTTATATATACAGTGATGTGCAAAGAAATAAGGACACCTATATTTTTATAAATAAATCTGTATGAATTACAAACAAGGTGCCCCAGATAAAGTATTAATTCCCTCGGGTGGTGATTCTCCTTGATTAGGCAAGTACAAAAACTTGATTGATAAGGATCATTCCTCCCACTCCTAGGAGCAAAAAAGTGAAAACTTGAAAAAATTTGTCATTACGTCTTACTCTATATTTTAAATTATCTCTTAACCAATTTTCAAAGTAAACAGCATCTTGAAAAAGAGACTACATGACCTTCAAACCAATGATACAAAAACCGTTTTCTAATCGCACCACACTAAATGCTAACTGTTTTACGTGTAGTAATTTAAAATAAAAAAGTAGTTGTGTTTGCATTGAGTACTCAAGTACTATGGCAGGATCACAAACCAAGTCAATAGAAAACTTTATCATTAAAAACATTCAAAATATCAAAAAATTTATTTAATATCCGAGGTATTTATTATCAAAGTTGAATTCAAAACTTTTATTGAATTTAGTTGCTCATAACTTTCTTAAACCTGACTTTTGCCAAATGTTTCATAAACAACTTGATTCTAATTTGATTAACTTCTCAATAAGTTATAAACTTTGGAAATCGGATAAAAGATGCATTAAATATGGAATAAAATATAATAACACTTATTTTCCAGTTTTTCCTTTCTAGCAGCCAAAGGGGGGTGGGGTGGCCATCATTCTTACATGTTTTTACTCAAATAATAATGGGGAGTCACCAACTGAGGGAAATAATGCTATATCTGGGGCACCTTGTATATAATTCATGCAGCATCAAATATAAAAATACAGGTGTCCCTATTTCTTTGCACATCACTGTATATTAATTTATTTTTAAAATTATTTATAAAAGCCAGTTTCAGAATAAATAATTTAATTTAGATAAACAAACAACTAACAGTTTTGTTTACAAGTAAACTCCTATCGATAAAAGAATCTTAACACTTAAGACTACGTAATGGCGCAATTGCGTTGAAGCATTTCGCTGATACAGTAAACTTCAATTGAGTTACACATTGAGAGTTAGCCAAATCTAATAGCAACAGCGTTTTGTCTGGACACCTCTCATACAGGAATTAAGGAGCACTAGTAGCTGAAGACATATTTTGTTTTAGCATTAAGATTCCAACTAAACGCTTATATCTTAGCAAATCATTGTCCTTGTGAATTAGACAATTAATTGTGATATATTCTCTGAATTCTTACATGATTTTAATTGTGAGCTTTTTAGATCAAATAAGTTTTAAAGAAAGCAAATACAACATTTAGAAATTGTTCTAGAAACATAAATCAAAAGGAAAAAACTATGTCGGAATTCTTATAAATGATTCATGAACATGCCAAATAACTCAGTTTGTGTTTTGTTATATTATTAATATATTTTTAAATTAATAAAATTGTAATAATTGTAATAATTAAAAAACAAGGTTACAAACTTATGGTAAGTTATTAAAAAACATTTATCATGAATTATTATATTAAAAGCAATGTTATATTGAATGAAATATATACATTTTTATAACTGCAACAAAAGATTTTTTGCAAATATTTTAATTAATTATGTATTAATTTAAAAACAAAAGTTGCTTTTATTTAGATTTATATAATTTATTGTGAGCTTCGATGATTTTAAGAGGTCATAATTTGGAGCTTTAGGTCTTTAGGTTTTTATTTAGATTTATATAATTGATTGTGACCTTGGATGATTTTACAAGGTCATAATTTGGAGCTTTAAGTCTTTAGGTTTTTATTTATTTTTACGACTGTTTAAGAAATTTTTAGGCAGGAAACTGAAATTGGTGTTATTGCACGATTTATGTTAAGAGATTGGAAAAGTTCTTGCAAGAGAGACTACTAACAAAGAACAAAGGCAAAAGAAGAATTTGGATAATTGTTCTTTACATAATTACAATAACTTAAGCGTTCAAACATGGTACTTTCGATTTGTACAGTTTTGTACGATCTTACCAAAATACTTATGGGTGAGGCTTACACGTTGCCACCTCATAGTTTTTGTATCGTAACCCTTTAACAAAATCAATTTATTGTTGTCTCATACGCACTGAAAAAAATACATGTTTTAAAATTAACGACAGATGTCTATGAGCTATTTTTTAAACTTTCATATAAACTTCAACACAAAATGACGACAAATATGTTTATCGGAGGTAGTGGGTAGTGGGATTGATTCCCACAATGAGCGTAACAAATGATTTTTTTTAATTTTTTTTTTATTTTTAATTTTTTATGTTTATTATATATGCTTTAAATACAAATTCTAAATGTTTGATAGTTTAAATCATACTTGATTTTAAATACAAATTCTAGTTGTTTGATAATTTAAAATCGTTTATTAAGCTTTAGGTCAAAGTAAGAACAATTAATTGTTCTAAAGAATCTTTTTCCAAAGAAATAACAATATATTTATTTTTTTTATTTTAGTGAAAATGCAACAAAACCAACTTTACCAAAATAATGCAGATAAAAATCACTTTCAGTTGTAAAAGTTGCGGTTTTAAAATGAAAAAATGAAGAAATTTTATTCTTTTAGAAGATTTGATTTTGATTATTAAAAGCCAGAAAAAAGTTAGTTTTGCAGTAAAGTGTATTGAATTGAATTTAGCTTGTGTGTGCCAGGCCACGCCAAGTTACCAATGCCCGTGCCAGTTTTCCAGTAGAAATGCTTGACCAATAAGTAACTCCATACTGAATTTCATTGTTATATGACATTTATTTCCAAAGCTATTCGATATCAAAAATTTGGCTTTTTTGGGCGGAGCCCTTGTTCAATGACCGTCTCAGTTTTCTAGTAGAAGGATATCACCCAATAGTAATTCCATACTGAATTTCGTTGTTATACGACATTTAGTTCCAAAGCTATCTGATATCAAAAATTTAAAGTGTATGGGCGGAGCCACACTCCCTTTTCCAAAGCCCATCCCAGTTTTCCAGTAGAAGGATATCACCAAGTGGCAACGCCATACTGAATTTCATTATTATACGGCATTTAGTTCCAAAGCTATTCGATATCATAAATTTGAATTGTATTGGTGGTGCCACACCCCTTGGACCTATACTTGCTCAATGTTACCTGTCGAAAGACACAAATAAATAGTACGTTCTAACCGAGTTTCATTAATGTGTGACTTATAGCTTGAAAGTTATACTGAAAATTTTGGCTGCTGAAAAAGTGCCACGCCCTACGTCCAACGCCCATAAAATTTTACCAGTAGAACGGCAAGTGAAAATTAAGGTCGAATACCGAATTCCGTTGCTGTGCGACCTATAATTCCAAAGCTATTCGATATAGAAGATTTGATTTGATTTGATTTGAAGATTTGATTGATTGATGTGAAAATTAAGGTCGAATACCGAATTCCGTTGCTGTGCGACCTATAATTCCAAAGCTATTCGATATAGAAGATTTGATTTGTATGGGAGGTGCCACGCCCCCTGAGTTTTTCCGATATTTTAATAGTTATTCTGCTATTCGGGATGAACACAAATCCAACAAATAAAAGATCATTAAAATCGGTCCAGCCCTTCTTGAGTTATAAATGGTGTAACAAACCCGACTTTGTTTTATATATATATAGATTATACATTTATGTTTTGCAAACCATTCTCTTAAAGTATGTACATGACTATTTATATTACAGATAAGATCGAACAGAGAGCTTGTGTAGTACGTTATTCCTAAGTCGTCAGCAAATGTTGTTCAGCCACAAAAATCTTGCGAAAAAATTGAGTTTACGTAAATAAGGAATAGGATTGGCCCTAATACTGAACCTTGTGGAACACCAAGAATAATTATAGTAGGTCTGCTAAAGGAACTGCCTATTTTGCTCTTTGAGTTCGTTGGTGTAAGTAAGAAGCAAGCCTTTTAACAAATAGGAGCAGAAGTCTAACAACGCGTCCTCTGTGCATAAGCCAGTACGAAAACCAAATTGTTTGGGACTTAGAAATTAATTTGCTACAAGAAACATTACAATTCTTTTCTTAATAGCCTTTTCAAATACCTTAGAAATTGCTGGAAGCAGAGAAATAAGCCTGTAATTCCTTTTATTTTTTCTGTCACCTTTTTTAAATAGTGGAATGATTGTAGCATTTTGGAAGTTACCTGGGAAAACCCCAGTCAGAACACTTAATTTAAACAAATGTGACAGTATATCAGAAATATTGTAAATAATACTCTTCAAAAATTTATTTGAAATTTGGTCAAAGCCACAAGAATCGGAGTGAAGAGCTGAGTTATTTGGTCAAAGAAAAAGTCCTTGAAGATGACCTACATTCAGCTATGTGTAAGCAGATACATTAAGGCAAGGTTGCCAGTATTGTGGAAAAATCCCATTCGCGGTAATTTTTAATTGATCTTGGGAATTTTTTTTTGGAAATTCCCAGGGTATTTTTTAATTCAGCGTGGTATTTTTCAATTGGCGTGAGAATTCAGCGTAGTGTTTTTTAATTGCATGGGAATTTGGGAATTTTTTCTTAAATTTTTTTTTACTTTTATTAAGCAAAATTTTAATCATAATATTTGATGATCGACGTATATATACAGAAGAGTATAGCTATAAGCTTACGCTGTAAATTTCTTCGAACTTACCCTTAATATAAATGATTAAATTGCATATTTGTTTTAAGAACAAGTTGACATCACAAAATTGCATAAAAACTAATAGCGCATTCTTTTCTGAACAAAATTCTGACCTTAAAATTCTGACCTTTTCTGAAAATTCTACATTTCTGTATGCAAACGTTAAGCTTACAAAAAATTTTTTAAAATTAAAAAAAAAGGTGAAAAATATTTTGATTGATTTTTCGTGGTATTTTTTAATACGTATGGGATTTTTTGTGGGGTTTTTAAATTCATATGGGATTTTTTGTGCTATTTTTAAAACGCGTGGTATTTTTGTGGTACTATTAATGATCGTGGGATTTTTTTTTTTTTTTGTATTTTTTATTGCTGTGGGAATTTTTTGTTTAACTTTAGCATGGGAATTTTGGTGGTATTTATTTTATGTTACTTTGGGAAAAAGGTAATTTTCGTGGGAATTGTTCCGAATTTTGGCTGGCAACCTTGCATTAAGGTACTTCAGTGTCGTAAGATGAAGAAATTGAGCTGAAGTATTGATTAAACTCGTTGGTCACGATTTCACTCCCTGTGAAGATATTATCATTGATTTTTAAATTAACTAAAGTACTAGTTAACTAGAGTTTATTAGTTATTTCATTAATTAACGACCATTGGTTTTTTACATCAGCAGTACAAGTTATTACAGGTACAAAATACAAGTTGATACACAGCCATCGATACAACGACTGAGTGAGAACTCAGTGAGAACTATTGTAATTATTATATTGTAGTTCAATCCGCTATAAGCCACTATGTTTTTCCTCTATATTCTACATTTGTAAACCCGATCCATCAGATGAAAGTAACGTGAATCAGGCTAATACGATATGGTTGACTCTTTTAACCAAATTCGTCAGGTAAAAGTAACCTGGATCAGGTACGAGAATTTTTTTCCTAAGTGTACCTTACACACTGGAAGCTTTCACAGATCACAATGATTCCCAAACCCAGGTCCTGCAAATCTACTCTCTACCCTATCTAAGCTTTTTGAGAAGCTCTAAGTCAAGGTATTATAATTTGCTTCTTTCCTTCTTCCTGTTTTGTTTTTAGCGCAAACAGGTTTCTATAGAGCAAATTATTGTATTTACTTTTACAGCTGTTTTCACGCTACTGCAAAAACTCTAGTGCTTATAAAACTTTTCAATTCGTTGGTTCTATAAAATCAGGGCTGCAAAGTTTCTACAGTACAGTGTCTTTAAACAAAATAAACTGTTTTTCACTAAAAGCATTTAAGTTCATTTTTCTCCTTTTACTTTCATCTATATTGCAAAACTTACTATTAAACTGAAAATGATCTGCAATTTCCGAAACTGCGCTGTAAAAGGTGAATCAGACCGGCTGGTTACTTGCTGGTTGTGTGATTCATTTTTTCACATCAAGTGTGCAGCGTTGACTGCGAGGATCTTCGATGCACTCAACGAAAGTAAGGGACTTCGTTGGTCATGTGAAGATTGCAGGTTTACAAACGTTGAGATCTTTAAACTTATTAGACAATCTCGGAAAGGTTTTTTGGAGGTGGCTAAGGATCTAAAGGTAGCACAAGATAGACTGAGTGAATACGAAGATTTGTTTAAAAAGTTTAAAATTATGGAGGAAGCTTACAATTCTCCAAAACGTAAACGTTCAAACAAAAATCTTCGTAGTTCAGCTAAAACTACTGATATAGCCATGCCGTCACCCAATAATAATACTGTTCTACCTTCTACTTTAACTGTTTTCCCTAATGTGAACATACAGCTTGAAGATCAATCAATTGGTGCTGTCAATACTGATCAAATGACTGATAATATCGCACCAACTAAGGTCGCTGCGTCAGCTGATCAGATTTCTCTTTCTGTTGAAGCAATACCAATCATAGAGGAAAATGCTGATTCTCCTCGCGTTTCTGCCACAAAAAAAACTTACGCTGAAACTTGTATTTCCTCAAATGTGGTCCCTGCACCTTCTCAGATTACTCCGGTTTCTACAGGAGCGATACCGAAACAAGTATCGAACAGCAGTATCAAAGCCCCTGTTCATAAAGAACTTGTGATTATTGAGCCTGCAAAATCTATATTTGTTTCTCGTTTTGCAGCTGATACATCCGGTGAAGACGTGTTATTCTATATAAACTCTAAGCTGAATGTTGTAAATAAAAATATCTCTGTTTACAAATTCAATTTTTCATACGAGCGAATTACGTCCTCTTTTAAAATATCTTTGCCTGGTGATCTTTTTCACAAGGTATTGGATCAAAAGTTTTGGCCTGACAATACGATGGTGCATGAATTTATTTCTAGACCTCGGCCTACAACTTCCTTGGCTACTTTTTCGGTTTTTAACAAGAATCAAAAAAACTAGATTGTTGCTTTCAGTTCCTTATCCTTTACCAAAACGTTCGTGGCATTAACACAAAACTAAATAATTTATTAATTTTGAGTCACAACCTTCACTTTAATATAATGGCTTTTAGTGAGACTTGGCTGAAACCTAACACTCTAAATACTGAAATTCTGTGCAACAAATTTAACATATACCGCAAAGATAGAAACTCCATTCCTGGTATTTGCTCTAAAGGTGGGGGTGTGTTGATTGCAGTCAAAGCGACACATTTCTCTGAAGAGTTATTAATTCCAGAATCCTTGGACATTGAATTCTGTTGTGTTCATGTTAAGTTTGGTTCCTTGAGCCTTTTTATTACATGCTCATATATTCCTCCCCTTTCTACCTTAGAAGTTTATAGCAAACATTTGGCTTCTATTAGTAAAGTTTGCTCAAAACTGCAATCTAATGATCATATTTTAATAACTGGAGATTTTAACCTGCCAAACGTTTCTTGGAACTGTTGTTCTGAAATTCCTGAAATATTTTTACCTTCGTCTGAAAGTTCATCCGATAATTACTTTTTAAACGAGCTCTCAATCCAAGGGCTATTCCAACTTAACTACATTTTAACAAAAATAATCGTTTGCTTGATCTGGTGTTTTTTGATGACAGCAATATCGCTTCTGTGTCTAAATCAGATCCTCTGGTTACACCCGAAAATTCTCATCATCCAACATTAGAAATTATTTTAAATTTTCCAAAACCATCTGCGCAGTATTCTGATTCTCAACACCCTATTGAGTTTAACTTTAAAAAAACAAACTACGTGATTTTGAAGAATAACTTGTCTAATATAAACTGGAATTCTATTCTAAATATTAATACAAATAGTTTATCTTCTCAGAGTCTTGATGATGCGGTATATGCGTTTAATAGAACGCTCAATGATTGTTTTCTTAAAGCTGTTCCGCAAAGGAAAGCCTCCTTGACATCGGGTCCGGTATGGTATACAAATGAATTAAGAAAAATGAGGAATTTAAAATCTAAATACTATAAAAAATATCAAAAAACACATAACATATGTGATTTTGGATGCTATACCTCGATTAAATACAGTTATCAACAGTTATGCAAACAATCCTATAATACCTACTTAACAAAAGTAAAATTAAACATCAAATCTGATGCTAAATCCTTCTGGAACTTTGTTAACACAAAACGCAAGATTGATTCCTATCCTTCTTTTATGAAGTATAATTCGGTTGGGTCTGATAATGATAATAGTATTTGCAGTCTTTTTGCAGACTTTTTCAAGACGACTTATTCATCATCGTCCTATGATTATTTAAGTTATCCTTTCAATATTCAATCTGGGGATATTTATTTCCCAATAATTGACACAAACACAGTCTTATCATTTTTAAAAAATATTAAAACATCATATAAAAGTGGTCCTGATAACATACCTTCATGTATATTAAAATACTGCTGTGAAGAATTAGTAACTCCAATATCTTTACTATTTACTTCATCATTAAAATCCTGCTATTTTCCTGCAGCCTGGAAGCATTCATTTATTATTCCGCTGCATAAATCCGGAAATAGGTCTTTAATTGATAACTACCGTGGCATCGCAAAATTGAGCGCTTTGCCTAAACTTTTGGAGGCAATTGTTACATCACGACTATCGCATAGCGTTAAATCTTTAATGTCTCCTTTCCAACATGGATTCCTTTCTGGAAAATCCACTGTTACTAACCTTCTCGAATTTACATCAAAAACTATAGAAAACTTTGGAAAAGGCATGCAGACTGATGTTATTTACACGGATTTTAGCAAAGCTTTTGACGTTGTAAATCACAAACTATTGATCTTAAAATTACATCTTGTTGGATTTCCTCTACCGTTGGTAAAGTGGATTGAATCTTACTTAAGCAATAGAACACAATCTGTTCTTTTTAAGCTCAAGAAATCACACGAGTTTCCTGTTACTTCAGGAGTACCACAAGGAAGTCATCTTGGGCCTCTTCTGTTTCTACTTTTTATAAACGATTTGCCATCTGTCATAATGCATTCCAGCATCTTAATGTTTGCTGACGACGTCAAACTCTTCCTTTCTTTTAAAAATGATAATGACGCTGTATTTTTGCAAGCCGACATTGATCATCTTCATAACTGGTGCAAAACGAACCGTATGAACCTCAACATGAAGAAATGCAAGCATATGTCTTTCTCGCGCAAACCACCAATTAAATGTACCTTCAAAATTTGTGGTTATCCATTGGAGTCCTTAGATAGTTTCAATGATCTTGGAGTTACAATGGATCCTAAACTACGCTTTAATATTCATGTAAATAAAATAATAAATAGAGCTAATAGTACTTTAGGATTTATTAAACGTTGGTCAAAAGAGTTTAATGATCCTTTCATAACGAAAACCTTATTCACTTCCCTAGTGCGGCCTATCTTAGAATACGCTTCAGTTGTTTGGTGCCCACGATACGGTTGTTACATAGACGACATTGAATCAGTGCAGAAACAATTTCTTTTGTTTTGCTTAAGCTATCTTTATTGTAATACTGATTTTCACTTACCACCTTATGAATATCGGTTACAACTCTTAAATCTTCCTTCTTTAAAAAATCGGAGAATTATGATAAATGCTTGTTGGATTTTGAAACTTTTACATGGCTATGTAAACAGTCCATATTTATTGAGTAAAATATATTTTAATATTCCTCTTCGTCCTAGAAGATCTTTTGAGTTACTCCACATGAACTTTTGTAGAACTAATTATTTGCAAAATGAACCTCTTAGAAGCGCTTGCGGTGATTTTAATTTTGTATCTGATGTTATATCCTTAAGTGAATCCATGGACTCAATCAAACATAAAATTATAGATTACCTGCAGTACCGTCGTTGATTATGTAAAGTTCTTTCAAACATATATCTGATGCATCTGGTGATTTGTAAACACATTAATATAACAATCTAAATGGATAAATGGACCTAAGCGTAAAATGGAAAATTTTGGTGAATAATACATCTAAATAATCTGAATGGACCTAAACCTGGGATCTTCAATTGCCTCATATCTTCAAGATGGTTGTGACAACATTTGTTGACGGTACCGTGGTGTCTTGGTGTCTTTTTACCTCTTGAAACACTACGTTAGATCGATTTGTAATATATTAATATGAGTGGCCGATAAGACCTAGTTTGTCTTGGTGCCTGCGTTCGCAACTGGTTTTCTTTATTTTATGAAAATTGGTTTGGTGAAGTTGACCTAGTTTGTCGAGTAACCACCCTGTCAAGCCAGGATTTCACCGGCTTCAGGGAGACAGAACGATATATATTATATATATACCTATTGGAGTGGTGTTTTATTGGGTATGAGACCTTGTTTGTCACACGACTCCGCCGTATACAAAAATTGTTGCTAACTTGACCTTGTTTGTCTTGAAAACGCAACCCTGCTATGCTGTCTGATTTTATCGATTTTGACTTAACTTTTTTCTATTATTTTTTATACTTTAATAAAATTATATACTTTAAGCAATTTACTAAAACTTTTTAGTTTGTTAATAATACATTATTTCATTCAAAATCATACTTTATATTTTTAAATTGTATTAAATATCTTATTTTATAATTTTAAATTTGCTATAAAACCTGTTAAGGTTTAGCAATCAAGTAAATAAATAAATAAAAAAATTAATTACGACCTTTAATTCTCGAAAAAGTTATCATACCCAATTACCAATTCGGATCCAGAGAAAAGCACGACACAACCGAGCAAGTGCATGGTATTGACAACAAGATCAAAAATTCATTTGGAAACAAACAAAACTGCTCAGCTATTTTCCTCGATGTCACTCAAGCTTTTGACAATGTCTGGACAACAAAGGACTATTACTAAAATTGAAAAATAATTTACCTGTAATTATATATTTGCAACTACCTTTCTCAGAGACAGTTTGTTGTAAAGAAGAAAAACTTCATTTCTAAAAAATACGCAATATCGGCTGGAGTACCCCAGAGAAGTGTTCTTTTCCCGTTGTTGTATACTCTATATACCGCTGACATGCCTACAAGCAACCACTCCCTTATATCAACATTTGCGAATGTTACTGCCATATTGTTTTCAAGTACGAACCCAGTAATCGCTACAAAACAATGTGCAAGATCATCTCAATACAAGGCAAGAATGGCTTGAACTTTGGCGACTTTAAGTCAACGAATCAAAATTTGACTACTTGACTTTTACTCTTAGAAGGGAAACTTGCCCACCCCTCAAAGTCAATGATAAAGCTATTCTCTAAACTTCCGAAACTAAATATCTCGAAATGCTTCTTGACCGCAGGCTTACTTAGAAAAAGTACATCGAGACGAAAGTTGCACAAATTAAATTGAAGAGGATTGAACTCAATTGGCTTCTTTCATGAAGCTCAAAACTAGCCTACAGTTTAAAGTACAACTCTACAAGTGCATACTGAAGCCTATCTGGATATATTGCATTGAGCTTTGGGGTACTGCTTGCTTCTTCTCGAGAACCCGATCGAAAATACAACGGCAAATCATAGGGGCTCCATGGTATATCAATAACCCACCCATCCACTACAAAGACCTCCAAATTAGTACAGTATTCATGGAAATTTACAAAAATACCCAAAAACACATAACAAAGTTTGAGCTTCACCCTCAACCACTAGCACAGCAACTTCTACTCACTCAAAGTCAGCAACGCTTAGAGTGAAATTATTCTATTACTATAAAATAAAATTAAAAATCCACCTAATGAACAGACTGTACAGCACAACACTGGCAAGAGGACAAATAAGCAGCTTAAAATTTATTAGTATTTACATTTCTTTACATCTATTGTATATCAAATAGAAATGAAAAAATTTTCTTTAATCTGAAAAATTACTCTTAGTTCTAAAATATTAATTAGAACATACATTAAAGTAAAATTAAGTTGTAAAAAAAAATATTCACTCAATTTTCACAAGTATCTTAAATCGACTCATTGCAAGTTTTGCTTGCATTCAAAAAATGCTAAAAATATAGAAAACACATAATTCAGAAAAGTTATGGCATTTTCATAATAACATTTTATTTTCATTTGGTGGCTGTGAACATAAGAAATGAGTTGAAATTGTGGAATAAAAAATCAAAATCCAAAGTGGTTGGAATCATTGCAAAACCGTCATCGAAATCACAATTCGATCAAGTGATAACACTTTCACGTGAATGGCTTTTTTGCATTCCTAGCACTTAATGGTTTGTAACGATTGTGCTTTTTGGGACTTTCTCTCTTTGAAACAGTGCAAAAAATTAAGCTATTTTTAATTTTTTTTTTTGTGAATTTTTGTCATCTGTGCTTAGGCGATTTTTTCAAAAAATGTTTGGCTTTAGGCAACCTGCTTCTTACGCAATTTTTGAATGAATATTATCCATATCAATGAAGAAAATAAAAAGTAACAACTGCCTTTTGAACATCGATGGCAATCTAAGTTTAAGTTATGACATTGTAGATAGTCAAAATACTGCAGTTGTGGCAACCTGCAAGCCTCTCCCCCATCTTTTCTATACAATTACACAAATATTGTACCAACGTAAAAGTAGAAAACAAAAAATTACTTTAAAAATATTTACACTCTGAGATGTTCGCACCATTTACAAAAAACAAACAAAACAAAAACAGCCAAAAAGTCTAAAACAGAACTGCAGCAGTAAAATGCTTTTGCCGGAATCTCTATTAGAGTGCGATGATGTAACGATTTTAGCACAGATTTTTCATTTTCATGTTCATGTTTTTGCTTTCCTTAGCTTTCTTCCATACAAACGCGCCATAGATACGAGTATGCATTGCAAGCAACTATCTTAGTTGCTACATTCAATGTTGCTTGGCTTCCTTTGAAGGAATTCCTGCTGAAGTTGCAACAGATTCCATAACTAATGATAGAATTTGCTGCATGTAACCAAAAATAAAAATTCACCGATTTTGCTGCAACATGCTGCAGCAGCAGCTTACAAGGTAGTGATTTTTTTTTCTCTTCGACTTTTTTCGATAAATTTTCATGCTGCATCGTGCGGAACCGCAGCAAAATCGATGAGTTGTAATAAAATCCATTAGTTATGTTAGAACATGAACGCAGGTTTAGCCATTGGAGATGAAAAAAGAAACATCGGAAAAAATATTCACACATTTCTATTCAAAGTGTTGGCAATATATGAAATAAATTGCTAGCTATCAGTTGTAGCTTATGCCGGAAGGTATAGGATTAAATATATCAGCAATAAATATTAGAGACAAATTTTTCGCTAAAACTAATGATAACCATTTTATTTTGCTTCTCTTTGCAGTGTCGTTACTTCCGTTTCCGTTATTCTCAATGGCAATGAGCCACAATTTATGGATGCTATAGGTGTCAAGGTGCCCAAGCCTTTGCCATCACTACAAGTTGCTAGCCCGATTAACCTGCTTAATCCCGATCGTTATGAGTTCTACACCTTCGATGATAACGGCGAGCTGGTTAAACGTCTGATGACCCTGCAGGAGATTCAGAGTATAGTTGCCAATGGCGATGGCGAGGGTCCATCCATCATTCACACAGCTCCAATACTGGAACGTGATCCAGAGAAAAATGTCCAGGATATAGTAAACAGCGTTCAGAATGTACTCAATAAACAGGTTGAGTCTAACAACAACAGCTCTGCAGTAAATGCTGTACCTCCACTAGATACACCCGATGTCTCCTCGTCATGGTCTATGATTTTACCTGCCATATTTGGTAACACTGGTGGCGATATTTTCCCCCCACAAAGACCACAACACATAAATATGACACCAGACTCAGATTTGCTGGAAACCTCTACGAAACAACCATCCCTAACTTCCAGAAGACCAAAACCACCAAAGCGCAAGCCTTCTCAAAAACGTAAAACAACAACCAGCACCACTGAAATGCCGCAGACTCCACAAGTTGTTCAGGAGGAGTTGTCTCCTAACGAGTCTGTCTATACGGGCATGGAACAGTATCAAAGCATCGCCTCAAATATGCAAGACTTTGATGCATTCACGGCAATGAATATGCAACCGATTTATCATAAAATCCCACCCTCTGAACCAGAGACAACAACTCGTCGCGTGTTTGTCAACAATCAGGAGGTGATTCAAACACCTGCCCCATCAATCGTGAAAACAGATGAGTTACCGGAGGCCTCGGTCAAGAAACCTACCAACTCGCAGCACAAACATGCACCGCCACATCGTAGGCGTCCAGGAGCAACAGGCACTAAGCAAAAAATCAAGAAAAAGCCACATGTTTCAACGACGACGAGGGTGCCACCAACACCCACACCAGTGGTAACGACTACACCAATACCTACAACGACTACGACTACACCAATACCCACAACAACAACGACTACACCAATTTCTACAACGACAACAACAACTACAACACCAGCACCTACAACGACCACTACGACACCACCTCCAACAACTTTAGAGCCAGAAGTAATTACGATTACAGCTGCAACTGCTACAACTCCTCCGCCAAAGAAAAAGAAGAAGCCCACACGTCATCCCATTCACCATTACTTGAATGGATCATCTGCCAAGCCTCATTTGGGATCCCAAAAGCGTAAACCTCATCCGCAGTCTACACCACATCCAAGACCAAGACCAACGCATGCTTCTCAACAAGTTCAGCAGCAAGAGCAGACACACCATCAGCAACAAGAACAAAATACCGAAGAACTGGATCATCAACAACAAGCGCAGCATCATCAACAACAAGCTCAGCATCATTTACAACAAGCGCATCATCATCAACAACAAGCTCAACACCACCAACAACAAGATCAGCAACCACAACAGCTTCATCATCCAACACAACTAAAGGAACATCAACAACAACATCATTCCAAACCCCAAGATCAGCATCCGCAACAAGATATTGACAAACATCCATCACACGATTCGATGGGTGACTCAACCTTACCAGATCATCAGCACATCAACCATCACAAGCAACGTCCGAGACCTACGAAAATATCAACAACAACAAAATCTGCAACAACAACATCCTCAACAACACCAGCTCCCACTGCCACAACACCTGCCGCACTAGCTGTAGATCCGCAAACAACAACAACATCACAACCCATTGAAGCTTCCTTAGTCGTAGCATCCTACTCGGACATTGAGTCATCTAGCGCCACAGCCCAAAAGCATGTTCTACACACCTTCACACCAATTTCAGCATATCCTGTACCAGTTTTCGACTTTAGTCATTCACAGCAGCCACAGACAACGTTGATTTCAGGTTCCGAAGAAACTGATGAGAATCACCTTAAAATAAATCCACTGCTTTCGCTCTCAATGATACAACAACAACAACTACAACAACACCATCAGCCGCAGATGCCTCTTATTCACTCCGATGAGGACTTAAACACAAAACTTTCCTTCGATCAGATAATGCTTAGCCTGAAACAGGATGATTCGAAGGGTATGGAAAAGCCTAAAGAAGAAGAAAAATTAGCGCAGGAAAAGATTCAGCAATCAGAAATTTTACCAGTTAAATATGATAGTGCGGAAAATATACACAGTCTGGAAGAAATGGCGGAAAAGTTAAAGAAACCTATATCTACGAATATACCGCCAACATTGCACTCAACTTTGGCTCCTTCTGTGACACCGGAAATCTCACCCGGTTCATTGTTGTTAAATAGCACTGCAGATGCAACAACAGTTAGTCCAATCAAAGAAGCAATGAATGGAGAACCAGACAGCACTAAACTAGACGATATCACAACTGTTACCAGCGAAGAAATGATGAAGCCCATTGTTAAAGTGACAGATTCTCCGCAGCAAACAAGCAGCAATGAAGAAGTTCACAATGCTTATGAGCAAGCGGCGAAGCCAGTTGTCAAAGTGACAAAACCAGCGCAGCTTCCAGAAACAACCACACAAGAAGAACTCACGACTGAACAACTAGAAACTATTACAAATCTTCCTCAACTGATCACAAGCAAACCAACCCCTACAACTAGAGTTCCAGAAATGACAACGACCAAAGCGCAACTCCAAACGACAACCAAACCAGAACAACTTACAACAATGACACCACCAGCATCAACATTTAAACCAGCGGCAACAACCTCCGACTTACTCTTAGAGCTCGAAACCACTAAGCTTAATAATAATGTTCCCCAAACGGATACCAGCGAACATCAAGAGAACCAACAAGCACCATCTTTAGAGCAAAAACCATCTGAGGATCAATTACAAGTTGTTCATTACGAGCCATTATACGCTGAAGTACAGGAGCCTATTCTAACCGAGCTAACAACAATAGCAACAGATATACCAGAAGCACAAACGAGCAGCTATGAAACTGAAGACTCTAATGCCGCAGAACCAGCGAGTAAGACTGATTTAAGTATTGACGATCTCGGTACAAGCACAGAGCTTTTGGACGCCGAAGCGGTGACAGCAACAACAAATGCAAATCTTCGCTTACCAGTCTACGTAAATATACCGCAGGAGGTAGAGGCGCTCATTGCCGAGAAGGACAGTCAAACCGAGCTGCCACAATTTGTTGATTTGGTGCAACATCTTAGTCCAAATATCGTTCAGCCAACGGAAAAGATATCTATGACTGAATTTCAGACTCAAGCCGCAACGGTTGCATCAACTTTAGTCGGTGGATCGAATACCTCCGTTGCAACTGATGCCGCTATGAGCTCCAGCGAAAAGAAGGATGAACTCGAATTTCTTATGTCCGATGTAATCCAACAAATAACCAATGATCAGCAAACATATAAATTGCCACCGGTAGAGGAAACCTCAAATCGTCTCTCCAATTTTGCTCAATTCAATACTTCATTCCTGCTAAGGCAAGGTGCAGGAGAAGTTCTTGAAGAAAAACCACAAAGTAACGAAGATAGTACAGGTAATGCGGAAGAAACAGCTGAGATACTACAAGAGGTAGAGGTGACACAGCCATTGCCAAATAATCTGGACACATCAAGCAATACGTCAATAAAATCCACCACGACAGCAGAGCATTTGGCAGTTACCACAACTTTACCTAGTAAGGAGGAAGTTATCAAGCAAAATGGTGAACAAACAGAGATGATTGAAGTTACAACACAGGCAAATGAAGAAATCCAGGTCACTAACGGTAAGTTGGCTACTTCTGATGCAGCTGCAGTATCTGAACAACAAAAAGATAAGTTTGATGTCGGTGATGAAAAGGAAAAATTGAATAAGACACCAACAACAATAAATCAGCCACCTACAGAGCAACTTAAGTCTAATCCTTCCATAGAACCTAATGGGAATGCACCAAACAATCAATTAGAAAGTATTGAAATTTCAACTCCATCGAAATTTACATACGAAGTTCAAAGTTTAGAGAAATCAAGCATCAAGATTAAAGCATCGGATGAAGAAAATGAGAACATTGCACAGAAAAAAACTGAAAAGCTGAAAAATACCGAAGAATTAAAAGATTCCGAATTATCCGAAAATGTTGAAAGCTCCACAGATAAAAGGACTCAAGATGAGATCAACAATGACAGTACTGCAGAGAGTTCTCAAACAGTGAGTGAGACAAGTACAGAAAATTCCGCTTTTGCCCTAATATCTGATGGATCAGCTATAACCGAAACGTCTCAAGTGTTGTCTGTCAGCGATGATGAAACTGATGAAGTAGTTTCTACAGATAAAATTTCGTCAGTTACAAGCTATGAACAACTCAAAAGTGAGGAATCTAATGAAAGTCAGTCAAATACAGAAGAGGAGGATAACGATGATGCCATAACTAAAACCACGAAGCCACAGCTGCAGTACACAACTCATCCGAGCAAAGAGAACAATAAGGAGGAAAAAGAAAGCCTGACAACAAATCCGCCGCCAATAGATCTCAATCCCGCACTGACGGAAAAACCTCAAACAGAAGAAGAAGAAGTGGATATAATAGCCTCCTCGACAGACCAAAACTCAGCTGTAATTTCTCCAGACTCGGATGTTTCGGCAAATGTTGAGCTAGTATCTAGTTTGCAACAGCTCGAATCAGATTCCGTAGAGGAGTCAACGGAACTGCCAACAAAAATCGCAGCTTTTCCTGCCCTCACCGACTCATCTACAAGTGAGGAGCTTACAACTGAGGATTATGAAAATCAGTTAGCTACAGAAACTAGCACGGATGACGAAATTACAGCCATTATAGCTGACAACGATCAACTCCAAGAAAGTATTGATGAAGATCCCTACTTGAAACTAGGAGAGTTGACGGCTAAGCCAATAGTAGTAAAATTAGCGGAGCAGGCATCAAACCTTCCAGCAACTCCTTCCATGAAACCTGAGGAAGAACAAACAAATTTCCAGCACATGGAAAACAATTATGAAGCTCTTGCAAATGGTCACCATGTCATGCAAAACAACGATTCCACATCAGAACCAGATGAAGAAGACGAGGAGGATCAAGATGGTTTTGAAGAAACCACCAAAAATATGGAAATTTCTAGCTCGACATCCACTACAACTCAGAGAACTAGCACGCCGCAGCTTAGCTCAACTACTTCTACGACCACTACCACGCAAAAGCCGTTGATGGTTTCAACCACAGCCCAACCTACAACAACATCCACATCTACAACTACCAAGCGCATGAATACATTAAAACCCGTTTCGTATTACAAACAACCTGCTTTTAATGCCTACAATCAGCCTGAAACACCACAACATCAAACATATTCGAACTTATCTCCATTAGCACAGCAACTGCAACAGCGACCTATGCAGCGCCCACCCGCTTTAAGCAATCTCATGCATGCATCTTCTCAGGCCACACGTCCACCAGTGAAACTCGAACCTAGTCCAGGTCACTCAAAAGGTCTCGAAGCTTCGGTTGCCCACTTAGATGAAGATCTGCTACAATTTGGCCAACTATGCAACGAGCTGGCTTTTAGCTACTGGAAGTCCATCACCTCCGAGAAGATAAGCTCGGCTCGCAGTCTAATCATCTCACCCTTTGCCCTAACTGCTATGCTGTCCATGGTATTTTTGGGTGCACGTGGTGGTACCTCGGGAGAAATGAACGAAGTACTCCGTCTCGACGACATGGTAACTTTCAATCCTCATCTGGTCTTTAAGAATATTACCGAATCGGTGGAGAAGGCTACGGATAGCGACATTGCTACGGCGGCCTTTGTGCGGGAGGTCTTCAGTGATCGCTCCAATGGTAAAATATTGCAATTCTTCAAGGAAAAAACGCAACAACTGTATTCGGGACACGTTGAAGAGGTTAACTTCCATGTGGTAAACGATATCATACGACGACGCACAAATTTGCTGATCAAGCGCCACACCATGGGCAAGGTGCTCGAATATCTGCGCACCAATAGCGTATGGGTTAATGGTCCACTGGCAACTATTTCAGCAAATCTCTTCCAAACCGATTGCAAGCATGGCTCAACTAATGATCGTGATGGAGAAATGTTCTTCCAAGTTCATCCATCGGTGCGACAACGTCGCCTGGTACCAATACCGGCTGTACTTTACAAGAGCGGCTTCACAGCGGGCTATGAGCCCAAATTGGATGCCACCGTTGTCGCATTCGGACGCATAGAGGACACCGTGAGCACAATCTACGTCATGCCTGGTCATCAGAGCTCAATCTCGCCAGTTGATAATTTGGATCGTCTAGAAAAAGAACTAATTGATTTGGCTTTCAGTAGCAACGCATGGAGTAATGTGCTCACATCGGTCATGGATCGTCCAGGAATGGAAGTGCAGCTGCCAAGATTTTCACATCGCTCATTCATCAATGCTTCACTCGGTCTGCAGAAAATGGGCTTGAAGGGTCTCTTCAAGTCGGACTTTGCGGACTTGCGTGGTCTAACTGGTTCCTCGAATCGCGACATTTACCTCTCCGACATGATACAAATCAACACTTTTAGCACTTGTGGCGAGGAGAAAATATCGGATCATCATCATGTGGAGATGTATCCGGCACCACCATTGCGCAAGCGCAACAAGGATGTCGATTCCAACGATGAGGACGACTTTGATTCTTCGGAGGCTATCATCGATTTTGGTTCGTTGGTGCAGGAGTCAGCACTGGGTCGTGGCTTCTATGATGATCTGTTGGATCCGAAATTCTTGGAGTTGCCGCTGCCGCTGCGACCGCGTCAGGCGCGTGTGCCCGATACGCCACGCCTACGTTTCGACAAGCCATTCTTGTACTTTGTACGACACAATCCGACAGGCATGATTCTATTTATGGGTCGTTTCAATCCACGTTTGTTGCCATGAGCTGAACTGTTTGGTTAATTATCATGCACAATGATTGTTTTTAGTGATTTGTAAGAATATATGGCATTCACAATGGTAGTCTATGATGTGACTTTATTTAAAAAAACTTTCAATGTGACTTTCAAACTGAATACTTCTAAAAAAATTCTCAGAACATTCAAAATAAGATAATTTTATGGTACGCTTTAGAAATTGTTTTTATATATTCAGAAAACAAAATTAAAACATTCACAATGTAATTAAAATCGAAATGTTCACAATGAATATTGGTTACTAATTACTTCCAATTCTTCTAAGATAAACATGCTCACAAGTAGTCGATTTGAATATACTCACACAAAATACGCACATATTCACAATGGAATCTTGTAATGATGGTTAGATAAAATTCACAATGACTGCTTTTACTCACTCTTAATTAAAATTACTAGAACAATCATTGTCAATGATTATTGCCAATGCTCACTCACTACAAAACGCATGACACATTAAATGTCTTGCAAAATTATTCACAATAGTTCTTTGCAGCCCTGACGCTCTCTAAACACAGGCAGCAAATTTTTTCCATGCAATACTTCTATTAAGCCAAACTAGTAATAATTTTAACGAACTTTTTTTTACAAAATAGTAAATTCTTAACTAGTTTTTAAGCTTTTTTTATATAATTTAATCTAATAACGACTGTTTCAAAAACAAATTCTCTTTTTGCTGCTCCTTAATCACGTATCTTGACATTTTTCTTTTTATAATCTATAAAAATGATAAAGACTTTTGAAAATTTCTGTATTTCTTTTCTGTTCTTTAATGATTCAAGATTGATGCGCAGCAAATTTTTTTTTAAATCAGTAAATCATTTATTTGCTTTTAATTAAAAATTATCAACAGTTGCCATACATTAATAATGTGCAGCTGTTGAGTGTGGTAAATATATTTTATTATTTCTGAATACATATATATTTTGATGGGTTTTAATTCAAAATGATGTCGTTTCAAAAGATTAAGCCTTAATATAAGCTCATAAAATATTTCTATATGTATGTTTATTTTTAAGCTTAACAAAATGGTTTATTTTTTACGTTATAATTTATACACACTTATATTGAAAACGATATAAAAATAAATTAATAAATAAAATAAATTTTAAAAAATATTTAATACTTATAATGGAAGAGATATTAATTAATTATTAATATGTCAATTAATGACACATTATTATTATACAGCGCATCAAACATGGGCAAAAAAAACAAATAAATGTTAATGTCTTCAGTCTTGCATGAAATGAAAATGCACTTTTTATAACCAATAAAACACATCAAAATATGTTTCTAGAAAATTAAAGACTACTAAAACTCAAGGCTTGTTAGTACCTTAGCAACTCGTTTTTACGATTTAGTTTTAATTGCTTTTGCTAATGTCAATTTGGTACATCAACTTTCTTTATGCTATTGGTAAGAACTTTCTAATTCCACTACAATATATGACCAAATTAAAAAGGGTTGATTTAAAGCTTGAAAAAGACGCTTTAATACTTGTGTTTAAATTTAAGCTGTTGAAGACTTAACAAAAATAAAAACGAAAATAGATAAAAGAGGTACACATGATTCTACCAGTCATGGTATTTCTAGCATCATCAACAACAATAGCAACAGCAACAGCAGTCACAACTACAATTGTTGTAAAAAAAAATGAAACAAATAAAATTCCTACCTTAAAAATAACAACTCAGCATAAATTTGCGGTTTTTGTTACGATGTATGACAGAGAATTATGTTAAACAAGATTACGCTGCACAGAACATAGACAAATACAGACACACACAAAACACACTCGAAGACACACACACACACACACACACACTCACAGCAACAGACACTTGCATAATAAAGCAGCGCAAATAAAAAGCTCTAGTTTCTGAAATACAGATTTTAATTAATATTTAACAAGGACATAAGCGTTCGTTCATAATAAAATCTCGACGGTGCTGTTCATTTTCTACAACGTTTTACAATCTCTGTTTATGTGTGTTTAAGTGTGTTTGTGTGAGTGATTTTGTTGGTGTGATGGCTGTTGCTCTTGTTTTTCAGCACACACGAACATGCAGAAACAAGTGTTAAATTCAAAGACTGCGGTGCCTTGCATGCGGTGACGCATACTTTTAGGCACAACAGCAAAATTCAAAACAATTATGCTACACATACTTTCTGAGCACGAGGAGAGAGAGAAAGAAACAGAAAGCAGCCTACACACAGAGGTAGCAACTAGCGACAAAAGCGACAGAACCGCAGTTGTACAAAAGTGTCGCCAGACATTGTAACGTTATTACTTCAAGTCTTCCATGTATATGTATGTCGTATGTTTGTTTTTTTTTGTTTGCTTGTGTGCAGTTTAGTGAATTTGTGTTGGTGTTAGTGATGTTCAGAGTTGTTTAATAAATATTATATTCAACATGTTTAAAAATACATGTTTTACTAATAAAATACATGTGTGGCAGATTTTCTGCATGCATACATACATATGTGTTACGACATTTCTTTCCAAGTGTGTGTTAAGCATTTTATGAAAAGACTTTTCACTTCTAAGTGGTGTTGGAAATTTTCATAAATTGGCTGTATTCTTATAATATCTGGCAAACTTATGAACGCTATCTTCTCATCGTCAATGGGAACAAATTAAATATTTTTTATCTGCTTTTCGTTTGTGTGTGCATAAGTGTGAGGTAGTATTTGCAATACAAATTCAAAGCAGAAGAGGATGGCAGAAATTTATTGCATACTTTAAGGTGAACTTTTAAATATTTTTCGCAAATGAATGATATTAAAATTAATACAGTGAATGCAAAATGATGATATTCGAATTATAAATTACGAATTATACGAATTACAAATTACGAATAATGAATTATGACTTATTACTTATGAATTATAAATTATGATTTATAACCAATGAATTATAAATTATGAATTATGAAAAATTAATAATGAATTATGGATTATGATTAATGCATTATGAATTTTAAAGTATTAAGAATTATAATAAGGAATTTTTAATCATGAATTATAAGTAATGAAATATGAATAATGAATAATGACATATGAATTATGATTTATGAGTATTGAATAAAGAATAATGAAGGATAAATGATGATTTATGTTGTAGGAATTATGAATAATGAATTATAAACTATGGATTAGGAATCAGGAATCATGAATTCTAAATTATGGTTTATAAATTATGAAACATAAAGTATAAATTATGAATAATGAATTCCAAGCTATGAATTATGAATTCTGCAATGTGAAATATGAATTATGAACTATGAATTATAAATGCTGAATAATAAGTTGGGAATTATTAATTATAAATAATGAATTATGAATATGAATTACGAACTATCAGTTATGAATTATAAATTACGAATTAATAAATTATTAATTATGACTTTATAGTTATAAATAATGAGTTCATATACTGAATGATTAATGATAAGGAGTAAATGATGAATGACGAACACTGAATGAACAACGAATAACTTTTAATGATTGATTATGATTGATTAATAAAAAATGATGAGGGATGAATAATGAAAAATAAATATAGAATGATAAATGGAAAATTATTAATATTAAATAATTTGTCATGAATTATGAGTGGCCAATAAATACTGAATAATTTTGATTTTTTTTTTTATAATTTATTATGATTTTACTGGTTTAAACTTAAGGATGACTGATGAATGCTTAACAATAAATTAAGATAAATAAATAAATTATAAATAAATAAATAATAAAAAATAAATAAATTATAAATAATGAATGAATTATGTTGAATTATGAGTGGCCAATAAATTAATTTTTATTTTTTTATTTGTGATTAAATATAAGATATGAATGATGAAGTGTTGATAATAACTTGTGAATATAAAACTATGAATGATAAATGATTAATAATGAATTTCGAATAGTGAATGGTCGATGACGAATAACCAATGATAAATATTAAGTTCAAAATAGATGATAATTTTTTTTAATGATAACTGACGAATCTTTAATAGTGAATTATGAAGGTTTGAAGACTTATGAATACTAACTGATAAAAAAGAATAATGATGAACAATGAATGAGGAATTTAGAATAAAGATTAATGAGTGGCGATTTATAAATGATGAATGCTGAATTATGACTAAAAAAACTATGAATTTGGAAAGTAAATTACAATTTCTGCATTAAAAATTATGCATTATGAAAACTGAATAAGCAATAATGAACTTTGAGCAATGAATAATTAATGGTGAACGACCAAAGATAAACTACGAATTTTTAATTCTATGTTTAAATAATTTATAACAAATTCTTAGTAATAAATAGGGATAGGAATCTCATGCACTAAAAAATTTAAAATATGCGCATGTTACATGCATAAAACTATAAAAATTCGCTGAAAACAGGTAAAATATGCAATTAAAAATAATTTTCCAGTATTGCATGTAATTTAACAAAAAATAAAAAACAATTTTTTTAACATACTAATTTAAAAACAACAAAAATATGAAGTGAACATAAAAGTCATTAGCTAAAGTAATCTTTTACCAAAAGATGTCGCACTAAATTTGAATGGTTGCAAGTCAAAGAAAGCAATAATCACTTGCATTTGTTTTAAAATATACAAAAATATGCTCAATATATATGCAAAGACATGTATTTCTTTGTTAAATATGCAAAGTCATGCATTTATTTCAAAATATGCAAAAATATGCACCAACGATTAAATGCACTCTTATTCTTAATTCTTAAAGATAACTTAACCATTTTCATTTTAAGATGTCCAGCAAAAACGTGCATTTAGATGAATGATGTATGAAGAATCATGAGTGAGAAATGATGATTTATAAGTTGTAATTTAGAAAAGGAGAATGATAATTTAAAATTGATAAATTCTTAATGAAAAATGAGAATTGGCTAATAAGAATTTAATAAAAATGAGTGATAGATTATAAATAATGTCTGAGGAATAGAGAACTACAGTGCTAAGGAACGAATTCTAAATAAAATAAATAAATAAAATGGCCATTTCAAGTCTTGGAAGGACTTTGACGTAGATCTATTTAATGTTTGAAAACAAATTATCGAGAACTGGACCTACTAGTTTTATGCCCACTCCCAACGACTTATGTTCTCAAGAAATTTTACATGGCAATTTTTATCTCTGAGACTTGCCATTGTCTGCAGAAAGGTGGCAGCCGAACAGAAATATTAATTCAATTGAAAAAACATTTTCTCTGAGCTGAGTTTTGAACCGCGGTACGGCCGCGCTACGGCCATGACTATGCTAAGTAATGAATGGTGAATGGTGTTGAATTCACAATAATGAATGATTAATGAAGATTCGTGAATATAGAATAAATGCTAAAAAATTAAGAATATATAATTTTAATCACAAAAGGATTTAAAAAAACGGAATAATTTATGATTGATGAATGATGTCTCCTTATTGGTGATTGATGTCTCCTGATTGGTGGTTGATGATTGATAATAAATGATTGATGATTGAGGATTGATGATTAATCATTGATGATTGATGATTGGTAATTGATGATTGATCATTGATGATTGATGATTGATGATTGGTAATTGATGATTGATAATTGATAATTGATTATTGATTATTGATAATTGATAATTGATAATTGATAATTGATAATTGATAATTGATAATTGATAATTAATAAGTCATAATTGATAATTGATAATTGATCATTGATGACTGATGATTGATTATTGATTATTGATGAATAATGATTGATGATTGATAATTGATTGATGATTGATTATTGATTATTGATGATTGATGATTGATGATTGATGATTGATGATTGATGATTGATGATTGATGATTGATGATTGATGATTGATAATTGATAATTGATGATTGATGACTGATGATTGATTATTGATTATTGATAATTGATGATTGATGACTGATGATTGATGATTGATAATTGATGATTGATGATTGATGATTGATGATTGATGATTGATGATTGATGATTGATGATTGATGATTGCTGATTGAAGATTGATGATTGATGGTTAATGATTGATGAATGATGTCTTCTTATTGGTGATTGATGTCTCCTGATTGGTGGTTGATGATTGATAATAAATGATTGGTGATTGGTGATTGATGATTGATGATTGATAATTGATGATTGATAATTGATGATTGATGATTGATGATTGATGATTGATGATTGATGATTAATGATTAATGATTGATGATTTATGATTGATGATTGATGATTAATGATTGATGATTGATGATTGATGATTGATGATTGATGATTGATGATTGATGATTGATGATTGATGATTGATGATTGATGATTGATGATTGATGATTGATGATTGATGACTGATGATTGATGATTGATTATTGATTATTGATTATTGATAATTGATGATTGATGACTGATGACTGATGATTGATGATTGATGATTGATTATTGATGATTGATGTTTGATATTTTATGATTGATGATTGATAACTAATGAATCAATATTGAGTTTTGAATTATAAATGGTAACAATTAAAAGATGAGTAATAAGGAAATTTGTTTATTTTGTGTGTATGACAGCGTATGAGTAACATATAATTATTAAGGTGTTCAACTTATGGCTTGATCATTTTATTATTTAAACTTGTTTCACAGCGATGCTTCAATCTCTGAAACTTAAATATAACATTCCATATTTTTACTTGAAACAAATTCAATTCTTTTCATTAAATTAATCGATTTTCGACATTTTCCAAAAACAATGCGTCCATTTAGCATACGAAAAATATTTGCATCAATAAAACAAAAGCAGCAAAAACAAGTTAACAAAACATATCAAGACCAACATAAAATCAACAACTACAACAACAACAACATGCAAGCACTAACTGCATCCAGCGTTGCTGTCGACGCGCCTTTCAAATAAAACGTTTGTGTTCTACGAATGTTTTCCTAGAGGGGTAGTAAATTATTTAAATCTATGAGTGTGTGTGTGTGTGTATCTTGTGTGAGTGTGTGTATGTGCGCGTCTGTTTGCATGTTGCTGAATGCTACGTTTTGCAACGCGGGAATCTCAATCAACAAAATCTCATTCAATTTAAGTGTGCAAACAGTACAAATTCGCCTGCGGGGCCGCATTTTTCAATCAGCTACAGTGAAACAGCAATAGCAACAACAACAACAACAACAACGGCAGCAGCATCAGCATCAACAACAGCACCAGCAACAAGAAGAATAACAATTGCTGCTGGTTATATTGTCATTGTAGTCGCAGTTGTTTTTGCTGCCACACATACGCATAAGTATCGAAATGTAACAGATTAAATTTGAAATTCTTCTACCTTGATAGTTGTTTCAAAGTTCCGCCCATCATGACACACCCCAAACAGATGTGGTCGTATTTTGCGCCCTATAACGCATTTCTCAGGTATTCTTTGAAATTGCAATTGTATCTATGCGTGTATTATTATATTCGTTTGTGTATGTGTGTGTGTGTGTAGGTGTGTATGTATTTAGTATTTTCTAAGTGCATCTGTGCTTTTAGCTGTGTAGCCGCCATGCCACTATTTTGGTTGCTTATCGCTCGTGCGTCTCCTTACTTCTGTTTCTGATTCTCGTGGTTTTTTGCACTACCACCGCTTTTATTTCACTTCTAGTTCTTCTCTTGTTTGTTTTCTTCTTTTACTGAAATTAATCCTCGCAGTGTTGTTTTCTTTTCAAATTATTGCCCCCAAGAGCTTTTGAGCAAAAACTTAAGAAAATGAAGCGTTCTTAGCACTTGATCAGTGAGTGCGAAAACTGCGTGATTCCAGTTGGGTGGCACACAAGTAAAAGATGGAAAGACTGTGGTTGGAGTTGGTGCTGGAAGTTGTGCAGAAAATTAATGTTGGCATTGCAATTTTTTTTTTTTGAGCAATTTTTATGCTGAATATTTTAATGCTTATATATTTGTTTTTTACGCCACACAACAAGCGCATCATTAGAAATGTAGTATGGAAAGTATTTCTTTAGGGTGTTAATTAAGAGTAGTTATGAATTCAGCCAACGTTAATTCATCTTCTTTTATTGGATATGCAAACTTAAAGAAATTATTCATGCAGTTATTCAGTTTTAAGAAGGAGTAGTGAAGAAACACCGGATAAGGATTTAATCACCACAAATTTTCTGTAACCGAAAGAAATGCTTTTGCAATGAAAAATCGTAGTGAGGTCAAGAAAAAAACTTCAAGAGATTCTTAATAATAGCTTATTAGCATATAATTCGTTTGTGGTTGAAATTTGTGGTGATCGCACCCTATAATGAGTGACACATATGGTCGCTCAGCCTATAATAATCATAAATAATAAACATAAGTTGTTATTGACCAAAGAATATTTTACTTTCATGCTGCGGTGTGTGTAAAGTCAAATAATAATCATATTTTTTTTCAATGACAAATCGTCAAATATACTTCACATCTGGTTTCTCTAATTCTAAAGATGGAAGACGGCCAAAACTCTTTTAAGGTCTAATTATAATAAAAGTAACATAATGTGAGCTAATGTCAGTTGAGCAGTGCTTCCGTTTACTTATTGTTTGAAACAATACTTTGTTATGCAAGTGATTAACACAAACTTAACGTAACGTGAGGGGACGTATAGATCCGTGGAATTTGGATTTCAACGTTACTTTACATTACGTCAACTGAATATTGAGGTTAGATTCCATTAGTGTTTTATTTGTATTGTTGAAACTACTTTTTATTCAGTTTTTGTTAATGATGTGATGGCTCTGTATATCCACAGCTATGGATGATGAAGTTTTAATTGAACTTGTACGGGAGCTATTTACGACAAACAAATGCCTGGCTATTTCCTATTATAATTGCTATAACGTTTTCTTACATTGTGTTCCGTAACGATGACAGTTTACATTACTTTACGTCTATTATAAATAAACCTTGAAATTGGAGAAAGTGTAAGCAAGTCTTAAAATTGTAAAAAAAAGAAAACAGTTCCTATTTTACTTTAAAAAAAAATTTTTAATGATGGATCTTTAAGTCACTTTACAAACTCTGTAAACAACTAAATAATAAAAATCCGCACTCAAACCTTATCTCAAACCACACAACACAGGAAAGACAACAATTAACCCGCTGACATTTATTCAATTAAAATTATAAAAGGATAAATGAAATTTTAATGGATATTGACAGGCAGAAAACAAGTCAACATGTAAACGCGGACAAAAAACTTTGCGTTCTGCACATGAACAAGTGAAAAATTGTTAAATGTTAATTAGAATGAGACGGAAAATAACAAATCTGTGTACAGCAGATATGTTTTGTTCCAACAGCAAACAACAACAACAACAACATGAACTACAACAAATCAACAACCTTCAGAAACACGCACCAGAGAGTTAAAGGACATGAAAATCCTGAATTTAATTTAAAATAAAATCACTGCAGAGCAGCGAAAACTAACTGTAAGCAAACATATGGGCTCACAAACACACAAACCTACACACACACACACACACTCTCATACACCTATATATGTAAAAGCATATGCATGCAAAGCCAGAGATAACAAAGTTTTTCATTTTATTCAAGCTTTTTTTCTTGTTTTTATATCTTGTATTTTAACATGGAAATGAAAATGCAAAGCGCAACGTATGAAGCTGGACAATATTCAGCGGATAGCAATATGCTCAATGTAAATAGCAGTGCTGCTGGGTCAAAAGGGGGGCACAAGAGCTATTTCAAAACAGTTGCTAAGTACCCTTAAATAAATATACAATGTACGCCACTGTGTGCGAATTTTTCTATCTCTCTATACTTTTGTGCATATTTGCGCTTGTTTGTGTGCTTTGTGCATGTGTTGTGTCAACATCCGCATCCGTGCAACATTTGGTGTAGGCCGCCATTAGAACGTAGAGTTGTTCGTATGTTGCACTTTTATTCATTGCCTCGAAATGATTACAACATTTTCGTCAACAACAGCAGCATCAAAAAATAACAACAACAACCGGGTACACAAACAATGAATCCCCAAATGAATGAATCGTAGCATCCATTAGACGCATTTTATAAATACGAGTAGGTATGTAGAAATGTTACGCTAATAAAACACGTTTAAATGGTACAAACGACAGCTTTTATTATACACATTAGAGATAAGCCTTAATTTAACCTTTAGTTTTAGAAAAAAGATGTATACTTTCGCTACTTTCGCATGATATACCTTATAATAACTTAAAGCTATATATCTTTTTACTGAATAATTTAAAGCTTATTTTCATCAGCTGAGTAAATATTTACCACGTATAAGAACCAAACATTTAAAAATTACAGTTGGTTTGAGTCCACTTTAAAAAAACGAAATTTCCCTTTGTTTTCATAATCCAGTGGCACTTTTTAGACTCAACAAAATTTTAATAGACCTCATAAATTTTTTTTTTTCAGAGATCAATTAATTTTTAATTTTCAGATCAACATATATGTATATATTTATATTGTTTCCATTAGAAAAATTTATATTTAATCGATCTTTTTTCGATCAGAAATATAAATTATTTTTTATCGATTTTTCCGATGAGAATAAATTAATCACTCACCAATATGGTTTCGGTAAAAAGCAATTTTTCTATGATGCATCTTTTTCGATCAGAACAAAAATTATTTTGTATCGATTTTTTATTATTAGAATTAAAATTATTTTTTATTAATATTTTTCCGATCACAAATAAAAGTAAAAAGGTGCGTTATATTTTTTCAATTCTGTAGCATACAACGATCTTAAAGGTAGGTATTTTCAGTTTTACAGATATCAACAGTTCATATCAGGTTAGAAGGAAGGGGTAGCACGCTTTGACTCGCGGCTCTTGCTCGTCGGCTAGTGGGGTGGAGTTCGTTTTCCATCTTTCCGATAAAAATACCCAAACTACGAAATTATTACTTTGAATTAGCGTGCTGAGGAAGGTGGAAAAAAGGGAAAAGAACGGACACAAAACACAAAAAGGCTCATTGCTTTTATAAAACTAGTGTCAAGAAAAGTATTTGTTTGTTGTAGAGATGGTATTACAACAATACCTTGCCCACCCAGCCATGATCAGAATTTATACCAACTACATAGAGTACTGATCCCTTTAACCATGTCAGACCACTGTCGACATGCAGAAAATCAAAATAGTTTTAGTTTAAGAATCCATTAATATTATTATATTTAACATAAATTCCTTAACTCATATCTACAAGTTTAGATTTCATTGTATTATATCTAGTTTTATCATTAACACAATTTATAGCAATATTATATAATGGTTTTATTGTATAAAAATTAGAGATTATAAAGTAAAAACAAATTCCTTAATCAAACTCAATACTATGAGAATATAAAGGTAAGTAAGCAAAAACAATATCTGAATGCATTGATAACACAATGTTAACTGGTAAGTAAGCGAAAGTAAAAAAAACCCTAAGTGGAAAGAAAACCATTATTAAAAAGTTTAATTAAATCGATGAATACAAAAGCGGCTTATCAAAAGTTTTTATTTCCATTTAAATTCAAAGGTAAGTGATAAAAAGTTAATATTAAGTTATAGAAAATATAAAAAGCATCGTTTGAAAATATCGATAATTATTTTTTTAATAAAAAAGGTAAGTTATCCAAAATACTAGTGTAAATAAAAAAGTAAAAAAATGTTATTATTGTTACATCCTTTACTTTAGGCAAAATGTCATCAATAATTTAAGAAAAATTCGCAAAAACAAGCAATCGGCAAAGATAAGCAAAATAAATTAATGTGAGAGTGCAAGGGTTAAGGTTGAATTTTAGCTTAGTATAAATATCAGAAACATAGAAAAACAGCTGTTTGCTATTTAAATAAACTTCAAGTTCAAGGTTATTTTAAGAATGGCCTTGGGCTATTTTTTCTCTCTAACTAATCACTCTCGCTCTCACACACATTAATCAAACTTACATGCTCTCCTTATTGAGTGGATTCTATATTCCGAGGCTCCCACGAAGAAAGATCTTTCTGCGCTCTGTAGACTCAGTTGCCAATAAATAAATTGCATGCTATATTTTTATGCTAATTTTATAAAAAAACGATATTAACTCAATTTTAAGGTAGACTTTTTCTAGTTTTAAGCTATAAACGGTATGTAACTATATTTTGGATTTATGATTACTTTGAAAATTAAATTTTAATAACTCAGCATTTTAATGTTTGGAAAGCTGAAAGAAAGCAAAGGAAATTGTATAAAAAAAAAATCTCATGAGAGAACATTTGTTTTTTTTTTTATATGGGCATATATGCAATGGTGTAAGTGTTAGCAAAGTCACGGTAAATGTACATTATTTATAATTTGTTATTTACTTAATTTTTTTCCGATAAATAATGCAGAAATTCTACTATTTTAAATTGTTTTAATATTATTAAACACTCAATTTAAATTAATTTTTACTTTGAACTTATTCTTTCACGTATTTATGTTAAAAATTTATCTAAGTTTCCTTTTTTTTTCTTTTCACTTAGGCTTTACTCTAGTATTAATTTTCTATTTATAGGTTTTTTTTTTTTATATGCACACTTTGATTATATTAATCCTTTTTTTTAACACTTTTGTTATACATTTTTGTTCGCACATAAAAGTAATATAAATGTTTATATACTAAATCTTACTTAGCTTGTTGGAAGCCGATGTTAATGACGCGATTACCGAAAACTAACTGCTCACTACGTTGCTTACTAATCCAATTTTGGTGATCATTAAAAGACTGCTTCAATTATATTGTCTGAGAGAGTCGTCATTGCACTCAACTGCACCTAAGATAGCATGCGAGAGATTTGCTTGACTGATGATTTAGATTAACGTTGATATAGAATCATTTTTCAACCGAATTTATGACCAATTTTAGCGATGAGTTTCTTTAACAAATTTGTTGAATATTTTAAAATGAGTTTGTAGGAAATTTCTTAATATTCTGCGCCATATCTCTGGTGAATTTTAGAACCCAGTTTGGAAGATTTTGTGCCAATCTGTATGGAGACAAATGTCTTAATAAAAGTATAAGCTAATAAAGCAAAAAAAATTACCCGCAATCGGATTGGCACCAATAAATTTTAGAAAATTTAGTTGAATAATATATATTCAATACGGATTACGATTAATAATTCCAAAAATGAATTAATCTAAAAATTTAATTTTTCATTAAAAATTATATTTCTTTATGAGATTTTTCTCACTTCAATACATATTTGATAGAAACTTACGTGGATGAATCGCTAGCGTTTGGATGTTTGTTTTTTTGGGATGAAGTGTTGTTTTATGTTTTACTTTTAGGTAAAATATTTATTGAATTTAATTATTAGAAAACTGTGCAGATATTGATAAAATTTATAAAACGTTTTGACTATATTTGAGTAAATTTAATGATTTGTTTTTTTTTTTAAGAAGTTCTTTGAATTAGTGTGCACTCTTTGCAGCCACAAATATAAAAGATCGAGAAACGTTTTCTTTTCAGTCAAGAAAGCTCGATCACGCCACAATTTTACCGCAAATGTTTAACATTGCGCTTTTATTATAAAACAATAAAAGAAATATGATAAAAATTTGGAAGAAGGTAAGTGACTAAGAGTGTGTTCAATATAAACTACTGTGGTGAGTTGCTAATTTCGGCTAATAGATGGTATTTTAAACGGAAGCTGAAAACCTATATGAGCTTCTAGTGTTAATCAAATTCAAGCATATGAACAAAAGAAAAAGCGAAAGTAAAGCCATATTTTTGCTGCAAGCGCCATTACAATTCTATATGCAAATTCTTTTTTAATTGAAATAATATCTATCAAATTTTTTATCATGAACATGAGAAAACTGTTAGCAGAACAGCAACACTTACATTAATACTTTCACGTTACTTAATACGTCTGACTTTTCGAAACTAATTTGATTTGAAACTAAACAAAAATTTTATTTCTGATCGGAAAAATATCGATCAAAAAAGTATTTTTATTTTCATCGAAAAAATATCAATCAATGTTTAATAATTATTTCAATCGATATTATTTCGGTGAATAAATGAATTCACAATACGATCGACAATATATCTATAATAACAAGTGATTTTCTGATTGAAAAATAAACTCTTAATGATATATTTTTATTTATGATCAAAGAATTATATAATTTTTGATCGTGCAAAATGGATAAAAAATACATTGTTACAAAAGGATTATTGAAATATATGCTATTAATAGCAATAACCGTCATTTGCAGTCTCTGATTACGATAGATAGAAACCAAAGCCAACGCTTCATTATTAGTAATGTAGATATGCTACATATAGTTGTATAAAAAAAATTTGTAACTTACATTATCCATTTAACAAAACAACTTGTGAAGGAGGTTTATACTGTAAAATGATAGTGATTCAAAAACTTGGTTCTTTTCCGTGTGAAAAATTTTTATTGAATAAAACATGAAAATTTTATTTACAGATACGCAGTAGAAAAATAAAATTCAAAAATCAAAACTTACTTGTACAATATTGAAACAAGTAGAAAAAGTTAAAGTTGTAAGATATGCTAATTTGACTATTTCAACACTTCTCCTTAAATGGCATCTCTTAAAAAAAAACTTAATAATTATTTATTGAAGTCAATTCTAAATCTTGTATTCATTTGTTGGGTTTCGTGGTAGGAAGTCCTTTTGTAAGGATATCGGCTGGCATTTTATCAGTAGGTATGTACTCTATGTTGATAGATCCTTTTTCCACCGATTAACGCACAAAGTGATGACGAATGTCTACGTGTTTAGTGCGGTTGTGAAAAACAGGATTCTGCTCAGCAATCCAGCACCTTGGTTGTCATCAAAAATTGTCGTTCTTTGCTGCTCTCCTAAAATTTGTTGATTCGGAGAGTGACATATAATCTGCTTCTGTGCTTGACAGCGCGACTGTTCTCTGCTTGCGTGACTCCCAACTAATGGCTGCGTTGGCAAAAGTAAATACATATCCCGTGTATGATCTTCTGTCGTCTATGTTTGCGGCCCAGTCCGCGTCAGCAAAACCAACAAAGTCCTTCCGTGATTTCTGAAATTCTAAACCAAGATTTTCTGTGCCTTTTAGATAACGTAACACTCGTTTTGCTGCTATCCAATGTTGCTTTCCATAGTTTGTATTGTATTGACTGAGTACACTTACTGCATGTGCAATGTCTGGTCTTGTTTTTTTTTTTTTTTATACAAACATGCAATAACAATAGAGTTCAGCTACTACAGCTTTTTCGCACTTTCTCCGCATTAGATCATCTTAAGAACCAGCCCAAATAACATTAAAACATCTCAATAAGGCCATCCACAGTTCGAATACGCTGGTCCGCCATTTGTACGATCTGCTATTTGTACGCCAATTTACGAAAGCGCATTTTGCTTTGTTGTTGTTTTGCACACAAACGCAAATACGCAGGCACGCGTAAATAAAAGCAGCCCTTGGACGTGTTTTTTGTACCTCGTATTTTTATGCTCTGTCTACAGCCGCATAATCACATACATCACAGGGTTGCACAATTTTTTTATACGACAGTCACATGGCGAGGTGCTCACAGTTTGAACAATAACAAATGCTATAAATACGATTTGTTAAAAGTACGCTCAAACTGTGAATAGCCCTAATGATATCGATAAGAGTGGTCCAAAACAATCCAAAGTGAGAAAAATTTAGCCACCATAATATGGGTTGGGCTCAGGAACAACACAAGACATAACAACTAACCATGCGTTTACATAGATCTAATCATACATTAGTTTTCAATCTACTTTCGAGTTGACCTTTCGATAAGTTAACATCAAAAAAGCTACAGTTGTCTGTTGATACAGACAAATACATCAAAGAACCTATGAGATTTTGATATGGTAATTTTTCAACTTCTTTTATTTCTTCTTCTGTTTTTGGGCTCATGTCCTTTGTAAGCTTCTCGTTTGGATTCATTGGGGTCGAAACTGTTTTGCAAAATTCCACACTGAACTTGCTCAAAACTTTTCTCACATATTTTAATTGTGACATGACTATTTTGTTATTATTAAAGTCTTGCTTGAATTCTATTCCAAGACAAAAATTCAGTGCACCTAGATCCTTCATCTTAAATGATTTCGAGAGATCCAACTATAAATCTTTCAGTTTCTGCTCGTTATTCGATGCAATAATCAAATCATCGACATATATTGTTACTACAAGTATATCACTTCCCCACTCTCCAAAATACACGCAGGGATCTGAATTCAACGGTTGAAATTCTAATTGTTTTAGTTGTTCATCAAGATTCTGGTACCATTGTGTAATGTACATTTGAAATACAGGCATTTGTTATAAATGTCTGAAGCTGCTTATTAACCCAGAAAAGGGTTTACGACAACTGGAAGAAGGAAGTGGCGGGCGGGAGCCATCTTGTCCGCTAGCAAGCAGTGTATGGGTGGGTTCTTGCCTACTTCAACCTACCAGCAACAATACATACAGGATTATTACAGACTCCCTGAAGAGAAAAATTGCGTGAAAAAAGACGAGACTAAGCTACACCCAAAATTCAACAGCCAAAGCACGATCTAACTACAGGAAGGCATCTCAAAGATGACGACCGAGAGCCTTGTGTCCTTGCCCACCCTACCATGATTTTACGTAACATTTGTGTAAAATCCCAAAAAAAATAAATATCACCCGTTTCACTATCCCATCACACTATCACATACAAACTCAATTTAATTATTGCAATTCATGTTGCGAATTTATTAATTATAAGCAAAATATTTTTGTATAACTTCATAACATTTCTTATATAGCTAAAATTAGACAATGATCGCAGAAAATCCGACATTCTGAAACTTAAAAAAAACTTTCTGAATATAGTTCCATGACAGCCATCTTAGACTAATTTTTCGACGTTAAATTATATATTAAGTTAAATCGTATAAATAAATATTAAAAGTAAAATATTAAGATTTTCAGTTCATAGCTAACGCGATGTAATTAATTTTTAATACGATTCTCTAGCATGTTTAACAATCTTCCTTCTCTTCATTAGACTCTAATAACAACTAAGTTCTTTAATGGTAAATCATTTTTATAACCTAACTAAACCAGGCGAGCGGTATAAGTTTTGTAGTTGTTGCTTACGAGCAATACAAAAAAAGTAATGTAAAAAAAATTTAATATAAACAATGGGAGAGGATTAGACCAAATTTATTTATGTGGAACATAAGAGACAACAAAAATATCGCAACTTCACTTTGTCATAGTTAAAAGCTTTGCTTTTACCGAACAATGTAATATGATCCACACTTAATAAAGAAAGTTACTTTCATGCTTTTCTCTCTCTCTCTCTCGTTGTTACAATGTAACTATGATTGTTTATTGACATAGTTTATTTCATTGAAATATTTTAATGCGTTAAATTAAAGAAATGAGTTTTTACAATTAAATGTATTTTAAAGAAAACTAAATCGTTATGTTTGCTTTTTAATTGGTACAATTATCCATTTAGTTAACTTTAGGTTGCTTTTTTTTCAATTAAAATTATTATAAAAATTACTCACTTGCTGCACATGCTGCGTCGATGAAGGCCTCCGTCGATGTTACTGTATGTGTGTCGGTGATGTTAAATTATATGCTAAAAAAATTATTACATGCTCACGCTCAAACCACTTTCGGTATCTAGGAGGTTTTTTTTTTCAACAGATTATTTATGTTTTAGAATTTTTGCATGATTCTGTTGTTGTGGTTTTTGGTTTTTTTTAATTCTTTTTTTTTTTGAGTGTTTTATTTTGTTGCTTTTATTTTTACAACATTATTTTTTTCAACATTAACTTAATTCGCTCATATTTTGATTAGCTTCTAAACTTTGAGTTTTCACTTTCTGCTCTTAACTTTTAACTTTTAACTTTATGTTCTCAATTTATAAAATGATAATTTTTTTTTTTTTTTTTTTTTTAAATTTAACTAAAAATTTTATATTTCATTTATATTTTATGTTGCGTAAGGCATTAGGCCAAACGATATATGAGTTTTTTTTTTACAATATATGTTGTACATATATTTATATATAATATAGATAAAATATGCCTGACTTCGCGATCGCGGTACTAAGCACCCTGTTTTGCGGAGACGCGTTACATTATGCTACCGAAGGTAGTAATATATAATTATTAAATAGGTAATTATGTTTTTTTTCACTAGCTATAGATTGTTAATTTTATATATTAGTTTTTATTCGTAGTATTCTCGATATAACTAGTTTTTTTCCCCGCGTTAACTGGAGCCGAAGGCACGATACTAACTCGACCACGTTGACTTTATACAAGAACAATGGAGAATGACGTATACCTCCGTTATCCGCGTGTTAGCTCTGCATAGAAAAGAGCAGAATCGAAGATTTAAACCAAATCTTCGCCTAAAAATTATTACCATAAGCAACTGACATATAAGATTATGTTCATATTTACCTTTTTGTAATATTGGTAACGCTATATGAAGCGCAAAGGCTTTTGAGGTATTCATTAGAATTTGCACAAGTAATATTTAGGAATAAAATTTAAAGAATGCAACTCCTTGTATCTGGATACTAATCTAAGAAACTAGGCTTATGAATCTTGAAATACTTGGTTTCATTTAACTTCTCTTACCTTTTAAAATTATGTTAATGATGTTTGATTAATTTTGCTTATATTACTATTATGCAAGTTATTTTAAATGGACTAAATTTTTTCTGAACTTTATCGTTCGGAAGCCAAAAGGAAAAGGAAGTTTGTAAGCATTAAGAATTGGGTGCCACCTCTTTGAGCTAATTTAGGAGGTGTTCATACGAATGAAGTTGGTTCCATTATACAAACTAATGATGCATTTAATGGTTTAAGCGTATGCTAATTCACTAAAAGAAAACTCTCATGCTATTTTTGATTAAGGTTATGATTCCACTTTTTATATAGTTTTGAATGGGCATAATAAAAATGGGCATTACAATTGCTTGCCTGATTATTTTAATCCATATATTGCTTTCTGGATTAAACGATCTTTACCACCAGTGTATTTTTCAAGCTCTGATTTATCCAAAATTTCTTTTAATTCATTCCGAATTTTCATTAAAATTTCTTCTTCGATGTCACCATTGAGATGAGCACTGACAAAATCTAGTTGGTGCACCTTAAGTTCCAGTTCTACTGCTAGTGCCATCACGAGTCGAATTGATCCATGTATGGTATGGTATCAATAGTTCGTAAAGTACTATTTGAAATTGCTCTGAAGCGAACAGCTGCTTCGATATCAATAGCTGTCAAATCTTCGCGTACGTGAAATATTACATTTTTTTAATATTTTACGCTGCGTGCACACGCATGTTGTTTATTGGAACCAGTATGGTATGTTTTCATGCATTCATTATTTGCGTAAATTTACGAAACGCATCCCACGCGTTATTAAAAATGGGCCTTAAGTGCCCGAACAGAATCAAAAGGCGTAACGACCGGCGATGTAGAACACACAACAGAACACACGCAAGTTAACGAAGCCGTCAAAAAACGAAATCGTTGAGCAAGAGTCGTGGCGACTTATCGCTAGAGTAAAATTGAATAGAATCTATTTTATTTTTTTCTCTTACGACCGACGATTTCCTCTCTGAGTACAATTAGAGCTGCCATATTTTGCAAACAATTGGGTATGTTCAAAGACAATTTCATAGTTTTTGCTATGTTCTCACGTTTCTTTTTTGTATCTGTTTCACTTACACATCAACAAAAACATGGCTGCTAACAAAACACTGTTGATAAATTTAAATTTTGGCGCAAGAAAAATGAGGTTTAGTGCCTGGTGCATTTTTTTGGTGCATTTTTAATTTTCGAAGCCACCAAATGTGCCTTTGTATTTAATTGAAATTGATTTCAAGATGTACTTTAATGGTAAAAGTATATGAAAACATTAGTAACTTTTTGTGTTAGAGAAGTTAAATTAGCTCAAGTTAACTATTTGAAATTTCTGTAACCTGTGAAGGTTTATTTCTTTAAAAAAATAAAATAACTGGTAGTTCAGAATCTAATTTAATTTTTTAATTTTATTTTATCTATACTATTATATAAAAGGAGATTCACGAAATTGATCCAGAATAAGCTCGGTAACAGCTGAACCGATTTTGATAATTCTTTTTTTATTCGATTCCTATGATAATATAGATTGTTATAGCTTACCAAGGTTTTCGAACAATTTATTCTTTAATTATTACAAAATCACGCATTTTATTTGATGCCTTCATTCAACCAGCAGCACAATATAACAGCAAACAAAGCTTTTCTCTCTTTGTCGCGAGAACTTCTCTCAATATAACACGGCAGCCATGTTGTGTAGTTAAGATGGATTCACTGATAACCTCCAGAATGTTTTTGTGTGATTTAAAATAATGTTAATCAAGTTGAGAGCGTGCAGAAATTTTTCTCTCTGAGCGAAAACTTCATATAAAAAAAAATTGCAAAACATGCTGAAGGTGATCAGTGAATCCAGCTTTACTTTCAGGGAGATTCTTGCTTTCATACAGTGTTGATTAATTTTCTTAGCAAATGTTTTGAAGGGAGTTGCCAGAATTTAGTTATAAGCATTAAGTATGTTTTGCAGCCTTGCCAGCCAGCTTTTCCCCACTTAAGATTGTGTTAGTCTATCTATCCAAATATATAAAAGCGTTGTGACACAGCGCAGATGTTTGACAATCACGCAAGAACCACTCAACCGATTAACACGATATAGGTATCAAACGATTTGTTATTTCAACTAAGTCATAATATGTTATGTTAGATTTGCCACGTCTGAGACTAGAATTTGATAATCTACGTTGTATGGTTACGTTCGCTATTTTTACTAAAAATGGGCATGACCCACTTTAGTTAAGTCCACTTTTCGGGGGATAAGCTTGGAGTAAAGCAAAGCACACTAGGTTTAAGCTCAATTGGGCTGAAATTCTGGAATTCTATTGTTTCGAGTATGAGATGGTTTAAGTGAAAAAATTTAGCCGCACACCCATTACCACCCAGAATTAAACGAAAATGGTATATTTCGAACGGTTTAGGTCGTATAAGACTAAAATTTGATAATTTAGTTCATACGGCTACTTTCGGCAACTGCACTAAAAATGGCGAATATATAAATTTTTTTTTCGAACAGCATGAAAATGCGTATATAGCAGTAAGGTGGTCTGCGGCAGGACAACGTCTGCCGGGCAATACTATACATCAATAAAAATGCTGTATATATCAGAAAATTCTGATCGTCATGCATTGATGTTTCAAACGGAATCGTCTAGCATGTGTTTTGTTCGAAGGTCAATTTACACTTTTACAAATTCACAAAACGATCATAAAAATTTCATTGAATTGGGTCAGGACAAAGTCTACTATAACTATAACGTTAACTATGAATATATAGATAAGGAAATAGATTAAAACATAGATTTATGTAAAACATATGCTTTAGAATAGTTTGAAATATTTGAAATGCTTTTCACAGAATTATTTTTTAAGCATTTTGGGCTTTTAACAAAAGCATTTTAGGCAAATTATTTTTCATCAAAAAATCATAGAGGGGATAGGTGGCCAATGATTTTTAATGATAGACACTGTTTGTGTCAAAAAAGATTAATTTTTGCGAATAAATTATGTTATATGAAAGAATAAGAAAAATGAAAATTTAAAAAAAATTAAAATTAAAAATAAATATGTACAACAAAAGTAACTCTTGGCCTATTTTTGAGTACATGTTGGATATTTAGAGGTTCTTTGAAAACACCATAAAACATTGTATTGGTGAGGTAACAGTAAACCTTTTCTCATTTTCCCAATGTATTTAATTGAACTTTCAAACAAAGAAAATTTGATGAAAATCGATTTGAAAATGGCGGAAATGTTTACTTGCTAAGTCAAAACATGAAATTTCAATCGTTTTTTTCTCATTCTGAGGCTTATGAGCTATACTGAGAAAATCTATAGTTTTGAGATATCGCAATGATTTTAATGTCATAATAACAGGTCTTTTTAAAACATACCTAATATCTGTACAAAATATTTCCGAAAAGAAAAGATTTTAATTTTTACCGTTCATTTTATTAATGAACGACTGTCCATACAAAAATGCATTGTTATGCATTGAGAAAGTCTATAGTTTTTGAGATATCGCCATATTTGGATGTCATTATAACGGTCTTCTTTTTTAAATTTGTGTACATATGTAAAGAATATATGTAAAAAATTACAAAAAAAAAAGAAAGCCAGGTAAATTTATGTCATCATAACAATTACAGTTTAAATAAAATATTCAAATTAAATAAAGGTATTTTTTAATATTTATACCATTTTTTCATAATTAAACAAAACAAACACAATAATTTTTATATTTAGAACTTGATTCAATATAATTAAAAACTTAAATTTTAAGATTTAAAATTTTTACATGGTATTTAATATTTTTATCGCAGGCGAAGCAGCGGGCATTTGCTAGTGTTATATAAAACCTAATAAATCTGGTGCATTTTTCAGGAAAAAAAAGCATTTTTTCGCCTTTTTGGTGTATTTTAGAATTGAAAAGTTGGAAGCACTGTAACAAAACTATGCTATATAAAAGCAACCCTGCATCGTCAGTCGCAATCGCTTTCATTCCGGACGGGTTCTGTGTGTCTGGCGACCAGAGAGGATCGCCGGTCGAAACGACTTTTGATTCTGTTCGGGCTCTAAGGCTTTGAGTTGGCAATTAGCATCAAACTTCAACTTACCCTCACTATATTTAAAGTTTTATGTAAAGAAGATAGGAATTATAACAATACAGTGCCTTCTGCATATAAATTTTGCCACACTGGCGAATTAAAGTGGTTTTAAAACTATGTTGTTAAATAGAATGTATTATGAAAAAATAATATAAACTGGCCATTTCAGCCCTTGGAAGGACTTTGAACTAGCCTCTACTGATCAATTGTGTTGTGCGTGTTGTTAAATGTTTGATCACAAATGACCGAGAACTGGACCTACGTGTTCTATGCCGACTCCGAACGGCTTATGTTCTCCAAAAGCTTTACATGGCAATTTTTACTCTCTGAGGTTTGCCATTGTCTGCAGAGAGGTGACGACCAAACAGAAAAATTAATTCAATTGAAAAAACTTTTCTGTCTGAGATGGAATTGAACCCGGGCTACCGCGGTTCTTTAGCTTAGGGGCCATGCACTCTACCCACTAGGCTACGGTCGCTACGGTCGCCAGAATGTATTATGACAAATGATTAGTCTTTTACCCCTCCATCCATCTCGTGACAAAATGCTTCCGAATTCATATATCGTTTCCAATTAAAGATATGGTCAAGACACTGCGTTTTCGAGATGTGTCATAGCAACACACATGAGCTCAAAAACCATAAATTTTCCATCTTAAACATTCTTTTTCGTAAACATAATGTGAATTATAGTAGTACATTGCATGCTGAATATAAATTTTGCTTGTTGTTTGTGATAGGTTGTTGTTCAGCGTTGGCCTATATAGAGCCTGAACAGAATCAAAAATCGTTGCGGCCGACGATTGAAATAGCATAGATTCTAAGTCTGCGATTTATCGTTGCGGAAAACGAGCTGCGGTTTTTTCTACATTTTGCATGTATTTTCCAACAACAACGAATCGTCGGCCGCAACGATTTTTGATTCTGTTCAGGCTCATACTCGGCATGTTAATAATAATAAAATGTGTTATAGTAAAAGGCAGTAGTCTAAGAGAGCCATCATCTAACTCCCTTAAGAATTTTAGTTATAGTTGCAGACTAGGGCGTCCAATCCAGGAAGCTTTTCTCGATCCCGGGATTAGTTTGGGATTGAAAATTTCAAGAAGTAAACATGTTAAAACGTTTTTAAAACAATTTTTTGTTATGTATTACTTGAAACTAAAAAACGTAAATTAATTTATTTATAAAGTAATAAAAACAAAACTCATTAAGGGTATTCACAATTTTGTTTTCAGTGTAATTAAAAAATCCCGTGGTATTGATACAACACTTTACCGAGCGGTTTTTATATTTTTTTGTTGTTTTACAGGAAATCTCTGAAAAACAAAAGTGTGGTCATTTTAAGTAGCCCAATGATATGTTTAAGGAACGTGGTTTTTAAGGTTCCATAAAAAACTGATCGGTTGCTAGCTATTTTCAAATTGCAAAAATAGAAGAAGCTCAAAATGCAAGTTAAACTTTTTATGCCATATATTAATAAAATATATAAAATTGGATAGTTAATTTATTTGCATTGTAACAAAAAGCTATAGTGGGAGGTTACCAACCACAAATTCTATTGCAAAAAAAAACACAATACAACTAAAACACACAATTGTGAATACCCTTATTGTAAATAAACACACAAAACTTAAATTATATTAATGACTAGCAAATTGTATTAATATTACCCTTTCAGTAGGTTTTCCCAATATATTGGGCACATCAGAATGTCATATTTATATGTATTTATTTTGCAAAGCTTTTGTTTTAATCAAATTCTTTGGTTTTATGAAAAAAGAAACCAACATTATAACAATAAATTTAGAGAGATATTTGTCACAAAAGTCAGTTGAATTTTCGGTTTTGTGCCAAAGAAAAGCAAAAAAATTTTTCGGTCTATTTTATAAGAAAAAATAAACCGGACAAATATCAAATTTATGTTTTTATATCTCTTTTGGCTTTAATGATAAGAATATAAAGAGGGTTTAAGAAACAAAGATCTAAAGGGATGAAAAACCTTTAAGGGGACAGTACACACCTGGATTTTCCAAAAATGCAATTTTTAAAATGAAATTTTTTTTAAGAAAGAAACAAGATATCTTATTGAAACTTTGCATATATATTTTTATGTGGAAATAGTATAAACATTTTTTTCAGCGCGTTTTTTGGCTGCTGCAGGTTTTTGAAAATAACATCAAAAAATCACGGCGGGCGTGATTTCGGCTCACTGGTACGTTTGAAAAAAAAAATAAAAACGGGGTTTTAATCAGCATCAAAGCCGCTATAAATTGAACTTAAAGAATTTTTTTGTTTAAAGTTGACAAAATGGAGGCGTTTTTTCGAAATTGAAAACCAAAAAAACTTTACCAATCTTGCTATCCGTAGTTCAATATATAGATTTTATATGTGTGCAATAACATATTAAAATTTCAGAACGATCAGTCTAGTAGTTTTTTTTTTATCACGCCCGCCAACTCAAAAAATGTGATTTCTAGAAAAAGCGCTTTGAAGTTTTTAACACCGACTATACGGCCTTGACGCTCTGCACTAGAGGTGGGTAACTCAGTGCTGTGCTATGGCACTGTGCTGACTCCCTGTAGTATGCCATGTGTGCTAGCACACTACGTTGACTCACATAGTGGCACAATAGCACGCAAAGAGCAGAGCTTTGACGAGCTTTTGCGCTTAAAGTTACTTTTGTATGCTGTGTTGGGATGAATAGCAGAGTGTTGTGCCGAGCTTCTTCACTGACACTCATTGGTTATCGCTACTGTGCACTGTATTACTTACATTTTGTAAGTTTTTGCTTAGTTCAGTTGATTTTGCTTTTACTTTGGTTTACTTGCAATAATTGACAATATCCAATTTGTGATTATTGAAAACAAATCAATAGAAAAGGGTGTTAGCACTCTATTTGTTATCGACACTTTTATTAGTGCTTTGTTCGATTGTGGCATAATTGTGCTAGCACAGTGTGCTGACACACAAGGGTGCACATGTGCTGGTGAGTCAACACACAAAAAATTGTGCTATTACCCACCTCTACTCTGCGCTTAAAACCTTCGCCATTTAAAAAAGAAATTCATTTCTCATTTTATATCATTAAAAATACATTCTTTTGAACCAAAATCAATCATAAAAAATTGATTGTTTTAAAATTCAGGTTTAAGGGCTTAAAAGGGATTAACACTTAAGGGATTAAAAAAAGACTTTGTGCCGACCAGGAGTCAAATAATTTTTTCGTTGTACAAGCTTGCAAAACGTAAGTAGCTGAGGGTAAAATCAAAGGTATGTTTGTTCATCTTTTTTTGACATTGTTCATCTTTTAAGGACCTTAATGATAAGAATATTACCTCAAAAAAATTATTTTGTTCTCAGTTTAGCCTAGCCATTGAAAGGGTTAAAGAACAAAATATATAAAAAATAAAATACAGAAGAGTTTAAGGTATTACTATATAAATGTTACACTTTTTTTTGTACACCGTACATCATGATTTTTTGTGTTTACGGCATAATCATTTTGGAAAAGACTTTTCAAAATTAAATTTTTTGTTTTAATTATTTTTAAAGTAATCACTAAGCTGAGCAACGTATTTTATTTTTTATTGGAGACTTTTGTTCGGATATTATTTCAAATATAACCTGTTGATTTTCATCAGCACCGTTCTGATTCTATGCTAGTTGTAGAAATAGTTGTACGATAATCGTAAGCAATGTGTAAGTTTCGATCACGATTGCCTTCGCCACAAAAAGAAATTATTTCCTAAGTCAGAATATCTCACAATTTTGAAAAACATAGCTTACTTCCCCATGTTGCAATTTTTCTAAAACTTTGCAAAGTCTTTTGCACCAGTGCTTTACACCCATCGTGCTAACGATCTTTTTCAGCCTCAATTAAAGGTTTTTCTAATTCTATATTCATATCAACTTAAATTAAATTTGTTTTATTTACATGAGTATTTGTAATAGGCATTTTTTATTTAAGAATCCCGGGATGCTAAAAGACAATCCCGGGATTTAAAGTGGCTTAAATCATCCGGGATCCCGGGATTGACTGCCCTAGTGCAGACATACAGACATATTGAATAGTATTATGTTTTTTTACTACTTTTAACACTCCTATTTGTTTGTGATTTTTTTCTTTGTGAATTGACTTCGATTTTACATTGCTAATGTAAAAGCGGTCGCTGATTCTTAAAACCATGTATAAACGTGTCTTTATGTGGCCCCCAGTTACGTGCTACCTGCAAAAATAAACGATAGCAGAAAAAGTAGACAACATAAATTCTTCAACTTTTCGGAAAATTATTTTTAAACGTATGAATTCACATGCAAACTATCGAGTCTAAAAAAGTTAATTTTGAGGACAAGTTGTATTATTATTTTTTATTTTTTAAGTAAAATAAAAAAAACATTGGGTAAAATTTAGTTGATCCTAGTCTTATACTAAAATTTTACGTAACTTCTTACTTTCCAAGGCTTGAGTTTGAATTGCGGATTCTAAAATTAATGCGGCATTTAAAAAAAGTTTTACTACATTTTTAAGTAGCTGAGCGCTGTGAGCATCCTTAAACATTGCATCAGCTAAGTGTTGCATTGTTGAAATTTCAGACTCATTGTATATTTCGATATTGTATTTGATGATGTAGACCCATTGTATTTTGATCACATGTACATCAAGTACGCAACATTTATGTAAATCAACCTTGATTCAATCTAATGAGTTTCGCGGAGTTTCGTGAATTTAACGAAATTCAACTCAACTCGAGTTTCTATGGCGAGTAAATCTCGAATAAACACCGGCTTAACTCGCCATAGAAACGTAGTATAAAAAGTACACAGCGAAACCCTGAAAAATGCGTTTTTTAAGCATCACAAAACCCAACCTGGAAAATGTCAAAATAACTTTGTTAACATAAAATAGGGATGCGTCAACAAATGTACGCAACCTTTATATAAATGAACCTTGGTTGTTTTCCAGAAAATGTCATAACATTTTTTTATATAATATTTTCTTGAAACATTTTGTACATACTTATTCAATTCGACCCCAACGAAAATAGCATCCCTCAAAAGGCACAATTATTGCTACTTTATACAACTAATTGCCATTAATTGACTGCAAATACAGTTAAACTACTAATTTGAGCGTCACTCTGAAGACTCGACATAAATTTTGAGCCCTCAATAAATTCACGAGCTGTTTGTTGAAGTGAGAGTGACTTAGCAAATAACGGTAACTGCCAAGTGACAAATACAACACTTGCGTCAATATCTTTGTTGGCAACACTAGCAGCATCAACAACAACAACAACAACAACAACAACAACAACAACAACAACAAAAGCAACATTAACTAGACAGCAGCAACAACTGCACATCAGCTGAATATGATAGGCTTAGAGCAAGAATGTCAGAATGAGGCTATTTCACAGCCATTGTATCCTTCAGCGACAGCAACAACAACAACTACAATTGCAACAACAACAATGATAACGTTAATGACAACGATTAGCTTGCTCTAAGGAAAAGTTATTTGCTTTCAATTCCATGAATGGTTGTGTTTGGTGTGCAAGCAACTCTTAGCGGTGTGTAACATGGCCATGTCGCGCACACACACATACGCTCTTAAATACTAATTCACTCACACACTTACTCACTCACACTTAGACAGAATTTGAACTGAGTTTAGTTTCATACTTTACTGCTTTAGGCTTTTAGACGTCATTGCCATCCATGCTGTTTCTGTTCAAATGCTTTCCCATTCAAATCCTGATTGCAATGCATAGTTAATTGCAGAGTCCTAATAAAAACAACAGCATCACACAGTATGCAACATTCAAGCAGGACATCAACAGCAGAGCATCACCAATGGGACACACCATTCACCGAATCTATAAAATGTCTCTAACTGTTTGCATCCACAGGTTAGCCCCAATCAACTTTTTGCCGTAGTTGAGTGCAATTTCAAGGCAGTGGCGTGCAAAGAAGGAGATTTTTGTAGTGAACTCTTACATTTGTTTCAAACAACTTAAGATTTAGTCTAAGTAACGTAAAATTTTATTCAACTGTCAATTCGTATCGTTTTTCATCGAGTTGTGGAAATTTCCAACACCAAAATGCCATGAAAATCAGGAAATGGGATATTTTACGTGAGATTTTTTAAACCACCCCCACCCTAATCACAAAAACCTTTCCATTCCATGGAATGCCTTCTTAAAGTTCCTCTGAAAAACACCTGCTAGAGTCCTTTCATTGAATGGCTCAAAGAAATCTTCCATTGAAAAAAAAGACAGTTTCGATAGTATCGTAAGTATAGACTTAGAATTCCTTTTTATACAGTAATAGAGAAAAATTCTGGGTTTTTCATGTTTATTCTTCAAAACTTCTTTAAAGTATTTCATCTTCTGAATAAAAATTATTCAAAAACAAATTTGTTGTTGTTGTCCTTTTTTAAACTTACCTGATCTAAAAAGCTCACAATTAAATTCATGTAAAAATTTGTTTTGTTTTATAAAAAGTTTTCATTTGATATTTATGGTGATGAATGTGTTGTTCTTTTTCATTTGTTTTGTTGGTTAAAACTAAATGTAATTCAAAGTTATGTTTAATTAATGGAAATAAATATGGGTTAATTTGAATTATTTATTTTTACTGTAGTAAAGAGCATATACATTAGGGCGGGTCGATTTGTAGGGAGTAAAAAAATTAACCAATTTCCCTATGATTTCCGTATTCTATGGGTTATTCCATCGTTAAAATCGAGTCACCTACTTTTTGTTGGCAAAAAGTTCAAAAGTTACGGGCATTTTTGTCCAAATTTTTGACCATTTTTCCATTTTTTCATGATTTTGTCCAAGAATATTATTTTCATGGCCATTTTTTTGGCTCAATCCATTATTTAATTCAATTTACAATTCAAAACGAAGAGTTTAAGCCCAAATTTATGGAATTCGGTTGATTAATTCATGCGATATTGCTAAAACAAAATAACACATAAAACCAACTTTTTGATTTTTTTTCCCTTTTTATTTTTTTTTCTACAAAAATTCAAATTAAGAGATAATAAAGTATCTATCAACCTATTATCAAAAAAAAATATTCAATTTGAGTGTAGTAAAAGACAAAATGTGAAAAAAAACATTATTTTTTCTTAAAGTCTGGTTTGCTTTCAAGTCTTGGTGTTTTCGTAAGGCTCTCTAATGTCGTCGCCATAGCGCCTTCTACATTCTTTCCTGCAACTCGTTTAGCAGTGGCAGCCAGCAATTGGACATGTCTTTCCGTTCCTTGAATGTGAAAAGGAATTTGTGGATCATCGAACGGTGGCACTTCGTAATTTAAATATCCCTCCAAATGTTCATACGAATAACTTTGCGTAAACGGTGGTTCGAATAAAATGGTATCGTCATTTAAATCAATCATATTTGTATATTCCGTACAATTAAAGTTTATAAGAGATTTTTTATAAACTCTAAGTTCCGTTGGGTCGACAATATCTCTTCGGTAATGTAAAATCTTCTTTATAGCAATGTTTCGTTTTTCCATTCTATCATCAAACAACATAGATAGCAAGATATTTTCTGAGTGTGCAAAATGTGGATTATCTTGAATTACTGTATTTACAACTCCAAGTAAATTCGGTTGTAAAAATCGTGTCCAAGTAATAAATTTAAAAAGTAATGTACTACCGTATGCGGCAGAGCTATAATACTTAACATTGAAATACATTGGCGTGTATACTTTTATTATATAGTTAGCCAGAATTTTTAAATTTTCAGTTGGATTATTAGTTGTCACATACAACCGTAATAATCTATTGGCTTTGGTCAGCCAACGAGAATGTGCAATTGGCCCTGGTTTTATGTGAGACAAATCCGCAGGAACCACACCATTAGAAATTGCATTGGCCATTAACATCAAGTATCTCGAATCGGTAGATAATTCTTCTGGATTTAAAACACCAGGAGGCATATTTTCCAAAGCGATTTCCTCAAAATCGGTTACCACCTGAAAAGAAAACATAAAAGCTAAAAAATAGAATGAAAAACGGTAAAGAATCAGCTATAAAAATTACATACCGGAAGATTTTCACAATCAGCAATTTTTGAGCTCAACTTTCCGGTAGTTGATCGTGGTCCAGTGGTGGTTAATTTGTCTAAAGTGTCAAACAAATGTCTAAACGGAAGCTCGTTAAAGTGCAGAAGACACACAAACCAGTGCAGTGGTGTCTTTAACTGTTTTTCGAATAGTCGCAAAATTCCACCGTGTACGCCAGTATTTGTTGGTTCACCATCAGCGCATATGGCAATTAATGAATCGAGAGACAATTGTTTTTCTTGGAAGAATTCGATCAATTTGTTGACTTTGCTTGCCGCAGTTTCACTTTCTAGTTTTGTGTAGCCTATCAATTGAGATTTTGGTTCCCTCAAAACAACTAGATGAGGTTCTTTAACCATCCTTGGATGCAACTTCTCATCAATTTTTTATACAGTTAGAGCATCATTTTTCCTGCCGTCGAATGAAAATGATATCAAAATCGAGCCATCATACCGCTTACGAAGTGCGTCTTGTCTCCATTTTTCTCTTTCTCTACGAAGTTTACTTTTATCCATGATGACAAGATTGTCATGAGCATCTTTTACGCCCAGGTCTTCCATCAGAGCTGTTGCCAATGCTGATCCCATTCTGTCATGCACACCAAATCTGTCACACATCATTGCATAGTTTTTAGTATTGTATCTGGGAGTGTATGTTTGTGGTGGTAGAACTAAATCTGAACCTCCTCTCACATCAACTTCCATTTCATCATAATGTGGTTCGTATGTAGAATCGTTGCTCACTGGGATTGTTGGTATAGTCGTTGGTATCGTCTCTTCACTTCCACTATCGTTTTCTTTCAAGTTGCATTTACATTTTCCAATGTTAAATAATTGGTTTGTTGATTCTAGGAATTTTTTTAATTCTGTTACGCGTTTTACTCGTTGTTTATCTGCATTACTATATGCGTCAAGCAAATTATTCAATTTTCTAATGATGCTACCTTTGAGTATAAGTTCAATATTAAGTTGATTCCAAATTTCTAACAATCTGTCTGCTACGTGGGGAGTAAATGTTTTATAGGAAAACATTTTGCTTTGGGCTTTTGAACGTTCGGCCAAGAAAAAATAGTACTTCAATATATCTCGTTTAGTTGACAGAATAATATCAGGTAATTCACAGGCCACGCCAAAAGAAAAAACATCATGAGAGACCAAATGTTGCAAACTACTGCGTTGGGTATCTGTTGGATTTTACGATAAACCAGGCTCTGAATCCATTTTTTAAACCGTCACTAAAAGAATTAAATATGTTTTTCATAGAAGAATAATATAACTATTAACTATAATAGTTAGCAATGTTTTTACACTTACCTTTAAATCTTTTCTAAATTTCAAAATAGTTTGATTATTTGTTAGTTATTTCAAGTAACACTTCACTGAAATGAGGCTCAAACAAAACTAGCATACACTGGAATATTATAAACAAACAAAGATAAAGAAGTCTATAAAGAAACTAAAAACAAAAAGAAATAAACAAACATAACACAGGGTGTGCACCCTGTGAAAAAATATGCCAATAATGTAAAGCGCAAATCAGTCCAGTCGTAACGTAAGGTTCGTAAGCTTCGTAAGTCAAAAAAATTGAGCCAAAAAAATGGCCATGAAAGTAATATTCTTGGACAAAATCATGAAAAAAATGGAAAAATGCTCCAAAATTTGGACAAAAATGCCCGTAACTTTTGAACCGTTGGACCAATGTTGGAGATTTTTTTGTAAATTGATAGTTTTTGAGTTATGGATGTGAACGTGTAGGTAATATTTCATACGAACGTCAATTTGGGAAAAAATCTACCAACAAAAAGTAGGGGACTCGATTTCAACGATAGAGGTATGGTTCCTTTGGCAAATTTTCATGGAATAACCCATATAATACGGAAATCATAGTTAAATTGTCGAAAAATAAATCGACCCGCCCTAATATACATATATGTATATTTTAAAAGTAATTTGAAATTAAAATTTTAGTTAACAAAATAAATTTTTAATATGGAAAGAATGTAATGCATATTAAAAATAATTCGAATTCATTATAATATTTAAGAAATAAATATAATTTTTAAAGCACAACGCAAACTTAGTAACGCATGCGCAAATTTTCGTAGTAGTATACTTACATGCTGAAAATAAACATTCGTTTTATTCTTACTCCAACACATGGCAGAATAACCAGGAAGGGCCGACTCGGAGAGGAATGAAGCAGAGGTAAGCGAGCTAGTTGTCAAATACAGCTTATTATTTGTGTAATAGGTCTCAAAAAGTTAAAGTTGGTCAATTGTCCGTTCAGAACAAGTTAGTATTAAATGGTGTTCCACAAGGCTCCATACTTGGTCCTCTGTTATTTTCAATATTTATATATGATATTTTTAATGTTTGCAAACATGCATCTATTCATGCATATGCTGATAATGTTCAGCTTTATCTTTCACGACGAACAGGGTATCTTGACGAACTCTGTTGTAGAATGAATGGAGATCTCAACAGCATCAATGAGTGTGCCAGTAACAATGGTCTGCAATTAAATGCATCAAAGTCATATGTCCTGCCTATTTTTAAGCACAAAATCTGTATAAATGATATCCCTGATTTGTTTATTGGAATAAATAAGCTGGCTGTTGTGTCATAAATTGTAAATCTTGGCTTTTATATAAATTTTTCTTTGTCCTGTGTTGATCATGTGAACAGTGTAGTGAAAAAGTTTATTATGTCCTACGTAATTTGAGAATGTCTGCTAGCGCTACTCCTATAAATATAAAACGTAAGTTGGTGATACAATTAATTTTACCATTGATAACATACTCTGAAACAGTGTACAGTAAGCTGAACTCATCTTCCCAATTAAAATTTGCAAATAGTTTTTAATTATGCCACACGTTATGTTTATGGCTTACGAAGATATGAACACCTATCTAGCTTTAGAAATTCAATACTTGGTTGCGACATAACATCATACATCAAAGCAAGAAACTGTATATACCTGCACAAACTTATTCATGAAAAATCGCCTCGTTACCTTTATGAAAAATTACGGTTTTGTATGTCTAGAAGAAGTCATATTCTTATTGTTCCCAGGCATAATTCTTTAAACACCTCTTACTTGTTTTTCATTAACGCCATTAGACTCTGGAATGCACTACCTAGATGGTTAAGAGAAATAACTAGGAGAGGTACTTTTAGGCAATCTATCTTAACTTTCTTCTCTACTCCATAGTATCTGCAATTTGCTTTAACTATTTCAAAGGTTATTTTTATTTCTTTTCTCTTTTTTTTCTTTTCTTTGCTTCTTTATTAATAATATATGATTATTACAATAATCTTTTAATCAAAAGTATTGTTAATTGTCTGTAATTAAATCTTACGCCGGGTTGTTATAATATTAATCTAATTTAATCTAATTAAATTCTTATTTAACTAAACTAAATGATTTTTGTACTATAAAAGAACATAGTTCTAAGTGTACTGATGTAAGCTTTTAATTTATAAAAAAAATTATTTAAAATATTTTTAGCATGGCGTTTAAGTGAAGTGACGTTTAAATATATAAACTAAAAAACAGCTGTTCATGTCGAGTAAAAATTAAGAGCATCTAAAAAATTTCAGCTAGCTGAACCAACAACAATTACCAAGCAAATCTAAAACAACGACGCACAGAAAAGAGTAAGATCACAGCGGTTGAGCAGCGTTAAAGGGGATGAACCGAATCGTCCACAGAAAATAAACATAACTTTGCTTACTATGTCACGCTTTTCACTCGGTACACACGAAAATTCTCGAGCTTACGGTGAAAGCAATTATTGCTCTGGTAGCAAGATCTCTTTGTCCCGCTTTTCACTCGGCAATAATTTCCTTTGCCGCAAGCAGTTTGTGGATTATTCTCCCGCATGAGAAGGTTTACGAAAGTCCCCTTTAAACCCGAGTAGTCAACAAACTACTTGCGGCGAAAGCAATTATTGCTCATAGAATTGCCGAGTGAAAAACTGCCCTTTGCAACACATGCAGAACCAAAACAACAATACCAGCAGCTCGAAGCAACGTTGCCAGTTATGTTGGAAAAATCCCATTCGTGGTAATTTTTGATTGCCCTTAGGAATTTTTGTTCTGGGAATTCCTATTAAATTTTTTAATTCAGCGTGGTATTTTTTAATTGGCGTGGAAATTCAGCGGGGTATTATTTAAATTTCCATGGGAGTTTGGTAATATTCTTCTTATATTTTTTTTCTTTTTTAGCAAGCAAATTTTCTTTGTGGTATTTCTAAATGTTTTTTAAATTGTTTGTGCATATGGGACTTATTGTGGTATTTTTCAGTGCGAATGAGATTTTTGTGGCAATTTTAAATGCATATGGAATTAGGGGTGGTATTTTTAAAAAGCGTGGTATTTTTGTGGTAATTTTTAATGATCGTGAATTTTTTTTTATATTTTTTTATTTTATTAAATTTTAACTGGCAACCTTGGCTAGTAGTAGTACATTTTTTTGTAGCCACATACTGGCTCTCTAGCTACATGCATCTGTATTCTCTATTGCATTACAACCCAACAAGCCATGAATGTTACTGTGCCAGCTAAACGGTACTTAAAACGGCAACGTCTGATTTGCTGGTATAAAAACGGCATGTTTTTGTACATTTTAACCGTTCTCTATATAATTATTAAGTCCTTTTTTATAGTTATCAAGAATCGAATTGAAATTTATGTCATATTCACTTGATGTGTCGTTTGCTCTTGTTTTTCCCCTTTCTTTTTCATCCGTTCGCCAAAAAATGCTGAAATATGCATTGAATCTTGTACTGAAATCAAGGTAGTGCAGTTGAGTTGCCGTTTATTGTTTAGTTTATTGTTGCAACTTCATAAAAACCATTTCAAGAAAAGGTTACAATTGTTTAACAACAAATAAAATTAACATACAACTTAAAGTTTTCTATATGACTTTGTTATTTATTGTGTTCATTTTCTATGATTTAAATACAAATCCTAATTGTTTGATAGTTTAAAACCGTTAATGAGCTTCTAGGTCAGGTTAGAACAATCAATTGCTCTAACTAGGTAATCAATCAGCTAACTAATTAATCAGCTTGTGATGTTTGCCTTTCCATATTGAAAATGTTGTTGTGTCTTTGGAAAAAAATTCGTTAGAGCAATTAATTGTTCTTACCTGACCAAAAGCTCAATAAATGATTTTAAAGTATCAAACAACTAGAATTTGTATTTAAAATCAAGAATGATTTAAACTATCAAACATTTAAAGTTTGAATCTAAATCATAGAAAACCAACATTAATATACAACTAAATAAATGGTATGCTTATTTGAAACACACAATGCATAGTTTGCTGACAACGAAACGGTCCGCTTCAGTGTCAGCTATCTGGGAAACAAAAAAAAAGGAACGCAACTGATGTGTATTCTAGAACAATATAAAGAAGATCACGCCTTAAGGCCCCTATAGACGAGCAACTAATCGCACAACTGGTTGATAAAATGGTTGCTGGTTGATGAAAATAAGCAGTGTGTAGATGGGTTTTTGTTTTTTTTTTCAGTTTTTCAACCAGTTTTCCAACCAGATGCTGAAAATCAAAAAGTTTTGATTTTTTCGGCTGAAGCTCATCGAGTTGATCAACTAGTTGTCGTGTTTTCAGCAAACTTAGCAACTAAACGGAAAACTGACTTTTTTCTTCGGTTTTTGTTGAAGTTCTGCTATGGGCATTTTATAAATAAAATGTTTTGAACTGAATTTTAACATCTGCCATCAATTAAAAGTTGTGTCTGTAGGAAAAAACACAAACCAGTTGATCAACCAGTTCTTCGATTAGTTGCTCGTCTATAGGGGCCTTTAAGTGCGCAGAAATGGCAATTTACTGCGCAGGTCTACGTCATAAGTGAAAATACATAAAAAAAAAATATCACATAAACAATAAACGAAACTAATCAAATGAATCTGATTGGCTAATTGGGAAACAAACACAATACACACAAAGAAACAACCAAACTGCTCTCAAAATAAATCTAACAACATAGCTATTTTTTTGTGAAGGGGTCAACACCGAAGTTAACACCCCAATAAGATATAAAATTTTTATCAAAGATAGTAATGAAAAATATTAATATTTATATAGTAATGAAAAACATTAAAATTATTTCTTTTAAAAAACCAAGATTTTATAAGAAAACTAGTAGATATTTAAATCGAATACCCCTACTAAAAATTGTCTACTACGTTTTTTCAGTCAGTTTGACTCTCTTTTCTCTTGCACTTCTGACGTCACATGGACGTGCTCACAAAGAGAGCGGACATGCGCAAGGCGGAATCTTGAATATATAATTCTTGATGTGTAATATATATGTATGTTTTAATGTATGTTTAATAAAAACAACAACAACAACAAAAAAGCAGCACAACAACGAACGACGTACTTACGAACCGAACAAGCAAACACAACAACAACAACAACCGTAAAAACAGCATAAGCAGCTAAGCTGCTTGTGCATTTCTCATACGAATACAGTGGGATCTCGGTTATCCGTCAGGCACGGGACCAAAAGCATGACGGATAAGCGAAAACGACGGATAATAGAGTACAAGAGAAAAAATGAAAAAATACTATGTACATATATGTGCATGTGTGTGTGTTTTCTTTATTGAAACTCATTCATTTTCAACATTTTTATTGAAGAAATCAGTTAGTTTTGTTTATTTTACTTCTGTGTGTGATTTCAATAAAGCAAAATTTTTCATTCGCCGAAGCAACAAAGAGTCGAGATGATTCTTTTGCTCCCGCCGACACACTCAATACGGCACTACGAATACAATGTGTAACAAATTAGGCGACAGCATTCGTATACAACATGTACATGTAGTTTGGATGTAAAAAAAAACAAATGATGAAAGAAAACAATGATGAAAAAAAACAAATGGGTATGACGAGTAATAGAGGTGACGGATAATAGAGAGACGGATAACCGAGGTTTCACTGTATATGAATTTTTCATCTTCTTAGATTTTGCTATTTTATTAGATATTCGTTTTATTCCCACTAAAACTGATATTTTGGCTTTTTTTTTTTTTCTTTGTACGATGAATATTAAAGGCTGTAGGTATACCCCAAAGTGTCAAATATCACTTTGAAAAAATTTGTGAAAGGACAAAGTATTGTTATTTGAACCGCCATTTACCAGGAAAATTCCGTATGAGCATTTACAACAATACCTCGAGTGTGTAGATGATGAAGATCCACCATTTCCAGACCCACTAATACCTTGTCATATTTAAGGTACGGAGCGTCATGTCCAGCTACTAGCTAGTGTTGCTAAGCCCTCAATCGACAAAAACCGTGAAGGTATAATGGCATCTGTATCTGAAGGCCGAAAGAAAGCGGCACGTATGGAATCTAGAAAAGATTTGGAAGGCAATCTTTGAATGAAAAATACACTGAATTGGAATTTTTGATGTGAAATCGTTTAAAACAATAATTGCTTTCTTCTTGATTCATACCTTGTCTCTACCAATACAATTACTTTGTACTTTAAATGAATTTCTCATAATTTTCAATATTGAACAAAACAAAAAAAAACATTGTATTTTTGGATAAAAAAAGAGGAAAAAATAAGAAATAGAACATTTTTATGATTTTGCGCTATGAACAACTGCAAATGGTAATTTATTAATATTTTCACGAAAAATTTGCACTTTCACAAGGCCAAAACTGCCTGAAGGAGCGTTACAATGCATTTGCGATTTTCTAGAGAGTTCTTAACTATTGTCTTGGTTTGGCTGTTATAGGCCAAAATATCCAAAAAAAAAATCGTGACAAAAGTCTGAGAAAAAACTGCAAGTCAAAATCGGGAAGCTCGATTTTCACCGAGACGTATGGTCTAGTGGAGTTTTTTGTTCAGTACAATCTCAAGAATCAGATACGCGAAGCGCCCATTAAGATGTTGAAATCGCTCCACCCTACTGTAGGTATACCCCAAAGTGTCAAATATCACTTAGAAAAAATTTGTGAAAATGACTACCATACAAACCGCGCTGTAAGACGTAATTCTACGTCAAAAATCAGAAGCGAATTCTAAAGAGAAAAACCTGCCATTTGAGAGTCTCATCTAAGGGTCTAACTGACCCATAAACATTATTTATTTTATTATTATTTATTTATTTTATTTAAGTAATCATAAGTACAATAAGAGCTATGCTCTTTTATAGTACAACATAAATGCATAAATATAATTAATTTACATTAAATTTAATTAAAATTAATATTAAAATTTTAATTAAAATGAAAATGAATAATTTTAGGACAACTCTTTAGGACATTGGTAATCTTGTGAACTTACATGCGCGCAAGCTATCTGTCAAAATTTGTATGGGCGTGAGTCATTTCCGCACCTATTTTGTAGTGTAAACAAGCGTGTAAATCTACGTGTGTGAACAAGGGGTTGCTTTTGGCGCTAATCATGATATACTGGAAGTAGTTGAAGTAAATACAATTTTTATTTACTTTTATATGTTAATAAAAAATTTTTAAAAATTTGAAATTGAATAACGGTGATTCCCCAACCCGAACCGCAGCTGTCATTTTGTCGACATTTTTACTCTTTATCTCTCAACAAACGTTTTAATGTTTTACATGTTTACAAGCTTAGATGAGAACCCTTATTATTTTTTCAAATTGTTGTAAATTCAATTTGGCGCCTCGGTTTTCAAACCATTCAAACTCAAGTTTGTACCGAATGACTGTCATTGACTTCTCACTCCTTCTCAGAGTCGATGGCTATCTGTCTATGACATCTTTTTTCAGCATATAAATTTACCTTTTCTTTTTTCTTTCTCTGCATATATTGAGCTTTTCATGTTTGGTCTAGTCTATTTTCGAGGCAGAACAACGAACAATTCAGTAAATGTTTGGGTTAAATTCTAGCATTGCGGGAAGAATTTACAAATACTGCACAACGGTTTGAGCCTCAATGAAGCGAACAAGTAAACGAATTTTAGTAGAGAAAACAAAAAAGGAGAAAAAAACAGCTCCCGAGCCATGACAAACATGCGAACAAAGAAATGGCGTTGACTAACGTGTCTTGAAAAGCAAAAGAAGAAGGAGACCAAAAAAAAGGAAAAATTAATTACCAAGATGAAAATTAATCGCTGTCTACTACTTTGCACTACGTTTTCTCCAACTGCTGCTAACTTAAGGGCACAAATAAATCGTGCAGCGAACTAATGCAGCGTTGAGCTTTAAAAGGGCTGGAAAAAAGAAATAAAACCTAAAAACAATGCAAATGAAGAGCAAAATAGAAGAGTGCAACTAGAAGGATAGATGACGGGATGAAAGCGAGTCTATTTTGTGCGAGGTTTGTACAAATTGCTGACCTAGAGCCATGCTCAAGGGTCGGCATGCAACTGCAAATTGAAGTGGATTGTCATACGATGTTTGCGGCCGGAAAGGCGCTGAAGCAGGAGCGCAAAATGTGTGCATTTATTTGCAATGATGCCATTAAATGCATGATTCTGTATATTCAAAATAATTTAAAAAAATAAAAATTTAAATATTAATTGAAATTTCTTTTAATTCAAAGCGATATTTCAGATAAACACATAATCTAATTTTAATATTTGTAAAGAGACTCTTTTCTTGTAATGAGAGAGTATTTTTGGTTGAAATTCTGAAAGCTACATTTAATGTTTTTTTAAAAATTCTGACTCTTTTTTTTATTAACTAAATAAGGCTATAAGCCTTACACTTAAATAACCTACATTTAAGGTTTTTTTAAATTCTGACTATTTTTTTACTAACTAAACTAGCTGATATACCCGGTGTTACTCGAGAGTCATTTATATAAACATTTTAATATACACTTTTCGATTTAATGTTTTTGTAAATTTTGGAATTTTGTAAAAACGTGTTGATTTTAAGTTTGAGACCACTATAAAAATATTAGTTACAACAAATTTATTTAGCTTTTTTAACGAAGAAATAATTTTATCACGGTTTTTTCACAATCATAAACGGTTTTTTAGTTCTAAGCTGAATTTACTGGTAAACATAATACTTGCACTTCGCTTATGAAAATCATATTTATAAAAATCTTCCTAAAATTTTTTAGTAAATTTTCCAAGTGGAAAATAACAATTGGATTTTCTCTAAATTAAAAATTAATATAAATAGAGCCTGATAGTTGATGCAATTTCTTAAATCTTCTGAATTCCTATTTTATACGAAAAATTGTACAGCCGTTTTTTAATGTAATTTAGCAAAAAGGTGTAAGTTAAGAAAGCAGTCGCTTTTTAATTTTTATTATAGTATATACAGCAACCTGTAACAATATTGTCGACGTTAACAGTTGATCGACCTAAATCCAGCTGGAAAATCTACAAGAACAATGCAAGAAGTGCTATTATGTTATTTGCTACAAGTTTACGCTGTGTGCGAAAAGAACTAAATTGAGTAGCAGTTACCGGCTTTTCTAAAATATTGGAATCGTGTCGGTAATGCAGTTCTTATTTTTAATTTATAATATTTTCCAGCATACTTTTCATTATACTTTCGGTTAGTACGCAATTGAACCGAAAAATTTGTTCAATGCAGCCAAGCTTCCAACCATGATTGGAGAGTTAAATGTCAAAATTTCGCTGCCTTTTATATGTCGGTACATTTAATTGGCGTGGAAATTTGACTTTCAACAATATTGTTCAAATAACACATTAAACATGAAAAAATTAACTTTTACAGCATTCTTATTCACAGTCATATTTTCGATGATATAGTGATATATATAGAACATTTAAAGTACCATTGATAAAGAACTGAGTGACAACGGTGAAACAATAGCGAGAAAAATGACAAATCACAACAAAACAAATTTAACAGGAGGGGGCGGGGGATGGGAGGCAGAAAGTAAGTAGATTACTATGAAGAAGTTTATTTATATAGAGAATTTTAACACAAAACTAAATTTTATTAATAGTTTGGTATGAAAAAATAGATTTTTAGCCATAACTTTTGATTGAAAAGAGATATTGGGGTAATTTTTTCACATAAATTATTTTTGAGAGTTGACTTTTTTGTAAAAAAAAAATAAAAACAACGTTTTGGAAAAAATAAATTTCGCGAAAAAATCAAAGGTTGTTTTTTAACAAAAACAGTTGTTGTTTTGATGACAAAAACAGTAAAATAATTTTTGCGCTTAGCTGGAAGAATTTTTGCAAATGAATGCTAAGGTAGCCAGATGTGCAATTTTTAATTGATTTCATTTTTACAACAACAACAATTTTTGAGTAATTTTTTGAGTAAAAAGCCAATATTTTGGAACTTTTTTGACATAATCATAAACCATATATACACTGACTTAACGGAACAGTTCAACCTGTTTTTGTGAAGTGATTTTATTGAACTTTTGAACATAAAAAAATTTGAATAAAATATATTAATGGACAGCGGAGATATTTGCATCGAGTGACCAAACTTTGATTTTCATGTCGTTTTTTTCTCATTCTTAGGTAACGATGTTTTATGAAAAAGTCGTTGTACTGAAAATTTCTCCAATTTTGAAGATACGTGAATGTTTTTGATGTCAAAATAACAAAAAAATTTTAAAATTAAATATAAAAAAATCTCCGATGGTAAAAAGTTTTATAATAACAAAATTACCGTTAGTTGAAAAATTTCAGAGGGGGCGTGGAACAAACCAAGTATGTAACATTTTAATTTGGGATGCACTTAATATGTATGTTTAGTATGAGAAAAATCCGTTGAGCCGTTTAGATTTGTTTAAAAGCCAAACAAACAAACAAACAGAAAATGAGTTTTATTACTATAGATAAGGCTATAAGCCTTACACTTAAATAATAATTAGTTTACCATTAAAAAGAGCTCTTGTTAGCTTTAAAGCTTAGCTTGCAAAGCTTTGAATAAGTTAAGTATTACATGAATAATTTTAAACATACTCCGGCTTTACAGGCCGTACTTTGTTCTTTAACCAATTAATTTTTCCAAACTGTAGCATCTGCAAAATTCTCTATTTTTATACGTTTTTTGGGTTAAAAATTATTTTAATTTCACATTCCGCTGAAAATAACTTCGGGCAAATATTGCAATTTAAATGAAATCCCGTTCATTTTGAAATTTATTGCAAGTTGTTTTATATTTTTTTTTAATTTTTTTTACTATTGGTTGTACCTAAAAAATCTGTGCAGCAATTTCATTTATAAACGAAAATTTGCATTATTTTCGGTTTAACTCTTCATATATTTATATTTCAGTCCTTTTTAGTATAAGTACTCGTCCAAAATTCACTCACTCAGCAAGCAAAGAGTTTGAAATAACCAAAAATTCAAGGCGGACGCATAAAAACCAATTTTTTCATGCAGCTAGAGAACAAAATTCTGGTTATATCTGTGTGTGTTGCTTATTTATATATGTGTCCATTGAAAGACTAGTTTGTATGTATTGTTGACAAGGCCCAAAAAGTAAATTACGCTGCTGGACTGTTTACGGTACATGAAGTGCAAAAAAGCTGCCAAAGCTACGCAAAAGTATCAAACAGCACCAGAAGCTAAATCAACAAAGTTTTCAATCACAAAGATAATATTTCTTGCAAATTTTTGCGTGAAAATATAACCTATATAAATTAAAAAAATTGATCACTTTTAAGCTTGCCCATAAAATGCATTGAAGATTTTAGGTGTATTTTTTTTTGAAAATTGAACAAGGGCTTTTCTAAATAGTTTTCTACCATCTGATTTTTATACTTTCACTTAATTTGTGTCTTTGTTATTCATTTCCAAAAAAACAAATTATTTTCATAAGTTTTTTTATTCATAACTTGTTTCGCTCTTCAAATTATTTTCTTTCGCAAATTATTTATGCCGATAGCCCCAGCTTAAAAATTTGTTATAGATTAAGTTAATAATAGATATTAAGAAAAAATAAAAAAATTAATTATTTTACAGGGTGCGGAAAAATTCGTTCGCAATTGATTAAAATACGATCTTATCGTTCGTTTTCGCTGTGTGTGAGAATTTTTCATACGAAAAATTTAAAAGTAGACGAACGTTCGCAATTGAAAAAGGAACGCTCTGCTTGCGTCGTTTTTTTTATCACTGATAAATTTGTGAGCTTTGTATTTTTTCGAACGAATTTTTCACACAACAACAAAAAGCAACAAACGTTCGTTTGGAATTGTTCATTCAAAATGAGCGTTTGAAGAAAAAATTCACGAACGTTCGTTTGTACGTAGAGTTATTAGACAAAATAAAGTTTGTTGTATTTTTGTACACTTGCTGAAATGAAAAGATGAAACCAAAATACAGATTTAGACTTCACATATGGATATGAGGAAAAATAATGTTTTAATAAGATAAATAAACTTGATATGCCCAATCAAATGAAAAAAGATGGTTTGTTATGATTGTTGTTATATAATTAGATTGTATGATTACTTATTGATGATCTTGATGATGAAGCATCGTCAAAATTATGTTTGTGCACACTCTCGTAATGCCTTTTGGTATTCCCTAGTACACATTCCATGATTGGTTTTTCGCATAAGAGACATTTGGAAATGTTACTTATTTTGTCATGGATGACCAGAGATTTTTTGTCTATTTTTGATACTCTACCCATCACTGAAAATCAGGAAGTGAAGAACGTTTTAATACGTATGTTTTCAATAACACTGGTCTGCAAAAGTATAAAGGCACTATTACGATAACTGGGTCGCCGCGATTAGAAAGTGTTGTTCTTTCATAACAAAAAAAAAATGTTTGTTCGAACAAAAAATCGATACCTCAACTAGTTATCTATGTTTAACATTTTGTTGCTTGGTAAAAGATCTGTTCAATAAAATATCTATATCGTTACATTATTCCATAGATTTAAAAGGTTGATCTATTGCTTGAAATCGATATTGATTGATTGAAAGATTAAATGATAATCAAATTAAAAAATTGATAACTCGAAAACAAATCGATGCATCGGTTTTTCTTTCGGCCATTCCTATTTTTATTAAAAGTACTTCACGAATCCATTGTCAAATCGTGGCGCACCAGTTATCGTATTCTCCTTAGTATAACTGATAAATAGGCAGTTTTGCGATCGGCACTTTCATCATATAAAGGTTTCTTCCTTTGGAGACTTTCTTGTTCAGCTATCATGAATAATTTTTCGCCCGGAATCAAAAAAGGGTGTTTTTATTTTTAATATAGCAGATAAAGACATAAAAATTTTTTTACACTCATGAATATTGACGTTTGATGAACAAATTTGCATTAAAAATTTCCAAAATGTTCTTGAGCTTTACCTTTGAGACTCCCTTTTTTGATTTCGGGTGAAAAATTATTCATTATAAGGCTGAAAACAAACGTGTCCGGAGGAATTCAGTCAATAAGATACCTATATATGATGAAAGTACCGATCGCGAATCTTCCAATTTATCAGTTATACTGGGGAGATTAAGGGCGACAAATTATTCATGATAGGGGCAGTGTCACAAGATAGAATTACCACCAAAATTGCCTTGTTCTCGCATTTAATTCTCAAGATTACCACACTCCCAAAATACCTCAAATTACCAAAAAATACCTCAAAATTAACACAAAATCCCATAATACCTCAAAAAAGTAAAAAGAAAATAGATACATACAAACCACCACAAACAAGTGCATGAAAATACAAAAAATTAAGGTGGCAACCCTATCCACCATCTTGAATTTTAAAATTCTGACTTCAGATTCGATATCAGCGACCCCCTAACACTGATAAATGATGTTCAAATTCTTAATAAACATATTATTAGGTGACAACCCTATTATTTCAAAATTTTATAATTTTGAAAATCTGATCACGGATTCGGATTCAGCGACCCATTTTTGGTGTACCATTTTTTTATTGCCAGCCCCGAATTTATAAAAATACAAAAAATTAAGGTGGCAACCTTACCCACCATCTTGAATTTTAAAATTCTGACTTCAGATTCTAAATCAGCGACCCCCTAAAACTCTTAAATTATGTTTTAAACTTTTAAAAATACATAATATTGAGTGGCAACCCTAATATGAAAAATTACATAATTTTTAAATTCTGACAACGGATTCGGATTTAGCGACCCATTTTTACCTGATGTTCGCACCAGCATCGCATTTGTAAAAATAAAAAAAATAGGTGGCAGCCCTATAATCCATTTTTATTCTTAAAATTCTGACTTCAGATTCGAAATCAGCAACCTCCTAGCACTGTTAAGTAATGATGCGTGACCCATTTTTACCTAGTGTTCGCGCCAGCACCGTATTCGTTCTCTGATATAAATCATCTATTGCCAGTGAACAAGCTTTCGTTGCATTGACTGCAGTGAGCTCTCTGACAACGATATCTTAGATCAACAATATCTATGATCTGTTTTTTATTGCTCTATCATGTTTTGTTCGTCTTCGTTGCAATCACACACATGATTTCTTTGCAGCAAGCAAGACAGTGCAGTGTAGTGTGAAATGAACAAATGTTTTGAAACCGGTTTTAAGTGCACCTACGCATACATACCAAACTTGATGACGCATACATAACTGAAAAGAATCCTCGCTAGACGATGTGGATGCTGACAGTCAGAACATAACTTTTTTTAGCAAACGAACGTTCCTGAATTTTTCTTTGAACTATTAATTTTTATGAAAAATTGAAAACGAACGTTCGTTGCTTATTATTTTTTTGTGAAAAATTCGATCGAATAAATTTGAAACTGACAAATTTTTCAGAGATAAAAAATACGACACCAGCAGAGAGTTCCCCATTCGTTCGTGATAACTTGCGAGAACAATTTTATATGAGGCGAACGATAATTGAGAACAATCGTATTTCAAACGTTCTCCGCACCCTGTTATTTTATTTATATAATTTTGTTGTTGATTTTTATTTTTGATATTTCGAATTGACTCTGCAATTCATTATCAGGAAAACTGAAGAAACAATTTACTCAATAAAAATATTCAAATTACAAAAATTTTTTACATAAATTTGCAAAATCTAAGAAACAAATTAAATTTACAGTTGACTCAGAAAAAGATGAAGACCATATTTAGATACTTTGGTCACACGGGAAAATGGAGTATTAAAAATAAATTGGCACCAAAAATTCATGACTTCTGGGCGATTGATTAACTTTTATTCAAAGCATCCGAAATCGATGAATTACAACACTGCAAAAAACTTTGTACAAAAAGTCTTAAAAGCCAATGACAAAGGTTTTTATGCTGAAAACATAAATAAAGTAAAACAAATTCTACAAAAAAACGACTTTCCAATACTTTACATTAATAAAATCATAAGACAGTGCAATATTAATAATACCTTTTCTCCTAAAACACTGGAGATCAATTGGAAAACCATTTAAATCTGTGATATACGTACCTGAGTTCGCTGAAAGATTTGCCGCATCTGTCATATTTGACAAGAGCAAAATTATATTAGCTTTTAAACCGTGCAATATTTTAAAAAATCTTTTTAGTAAAACCAAAGATCCGATGGGCAAACTTGACCAATCTGAATTAATTTACAAAATCCCATGTAATTCTGACGGCACCAATGTATGCAAAAAGGTAAGCATTGGGACAACTAAATCAAAATTAAGGAGGCGGATTTCATCCCACAAATCGGATATTAAAGCAGGCCACTAATAATAACCAAAAAACAGCACTTGCTTTGCACTGTTTAAAAGAGGGTCACATTCCCAACTTCGACAAAATGGAAATTTTACAACAAGAGAGCAATTACTCCAAAAGACTTACTCTTGAGATGCTCCACATATCACATACGCCAAGCAACATACGCATCAATTACAAGATGGACACAGAGAACTGCGCTCACAGCTACAGTCACATAATAAGCAGCAAGGTGGAAATTTGCATTAGTAGAATTTTTAGGATTTAGTTTTAAATACTCCGTGTTAAGTGTAACACGTTAATTTTCAAGTGTAAGAATTGTTCCATTTATTTTTTAGATTTTGTAAATTTATGTAAAAAAATTTTTGTAACCTAAATATTTTTATTGTGTTTATTGTTTCTTTAGTTTTCCTGATGATGAATTACAGAGTCAATTCGAAATATCGAAAATAAAAATCAACAACAAAATTATATATAAAATAATTTTTTATATTTTGAAGACTAAAAAGCTAGTCAAAACAACTTTTGTAAACTCAAAAGGTCGCTAAAACTTTCAACATATTTTTATATTCATTTGATAAATTTTCAATTTATGTAAATTTTAAAGCAAACTCTAACTTCAAAACTGATTCGCCTCAGAGTAAAGCACTCAAAATAAGGATATTTTAGGTAACTGCTAAGCAGATGAACTCGCTCGTACAGGTACTACCAAGCAGCTGCCCTTAGACAGTACAAACCTTGGTATTACTCTCACCACACAGGTAAACTCCTTACACATGCGTTATCCTGCATCAAAACCAACAATAGATGGTCAGCAGGTAACACGTGTAATATAACACGGCAAATCTGACCTAAACTCAATCTTAAGCGTTAAAAAGAACTCATTTCTCTCAGTAGAGACCACATTAGCACCATGATAGGGATCCTGACTGGGCACTGCCTCATTGGCAGGCACGCTCAAAGATTAAACATGCCCCACAACGACTTTTGCAGAAGCTGTAGAAATGAGGAGGAGGAGGAATCTATAGAAAATTTTCTCTGCACTTGCCCAGCGCTGGCTCAAAAACATTTTCTTCACTTAAACAACTGGTTTTTCAAAGACCTTGAAGAACTCTCGGAAATATCGGTATACCGAATCCTAAGCTTTGTAAACAGCTCAATCTGGTTTAAATAGAGAATGCGAATCAATCCTGTGGTACCACAATTGGCCTCATTGGCCTAAGTGTGTCTCAATTGAGGCAGCCACTTTAACCTAACCTAACCTAAAGCACTCAAAAAATTACCCCATGTCCATGCCCTACAAGAAATAGCTAACCAAAACTCTAACACAATCACACACATTTTTCTGTTTACAACCACATTCTCATACTCATTTCAGTGTCAAAAATTGTAAAACAGGGAAAATATGAACATTTTAGCAAGTGCATGTGAAAGAAAGAGAAGGTATCATTATTAAAAATCATGTCCAATTTTTGCATATCTGCCATTGTAGTTTACCATTCCTGGTTTCGCTAACAAAAACCAAGTTCTGCAATAAAATATTTAAATATCTTTAAATTGCTTACTGATGGAACGTTGCTGCCCATCAAAGAAGGATGAGCCAATAAGCACGCTTTCCAATATCAAGAATGCAGTGAGCATTTCAACATTCGCCACATCTAATTCCACTCCCAAAATCGTCGGCACAGAAGTGGCTAGCAGTAGCAGCAGCAACAACAACAACAACAACAACAACAACAACAACAACAATAAAAAATGTTATGATAAATTAAAAACATTTGTTTCAAGACACCAACGAATTGCATGCATTTTTATTTTTTAAGAGGTACGTTAGATAAAACTGATTTTTACGTTATATCTAACGGTTATATATAACTGAGTTTTCGGTTAGATTTATCTGGTGAGATTTAGTTACCTATAACCTGTATTTATGTTAACCTTAACTAGAGAGAGCGAGACGGCTATAATTCGATAATATTGGAAATTGCTACGTGCCAGAAAGGGATGTCAGATCGCACGTATATACGAGTTTCGGTTAATTTCTTCCCGAGGCTCTTCCTAGCATAACCAAAACTTCGTATAAAGATGTAACCGATATTTCAGTTTAGAAAAACCGTTTTTGCTTAGTTATATAACCGATAGTCTTCTTGTAGGGTGGTTTCTCTTGTGGAAACCGAACTGACTCCCAGGGTCATAGCCGATACACATTGACTGCAACAGTCGTCCACCGACAAAACACAAAACTTGCCGTCAGAGAGAAATGTCGCAGTATTCTCGACGACTTGATTATAATGAATGCAAGCAGTGTGACTAGAAGATTTTTGAAAAAATATGCTTTTTGTTAAGAAAAAATATGCTAAATATTCCACTTTTAATTTTTATATTCCACAAAAATATTCCAGTTTCAATTTCAAAGATATATATCTAAATAAGTTTAAATATGCATATAAAAAAACACAGAAGCAAGTTTAAAAACCTCTATTTATTTGATTACATTCGCACTTAAATTTATTTTCTTCTCCTTTAAAAAATTATGAACATTGTTATGGTTTTTTGAATTTTAAGTAACGATATACAATATACAAAACTAAAATTCAGGGACATCTTCGAGGTCAATTCTTAAATTGTTGCTTGTATTATTATCATAGAAATTCGCATTTCTAAATTTTTTTATTAAGCTATCTGGTACTTGATAGGTATTACAACACTTTCGTGTTGCATGCACCATGTTTTTACATTCAGCAAATTATTTAAGAGTTTTTCTTGCATTCTATTTCGAATTTTCGTTTAAATAAGAAAGATTCGTATAACTAAAAAACTTCTCAACCTCAGCTTTGCTAAATGGTAAGCTAAGCGAGAACAGCACAAATTTTGATAAATCTTCAGATTCCGAACTTTGATCAATAACTTTTTTCTGCTTTATTGTTTTGAATCCACATTTTAAAATAGTTAAAAGAAATAGCTATTGTTAGCAATAATAGTGGTATTCACGATGTGGTGCATTTGTGATAAATTTTTGCAAAATTTACAATACTTACAACTTATTGTGATCGAACCTTCAGTAAATTACATATTATATTTTTAAAATCAGCTGATTTTTTTATGTACTTCTGTTTGGAAATATTAATTTAAATCATCATTTAACTAAAGGAAATCATACAAAAGTTGAAATGAAAGAATAAATTATATTAATTTTTATTAAATAAAGTCACAGCGTAGCCTTTAGCTTGCTCCATGCTGAGTAAAAATGCTTGTACAATCAGCTGATCCAATACACAATGAAATTTACACAGAATACAATAGTGTTCCATCGTTGTATATTTTCCACAGGGTTGTATTTTGAAAACTGTGCATTTTGTTTGTTATATTACAAAATTTACTACAAATATCAAATTTATCAAAAATACGCAATACAAGGGAAAATACAAAACATCGTGAATACCCCTAATGTTTTCTGAAGTAAATTACTTACTGCTGTAACATAATCCATAAAAAATTTAACCAAACAAACATATAAGCAAATTTACTTCACTTTTTAAGCTGCGTGATGTTATTAAATGAATTGCAATAAAATTGACAACGAAGAAGTTAACCACAAAATGAATTCCTTATATTGCGTTTTACAAGGTGGTTCAGAGATGAAAAAATATAAAGTGTCGATAGCCAAAAAATAACCATTTAGTAACCAAATAGACATTTTTTATTGCATTTTTTGTGAATTTTGAAAAATATAATCATACGAAAAATATTCCACTTTTTATGCTGCATATTTTTATAAAAAAATATGCTTCCCGAAGTTTAAATATGCCAAAGTGGAATATAATATTCCACTCTGGTCACACTGAACGCAACAGCGACAATCTGTATTTCATACGAACCATAAACAAACTCTGCTATGTTCGCTCTTGTCGTCTATCAAATTAGAAATAGATTGAAGTCTGCGGCAGCAACAATTGTCGTCGTGTTCTCATTTTGTCGTGCCGTCTTCAAAAAATATATCTTCATAAGAAAACATGCGTTCTATTTTTTGTCAATTGGCGTTCGTCGCCAGTCGCAGTCAATGTGTATCGGCTATCAATGTGTATCGGCTAACCATGTGTATCGGCTATCATAGAAACCGGAACGGATCCCAACTCTATGAGCTTACCAAAAAAAAATGCTGACTAGTGTAGCTTGACGGTGCCTTTATATATGATTCAGTGTGAAAACTGTTTGGGAATTATATGAATTATAAACTTTCTTGACATATGCTAATTTGAAATAGTACATTAGCTGGTCGCTTTCGTATGGTTGTGCGTACGTATGTACGTTTATTAGTTGGTTGATATTCTTTTGATGAGCTGTGCGTTGTTTTTGTCGCTATTCTTTTGTCTGGCTGTGTGAATGTATGTATATATATTAGTTGGTTGATATTCTTTAGTCTGACTGTTTTCTATTTTATTGTCGTTTCGATTTTATTGCTGCATTTGTTATTGCTAGTTACAGTAGTGATTAAGTGAACTTATGTTTTTTATATTATTCGCATTTAGATAACTAGTTATAATTCTTAATGTAGTACAGGTGTGGTAACATAAATTAGTTTTATATTTTTATATAAAATATATATATATATATATATATATATTATATTTAACATTTATTTTATTTTATAAAAATATATATATTTTATATAATTAGTATTTAGATAACTAGTTATGACTCTTAATGACGTACAAACGTGCTTATATAAATGCTTAATTAGTTAAATATATTTAGTTAATTTATATTTTATACTAGTATTCCCCGGCAGACGTTGTTCTGCCACAGATCGCCTTACTGCCATAAACGAAAATGTCAAGAAATGCAAACTTTAATATTCAATATAGCTGCCGAAAGTAACCATATGCACTAAATAACCAAATTTTAGTCTAACACGATCAAAACCGTGCGAAGTATAGCATTTTTGTTATTTTGAAAGCGGCAAAATAATTTCCTTTAAACCATCTCGTAATCGAAACAAATCGACTGTCTAAATTTCAGCTCAATTTAGCTTAAGCCTGGCGCACTTTGCTTCACTCGATGCTGACTCCCCGAAAAGTGAGTTTGACTAATGTGGGATAGGCCTATTCATAGTGCACTTACCGAGAGTAATGGTCCAGTTAGCCTCGCATGGCATAGCAGTGCATGGCTTAACAAGCGTCACATCGAAATCTGTTTAATAGGATTTGTGTGTATCTGATTATGCACAACATGGCAATGCATGGCAATGCTCAGATAAAAACAGAAATGCATCTCTGACTACATAGATAAACATGGAAGATCTATTTAATTTTAATATCTGTGTATTCTTCTATGTATTTGACGTTTTGGCAAAACAGATATGAAGTTGTAAAATTGTTTGATCAAGTGTGGTTAATTTATTAAAATAAAATCGATGTATTCTTCTTTTTTATTGTTTTATTTTGACCATGTGACTATGCTTTGCATAATCACCATTTATTTAGCTGTGTGCTAGCTGCTTATCTGCGTTGCATGCGCTGCTGTGCCATGCGAGGCTAACTGGACCATAACCATATGCACTAAATTACGCAATTTTTGTTTAATATGACCCAAACTGTTGAAATAAAACATTTTCCCTGGTTTGTGGGCAGTAAAAGGGGTGGCGTGGAAACCAATTTTTAGTACAGTTGCTGACAGTGACCATACAAACTAAGCCAAAATTTTAGCTCAATCGACCCAGTAGTATATTTTAATGATTTCTCAAAAAGTGGGTGTGGCTATATAGTGATAACGCCCATTTTAAGTACAGTTGCCGAAAGTAACCATACATACAAACTTAAGTATAAAATGTTAGTCTTCTACGGCCAAAACTGCTTGAAATTTAGCATTTTCACTAATTTGTAAGCGGAAAAAGGGGGCGTGGAAACAATTTTTCGTACAGTTACTGTCAGTAGCCACACAAACTAAATTACCAAATTTAAGTCTTATACAACCAAAACCGTCTGAAATAAAGCATTTTCGTTGATGGGTTTCGTGGGCGGTAAAATGAGGCGTGGAAACCCATTTTTAGTACAGTTGTCGACACTAATCGTACAAACTAATTAAAAAATTGCAGCCTTATATGACCCAAACCAACTGAAATATAACATTTTTATTGATTTGGGGGCGGTAAAACGGGGGTGTTGCAACATATTTTTCCTCAACCATCTCGCACCTGAAACAAATCGACTGCCAACATTGCAGGTCAATCGGTTCAGTAGTTTTGGAGTCTATAGGCATCACGCAGATCGTTTTGCTTTTTATTTATATATAGATATTGATTTGTGGGCGGTAAAGTGGGCGTGAAAACATTTATGTATAGTGACCGCCTCTTGGAGCACCTACACAGCAAGTTTCACTAGAAAAATGTGTAGAACTCCGGAACTGCCATGATTTCGAAAAAATGGGCGTATTTATATTCGACCACTCCCATTTTTTGTACAGTTACCGACAGTAACCATCTGAACAAAATTACTAAATCTAAGTTTTTTACGATCGAAACCGTCTGATGTACCCTTTTTTGGTTTGTGGTCGATAGCGCAAATTTGGCTTGTATGGGAGTTACCACGCGCCCTCGTCCAATCGTTACCAAACCTCACAGGAACACTCTCAAGATGTGGCTTCAGTTTCCCTGAAAATTTTATAAAGATCGGTTCAGCGGTTTTGGAGTCTATACGTGATATAGCCATATACCCACATATCCACATACCCACATACATACATCCATTTTTATATATATAGAAGATTATTCATATTTAGTTATAATATATTTTATATATTTAGTAGGGTACCTTGTCATTGCCGCCGACTTAAAATAAACCTCGGTCTATTCTAAAACGAATGCACAACATTTTTTGGCTGTAACGATAGCCGCCAGTGAGCTAAACCATTTTGGAAAAATCTCAAAAAACCATGTTTTCCTTAAAAATATTAGCTGATGTAGTAGTTACAAATAAACAAATGGTCGGAAATAGTAGTACTGAAAAAGATCTTCCAATTTGATTCAAAAAATTTCAAACATTTGCCACTTGACCAAATATATTGCAAATTTAAATGAAAATGTTTGACTTTTTCTTAATTGATTTTAACTAAAATTCAAATAACCGTAATTTTTTATGCGATTCTAGTTTTCAAAGTATCGTATTGACATCTTCTATATATTCCTTAACAACATTTCTTAAACCATTAAAACAATAGTATATAAAAAAAAAGCACATATGGATTTTTTAAATGTTGATGACGAATTTGGAATCAGTGACCAATTTATAGCTAGTGATACTTTTTCCCCTAAATTCCCTCGAACATAAAAGATTTTTAGGTGGCAAAAAAAATAAATTTATTTGAATTTTAGTTAAAATCAAACAAAAAAGTCAAACATTTTCATTAAAATTCGCAATATCTTCGTTCAGGCGTCAATGATTTGAAATTTTGTGATCAGATTGGAAGATCTTCTTCAGTACTACTATTTCCGGCCATTTTTTATTTGTAACTACTACTCCAGGTAATATTTTTACGAAAAACATGGTGTTTGAAGGTTTTTCAAAATAGTTTAGCTCACTGACGGCTATTTTGAATTTTTGTCTAATACGACCCAAACCGTTGAAATTAAACATTTTCCTTGGTTTGTGGGCGGTAAAAGGGGGGCGGTGGAAACAAATTTTTAGTACAGTTGCTGGCAGTGACCATACAAACTAAGCCAAAATTTTAGCTCTATCGACCCAGTAGTAAATTTTAATGATTTCTCAACGAGTGGGTGTGGCTATATAGTGATAACGCTCATTTTTAGTACAGTTGCCGAAAGTAACCATACAAAATGGTTACAGCCAAAAAATGTTGTGCATTCGTCTTAGAATCGATCTAGGTTAATTTTGATTCGGTGGCAATGACAATTTTTTTCCCCCATAGAGGTCGAAGCACCCTAATATTTAGTATATTTATTATTCGTATTTAGTTATAATTTCTATAGGAGTACAGGTGAGGTCATATAAATGCTTATTATATTTAGCATATATATTTCATAACATTCGTATTTAGATAACTAGTTATAATTCTTAATTTAAAATTTTTAATACTGCTATGATTGTAACGTAACTTTACAGCTTTCTTTAAAATTGATTAAAATATGCCACAGATAAAAAGACGCAAAGGCAGGTTAAAGTTTTCTAGAAATGTATTTATTTGTCATGAAATGTGACTATAGGTCAGTAAACAAAACGAATATGTATGTCAAGGTTATACAGTCAAGGAAATAAGTGTACATACAACCCTTGATTTAGGGGTTTTATAGACTTTGTGAAGAAAATAAAAAAAATGTTTATGTCAATATTTAAGGCATTAATATATTAGTTTATTTATAAAATAAAAAAGCAATTCATTACCACAATTAAAAAAATAATAACAAAAACAGCAAAAATTCATAGGAAAAAAGTCTACATACAGCCACAAGAAATAAATACTATATCAAAATTTTATACAAAAAAACGAAAAAAATGTAAACTTTTAGTATTTGGTCGGTCCACCTTGGGCATCAATAACTGCTTGAAGACGGCGGGGCATTGATGTCACCAAATTCTCCGTAATATGCGGTGTTATATCGGCCCATGCACGAATAAGAGCGGTTTTTAATGTTTCACGGCTACTAATGTCATATTTTCGCACCAATTTTTCCAAAACGTCCCATATGTGCTTTATTGGGTTTAAGTCTGGTGACTGGGGTGGAGCATTCAGCTGTCTTGGGGCAAAGTACAGGAGCCAGTCTCGAACAACGTGCGCAGTATGCTTAGGGTCGTTATCCTGTTGGAAAATCCATTGATTTCCCAGGCCCAAGCTATCAACAGATGCCTTCAGATTATGTTCCAATATGTTTTTGTATTGATAGTGGTCCATATTACCCTCGACAAAAACCAAACGACCCACTCCAGATGACGCAATGGCACCCCAAACCATAACGTTGCCACCACCATGTTTGACCGTAGGAATAATATTCTTTGGATCAAGTGCAGTGTTTGGTTTTCTCCAAACTTTGGATCGGCCATCACTTCCGAAAATATTATATTTACTTTCGTCGGTAAATAAAACACGCCTCCCAAAATCCATACCCTTTTCTAGATGTGCTTTAGCAAACTCAAGGCGAAGTTTACGATTCTTCGTTGAAATTAGTGGCTTTTTGCGTGCTACTCTGCTATTAAATCCAGCGTCATGTAAAGCGTTTATTATTGTTCGTGGAGTAACAATTATATTGGAACATTTTCGACGTGTTCCGCTAATTTTGGGGCACTTATTTTCGGATCCTGGTTGACCACTTTAATAATACTGCGAACATCGCGTATCGAAAGCTTCTTCGGCCTGCCAGATCGTGGTTTATTTTCGGTACTATTGTTATTATTATAATTTCTAATGATCGTCTGTACAGTAGAACGACTTAATTTAATTGTCTTAGCAATTTCTCCATACGATTTATTTTCCTTTCGAAGATTTACTACAATATTTCGAACTGAAATATGTATTTCTTTCCGATTTTCCATTTTTAAGGATATAAATATAAATAATACCTTCTTTAGTTATCACTTTTTCCACTTAAACAATGGTAATGCTTGTAGTTTTATTCAAAGCAACAAAGCTAACTGTTATTTCCCTTTCTTTCTTTTTCATTTTCTTTTTGATATATGGAGTTGCCACACTGTATGTAGACTTTATTCCCGCTAATTTTTATGTTTTTCCCCAATTTTTTCTATGTTATATTTTTTTCATAATATTTTTTCTTCAAATAGTCTTTATTATAAATGCCTTAAACATTGCTATAAATTTTTTTTCTATTATCGCTATTAATTCTCTAATACCCCTAAATCAAAGGTTGTATGTAGAGTTATTTCCTTGACTGTATATTTAAAGTCATATACAAAAAATTTACAACCTTACGTTAGTATATTGCAAAATTTAGAGTGATTTCAAAACCAATACTTAAAATTACTAACATAAAATTTTAAACTTTTACTGCGTTTTATTATATTCGATATTAAACAAAGTCATTTACAATTCATATATTTATAGAATTTTGTGGCAACCAAATTTCTTAAAATCTCCATAGAAATATTTTGAAAAATTTAACAGAAGCTACAATTACCAAAACAATGAAAGCTTTTACAAATGTTAAGTAACAATGAAATACATTTAATTTTATTGTAACGCTAAGAAGAAGCTCTAAACAAAACTATCTCTAAGTTGCATTGTAGAAACACAATTAGTTGGCAACTAGGTGGCAGCGCTACTCTTAAGTAGTTGACCGCACATTAACACGCGCACTAAACTTCGACAAAAAACGCGCTAAAAGCTTTCTCAAACTTCGTGGCACTTATTTTCGGTGCGGCTAAGATTTAGTTGAAATGGCATGAGCTCAAAAATTCAAATATCATAGTTATATGTTCATAGTTTGTTTGAATTAAAACAAAAAATTAATTTGTTTTTTAGAAAACATCTTATCTGAAAAAAAACTTTCTATCTCTTTTATCAAAATTCACATCTGGCACAAAAATATTAGAGCTCTATTGGCCAAAACACAAAGGAGGCATGCATGTTTCAAGTGTCTGACATTTGAGATTGCATATACATATTCTTATGAAGTTATGCATGATGCTTGAGGCATGCCTGAAGTTGCTCAACTTTTAACTTTTTGCAGGCATCAAAGCTTTGACAGACATAAGCATCAGTTATGCCTAATGCTACCAACTCATGTTATTAAAAAATAAGTATATTTGCTACTTAGAACACTGAAAAGTAAGTATTTGTAAGTATAATTTTTAAAAATAAGTATAAGTAAGTATATCAACTTAGAAAAAAAATTTTAATATTTTCTTGATATTATTTACTAATATAAGAACCAATAGAACCCACAATATTCCGTAAGTCTTGTCACACCCTCTTTTTGTTCTTTTCGAAAAGGTTGTGTAGGCAATCTAACTAAAACAAAAATTCTTCAGATAAAAAAAAATTAATTTCATATACCCAGTGAACCAAAACTATCTTTTTTTTTAATTCATTTATGAAGTTTTTCGGGTAGTAAAATTCATTTTCGACACTCATAAATTAACCCTTTTGGACTCATTCGTCGAACTAAAATGCCTCTCAAAAGCGAACCTTTTTTTCTTCAGTAGTGAGTTAATAAAAGAATCATCAACTGTCAATTTTTTTTTCGGAAACGAGTTGAAAAAAGCTATTGAAAAGTTATTTTTCGGCACTCATACATTAACAATTTTTAACTTTAACTCATTCGCCGGACTGAATTGTCTCTCAAAAACGAACCTTTTTTCGAAAATGAGTTAATGAGTTAATGAACTATAGAAATGCACTTTTTAATAATTAAAATTTTGTTATGGAATAAATTTTCACAAATTTAATCTTCTCTAGCAAGAACATTGATCACACAAATTAAAAAAAAAACAAAAATTTACAAATTTCTTTCCGAAAACGTACTCAAAACTATCACTTTACGCAAAACATTCGCATATGGTCCGTTGGGTATATTTCATATGCATAAAATAGTTTGAAAACAAACAAAAAAAAAGGTAAAAGTAATACGTACTTTCAAAGTAGGGAAATAAAAATAAAATAAAAATGAGATTCAAATGAATAAGGCTGGGTCTATTTGCAAGCCTATGTTGCCTGGGAGATTTTCGGATCGGGCATGAAAATTTATTAAAAAAGGGGCGATAGGGGTGCACTTTACCCTACTTTGTGAACTTTTTCTTTAAGAATTTTTTTTCAAAAATTTTTGTATAAGACTGATGCCAGATTCAACTAAAAACCGATCTCACATTGATACGTTTTAATACAAAAATTTATCGTTATTTGTTTTTTAGATCCCCCTAGGTAGCGTTTTATGTCGATTTTTTAAAAAAAATTGTATTTATAAACCTATAAAAATCGACCACAGTGCCACCAAAGGGATCTAAAAAAAAAATTTCGGAGGACCACACAAACACATGTGAATATAAGGTGGATAGCTTTTATGCTTCAGCCGTGATGGTCAAAAACCTTAAATTTATTGTATTGTTCTATAGTATTGCTCTATCTGTTCTAAATGTTTATACACAAACATTTTTCGAAAAAAATTCCTAAAGAAAAAATTCACAAAATTGAAGATGTGATAGGGTAAATTGCACCCTTATGGCCCCTATCGACCCAGCCTAAAATGTATACAGAGATCAATAAAAAAGTTATCATTATTCGCAATCACTGTCACTAAATTGACGTGCTATATTAACTGGTTTGTTTTCTTTTTGCTTGGAATCGTATTTGTCTTGGCTGGAAATGTTGTTTAATATGTCAAGTCTTGTCTTTAAAAATTTGTAAAATTCAATACAGCTGTATTCAATATTATTCTTTGCAAATAAAATTGACTCCAGTGTCTGTATTTTTAACGCTGTTGACTCCAATTTCCAATCTTTTTATGGTTTTGGAAGCAAAAGTTCAACCAGAGCTGAAAAGTAAGCATGAATAAGTATAAATCTTAAAAGTAAGTATACTTATAAGCATGGAATTTTAGTAAGTATATGAAGCTGAAAATAAGTATGATACTTATAAAGTAAGTATAGTTGGTAACATTAACTATTCCCATATTACACGATGCTCGCTTGCTCGGCGTGCACATGGCCGTGCAATATAGTGCACAAATTAGGGCTATTTCCAGTTACGGGCAAATAGCTTTGCAAATGTATGCCCTACCAAATATTTGCCATCAACTGTGAGCACACTTTTTAGAACACTGTTGCAAACAAAACTCACAGCTGTTTTGGAGGGGGAAAAACAACACGAACAGTATTTGTGATGTTTTTCATTATTATTTATCAAACTGTTTTTATTATTTGAGCTGTTCAGAGCACAAGTGGCGTAAGTCCATTTTTGAGAAAATTTAACATTTATAAAAATTCTTATAATAAATTCCAAGTATAAAGAACTCAGTTTTGCTTATAAGCTAGGTCAAGAGCATAAATGGAGCTATCCATATCGTACAAAATAAACTAAATAAAATATAAAAATTGTGCAGAATATTGCATATTAGTAAAAAATTTGGAATTGCGCCACTGAAAATTATTTTAAATTTCTCGTTTTCGCTGTAGAAATCTAATAGGAAATATTTTTCAAAACCTTTTTGATGAGGAATAACAGCATTTTTACATAGAAGTTGGACAAAACTACCCACTAGCGATTATCTTCATTATTAAGGGAGATATGAAATGAATGGACTTACGCCACTTGTCCTCTGACAATTTTTTTTTAATTCCTCCTTTCCGCTGTAAAAATGTAATGGGAAATATTTCTAAGAATTTTTTGATGAGGAATGACAGCATTTTTTCATAGAAGTTGGACAAAACCACCCATTAGCGATTATCTTTATTATTAAGGGAGATATAAAATGAATGGACTTACGCCACTTGTCCTCTGAAAATTTTTTAAAATTCCTCCTATCCGCTGTAAAAATGTAATGGAAAATATTTTTAAAAATTTTTTGATGAGGAATGACAGCATTTTTTCATAGAAGTTGGACAAAATTACCCATTAGCGATTATCTTTATTATTAAGGGAGATATAAAATGAATGGACTTACGCTACTTGTCCTCTGAAAATTTTTTAAAATTCCTCCTTTCCGCTGTAAAAATGTAATGGAAAATATTTTTAAGAATTTTTACATAGAAGTTGGACAAAATCATCCCTTAGCGATTATCTTCATTATAAAGGGAGTTTTGATATATACCTTTTCGAAAATTTACCATTGCTCCAAATAACGACATCGATAACGATGAAAACTTATATTTGTAAAGATTTTTTATTACATTTTTAAAATATATTAATAAATATTACATATTATTATTACATTCCTACTAAATAGAAACAATTGTGTTTAATTTCAGCTGTTTAATAAGACTTTAACTTTAATAAGAATAAATGCATTCTGGCCTCCACAATTATTCAGAAAATCACAAAGGGATGTTTAAATCGCACTTCTGAAACTAAATTCTGTCAATCCTTACCAAAAAATCCTTAAAAATATAGTCCATTACATTTTTACAGTGCAAAAGGGTAATTTTAAAAAATTTTCAGAGGACAAGTGGCGTAAGTCCATTCATTTTATATCTCACTTAATACAATAATAAAGATAACCGCTCTTGGGTAGTTTTGTCCAACTTCTATGAAAAAATGCTGTCATTCCTCATCAAAAAATTCTTAAAAATTTTTCCATTACATTTTTACAGCGGAAAGGAGGAATTTTAAAAAATTTTCAGAGGACAAGTGGCGTAAGTCTATTCATTTTATATCTCCCTTTATAATGGAGATAATCGCTTATGGGTAGTTTTGTCCAACTTCTATGTAAAAATGCAGTCATTCCTCATCAAAAAATTCCTAAAAATATTTTCCATTACATTTTTACAGCGGAAAAGATAAATTTTTAAAAATTTTCAGAGGACAAGTGGCGTAAGTCCATTCATTTTATATCTCCCTTAATAATGCAAATAATCGTTAAGGGGTGGTTTTGTCCAACTTGAAGGTAAAAATGCTGCCATTCGTCACCAAAAAATTTTTGAAAAATATCTCCTATTAGATTTCTACAGCGGAAACGAGAAATTTAAAGTAATTTTCAGTGGCGCAATTCCAAATGTTTTTACTAATATGCAATATTCTGCATCGTTTTTGTGTATTATTTAGTTTATTTTTTACGATATGGATAGCTCCAATTATGCTCTTGACCAAGCTTATAAGCAAAACTGAGTTCTTCATACTTAGCATTCATTTAAGAATTTTTCTAAACGTTAAATTTTCTCAAAACTACCAAAAATGGACTTACGCCACTTGTGCTCTGAAAAAATAATGGTATTTGTCAGAGCAATAACAAAGTATTGTATTTTGTTCATAGATTACGTAAGCTAGGAGTTTCTTGCCCGTACTCATAAATAGGTTACATTTTCCTCTTCACTTCTACGTACTTAACTCAATTTCCCTAAAAAATGGACTTACGCCACTTGTGCTCTGAACAGCTCATTTATCAAAGTGAGTTCCATCTGTTAATTTTGTTTTATTAGCGGCGTTTGGTTAAAATGTGACAGCTGATTGATTGGCAAATAATTTTTGCCCATGCTCGACTGTATGCAATGCGATTTTAGTGTTGCAAATTTGACACAGTCGGGCAAATGCAAATCTGTACATTTTGTTGCTGTCTTGAAAATATTTGCCATCATATTTTGCAAATGCCATGATGCCACGCTATTTGCCCGTAATCGGGAAAAGCCCTATTGTTTTTGTATTCTCCAAAATTTTTGACCGTTTCGCATTGGAAGCAACAACAAAATTTTCTGCTCGCCGAGCAAACGAGCATCGTGTAATATGGGCATTAGCTTTGCTTGAAAAAGCTATATTAACACATCCAAGTGAATTTGTTGATTGCTTGAATTACATTAAATTTAATTCAATGTATTTCCTCGACTTCTTGTTAAACATTTTTGTTTAGTTTCAACACTTTTGGTATTGTTTACATATTCGATGTATGCTTGCTATGTGTTTTAATGAAGCATGCTTCACAGACATCATGCATGCTTGAGGCATGTGAACTTATGTGTAGTGCCTACACTTTTTGGGTTAAAATAGTGTGTATGCACTAAGTGTATCGAAAATCTGACCTCCAATTCCGGTACCAAAATTAAAGAGTATATAAAAAATTCTTTCGATTGGTATACTTTTTTGGTCTGAACCAAATTTGGCGTCCACCGAAATGCATTTATGTGCAAAAACATAAAACTGCAAATTGGAGATTTGGTGGTTTTTTCAAAGTAAATCTACTTGTTATTTTATTTAAATTATATATTTGTTTTGTACATGAAAGTTTTTGAACACTTTAAAATTTATTTGAACTGAGAAAATGGCGTTTATTTTGTGGAGCCCGTGTATCTTTAATGATGAGAAACGAATGACGAGTTCACGGAACCACCGTACGCTTGTTCGTTACCGAAAGAAACTATTGACAACTTAGCTGTTTCTGGTGGCATGATAGAAAATGTCGAAATTCGACAGGTACCTTGCAACATTCAGGATACTGAGAGGCATGTAAAGCTCGTCACGGAGGCGTCAGTGGCTGCTACTTCTGCAGAACGAAGAAAAGGAATAATGTTTTTTATGTTTCGAAACAGAAAGCGATTTTTAGTCCTTTACAGGATCAAGGAAAAATTAATTTTTCTTATTTTGTTGACAGTAACACTTCCAAAATATACTTTACTTTTACATTTAACAAAAATAAACCTAAAAGTGCTCAAATAGTTTCTTATAAAAAACAAAAGTATAATAATAATAAAATAACAAGTAGATTCCATTTGCAAAAAACCGTCAAATCTTGTTACAGCATTGGTCAAATGGGATGAAAATGTGCCGTTCTATGTTTTTATATGTAAGGAATACATTGATATGGTTGATTTTCTTTACAAATTAACAACAAGTGGGTATCCAGTGCAAAATTTTCTTAAAAATGCACAAAAATGCATTTCGGGGGACGCCAAAATTGGTTCAGACCAAAAAAAATATACCAATCGACAGGATTTTTTATATACTATTTAATTTTTGTACCGGAATTGGGTGTCAAATTTTTCCCATACAAGTCGATACACTCTAGTGAGCACTTACCTCAAAAACAAAGAGACAAATTTAGTGAATACGATAACCCCGTTTATTTTTTCAAATTGTTCCAAACTAAAGAATACGCGGAAAGTCAAAGACTTGTGTTTATTTTTACTAAAACTAAATCATTTTCTTAACAAGCATTTAAACAAAATCCATCAATGCAAAACGTCTCCGCATTTTCAATAAATATTCTGTTGGGTAGTTTTTTCTTTGGGACTATATCGTTTACCAAAAAGTTATATATATACCAGGGTGACCCAAAAATATATTTTTTCTATTTTGACAGATATCCGCTATTGTAGTACTTCCACTTGACCTAAGAGACATCCTCTGTGATGTGCATCTCAATTGGTAAAGGTTTAGAGGTCGCGAATTCATTTTTTAATTTTCCCATACGTTTTTGTATGGGGAAAAATCAGTTTTGCTGGTAAATTGAATTTAGAGCCATTATCTTTTAAGCAAAAAGTGTTCCTTCAAATTTTATCTGTTATGACATATCCAAATTTCATTTTCATTTGATTATTATTTGGTGGTCTGTGGCTCATTGTTTAGAGCTACCTATATAAATGAATACTTTTACTTAGAATTACTTGATTAAAAATCAATATCTCTTAGAGTACTCCATTTTAAATATTGTTATTGGTCTTAAATTTTAGACAATGATAATTGGAATGCACAATGAATAAAAAATTCAAAGGGTTGTGATATGTTTTTGGATTAGGAGTTACAACAAGTAGTGTTTTTTTTTTTTATATATATTTTTATTTTTTAATCGTTTTGGGTAACCACCAAATAATAATCCGATGAAAATGAAATTCGGATATGTCACAAGCAGAGCTAGGATTTCGATAACAAGTCATCTTTTTTCTGCTGCTTCTAAGATATTTCCTGCTTATTTACAACGTTCATTTATATTTCCTAAATTCCAAATATAAAAAGTTTTTAGGACATTTTTTGTCAACTTTCATAGTTTTTAGTTTTTAGGTCATTTTTACTAAATTTAGGTAATTTTCTTCTTTTTATAATTTTTAGAGATTTTGAAGTTTTTTTATTGTCATTTTTGGACGTTTTTAATTTGTAGAGAATTTTTAGTTTTTTTAGGTCATTTCAGTGTAATTTAAAAATATTTTTTGTTGTTTTTTTTCGTACAAAAAAGTGTCAAGATTCAAATTTTTAAACATATTCCTTTAACACTAGAGTCCCTTCAATCAAAAGCATTACCTCTCGAGAAAGGAGAAGCTTTGTTTATAGACTTCGATGAAAAGAAAGCTCTGCGCGTGATGAAACTGACGAAAAGGTATATAGAAAAATGAAACAAGTGTTAGATAAAAACTCAGATATGCTAGTACAAAATAAATTTTAATTTAATAATGTTTTATTTTTAAGGCTAAATTTTTTGTTTATTTTTTATCAAATTGTTTGCGTTTCTTAAGTAATTTTTGTCAATTTTTAGGTTATTTTCTGCAGTTTTTAGGTAATTTTTTTTATTGTTTTAGGTAATGGTTTTCCGGTTTTTAGGTCATCAAAATCCGAACACTGGTCATAAGTTATGACCAGGGAAGACAATTATATGCAAATGCATATAATATATGCTTTTGCATATTTGGACGTTTTGTTAATATTTTGCATATTTATAACGATTGTGCTTATTTGTGCATATTTTTACATATTTTTAACTTTTCGAACAGATTTTAGCTTGTAATCGGGCAAATTTTGATACTTCCTTCACATCTGGCAACATTGTAATTTCTTTGATATTATATATATTTATAAAGAGATATTATATTTACTTATTTATTTATTTATTTATTTATAAATAATAAATAAATGGTGCCCATACGCCGAAAGTCTCCTTCCCTTATTTTAAATGGTGCCCAAATACATCCTGCGATGTCGAGCGGTCTTTCTCACAATACAAAACATTGTTGGCTGAAAATCGTAGATAATTTCTTTTTGATAATATAAAAATGCATTTAATTGTTCAGTGTAATCGCTGAATGCAATACACTGTTTTTGCTATAAGCACCATATAAAATAATGGACTTCGTCTGGAAGGAGACTTTTGGCATTGGCTTCGAGCTACCAAACAAAATATTCATTAAATGATTAAAATAGAATTAAATTTTTACTTTATAATTAAAATTATAATTTATTTAAACTGAAATATTTACTTTTACGCCTTGAAAGGGCTATTGTTTTGTTTTTTTTTATGAACTATTGAATAAAATTTTGAATAATAAAACTCCGACTTCGACATTTTTCGATATTGGCATATTTTGCCATTTTTTAGAGCATATAAGCATACTTATTTTATTTTTTTTCGTGCATATTTCTGTCTTCCCTGGATATGACTTATAACAGACAAAATCTGAGGGAACACGTTTTTTTTAAACCATTTTGCTTAAAATATAATGGCTCTAAATTCAACTTAGCAGCAAAACTGATTTTTCGCTTGTACTGCAGCACTTCTTAGGGGTATTTTCCTTTAAAAATTTTAATTGTAATTAAATATAAATAAAGTGTTAATATCTTTAAAAAATCATCTCCTTTACCAGACACATTACTTAATCGTTTTCTTTTCACGCGTTTGTGTTGCGAGAGCTTCAATTAAATCCGTGTTGCTCTCTGCTCTGCTCTTTTTGTCCTTGTTATAACATTTATGTAAATGAATTAGATTATTAACGGAAATACATTACAGTAATTAAATTTATAAAAAAATTAAAAAATGGATTACATGGTAGTAGAAGCCTACAAAAAGCCATTGACAAACAACACAGAATGCAAATGTAAACGAACAATTAAAATTATATTTTGCTTATGGCATTTTAGTGCGTTACAGCAAAGTTAAAAAACATTTACCTGTAGTGACTGCACTGTAACTTAAATAAAATAACTCGAAATTCTGAACATTTAGTTGTTGTGACATTGATATAACTTGATATAAACATTAAGCAACTAAGTCACTTGCCAACTAGTCAGTTGCTAACTCATTGCTGTAGTTGTTATTACTTACACTTATGAATTACAATACACTTAAACTTTTTATAGGTTCAACAAAAAGGAGTGTTTTAATTATTTGTTGTTTTTAATAAATAATATTTGAAGTAAAAACTACTTGTATTTTTTCAAAACCTTAAAAAACATTTTTACAACAAGTTCATTTATTCGTAGCATAATTAACACCGTAGTGTAACTCATTTGCAACAAAACGAATGATTTGTTTCAAATTGCTTATTCGAAACTTTAATACAACCCATTCGTGACTAAATTTGTTTAAAAAAACTGGATTACCACCGGCGACTATAACATATTTTTGTTACAAATCAAAATATTAGCTAGCTGAGTCGTAACCACCTTGTATTATGGAGAAATTTTTCATAATTGAAATTTTTTAAAAATCAAAAAATTGTTAATTTATTTTCTTAGAAAATAACATGAAAAGCATGTATTAAATGTGTTAAGTAGTAGCACATAAAATCATTGTTTTGTTGGGTTAATTTTTGAGTAAGCATCTATGCAACTAAGCAATTAGTTCTGTTTTCACAAGAATCAGCAACGATCAAAGTTAACCTCTCTCTCCTGCTATATTGTAGAAACGCTAGTAAGTATCAGTTTAGTTCAGGTTCTCGCCATCCCAGTTTTCAAAACAAAAGGAATCAAACTTTTTAATAGGTCATTTAAATATTTAGTCAACTTCACCGCTGACAATGCGCGGATGTGACGGAAGTGCAAAAGTTCCAAAATAGTAGCTCAATCCTGTCGCTCTCTTCTTTCCCACACACTTACTAAGCTCTCCTCTAACTTCCCGCTCTTCTTCACAACCCAATAGCACAACTTTTAGTCTTTCATTGTCAACAACGCTTAACTTTACTGGCAGCTTGGCCAGTGTTGTCATGCTGCTAAACCACACTTTTTAACGCTGCTACGAAAATGCAAAAAAAAATATCCAACCCAAGCAACACCAAGAAACCAAGTAATAAAAATGGCGTCCCTTTTGCATGAATTGCGAAATTTTATTTGGTGTACTTCCTGGTCTTGCAGCAACACAGCCGCAGCATCTCACCAGTATGCGTCCATTTAGATAGCGTGATGGGGGCGCGACAACGTGGCCGCTGCAACCGACAACAGCGACAACGACGATGACGACAGCGACGACTGCGACTACGTTCTTCTACTGCCAGCGAATTGTTGGCCTCATTTTGCTAGATTGAAATAAATTTATTACCCCAGCGCATCGGGGCCGCATATCAAATGACAAAGACTTAATTTAACGGAATTTGCCACGGACGCAAAAGTTGTTTAGAAATTAACTCGGCCAAAAGAAACAAAAAATAAAAGAAGAAATAAAAACATAAAGTTATAAATAAAATGAGAGAAAAAAAGAACATGAAGGAGAAGAAAGAAAAAGTTTAAATTAAAATATCATTAATAAATGTGAGTGCAGTTTTTTACAGAATTGCGCTGCGCACAGGTATTTAATTTGATTTAGTAGTTCAGGAGTTTGGCAGTAGAAAGAAAAATAAAATGCAAAACAGAAAGTAATGAACTTCAAAATTTACAAGTGGGTCAAAGGTTGACTTAATTAGCAGGCAGTTAATTGCAACGTTTTTTTGTTTAAAAGTGCGAATTTGATTTGTAGTAGCATATAAATTTGAAGCAATAGTAGTAGAAGTAATGAACTTAGTTTGACGTAGAACAGGGGCGGATCCAGGAAGATTTGAGGGAGGGTTTTAAAAATTTTTAACCGCAGCACATTAACTGAATTTCGGTAATGTACAAATCGAAAGTAGTACAAACTTGCTAAATGTGATACAAAGTATACGAATTCAGCCCAAAACTCTGTTTATATTGCGCTGTGAATTGAGCACATTTTACAATAGCATATTTTTTCAAAACCTGGAAAAAAAAAGTTTATTTATAAGTGTTTAAATTTTTATTTTGAATTAGACATATATTAGCACATACTTCTTATAGTTCAAAATCATAACGTGCATAAAGTCACTTATACAAGGTGGCGCAAAAGTAATCCTCCTATCAGAAAATGCTATAAATTTTGCGATTGGCCCCTAATGTCGGTTCTGTTTTGACATTTGTGTAGTTAACACATGCGAAATACACGTTAATAAACAATGTTACGCTACACTGCTTCAGAACGTGGAATATTGGTGACTATTTATTTGACCAATAATCGGTCGGTGACTTTGGCACAACGTGAATTTCGTCGCAGATTTCCTGGCCGTCCAACGCCTACTGGTGAAACACTGCGACGTTTAGCCGCTCGCCTTGAAGAGACAGGCACAACACAAGATGCTGCCAGGCGTGGGAGACCCCGGAGTAGCCGTTCTGCAGAGAATATTGCTGCTGTAGCCGAAGATGTCATGGAAGCGCCGTCGACATCGACCAGACGACGTGCCACGCAAATGGGTATCGGTCGACGGTCTTTACAGCGAATTTTGGTACAAGATTTGAAGATGTTTCCGTACAAAGTCCAGACGGTGCATCAGCTGTTAGCTGCTGACCGCCAATCGCGTCTAACATACGCTCAAGCCATCCTTAATCACCACCAAGAGGAAGATGATTTTTCATCAAAAATAATCATGAGTGATGAGGCCCATTTCCATCTTAGCGGGTACGTAAATAAGCAAAATTTACGTTTCTGGGGCACTGAAAATCCGCGTGTAACCCACGAAGAGCCATTACACCCGCTCAAAGTCACTGTATGGTGTGCTGTTTTCGCTGGAGGAGTCATCGGACCTTTTTTCTTCGAAGACGTCGCGGGCCAAACGGTTACTGTGAATGGTGAGCGCTACAGAGCAATGATCAACGAGTTCTTTTTGCCGCAACTTGATGAATTGGGATTGGAAAACATGTGGTTCCAACAGGATGGTGCAACGGCACACACTGTACGTGCCACAACCGATATGCTGAAGGATGCATTTCCCGGGCGCCTAATCTCCCGTTTTGGCGATTTGCACTGGCCAGCAAGATCGCCTGATTTGACCGCTCCAGACTTCTTTTTGTGGGGCTTTTTGAAGTCGCGGGTTTATGTCAACAAGCCTCAGACTCTTGCAGCTCTTAAAGACAATATCCGTCAAGAATGTGAGGACCTATCGCCGGAAGTTTTGGCCGAAGTGATGAAAAATGCCATAAAAAGGGCTCAAATGACAATCAACTGTGGCGGCGGCCATTTACATGACATCATATTCTCGACTTGATGTAAAAAAAATTAAAAACCAAATAAAAATAATCCACAAGAAAAATCAAAGTTTTTCATTTTTTTTTTAAATTACAGCCAAAAAACATCGCAAGGTTACTTTTGCGCCACCTTGTAGTAACTGACGTATAGGAAGGAGCCTTATATCGTATATTTTTATGAAGCTGCAATTTTTGTTGTGCCCTTAGATAACCTCTGTACAAAAAGCACCCTACAAATCAAAGCCAAGTTTTTTATTTACCATAATACTCTAGACCAATCTCATAAATTAGCGTATATTTCATTATTTTTACTGGCAATGGTATTGCATACTTCCGCTTCTGGTTGGTAGTGACTTTGGTAGCTGTGAAGAATTAAAGATATCAAACAAGGCACGATAACAAGGCAAGATAAAGGCACAATATGTCGCTCATTAACTACTGCGTTCCTAAAATCTAAGACACAACAACAATAATATTTCGTGTTAGCAAAGCGATTTAATTATAACCCTGTATGGCCGTGATGCATCAATTATGCGAGTAACTTTTAGTCTAAATATCTTTACTGCTATTTCACGGAAGTTTATCAATTTTACATGTATCGATGTAAATGAGTCGTAGAAGTTACTTCTTTTTTTCACATACTAAAATACTAATAGCGCAATTTAAGTGACGTTGACACATTTTAACTACAAAAATTATATATTTTAAAATCTCAAATGATTTGACAACATTATATGCAAAAAAATATATTTTTAGTACAAACTTTCGTTTCTTGAAAATCCTTGAAGGATATGAAAATTTAAAAAATTAGGCATTGAATATGTTTTCATATCATATAAAGACCAATTACTCCAAAATAATCCTAACAAATTCTCAGTAGCTTAGCGTCAGGTCTGAAAAGGATAATAATGGTCAACATTTACAACAGCAAAAAAAGCACTACAAAGTCAATACAATCACAAAGCGGAGTAGAGCAGAGGTCGTCTCAAGTTTTATTCTTTTTTTTTTTCTTTTTTTTTTTAGTAATTACGGAATGCTTTACGTTTTTTCACGTATTTTTTTATGAAAAATCACATTTTAACTCAAAATCAACAGACTGTAAATTGTGTTGAAATGAATTGCTGCAAAACTAAACAATGTAAGAGAACAACACAAACGGAACGGTTGGTAGTATTTTTGTTGTTGCGCAAGCTTTAGTTGATCCAGTACGCCACACTTGCGCTTGCCATGGTTTTATTTTTTTTTAAACACACCGGCACACACTCACACACACATATGTGAAGGCACATTTTCACGTTCATATGTATTTATAAAAATACAAACACATTAAGACCTCAATACGCAAACACACACACACACACACACATATACTGTAAGTAAAGGAAGCAGCAATTAAATGACAGCTTGACGGCATTTCCGTTTTGCGCCGACTTTGAGTTTACATCCTGTTTAAATGACTTTTCAGTTGTATTTTTTTCCTCTACTTTTCCTTTGTTTCTGTTACTGGTAGGTAGATGTAGGTGTAGATATAGATGGTGAGTACGTGTGTGTAAGCAGCTTCGTGAAAATACGATTTTCCACTCCTTTAAATTTAAATTATCGTGGTGAGCACATGTTTGAGGATCAAAGAGTTGTATTTGTACGCCAGAATTTCTGAACGTTAGTGTATGATGTGTGTGTTTGTGTGTGTGTACTTGTGTTTGTGCCTGGCATGAGGCTTAGCATTAATGTTAGCACGATTTTTCTTTCGTTTTCATTTTTGTGCTGCTCGTTAAAAACTCATTTTCGTTGTGTGAATCGTTCCTTTTTAACAAGGCTGCCTGAATATTCACTAAAATTCCCTTTTAACATTTAAAATTGCGAGTTTAATAAATTTTTCAACATGCCATCTATGCAAATAATGTGACAAATACCACAGGCTATAGAAACGCTTTTGAGTTTTCAATAAAATTAAGACATTTTCAATGCCGATGTGGCTTTTACAATGCTATCAAAATGAATATGTAATTTGAAGGTAAGCCACACAGCGACTGGTTTTATAAGAATAATAATAATAATCATTATAATAATAACAACAATAAAGTCGAGCAATAACTATAAAGTTTTACCGACGTACTCAGCTTTTCATGAAAATAATTTAGAAAAAATTATTTATTCTTGATTTTAGAAGGGCGATACTTTGATATATTTGATTATATATTTTTATTTGATATATTATTTACACCTTGACTAAGTTAGATGTTTTTAAAACAGTTTGTTCACATAACTCTTTACTAATTGTAGAATTTCACAGAAAAATCGAGGGAATTAAAGAAAAAATAATCGAAAGAGTAAAGTAAAAAATAAAACAATGCAGTAAGAACATTGCCTAAAAAACTAGATCACAAAGAATATTTTTTTTCTAAATTAATATTCAATAAATAATCAATATGTTAACGTTATTAATGAAATTTATTCGTTTTGTATAAAACGTTTTGTGTAAAAAAACTTTCCAGTATAAAAATTGCAAAAAAGGACGCACTCTAAACACCCGATTTAAACATCCTCTAAACAGCCTCCTGCTCTCAAAGATTAATATTTAATAAATAATCAATATGTTAACGTTATTAATGAAATTTATTCGTTTTGTATAAAACGTTTTGTGTAAAAAAACTTTCCAGTATAAATATTGCAAAAAAAGGACGCACTCTAAACACCCAATTTAAACATCCTCTAAACAGCCTCCTGCTCTCAAAGAGAACAAATTTTTTTCTAAACCTCTTTGCGTAAGCTAGTTTCTACCATTCTTGGTCACGATGCACACTCACTTTTAGAAACAAATCAAAATTAGCAAAATTTCGGTTGACTATCCTATAACTTGTTTAAAATTTAAAAGACTGTGACTTACATGTAAACATTAATTTCAATAAATAAATAAATAAATAAATAAAATAAATAAATAAATATCGTATACAGAATATGGTTTTATAAAAAAAACTTTTAAGTAATTTTATATGATTTTAAATAAAGTTCCTTAAAGTAAATGTCACTCATACGTCACGGTGCACTTTCATATAAAATCCCATTCTTTCAACAAAACTTAGGGTAGAATACGATGAATCTGTAAATCTAGCAGTCAAAATTTCATCTCGAACAAATTGATTCGATCTAACATCAGCTCTTGATCAGCGCAACCACTTGTGACACTTAAGCTATTTCATTTTTGTATGCAGTGTGAGTTTGAAATTCGGCAAAATCGAAAGACTTGTACCTCCATACAAAATGCTATCATGACAACAGCACAATTTTCATAAATTCCATAAAGGAAAATGTATTGACTTGATGCAATGATGTCAAAACGTTCTCTGACTTTTAAATTTTAAGGTATCATTAAAGTTTCGGATAAGAAAAAAGTAAGCAGTTTTCTAAAGTTAATAACTTGGGCCCTTTATTAGATATTAACATACTTTTTTAAATTTGTGCATACTTGAAGATTAAAAAAAATAAAAAACAATAATTTTCATTATTTGTATGGCTTGTAGATGGCGCCAAAGTGAAGTGCTTAAAAATCCGGTGGCCATATGGCGAAGAGTTAATCTCTGGAACAAAAGATATTCTTAAAGAGGGATGCCTTCCGCCACGCAATCTATCATAATATTTGAAAAATTGAGGAAAGAAAACTTCCTCAATATTTAAAAAAAAAATCGACGACATTTTTACACCTTTCACTTTTGCTAATTAATTTTTTTTTTTAATTTTTTCGATTCTACCACAATTTACACACGCAGCTCAGGGGACGTGGCACCTCCCATATAACCCAAATTTGCGATTAGCGATATCGAATAGCTTTGGAGTTAAAGGCTGCACAACCTAGGAATTCAGTATTCGACCACGATTTACACATGCCGTTTCACTGATCAAATTTTATTGGCGTTAAACAAGAGGGCGTGGCACCTCTCATACAACCCGAATTTGCGATATCGAATAGCTTTGGTGTTATAGACCGCACAGCCTCGGAATTCAGTATTCGTACTCAATTTACACATGCAGGTTCACTGATAACATTTTATGGAAGTTTGACAACGGGAGCGTGGCAGCAACGCGCCGGGTTTCATCTAGTTCAAAATAAAATTCAGCAAAACCGAATGAGGGCAGGTAGGTGGGGTAGCAAAACAAAATAGCAGCATGACAACAGCAAAATCTTCATAGATTTTATAAAGGAAAATGTATTGATTCTAAAAAACTGGATCTATTGATGTCAAAACATTCTCTGAGTCTTAAGTTTAAATTAAAAATGGTTGAAAACCATACGTATCCTACTGCATTTAAAGTAACTTTACCAAAATAATAAAACATTTATAGTTTTAAACATACTAAAACACGGTTGCACAGTAAATCGATTAGTACAAGTTAGATGATAACAATTTTTTTTAAGACTTTGTAATGGTCATTTTCGATGTTTTCGGTATAAAAACAGTAAAAAAAATATTTGAGGAATATTGAACAAGTGGGCGTGGTCCCATACAAATCTAACTCATTTTTTGTGTTGACCTTCTGTGACTCGTAGGTTCAGTTCTCACTCACTTGTGTTCAAACATACAATAACACACACAATACTAATGATCATTAGAGGCTCGTTGAACGTTATTTTAAGAGCTTAAGTGGCCAATGAGATTTTTTTACTAGTAGGTGTGGCATCTCCGGTACAACTAATGGTATGCCATGTGCAAAAAAATGGTATGCCATAAATGGGTCCCTGAATCCGAATCCGTGATCAGAATTTCAAAATGATAACATTTTATAATAAAAAGGGTTGCTTTTACTTTTGAAAATACATATTATTAGGTGGCAGCCCTACACAGAAAAAACAAATTTAATGAACAGCATACGTTAAAATTAATTCATTGATTTTAATGAAAAATTCATTGAATTTTAATGAATTGCTCATAGTTTTTAACGTACTGTTCATTGAAATCAATGAAGTAATATTCATTAAAAATGTCTAAATAAATATCAATGATTTGTTTTCATTATTTTAATGGACTTTTCATTAATATCAATGAAAAGTACATTGATTTCAGTTGTAAATCAAATTTTAACGAACCATACATTGATTTTTAATGAACAGTTCATTGAATTCAATGTATAGGTCATTGATTTCAATGTATAGCTCATTGAATTTAATGTATAGTTCATTGAATTTAATGTATACTTCATTGAATTCAATGTATTGTTCATTGATTTCAATGTATATTTCACTGAATTCAATGTATTGTTCATTGATTTCAATGTATAGTTCATTGAATTCAATGTATTGTTCATTGATTTCAATGTATAGTTCATTAAATTCAATGTATAGTTCATTAAATTCAGTGTATAATTCATTAAATTCAATGTATAGTTCATTGAATTCAATGTATAGTTCATTAAATTCAATGCATAGTTCATTAAATTCAATGTATTCAGCTCATTAAATTCAATGTTTACTAATTTATTCCCTTCCCAATTTTGTTTGAAGTGAAACGCGAAGTTATGAAGACGTGTGGCAATTGTGTGTGTAAATTTTAGTAAAAGGTGAAAATAAATTAAATTAAAAGTGAAGAAAATGTTGTGCTTTGAATGTAAAAGAAAATTTAAATCTGTTGAATTACTATTAGTATTAGTAAATAGTAGGAAATACACCTGGCATTTTAAGTGACTGCTGCCATCATTTTCAAAAAAGGTTTACATTTTTAAAGGATGAAAACCACATAAAAGATAAAGCTGTGCGGGCAAAGTTGGCAGAAATTGAAGATTTCACTAATTACAGTGGTAAGATTAATTTTTTTCGAGGCTAAATAAATAAATAGTTATTTTTTCCAATTAATATCTTTCCAGACAGTACTGCTATGAAACTTCTTTGGAGTCTTCATGGGTATTTGGTGCCCACTCAAAAAGTATGCAGTAAGGACAACTTTGGAAGAAAAACTTTCCTAAAGCATACAATTACCAGTACCCAAGAGGCATTCGTTTTTGTTGGAAGCAGCATCCAGGAAGTCGAGGAGCATATTGAGTTTTTAAAAAATAAAGGCAAAAATATTCAACCATTAATCCTTGCTGTTGGAGAGAAGAACTTCTCCTCATTCCAACAATTTTATGTGTTCATGGATGGTGTAAAATTTCAATTTGCACGTTTTATTAGAGCCGTAGATGTGTGCTTCAAAGTTTTTCAATTATTTCAATTAAAATATCCTGCGGCATGCACTCTCGTGTGGGAGTTTATTGGCGTATATTTTTATAAATTTAAAAACAATTCAAAATCTTCTAAACTTTGTATATTAACTGACTCTTTAAAATAAAAAAATATTGTTTTAATTGTTATTATTTCCTTATTTTAAAAATATTTAGAGAGGGATTAACAAATAATTCGTTGAATTTAATGTATAGATCATTCATTACAATGAACTAAATACATTAAATTTAATGAAATATACATGGAATTCAATGAACGGAATACATTAAATTTAATAAACTGTACATTGAATCCAATGAACTAAATACATTAAATTCAATGAACTTCATACATTAAATTCAATGAAATAAACATTAAATTCAATGAACTATACATTGAATTCAATGTACTATAATACATTGAATTCAATGTACTATAATACATTGAATTTAATGAACTATAATACACTGAATTCAATGAACCATACATTGAATTCAATGTAAGGTTCATTGAACTATACATTAAATTCAATGAACTTTACATTGAATTCAATGAACCTTCCATTGAATTCAATGAACCTTACATTGAATTCAATGAACCTGACATTGAATTCAATGAACCTTACATTGAATTCAATGAACCTTACATTGAATTCAATGAACCTTACATTGAATTCAATGAACCTTACATTGAATTCAATGAAAAAATCATTAACTTTGGCATTTTTTTAATGAACGTGTTCATTGAATTCAATGAAGTGTACATTGATATTCAAGGAACCATTCATTGAAAATCACCAAGTTTAATGAACTATTCATTAAAGTATGAAGAAAATTCATTGAAATCAATGACCACAGTTCATTGGACCAAAATCAATGAATAATTCATTGAAATTAATGCACCTTTTCATTAATATAATGTACCTTTTTGGTTCAGTGTATTATTATAAAATTTTATCATTTTGAAATTCTGACCACGGATTCGGATTCAGCGACCCATTTTTACCTTTTAGTTCGCACCAGCCCCGAATTCATAAAAATGAAAAAATTAAGGTGGCAACCCTATTCACCATCTTGAAGTTTAAAATTCTGACTTCAGATTCGAAATCAGTGACTCCCTAACACTGTTAAATAATGTTAAAAATTCTAAAAAATACGTTTTATTAGGTGGCAACCCTATTATTTCAAAACTTTATCATTTTGAATTCAAGCCACGGATTCGGATTCAGCGACCCATTTTTTGTGTACCATTTTTTTTTTTTGGCAGCCCTGAATTCGTAAAAATTTAAAAAATTAAGGTGGCAGCCCTATCCACCATCTTGAATTTAAAAATTTTGAGTTCAGATTCGAAATCAGTAACCCCCAATACTGTTCCCTTATGTTTAAAATTCTTAAAATAAAACATTTTTAGGTGGCAGCCCTATGTGTAGAAATATTTTCGAATTTTTAAATTCTGACAACGGATTTGGATTCAGCGACCCATTTTTACCCTTAAGTTCGCGCCAGCCCTAAATTCGTAAAAATTAAAAATTAAGGTAGCAACCTTATCTAACATCTTGAATTTTAAAATTCTGACACCAGATTCGAAATCAGTAACCCCCAATCAGGCCCGTAGACAGAAATTAAGAGCCGGGCAGGCTGAGCCTCCAGTAAAAAATAAACAAATTTTTTTCATACATTTGTACATAAATATATATATGCATATTAACATATTTTCAAATGAATTTTTTATGTATTTACATGTTATTGAATGAGTTCATTGTTCAAATGTATATTTTAGTAAAAAAAAAAGTTAAGTATATTAACATATTAAATATAACATAAATGAGTTCAATGTTTGAAAGCGAATTTCTAATGTACTATATTGATTTCCACTACAGTCACAGCTCTGCTTTTTAATACAAAGGCAATCGTCTTAGTTTCTCATTAAATTTGCGAAGAATGGTTTCGGGACAAATTTTTCCCAAATAATGGCCTTCAAAAGCGATCAATGAAAGTTCTCGCAGACGTATTGTAGTCATCGATAATCTTTGAACTCTGTTGATTCGGTTTACACGGGAAAATGATGCTTCGCATACCGCCGTACTGTTGCCGAATGTTTCGATTGCACAAAACAAATTATAAGTATCTGGAAACGCATTGCGCATTAGATACAATTCATTCAACGTATCAAAACTGATTGAATTTGGTTATGTTTTCTGATGCTCATCCCTTTTTTTGTCCAGATAATTTTTCGCGACAGACATCTCGGCATCAGAGGGTATTTTTAAGCCTATAGAATATAATATTTTTAAACAAGCCGGCTTCATTTCGTAAGCTGATGACAATGCCAACAATATACGATCATTTTTGGTGAAACGCTTTTTTAATTTGAATATAATATTATCAACGATATCAAAATAAAGCCGGTTTAATTTCAATAGAATATTCACTTCTCTCACCAGGTGATTGTTCTACTACTGAGTTTCCTAATAGATTCGATCGACGGTGCACTCTGCGTGATATAAAACCTTGTTATTTTAATTGCTTTTGATCAAAAGTACCTCATTCAATCGCAAGCTATGTCTGCAACATCCATTATTTTCCTTTCAGCCTTTCCAAATTTGAATGCTCCCAATTAGTAGTTCTAGTTAGACTAATTAGACTAATTATTATTAGTAGATTGGGGAAAGTATGTATAACTATTTGAGAATGAATGCAAAGTATTCAGATTACAGGAATAGGCGAAGACTGCTGACCTGGTACAGCCGCTTAAAGTTGAAAAATCCGAAATGCAGTCAGCTGGCCCTTGAATCATGATATAATTTCGAAATCCTCCCCATTCATCCTCAAGTAGTTGCAAGTGTTTTTCCTAATCAGAACAGCAAACTGGGAGACACAAAAAGTGAAGAAATTGCTGGAAAAACGACTGCACCAACTGCAATTTCTTTTGTGTGTATATTTAGTTTAAGACACTTAAAATAATAAATTATTAAAAAAACTCGTTAAAAAAATCTTGAAAACAATTAATATAACAACATTCTATATATTTTCACCAAAAATTAACTTTCTTTACAATTTTTTGCCAGCTATTATTGGCAATGACTTGTGAAATTTTTGTTTTCTTAATTTTCAGCTGTCAAATGAAAGTGCTGCCATATTTTTGGCGTATGCTTACGTTTATAATGCAAAGGTCTAATTACACTGTGATCAACTGCGAAATAAACGAGGGCAGTTGTAAAAGCATACGCAAATTTGGTTAGGGCAGGCTCGACGGATTCTAGGGCAGGCTTAGCACCATACTAGCTACGGGCCTGCCCCCAATACTGTTTCCTTATGTTTAAAAATCTGTATTTTCAATATTTTGACACCAAGTAAGTAAAAAATATTAAAATGAGAGTGATGAGAGCGAAATAAAAATCTTAACTCACCAATTTTGACGAGTTAAATATCGCTGGGGATAAGCTATCTTGCCACCATTTTTATCTCCAGCCTGTGGACATCGAAGGTGCTTTCGACAAAATATGCTTTGGAAGGCTGCGGCAAGCCCTGACAGAACGCAATGTAAGCCCAATGATAGCAAATTGGGTGGACAATATGCTCAAACACAGGGCTGTCAACATGCAGAATGGTAGAGTAAGGACTAGAGGTAGAGTAAGTAGAGGATGTCCCCAGGGCGGGGTGTTATCGCCAACCCTGTGGAACATAACAGTGGACTCACTACTGGTTAGACTGGATGAATCGGGCATACACACGATAGGGTATGCAGATGACATTGCGTTGGTGGTCCGCGGCAAGTTCATTGACACCATCTCTGACATCATGAAGGGAGCACTCCGAATGGTGGAGGAGTGGTGTCGAGAACAAGGCCTTACCGTAAACGCAGGCAAGTCAGACAATATTCTCTTTACTAGAAAGAGGGTAGGCCTGAGTACAGAACCACTCAGACTTTTTGGAGCTGAAATCAACATGTCCACGAAAGTTAAATATCTAGGGGTAACCCTTGATAGCAAACTGAACTGGAACGAGCATGTAGAAGATAGGATTCAAAGAGCCAAGAGGGTTCTGTTCCAGTGCAGATGCGTTTGTGGTCTCAAATGGGGGCTAAACCCAGAGGCTATGAAATGGGTTTACACTATGATGGTTAGACCTGTCATCACGTACGCTTCGGTGATTTGGTGGACAAAAGTCAGCCAGAAAACCATTAAGAAGAGACTGGACAGAGTCCAACGGCTGGCGTGTGTTGGAATAACAGGTGCAATACGCACCACTCCAACAAGCGCAATGGAAGTTCTGTTAGGTATGCTGCCGTTGGATTTAGAAATAAAGAAAACAGCGGTGCTGTCAGCCCTCAGGATGTTGCGAAATGCTACGTGGCATGGGGCAACGGCCCTGCATGGTCATATTCGCATCCTTGATATTGTACAGAGAGATGTCAGGGAGGCGTTTATGCCTATGGATGGAAGGCAGAGAGTAAAAATAACAGAAAAATGTTATAAAACTCTAATAACGGATGGAGCCGTTTGTGAAGAAATCGCTGGTAGCGATATCAGTATATTCACAGACGGCTCTCTGATGAATGGCCGGGCCGGGGCAGGCGTGTACTCAAAAGAGTTAAGCCTATCCTGTGTACTGAGGTTGGGGAAGTTTGTGTCTGTATACCAGGCAGAAATGCTTGGCGTAGTGCATGCGCTGGACCACCTGATAGATGGCCGGATCAGTGGCAAGAAAATTGTCATCACTCTCGACAATCAGTCTGTGATTAGGTGTATGCAACGGACAGACATCACTTCCAGGTTGGCCATAGAATGTCTTACAAAACTCAATAGGTGCGCCCAGACGAATGAGCTCACACTTATGTGGGTGAGAGGACACTCTGGCATAGAACAGAATGAAGAAGCTGATTCTTTAGCAAGAGCAGGATCAGCAGAAGAATTCTGTGGACCAGAACCACGTATAGGCGACAATATGGTGGCAGGCCTTATTAAACAATGGACGGACTCGGAACACAGTAAAAGGTGGGAAGAAGCTGTTAACTGCAGGCAATCAAAGGCGGCCGTGAAATGGTCTCGTAGTGAGGCAGCAAAAGTTATCCGATACAATCGAAAGACTTTAAGCTGGCTTACTGCACTGGTCATAGGACACGGTCCCTTCATGTACCATCTCGGGAAGATGACTCTGACCGAGGACGATGCGTGTAGGTTATGCCTAGAGGAGCCGGAAACAGCAGCACACATTCTGTGCCAGTGTCCGGCGCTGGCAAGCATAAGATTGACCACTCTGGGACGCCCATTTATTGGCGAAGCCGAGATTGGTCAACTAACCTATAAGGATATGCTTGAGGTGACAAAGGATGCTTACACGAGGAGCATGCTCACGTACGAGTACTCCGAGCAGTAGTACCCTTTGTCCAATGGCGGACGAAAAGGGACCCACTGTGGTCTGCTTCGGCAAATCCCCAACTTATTATATATATATCTCCAGCCTGAAGAGTTAAATGCTTAACTCACTGTGAACAAATGGAAAACTGGAAAAATCATGGAATTTACTCGGGAATAAATTTATATCTCTGTGAACAAAATGGCCCGAAATGTGTTATTAAAAGTCACATATGTTAATTACTTAGCAATTTTTTTTTTGTAGAAAATTAACCTAACCACAAAATTAATTTCATCAAAGTTACAATAATTATTTATTAAAAAATATACAAATTAACATAAATAAAAAAATGCACACCTTTAAAATTCACTTTAAGTTGTATTTTTCTGGGTAGTTTATTAATTAAGAGCCTATTTGATTTAATTCACACAATATTATAATAATTTGTATATAAAATAACAGGAAAAGACTCCAAACCTTCAAAAGGTAGGCCTTACAGAAGCACTCATCAATGCAGCGATCACGGAAGGTATATTGACGCCAATAAGAGCACTACTAGCACGCATTCTTTTGCGTATCGCTAGCTAAAATGCCCACTGGGACCTCACCTAGAATCACTGTCACACACACACACACGCACACACTCACCTCACGCAAACATGTTACTTTGATTTTAAAAGTAAATTTGTATAAAAATGCCTACTTTTAATAGCCAGAAAAGGTTTTCTCATGTCATAATTAACCTTAATTAAACAAACAATCTATAACCTTCAACCTTTTACCACACCATGTTATCGACACACCCACGACACAACAACGTAAGACAGGCGATTTGCTTGACAAATTTTTTTGCACTCAATTTATTTCACTTAAGCTCACTACTCCACACACTTTGGAGTCATGTACGTTACAACAGACAACGATGACAGGGTGTCATAGTTTATCACTGCAGGCTCAACTGTAGCAAACATAGCATACATGTACGATAAGTGAATGTAGGTGTGTGCGTGTGTGTTTTTTGTTAACTTTTGCGTGAGTGCCTGAGCTTGTTTGACTTGTTTGGCTTGTTTGAGATATGAATAAATTTGTGACAATAACAATAGAGTTCAGCTACTACAGCTTTTTCACACTTTCTCCGCAATAGATCATTTTAAGAACCAATCCAATATCATTGAAATAACTCAAAGATATCGATAAAAGTGGTCCAATAAAAAACCAAAAGGGAGAAAAATTTACCCACCATAATATGGGTTGGGCTCAGGGACAACACAAGACATAACAACTAACCATGCGTTTACATAGATCTAATCATACATTAGTTTTCAATCTACTTTTGAGTTGACCTTTCGACAAGTTAACATCAAACACGTTACAGTTGTTAACAAAGGTACTCATGCGATTTAATGGAGCAGTTAACATATAATTTGTTCTACTAAATGGTAAATAAATCAAGTTGTTAGAGTTTCTACTGCTTCTACGGTTAGTGTTAAAATTTATAAGAGAAAGAAGCTCTGGAGAGTCGAATACACCAGTAATGAGTTGGTGTAAGTAGACGATATCAGCAGATTTTCTTCTCTCACTTAAAGATTGCATTTTTAATAATTTCAAACGATCCTCATATGGAGGAAGGTTAAATGTGTCAGTTCCACTCAAGCCTCTTAGAGCAAACCGAACAAAACGTTTTTGAATTCTTTCTATACGATCAACATGCACATTGTAATGTGGGGACCATACTTGACTTGCGTACTCCAAGTGAGGACGCACGATTGAATAATACAGAGTTGTAGTTGTTATTAAGCTATCAAACTCTTTGGCCCACCGTTTTATAAAACCAAGCATAGAAGACGCTTTTTTACAAATTGTATCAATATGCATGTTAAACGACAATTTAGAATCCATGCATATACCAAGGTCTTTGACGGTAGTTACACGACTTAAAGCAGTATCTTTAATTTTGTAATCAAAAATAAAATTGTTCCTTTTACGCGAAAAGGTCATAGTTTGGCATTTATCTGGATTTAAAAACATGTAATTTTTAGAACACCAAACCTCAAAGGAGTTCAAGTCTGACTGGAGCAGGTCTGAATTGTCATTAGAATCAATTGTTCTGTATATTTTCATATCATCTGCATAAATAAGCAAATGAGAGTGTTTAATGACGTGGGTAACATCATTAATTGCCAAAATAAACAGAAGTGGGCCCAGGTGGCTTCCTTGAGGAACACCCGATTCTGCAACAAATTCAGAAGACAACACGCCTCGGAACCGTATTTGATAAGATCGTTCCATCAAATACGATTTGATCCAGTTTACAAAATATTGTGGAAATCCCATTAATTTAAGTTTAAATAAAATTAGATTATGTGGTAATTTATCAAAAGCTTTGCTAAAATCAGTGTAAATACAATCGACCTGGCTACCAGAATCAATAGATTTTAAGCAGAATGTAGTGAAATCAAGGAGATTAGACACAGTGGATCTGCCAGTAACAAAACCATGCTGACGAGTTGTCATGACTTGCCCACAGTAAATTTTCACTCGATCGTACACTATTCGCTCAAAAAGTTTAGGAATCGAAGACAATTTAGCGATAGGCCTATAATTAGTGACGTCGTTCCTGCAACCTTTTTTGTAAATAGGACTGATATAAGATTTTTTCCAAAAAAGAGGAAAATTACTTTCATTAATTGATTTATTAAAAAGTAACGAGAGAGGCTGACACAAAACGGAGCCGCATTGTTTTAACACTGCGGCAGGAATTCCATCTGGTCCAGCGCTAAAATCCTCATCGATTGATTCAATATACTTAAAAATATCCTCTGAGGTAAAAGATATATGCCCCAAAGAAACTCTGGATGCGTTGTTCATATAATCAAAATACGCTAAATCAGGATTAAAAGAATCTGAACAGAATGATTCTTTAAAAAGATTGGCAAATAAGCCACAAATAATGGTGGAATTGTCAGTAAATCCATCCTGAAATTTGAAAGAAGAAGGAAATCCATCAGTCTTCTTCTTAACATTAATAAATCCCCAAAATTTTCTTGGATCAGACAAAATACTCAGCTTCATATTATCCAAATACTCATTATATAATGCAGCTGAGCAATTCTCAAATTCCAGAAACAAACGTTTGTATGTTTCTAGGTCATTTGAGTCAAAACTACAAACATATTTCTTCCATGCCCTATTCCTATTGTTGCGAAGAGTCTTTAAATCCTTTGTGTACCAAGGGTACGCAGAATTTTTCGCAAATTTGAGACTATATGGTACAGACTGAGAAAACATGGCAAAGAGCTCCGTATAGAAATAATTTATTGAACTGTTAAGATTATTATTATTTATGTATTCTGTAATTATATTTAATTTACTATAAAGTAAATGATTCAACCCCAAAAAGTCAGCTTTTTTGAAATTGAATTCATAAACTGTGTCAACAGAGCTTGAATTTACCATATTCTCCCTATCGGATTTATACCAAATACTCAAAGGTGGATGGTAATTATCAATAGTAGTCAAAGCATGAAGTGCCTTCTGAACAATGACATTGTTACTGTCTGTAGTTAAGACTAGGTCAAGCAGCCTTTCCAGACTATTATAAATACAACTAACTTGTTGTAAGTCAGAACATATATTGTCAACAAATATATGTTCTTGGCGTGTCTTCGAATTAGATGCACAAAAATGTGTTTCATCGTCAGAAGAATGCCATTTTAAGTCAGGCAAATTAAAATCGCCCAACAATAAAATGTCGTCATTAACGTCAAGTAAATTTAATATAAATTCTATGCAATCCGCAAGGCTTGCATAGACCTCTACACTGCTCTTTGGAGGAACGTATGCATTAATAACATATACATTAGAATTGCAATGTACAACCTTAACGCATATAAGTTCGATATTAGCAGAGCAGGGAATATCAATAAAGGAACTAACACAGGAGCTCCTTACAGCTAATAGGACACCACCACCAACTGCAGAATTGTTGTCAGCGTGTCTGTCCTTCCTATATACTTGAAAACTATTGTCAAACAGTTCTAAGTCAGTAATTCCTCCGTTCAACCAAGTTTCAGTTAACGCGATAATATCTTCAGAAAAATTCTGAGTTGACAAAAAAATGTCGCGCGTCTTTGAACGCAATCCCCTTACATTTTGATAGTAAAGGGAAAGCCTATTTAGTTTTTTTGGGTCTGACTGGTGATATTATTCGTCCTTCTAGACCTGTGTTTAGGCTTAAACTCAGAAACAAAGATATTATCAGCCCACAGATTAGAGCTCAAAACAGTTGCAAACTCTTCAGCAGCTACTGTGAGAATAAATGATGCGTGGGACGGTTTATTGCCAATTTTCTTGCATGAGCAGAAAGCAGCCTGACTTACTAATTGGTTGTGTTTAACAAACGTCAATACATTTTCACTTGTTGTGTCGGGCTGAAGACGTGAAATGAAAATCTTTTTTTTTCTCGACAAATCTCTTAAATTTAATGAACTATTGCGCTCATTAGTCATGTCATTTCTAGCCGGGGGAGAAACAGATGGAGAAGATGGAGTAATAACTATATTATCTATTCTCACTGGCGTAAACACTGGTTTAGCCGAGATCTGCTTCGTTTCTAAAGTGGCTGGAAGCGTCATGCGCCGCTTATTACTTTTATTTTTGGAATTATTTCTCTTTTTCTTCGAATTATTTAGGTCTTTTTTAGATAAAACTATTTGAGTCTCAGAAGAAAAGGCTGGAAGAGTCTGAGACAATGCGGTCGAAATATTTACCGATGAAGACTTTTCATCATAAATGCAATTACTGGGTGAGGTGCTTACTTCATTAAAAAATGTAACAATTTCTTTAAAATTGTTATTTAAAGCGTTAAGACTATCACCGAAAAGCTTAATTTTTGAGAAAAACTCATCTGGTGAAAGAACCCTACACGAAGCACAATACCAGCGAAGACCTGATCGTGGTGAGATTAAATCATCAAGACACGACTTAGAGATCCCAGCACATGATGTATGGAACAAACGCCCACATGGGCCAGAACAACTGAACATACGGTTCAGAATGTTTTGACTTTTGCAAAGCTCGTCTAAAGAACAAGCAGCAAAATTTTCTACAGAAAAATATTCCATAGCGAATAAACAAAGTTCAATAATTTTATGTGAGCAAAAATAATGTCCACTAAGTGCTAATGGGTTAATATAATATGTTGCAGTTTAAAAGCAACTGCAACAGTTCTCTGTGCTTAGTTTATGCAAATAAACAAACAACGCACAAAGAGGAACGCAAAAAAGAGAAAGAAAAAAGTATATAAGCAGCAGCTCAGCTATCAAACTATAAACGACAATTAAAACAACACATGTATGTACTACAATAAAACATTAAAAAATTCAACCACACAGCATGAAAACACTATAGGTTTATATTGATAACAACCTTAAAAACAATTTTTAATCACAAATAAATAAAAATACAGCACATACCGAAATTAAACAAACACTGGTATAACACAAATTACAATAAAAAAAAACAACACAAGACAAACGACTGTCACCGGCCAAAAGACGAGATCAACTGAAATTGTGGAGGGGTCAATTTTGACAATTTTTTGACCTTGTCAACTTAATAGCAATGATATCAGAAATTATCATTATTTTTCATTTTCCAGGCAGAGCACTTATGTATAAGCACACGCATACTGATACACCGCACACATAAACAAAAACATGTCAACACAACAGAAAAAACTTGTTAAGCCGATGCATGACTTAAATTTCACAAACAAGGTGTTAAGCATGCGTTTGCTGGTGTGTGTACATTATCTATGTGTGTGTGTTTGTGTGTTCTGCTCTATTGAGCGCTGTCACCATGAGTTAATATGGCGAATGATGCTGTCAACGTGTCATAAAATACCTGTCAAAGTTATTATAGCCTGACAACGTCATCCGTTTTTATTAATGTTAATGATTTTTAATGATTGCAATGAAACTGCTTTTGTTTTATGCCATAACGCTTTTGTTGTTGTTACTGTTGTTGTGTTAAATTCCATTTTAGTTTATATTGTTGGCATTAATTAAATTTTTAATTATGCACGCTTGCAGTTTGTGCTAATCTTGTATATCTCGATGATCAAATTGAATAAAAATATTTATTATCATTTTGTCGGATACATTTTTTTTTATTTTTTTTTTTCTTCTTGCATTGAAAACAGAAATTTTCAAAAATTCCTACTTTCCAAAATATTAAATTCTTTTTTAAAATCGGACTATTTTTGTTAATGTGTCAGTCACTTGAACTAAAATCAACAAAAAAATTAAATTTTTAACCAAACTTTTTAATTTTTTATACCGACAGTTATCATTTTTGGAGTTTTGTTTGTTTGAATTTTTTGTTTGGAGAATTGAAAGGCTTAAGCAAGAACATAATAAGCCACATAAAAAATATTTTGAAATAATCGACTCTAAAGTTTTGAACAAATGTATTTTTATATGAAGAAGTGTAATTGAACACGGTAACTTTTACAAATAGGTAAAAAAATTAATAAGAAATAGTCAAAATCTCTTCAGTGATTGTTGGCAATGCATTGAGTAATGTATTCAGCCTAAAAAATTGATTTTTTTGATCTTGTGGCTTATCACGTCATTGCAAAAAGCCCTTCAATTCAAAGAAACAAAAAAATTACCCACACAAAAAGCTGTTTTTTGGACTAAAACTTTTTTAAAAAGAAAAATCCCAGCTAGCCTTAGGGTTAATACATTGCGAAATCCTTTCGTGAAAGGAACACCTCCTGAGTTGATTGAACCATATCCGTCAGTCTATCTGTAGTCACGATAGCAGTGGTTTTTTAAGCTACACTCAGGGAATTATTGAATTTCGTACACGGCTGCCATGAAAAAGATGAGGCTGTAGTAACCATACTAGAGTTATTATATATGAAATGAAGTTACCTTAGCTGAAAGTTTATTGCAAGCACTTTATGAGAGCTCTCATAGCCCTAATTGAATCTGCAATAATCATAAAAAAAAACAAAAATTATGTTGAGCGTCTTTTGAAAATAAGAGCTGTGGTAACAGTTGTGATACATTCAGTATTGTGGCTACTGCAACCAACGTTTAAATCTTGCGTGAAGAGAAACTCCAATACGGCTATTGTAGCCTCAATACGTTTTTCACGCTTTTACTGAAGATACTAGAACCACAAAAGACAAATTTCTCCATTTTAGTTTTGGCTTTGCAGCGTGCTTGTTGGTAAATATTAAAAAAATTGTTTTTAAAGTTAATCGGTATTTACTTTGATAATCGCTTTACTTTGATAATAAATATTATGCCTATTGTATTGAAAAAGGCATGGAATATTTTACAATTCAATTGTCTAAAAATATTTGTAAGCATGTTTCAGATGCATGCTAATGGTTTGTCGTTTATAATATGGGATTTTTAAAATTCCATAAAAAAAAATTAAAAATAAAATAGTTAAGTTCTATGAACAAATAAAATTTTATATTTATTTGATCAAAAAAGTAATATTTTTTCAAATGATTTGAAATAAAATTTTTTAAAAATATTTAAAAATAACACTTTTATTAAGCAAACGGCATTAAGAAATCGGTAATAACCTTAAAAGCGCAGAGGTAAGTAGCTTAAATAGAAAAAGTTCTGACAACCTCAACATAGGAATTTATGGCTATCAAAACCGAATTCTTCTCGCCATTGCAAAAGACGCTGTTATGACCCCTCTACAATTCGGCTGTCAAAACCGAATTCCCCTCACCATAGCAAAAGGCGCTGTTATGACCCCTCCACAATTCGTCTGTCAAAACCGCATTCCTCTCACCATTGCAAAAGGCGCTGTTATGACCCCTCCACAACTCGGCTATCAAAACCGAATTCCTCTCACCATTGCAAAAGGCGCTGTTATAACCTCTCCACAATTCGGCTGTCAAAACCGAATTCCTCTCACCATAGCAAAAGGCGCTGTTATGACTCCTCCACAATTCGGCTGTCAAAACCGAATTCCTCTCACCATCGCAAAAGGCGCTGTTATGACCCCTCCACAACTCGGCTGTCAAAACCGAATTCCTCTCACCATTGCAAAAGGCGCTGTTATGACCCCTCCACAACTCGGCTGTCAAAACCGAATTCCTCTCACCATTAAAAGTTCTTACAACTTTCTGTGAGGTTGTCAAAACCGGCAGAGCATCTTTTAAACAGGAATCTAACAGCCCTTATGGAAGTTGTCAGAGCCTCGTATATTAAATTTTTTGAGAACCATAATATTACGGCTCGAAGAAGCGAAGTTTTGATAGCATCGCCAGTTCTGTGAGTGTATTTAAATGTAATATATAAGCTTCTATATAGAAACTGAAAATCATGTTTAAAAATGAGCCGGCTCCGATGAAAATCACGCCTACATGGTTAGAAATATTGGAGCAAGTTTTAATACTTTTTGGCTTACATATACCTATGACCACAACAAAATTGTATTAAAATTAAATAACAAGCAAATATTAAAAATTATTTTTAATAAAAACTACTTGGCCCAGCAAACTTTGATTTGCCATCTTAATTGTCGAAGAATTCGATCGTAAGTACAGGGTCCGCCATATAACGTTTTTTTTCAACTAGTGCTTATTTCGTGAATGGTAACACTTAGCTCATGTCTGATTTGACAGATAATTAGTTTTATCCTTCCGCTGAACGAATATGGTTGTGTATACGCTTGAACAACGCTGAGAAGTGGGCCTGCGATCGACTTACAGAAGATGCCGATTTTGCTAAAAAAATCATCTTTTCAGATGAAGCTCATTTTGATATTGGAGAGTATGTAAACAAGCAAAATTGTCGCATTTTGGGCACAGAAAACCCGCACGCATACTTTGAAAAGCCGCTGCACCCAAAACTAGTCACTGTTTGGTGCGGATTTTGGTCCAGAGGCAAAATTGGGCCATTTTTCTTCGAAAATTAGCAAGGAGTGGCCGTTACAGTCAATGGCGATCGTTATCGGGCCATGTTGAACGAATTTTTGTTCACAAAAATTGAAGAGGAGGATATTGGCAACATTTTGTTTCAACAGGACGGCGCTACGTGCCACACAGCCGAAGCTACACTCGATGTTTTGCGCCCTGTTTTTGAAGATCGCATTATCAGCCGCAGAGCGGAGGTCATTTGGCCACTTCGGAGCTGCGATTTGACACCGTTGGACTATTATTTGTAGGGTGCCCTCAAAGATAAGTGTTACGCCGACAAGCCAGAGACAATTATCTCATACATTATCTTAAGCAGATCAATAAATTTTGTCAAGGCCTTTGAATAGTCACCAGCATCATAGTATCGCTAGGCGGTGCGTGTCATCATTTCAGTGTCCTGTAAGGACACAAAGAACGCCAAAAATATTACAATCACAATAAAATAACGAAAAACCAAAATTCTAGCCAGAGACAATGGACGCTTTAAAGGACAATATTTGTAACGTGCAAGAAGAAAAAAAAAACATTTCAAATATTCTTTATGAATATTTACCTCTTCAAAATCTTTAAACTCTTCGTTTCCAACTATAAATTGAAAGAATTTAAGTTTTAAAATTGAAATAAAATATAATTTTTAATAGAATTAGTAAACACTGTAAATAATTTATCGCATGCAAAGTGATGCCAAAAACTCTATGAAATCAGCTTAACATAGTTGAAAGCTCAAAGGTTCTTGATTACCAACTTTACTTGGAAAGGCTACCAACTGCTGCAAAACTTAAATTGCTCACTACTTCCGTGTTAGAAATTTCTTTCTTTTTGCTTCACCAGCAAACGCGTAACACGTGAAAGGTTTCTACGATATAAACATCCATATAAGGTTTGAATTTTAAGATCAATTTAAAATAATTATAGGTGACATAAAAAGATAATTGGGTAAGTTTCATGGAATTAAAGTTAGTAGGATGCCAATTTATTTGCCCATAAATTTCACAGATGAGCGTAACTACGTACTTTTGTTCATTTTATCGCTCTCGGAAGAGAAACTCCAATATTGAGCTATATATTTCGATTAATCTAAAAATCGCTAATTTAGTCGAAGTAAGCAATCAATACCTTCTGCAATTGAAATGCTAGTAACGAAAAAAGAAGGAAGAAACTATATAATTTTATCATCCGATTCACTGGATTGGTTCGGATTAATCTAACCATCAATCCATGGTATCGATCCTCGATCGGTCATCGATCAGAACACGCATCTCAAATAGCAGCAACGTAGTCAAGCTAAGCAACACAAATCTCTTCTTTGTCGCGCAGCACAGCGCTAGTTTCAACGGGATTTTGCCAACGCTACCAAGCACCATTCCATAGTCATCGAAACTTGATCAGCACGCGCATTAACTATAATTCTTTGGACAAGATCAAAAGTAAAACAAAAACGCGGTAATATATAAAAAAAAAATGCAAATAACAACAACGAAAATAAAATAAGTGTAACAATATTCATATTAACAATTTTTCTTTTTTTAAATCAGCTAAATTTACGTAAAAGTAAATCATTTCCTAACTGTAAATGTAATATGAAAACTCATAACGCCTACGAAAGTGAAAAAAATTGACTTAAATTATTTTGTTATATTCCCTTAAAAAAAAAAAAGTAAAAGAAAAGTATTCAAAAAATAAAATAAAACTATCTATATTAGTACAGAAAAAGTTAGCAAAAGACCAAACAACAGAATAAAGAAAAATATTAATTAGTTTAAAGTTAAAAGTTTAAAGAAAAAGATAAAATATATTAATAAAGTTAAAAAAAAATCATTCTTACGTTACTAATAATCTATTCTTAGCAGCAAAGACATTAAAAAAAAACAAAACAAAAGCAACAACAAATTCGATAGCATCAAATTTATTTATCTCTGTACAGATCGCCAACAACAACCACACATGGAAGGCCTTACATCGTGTTCGGGATCATAAAGTAAGTTGTTGTATTTTTTTTTCCATATTGTAAGTTATTTTTATAAAATATTTTTTTTGTTGTAATTTAACTCGTAATGATTGTGAAGAGTTGCCCATGATTCTCTTTGGTAAAAACAGAGATCGCTAAGTAAGCTCTGTTTATGTTTACAGCATAGCTTACATATAAAACTCTCTTGCAATATGTTGTTTTCCTACTGTTAACTTTAACAGAGTCTAAATAAAGAAACGTCAAAACATTTTAATTTGTTTTGCTTGCCTTTGTTTTGATTCCATTAATTTTGCTTAACATGCATTTAAAGCAAAGCAACAAGAATTGTTGGTAAATGATTAAGGTTGCATACAAGTTTTTTTTTTTGTTGTTGTAATGTTAAACTAACTACTTCTTATACTTTCTCTACTTAATTAACTTCATAATGATTGACGCAATTACGTACGAACAGAACTTATTCTACTTTTTTTTTCTTACTTATAATAAAATAACAATGGAAATTATATAATTTAATTATTTAGAACACAAAAATTCAAAAACTTAGAATGTTATTATTAAAATTTATAAAGCAATAAATATATACATAATATAATGAATAAAGCAAACTAAAGATCGAAATGAACACCTAAGTTTTCTACTTATTCCTTGTGGTATGGGTGAATAAAAGGTAGCAATCTTCGGGATCTTAACTAAAATTAGTTTTTAAGATCATGGAGGGTGGGTAAAGAGGATATCAAAATTTCATCTACTGATATCGCTTTAGTTTTTTTCGTTGAGAGGAACATCTGATAGCATTATATAAATTTCAGTTTACCCAAATCATATTTTCACTTGTTATTTTTCTTCCTTTTTTGTGGGTTTTTATAGGGATTCTTTAAATTAAAATAGTATGTGCGCAATAAGGTTAGTAAGCCAAGAACCTCCCCACAGGCTGTTAGCTAGCGGCAGACAGAATCCCGACCGACTTTTCCAAACCATTAAAATCTTTTTAAGTCTTTCTTAAACGCGCGTTACATATTCGTGAAGCCATTGGTGAAATACAGCTGCACACAATCGATAATGTGCTTAAAAATTGGACCGATCGTGTAGGCTACTGCATGGCCAGCCGAGGCAGCCATTTGAATAAAATTATTTTCTATTACAAACCAGAAGGATTGTACTTTCAAATAAAAAAATAAATTTGAGAAAGTATCCAGTAGTTTTTTTTTATAGAATTTTCAAAAAAAAAAGTTATTTGACGGACCCTGTATAAATCGAAAGTAGAATATTAAATTTGAGACTGAAAATTGTGTGTCGCAGTTTTGTCCTAGGACTTTTTTGTGCCCAACGTTATGAAAAAATGTGATCGCAGTTCATAAAACATTATATTTCTAAATGTAGGTTCATTTACAGTTTCACAGGCAAAATATGAGCAAGTTTTATTGGAATTTTTGGTTTTTTGTTTTACGAATATGTAATTTGCATTTATTTGCATAAAAAAAATTCAGTGAAAGAATCGTGACAATATTTGGATTCAATTCAGAGTTATAAACTCATTTATGCTCTTCTTCGTATGCTGAAACTGTGTCCACACCTTTAGTAGGCGGTTTGAAAGGAAGCGGAAAAAAATTAATCTTTAAACCTGACCCGAGTGGAAGTCTAACTCTCTGCCAAATATCGAAGTAATTGGTAAATACTTTCCGGAGGTGTGTGATATTTCCCATAAAATATACAAAAAGCTTCTTCGGGTTTTTTGTAGTTTTCCAAATTTTGCACTCAACTTTTCCAAATTTTATTTTTATACAAACCTTGTCCTTATAATAACGAACACAACAAAAAAATAACATATTTGGGCTGTGTGGGAGGTTCCACGCCCCCTTATTTAACGCCAATACCATTTGATCAGTGAAAGGGCATGTACGCCACGTGTAAATTATGGTCGAATATCGAATTCGGAGGCTGCGTGGCCTATAAACCCAAAGGTATTCGATATCAGAAGTGCTGGTTATATGGTAGGTGCCAAGCCCCCTTGTCGAACGCTCATAAAAAGCTATAAGTGAAACGGCATGTTTAAGTTCAGTTCGAATGCTGAATTGTAAACTTATTGAAATAATTAATATACACTTAAAATACATAATAATTGACACATACATAAAATTTGTATTTACATACATTTCATTGAACTTCATTTACATTATTTTCACTGTTTGCGTCATTTATCATTGCATTTTATTTTTTAAAAAGATACTGTAGGCTTATGGTAGCTAAAATAAGAAACAAAAAATTTTGGACGATGCAGTCCCACTCATGATAAAATTATTATTAGGTAGCCTTGACAAATACTTATTTTCTCACGAGCTGCAAACAAAAGATAACAATATAAAGTGCTTGTGTCACACACATTGGCAGCTTTTAGCGGAGTCAATAGTTGGCAACTGTTTTTTTTTTAATTTGAGTGAGAAACCTTTGTAGTTAAATGATCCATTGACAGCAGGTGACTCTGAATGCGGCCTATGTGAGTGACACATGTTCTCTATTTTTTTCTTTTGCTTGACATTCGATGGTCGAAACACGAAATGTCACTCCTACCTATTACTTATTATACCATGTCCCATGTCCCAGTCAGAGAATATGCTGGCGACATTTATAAAACTACAACTGTCTTTATGTTGGTCATGAAACGCAAATACACGCTCTTGGATATTGGCTACCAGGCGCTCAGCAAATGCAGCAAGCATGGCAAAATTAAACAAGGTAGTGTTAGGGCGGAGAGCCGGTGACCGAAACTGTCAAAACAAAGTTGACATTTCATACAAAATCTGCAACCAATAAGAATGCAATATGAAAGCAAGAATTGGCAAATATATCAAAATGTATGAGTTTGACAGTTATGGCCACTTAAAAAGAGAACATATTCAGCCCTAACACTACCTTGTTTAATTCTACTATGGCAGCAAGCAACCATCAATAAGTTTATCTGCTGACAAATCGTTCCTTCATAAAGAAATCATGAAGGATATTTACTGTTTTTCTGTCAATGTATATGTAGATCTGTAGCTGAACTAAAATATAGTTACAAAAACAATTACCAAGCAAATCTACTACAACGATGAATAGAGAAGAGCAGTATCACATCGGTTTCGCAACGTTATAGGGAATGAACCGAATTGGCGGCGGAAAATAAACAGCATTTTGCTTGCTATGTTTTTTGTTTGCCTGGTAGAAAGATCTCAAGAGGAAGCATTAAAAGAGACTTCACGACCAGTCAAACAAAAACCAAATATGAAAATTTTTAAATTTATTTTATTTTAGCCTACAGCTAGCTCTACATATACATTAAAAAAAATCTAGGTCGTTGATCTAGAGCGCGGCTCTATTTAATTCACAAAACAAAAACAAAAATTAAAACCAGCTCGATTTCTAGCTCTATTTCTGATCTTAAAATGCTGCCAAGTTTCAAGCATTTTTTATCATAAACCCGAAGAAGCTTTTTGTATGAAAATTGTGTATATTTTATTTCGAATACTGAATTCCGAGGCTGTGCGACCTATACCTCTAAATCAATTCCAAATTGCAAATTTTGGCTCTACAGGAGGTACCACGCCCAATTTTACAACGGCCATAAAATGTTTTTAGTGAAACGGCACGTAAAAATTATGGTCGAATTCCGAAATCCGAGGCTGTGCGGCCTATAAAACCAATGGTATTCGCTATCGAAAATTTGGGCTGTGTGGGAATTTCCACGCCTCTTTGTTTAACGCCCACAAAATTTTATCAGTGAAACGGCATGTGTAAATCGTAGTCGAATACTGAATTCCTAGGCTGTGTGGTCTATAAGTCCAAAGCTATTCGATATCGCGAATTTTAGCTGCATGGGAGGAACCACGCCCTTTATTCCTCTTTTAACCTTGTTTGAGTGGAAATCTACCTCTCATCCAAATATCGAAGCAATTGTGATATCTCCCATAAAAAATAAAAAATTTTCATACAAAAGCTTCTTCGGGTTTTTGCAATTTTCCAAATTTTGCACACAACTTTCCCAATGTTTCTTTTTATACAAACCTTTTTCTTTCAGTAAGGAACGCAACAAAAAGGAAATCAACTAAATCGGTCCAACCGTTCTCAAGTGATGAAACGTCATACATGTGGCAATTGATTTTTATATATATATACAGTGTTGTGCATATCAAAAGCAACCATAAAAAGCATTGCCAATTATACCCTGCAAATTTTCCGTTTTTTACTAAAATAATTGTTTGATATTGTTAAAAGCTAACTCAAAATTTTTTATAACTTCAGAATTTTAAATTTGTTTATAAAAAATCAAGTACAAAGTAGAAATTATACTGTGCATAACTAAAGTAACTTAAGCTAAAGAAATTTAAATGGATTGAAAATTGAGGTAATAGGGTTATTATTTAGTAAAATAACCTTCATTTTGAATAACGCAACACATCTGCGTGGCATTGAAGCTATAAGGTTATCAATAATAGTTTGTGGTATGCTTAGCCATTGCTGTCAGTGCCTCAACTAGTGCAGCTTTATTAGAAAACTTTTGCCCACCGACTCGTCGCTTAAGGATTCCGAACAGATTTTCTATTGGGTTCAGACCAGGCGATTGGGCTGGCCAATCCAATACCTGATTTTCTTTTGCACAAATCCACTTCTTAACGACCTTTGCGGTGTGCTTAGGGTCGTTGTCATGCTGAAAAAAACCATGTGGTTTGCAAAGCAAAGGGCAACATGACTGTAAACTCTAAAATCTCTTTATAAATAAATCGGTCCATTGTTTGGGTAATTTCATGAAATGAACCTTGTCCCAATTCAGAAAAACAAGCCCATATCATGGCCGAGCCTCCTCCATGCTTAACTGTGACCTGACAGTTTTGAGGTTTCAGACGCAAATCGAATGCCCCTATTAAAAATTGTTTACAACGTTTTTTTCAGTCAGTTTGACTCTCTTTTCTCTTGCACTTCTGACGTCACCTGCACGTGCTCACAAAGAAAGCGGACATGCGCAAGGCGGAATCTATTTATATATAATTCTTGAGGTTCATTTAAAAATTTGAGGCACTTGAGAGAAATGCACTCTTTTCCGCCCTTGCTTTAACTGTCAACTGTGTTTTTTCTTTGTTCTATGCATTCTTTTTCTTGGTGTCTTTTCTTTCATTCTAATGATTCGACCGAGCTTTCTCTTAAGTGCCACAACCTTATAAATGAGCCATGGTTAGTTTGCTCGAATCTCAATACTGGCACACACACATACAGCGCACTCGCCTGCTAATTTGTAGTCTGCTCGGATACTCGCGCGCATACACCCACAGCAATTTCACTCCCTCCAGGAAAAACCGGAAGGCTTCCATTTAAAAGTGATAAAGAAACATTCCCCATCGTTTCTTTTGGAAGCTTAAGGGTAGTTTTGTATTTATATTGTTTCCAAACCGCTTCTTTAAGAATGCATGTGGAAACTTTTATTTATTGTTAAGCAATGACAATAGAAAATATTAATATCATTGTTTTCTAGCCGCTTATTGTAGAATTCGATAGTCTAGTGGTAGCGCGGTCGACTGTCGCTCAGGGGTCCCGGGTTCGAATCCTGGCCGAATCCAAGGGATAGGAATGTTTCCACATTAATTCTTAAAACAGGGGAGAGGAATGTTTCCACATGACTTTTTAACACAGCGGGGAGGAATGTTTCCCTCTAATGACATGCTACGTAAAAAAATCAATGGAGTGTGCAACAAAGGGGAATGCTTCCTACATTTGAGCTGTTCAGAGCACAAGTGGCGTAAGTCCATTTCTTAGGGAAATTGAGTTAAGTACGTAGAAGTGAAGAGGAAAATGTAGCCTATTTATGAGTACGGGCTAGAAACTCCTAGCTTACGTAATCTCTGAATAAAATGCAACTCTTTGTTATTGCTCTGACAAATACCATTATTTTTTCAGAGCACAAGTGGCGTAAGTCCATTTTTGGTAGTTTTGAGAAAATTGAACGTTTAGAAAAATTCTTAAATGAATTCTAAGTATGAAGAACTCAGTTTTGCTTATAAGCTTGGTCAAGAGCATAATTGGAGCTATCCATATCGTAAAAAATAAATTAAATAATACACAAAAACGATGCAGAATATTGCATATTAGTAAAAACATTTGGAATTGCGCCACTGAAAATTATTTTAAATTTCTCGTTTCCGCTGTAGAAATCTAATAGGAGATATTTTTAAAAAACTTTTCGATGAGGAATGGCAGCATTTTTACCTAGAAGTTGGACAAAACCACCCCTTAGCGATTATTTGCATTATTAAGGGAGATATAAAATGAATGGACTTACGCCACTTGTCCTCTGAAAATTTTTAAAAATTTATCTTTTCCACTGTAAAAATGTAATGGAAAATATTTTTAGGAATTTTTTGATGAGGAATGACAGCATTTTTACATAGAAGTTGGACAAAACTACCCATAAGCAATTATCTCCATTATTAAGGGAGATATAAAATGAATGGACTTACGCCACTTGTCCTCTAAAAATTTTTAAAAATTTCTCTTTTCCGCTGTAAAAATGTAATGGAAAATATTTTTAAGAATTTTTTGATGAGGAATGACAGCATTTTTTCATATAAGTTGGACAAAACTACCCATTAGCGATTATCTCCATTATTAAGGGAGATATAAAATGAATGGACTTACGCCACTTGTCCTCTGAAAATGTTTTAAAATTCATCCTTTCCGCTGTAAAACTGTAATGGACTATATTTTTAAGAATTTTTACATAGAAGTTGGACGGGAGTTTTGATATATACCTTTTCAAAAATTTACCATTGCTCCAAATAACGATAACGATAAAAAAAGATAACGATAACGATGAAAACTTATATTTGTGAAGATTTTTGATTACATTTTTTAATATATTAATAAATATTACATATTATTACATTCCTACTAAATAGAAACAATTGTGTTTATTTTCAGCTGTTTAATAAGACTTTAACTTTAATAAGAATAAATGCATTCTGGCCTCCTCAATTATTCAGAAAATCACAAAGGGATGTTTAAATCGCACTTCTGAAACTAAATTCTGTCAATCCTTTCCAAAAAATCCTTAAAAATATAGTCCAGTGGAAAAGGGTAATTTTAAAAAATTTTCAGAGGACAAGTGGCGAAAGTCCATTCATTTCATATCTCCCTTAATAATGAAGATAATCGCTAGTGGGTAGTTTTGTCCAACTTCTATGTAAAAATGCTGTTATTATAATGGAGATAATCGCTAATGGGTAGTTTTGTCCAACTTCTAGGTAACAATGCTGCCATTCCTCATCAAAAAGTTTTTGAAAAATATCTCCTATTAGATTTCTACAGCGGAAACGAGAAATTTAAAATAATTTTCAGTGGCGCAATTCCAAATTTTTTTACTTATATGCAATATTCTGCACCATTTTTATGTTCTATTTAGTTTATTTTGTACGATATGGATAGCTCCATTTATGCTCTTGACCTAGCTTATAAGCAAAACTGAGTTCTTTATACTTGGAATTTATTATAAGAATTTTTCTAAATGTTCAATTTTCTCAAAACTACCAGAAATGGACTTACGCCACTTGTGCTCTGAACAGCTCATTTCATGGAATGTTTCCTGGTAACATCCGGGAATGCTCACATTTCCTGGAGGGCTGTTACTGCCTTAACAGATAGAACGGCGTCAGCGGCTAGCATCAACAAAATTGGACAAAATGTATGAATTCAAGGTGAAACGTTTGTCGCTCGCCGTCGGCCGCCGAAATAGAATCTAATTCTATTTTCAGTTTGCCGCTGTCATTGAACTGTCTTCTGAGAGAAAACAGTGCTGGCGAACTCATCAGAAAAGTGAAAGTGATGCCAAATTTTTATAGAAAAATATATGTTTTTGACATTCCATTTGTGTCTACTTTTATTTGAATTTATTTATAAATTTTAATTTGATAGCAATTGAAATAATGGAAAATAATTCGGTGGCGGTTTCATTTCGAGCTGACGTAGCGGCAGAGAGCGCCGCAAGCCGTTGACGCAGTTCTATCTGTTCAGGCAGTTACGTGACGGTTTCTGCCAAATCGCACACCCGCAATATACGTAAAGGAGATTTGTTTAAAAACATATTTTAGTCATAGTCAAAGTGTGTTAATTATCAACTCTTTTGGATATTGGGAAATTTTTCAAAAATATAATTAAGTATAACTAGAAAACTCATGAGCAAAAATTTCAAAACTATCACTTTTTGTGCCAACATTCATTTTTGTTTCTTTTTTTTTTAAGAAATCGGAGGTAAATATATTCCTGAGATCAGTGGATATTTTCTAAGAGTTCTACATGTTCAGAATGTATAAATTCGATTTCGACTTTTTTCCCGTCTAGCATTCTCTTTTGCATGACTGTGTAACGTTGCTGAATGGAAAACAATAGTTTGTAGAGCAGAAAATGTAAACAATAATTATTTTAATGGATAGCACACCATCACAAAATACAACAAGTAAAATAATGCATGCACACAAATAGACAAAACACATTCGCGAACACACACAAACATAGCTGTTTGGCTTAAAATACAGAAAAGCAATGATAATATTTATTGCTGACAATCCTTTTCACTGATTTGAGTGGGTATTTATTCAGGCTGTTATTGTTTCTGTTGCTTTTGTGCATTAGTGTTTTTGTTTTAGCATTTAAGTTTTCCACTTGTTTTCCATTTGATAATTTCTCATTTCTGCTGTTGGGTAATTTGTTATAATTTATGTAACTTAGTTGCCAGTGAGTTCGAAGATAATTGCAACATCAATTCCATAAATGATAATTTTTATCAACACTGCGTTGAATTTTGACCACATCTACCATTAGTACAATTTTCCTTAAATATTATTCTACTCAATTAATTAGTGTGACATTCATAGCATTCTGACTACTTTATATTGGCTCTGACCGACGGTCAAAGTTTTGCAACTAAGAGTACTCTTGTTGTACCTTCTCCATCTGTCTTAATCATGTACTAAAAGTTTAAGTTGAGTCTGTGAGGAATTTACTTAATGCATTTATGTAAAAATGCTGTGCCTTTCTATCATCCAACCTACACCCACCTCGGCCAAAAGTCTGTTATGCCAAACCATCTCTGAATCATGCTAAAGTACTCTGTCATATTTCACTGCCTTCTGTTTACACTGCCGTTGTTCTTAAAGTTTGTTGTACTTTCTACACATTACTGTGCCGTTATCTAGAACTCTACTGAATAAAAGAAATAAATTATTTTTCACTTAGAATGCGTTTACTTTTTGAACCGAGGAAAAATCGTATACTCTTAAATTTCTTTTAGAGCTAAGTAAAAGATAGGTATTTTAACCCTTTACTGTAAATCGGTACAGATCTGCAACAAAACAAAATCATTGATAAAAAACAATTTGTGTTTCAGTCTCATAAAATAAATAATTTCTGCATGACAGCAAATAAATGAAGAATAAGATTGATATGATAAAGTCAGATATTAAAAAAAAGCAAGTTGTTTTGAGAAAATTTCTTCTTCACCCTGTATTGAAATACGCATACTTCCGACGCACCCTATTGCAATCAAAAACAACTTCTAGCCAATTCGAGTTGTTGTCGTTAAGAGGATACTTCAATATTGTGATAGAGGAAGCAGCGCCATTCCAAGCATCTTTTACGCCGTCGTTCAGAATTATCTTTGCGCCCATTAAAATTTTTTAATGTATCATTTCAAAGGGCAGAGAGGATATGTGAGAAAATGTAGAATAGTACTTATGTTAAAAAATATCCAAATTTATTAAAATCTTAAAAAGAATGATGCACCATGCGTGTGGCATAGACTTTATTAAAAAAATTACTTCTACCTTGCTTTGGGTGACATTTCATGTTTTCAAAAATACTATTGCATCCGCTTTTTCTACATCTTTTTTTTAAGAAACCACACAAAATTCGGAGCCTCTCAAAATTTTTCATACAAATGTGACATGCATTTCTACGGTCACTGCTTCCAGAAGACATTCTGTAAATCCAATTGTGCTTCTTCTTTGCCTTATCAGGAAGTGCTTTCAAGAGGCTTTCATAAACTACTTCTGGAAGACATTCAAATAGCATTTAAATTCAATTTAAGTGAAAAAAATGATAGGAAAATCGAAAAAAGGTATTTTATGTGGGATTTTTTTAAACTCTAAACAAAACCTAAACACTTCGTATTTCCAACACCAAAATCGAGAGAAAATCGGAAGAAGGGATCTTTTTCGTGGGATAGAATGTCTTCCTAAAGTTCTTCGGAAAAAGAAATCTTCCATAAACAAAATAGAAGACATGCATATGTTACAGGCATGCCTTCTTGATATGAAAGTGGAAGTGATGGAATTCAAGACTTTTCCTTCCACTTTACCTTCTTTTGGAAGCACTTTTTTGCTGGGTTCAAGCGCCTTCGGCTCTCTCGCTTTTGCTTATTTGGCGCTCGAGAGTCCTGATTCTTTGAACCACCTAAAACCCTGATAGGATTGGCCCTGATAGGAGCTCAATATATCAATTTTATCCAATGAAAAATTTACTTCTATACTTCACACATAGTTTGCGACAATTTTTTATAAGACGTTGTGAACATATGAAGAGGTAGATTTTGGTTTGTGTGTAAGCCCAGCTTTGCATGTTGGAAAAAACGAAGCCACTGATTCGACAGTGCAACCCTTAAAAACTAATTTTTCTAAACTGGCGACTTGATTTTTGAAAATGTTTGAAAGTTTCACAATTTTTACTTCAAACAGAGATTATAAAATGAATTCTCATATATTCATTGTTGTATTAACTAAATGTGAAAACTTATTAAAAAAACTTAGTTAAAAAAAATAAAAAGAATTATTCTCAGTATGCAAAAAGTAAATAAACGTAGCCAAAAACTGGACTAATTTAAACAAGTATGAGTTATTAGTTAAATAAATAATTTTTGAAGAAATTTAAAGTAAATGATATTTAAGTCGCTTTATTTCTATAAAAATCTGGCATTTATTTACAAATTCTTAAACAAGGCATCCGAGTAATAGCATAAATATTATATTGAATATTTAAAAATAATAGAGGATTTTATTTTTTACCTTTGCAGTTCTAAATATTTTTAAAATTATGTTGATTTATATAATTTAAATACAAATTCTAAAACTTTGATAGTTTAAATCATACTTGATTTTAAATACAAATTCTAGTTGTTTGATAGTTTAAAATCGTTTATTGTGCTTTAGGTCATGTTAAACTATCAAACAACTAAAATTTGTATTGCAAATCAAGTATGATTTCAACTATCAAACATTTATAATTTGTATTTAAATCATATAAAATCAACATAATAAATAACAAGGTCATATAGAAAAAATGTAATGTTTTTAAAAATTATATAAACGAAGCTCATTTTAATTTGTAAATTTTATTGCATTTTATTTATAAAAAAATTAAGGAGTATTTTATTTTACTGTAGTCTAGGAGGGACATCTGTGCCTCCCTTACCCCCTTGCTGGTGACAATGCTAAGCTTAGTGTGGTTTTAATGTTCCACGCATGCAACGTAAGAGGTCTTTTAACTTTTTGATTTCGTTTGTAACGAAAAGCTTACATATATTTGACCAGCATAAACTTCTAAGCCATTACCATCTGTCTGCCCGCTTTTATATCTGACTGTGTGTGATCACGGATGCAGGTGTCATAACGAAATTCAGCATACAGATGATATACGTTTATATTTTTTAAAATAAGATCAAGTTTGAAAATGAACTAAATTGAATGAAAACTACTCCTACCTCCCATACAAAGGTACTTCATTACAACGGTGAAATCTGTATAAAAACAACAAAAACTTAACCAAATGGCTGCACAAAAGCCTTAACCTTAAATATGCACTCTGAGTATGAATTTTATCAAAATCGAATGAAAAACCCGCTAACCTCCCATACAAAGTGGCCTTACAAAAAAGTGTTAATCTCTTTTAACTCGTCAAAAACAAATCCCACGCCATTTAATTTTGCAAATTAGTTTTAGTTTTTGCTATGCATTTTTGGTTTGAAATATGTTAAAGAAAACTGAAAACTCCGCCCAGCTCTCATACATAGTGACGACATCATTGTAACAAAACCTTCATAAATTCCACAAAAACAAATATGTTGACTTGATAATTTGCACATAAGCTTTAATATTGAAAACGCCTTAAGTTTAAATTTGATGTCATCACGAAAATTCAAGTTTAAAAATAGCAAAAAATAGATTTAAATGAAAAATAAAATCAAATTAATTAAAATTTATTATACGTGACGTCATCAAAAAAATAAAATATTCAATCATTGGAAAACATTTAAATACGGCTGTGTGGCTACTTTAACTTCGTCCCAAAAACAAGAAGAAATTTTGATATATTAATCTGAGTTTGTAATTACATTAAGTTCTTATTTAGTTATTAAGTTCCTAAATATTAGAACAATTGAACATTTTTGAAAAAGCTTTAAGAATCTCCATATTGTTGCCACACAGTAGCATTTTTCGCCCACTTTCCATTTGCTCTACATCAACTTAACCCATTGGTAAAAAGATTTATGACGTATCCAATAATTTCATAATTACAATATAACTTCAGCCAAAGCCTGCTTACAATTTCCTATTACATTTGTTCGGACACGGCCGCTAAAAAACTGACGATATCTGCCTTACACAGTAAGCTACGATGAAAGTGGGTATGCGGCTTATTATGCACAAGAGAGGAGAGAGCAAACAAAATTGAAAAAACACAACAAAGACAAAAGAGATCACTCCTAAAAGAAACAACGAAAAAGAAACAAGCGAAAGCATATGACGCCACCAATTACTTTTACAATAATTTCTGCAATGTAATAAATGGATTAATTATCTTTTTAGCTAGCATTTAAGAGATAATGATTAACAAATCCTTATTTATATGTATTAGCTCAAACATAAAAATTTATTATTTTTTCAAACAAACTTCACTGCAAAACTTTCTGTTAGAAAACATGTTACACAGACGATTAAAGTCAAACTATTGCCTTGGCAATTAAAGGAAGTGCCAGATTTTGCACATCTCGCTTACATTTCTGCATTACAATGCCATCACAAACAATTTATTACAACTGGGTAACATGAACTTCATTCATCTCTAAAAATTTCTCTCTCTCTTCTCTTCCCCTACTCCCCTGAGAATTGACTCTTGTTTGCATTTGATGTTGCTTGTTTTGCTTATTCTATAGCTTTTCTGGTTGCTATTGGTTTTAATATTGTTTTTGGTTTTTATTGTTTGTTGTTCATTGTTGTTGTTCGCGTATTTCTGCATATATTGCGATCCATTCATTGTTTTATGTGTAATGATTATGGAAGTTAATGCATTTATTCCCCAAATTAATTGCAAATATTTGAGGGACATTAAATATAGGCATAAGTTTTGTTTTGTTTTGTTTTGGAACTTGTTGTTGTTGCTCTGTTGTTATTACTATTGAATTGTTTTTTGCTGACCAGAGTAATTGTACAAATAACGGACAGAAACCATTAGTGTTTCTAAAAGTTATAGATTTGTAAGTAATTACTTAAAATTAACACTAATTGACAGGACTGAGCAGAGTGGTGAAGGCACTCCCCGGAAACTTTGTTCTAAAAACAAAACGTAATTTTGGTTTAACACTTGTGTACACAAAATAGCATTTGTGTTTGAATTTTTACCCACTTCTCATTCGTTATCTGATTGAGACATATTGTTTCGATGACAATACAACAACACTTTCGATAAATTAATTTAAAGTTTTAAATCAATCAGAACATAAAAATCTTGTCATCGCTTAAAATGAAGGTGAGATAAGTCATTCTTAACTTAACGTAATGTTAAAGAGAGCGAAGCATTTCCAACACCAATGACCATAAAAAAATGGAAATTAAATAAAAAAATATAGAATTAGGGAACATTACAAAATTTTCTTAAAGTTTGTTTCACTTATTAATATTATAAATTGAAGTGCAAATTTAATGTTACCACTTTACTCCAAAAGGACTGGGCCGATTTTTATGAAAAAACTTTTAAAATATCATATTTGTGCTACAGTTTTATTTTGGGGTATTTTTCTTTCGAAATTTGAATAATTAGTTTATTTAAATATAGTGTAAGGATCTTAAGAAGTCATCTCAGCTGGCACGCATTGCTTATTCGTTTTCTTTTCACGCAGTTCTGTTGCGAGAGTTTCAATAAAATCCATGTTGCTCTCTTCTCTTTTCTTTTTATGCTCAGCTAGAAATGTGACTCGAGCAAGTCGAAAAGTGAAATACATATAAATGCAGTGCAGCGCTCTACAAAAAAAATAAAAAACATCGATAAAAAAACTTCCGTGTTGAAACCGCGGACAACTCGAGAACGGATCGTTCAATTTTCATGATTTTGGGCTTGAAATTTGTACTGGATCAAGGAAGGACACTTGGAAAATTGGAAATCCATTAAGATCCGGTTTTTCGTAAATTGGTTCAAAAACAGTCATAATTTCGACATGTTTTCCATCGAATCCCCAAGATGTGTGAAATAAATACTAAGATGATGTTGTAGTGAATATATATAAAATATAATAAAATTATCTTACTACAGTTAAAACTTAAACTTAAATTATCTACGTTCGTTCTTAATTAAATTTATGTTCACCAACACTGAAAAATTAACGTTATTAAGATTCACTCAATTCAAACTTAAAACAACAAATACAATTAAAAATTAGTAAGGAATTATCTTCGACTGGGCTGAAGTTAAAATACCCCCACGGCCGAATTAGAGCATATATAAAGTCTTAAGCAAACTTATAAATATGTTCAAAGAGATTTTCCCGTTTTGGTTAAGTCACTTTGTAAGGGAGGTAGGCGCGGTTTTCATCCGATTTTTACAAATGTAATACTCAAAATAAATATTCAATATTTAAGACACTGTGCGAAATTTGAAGTCATTAAATTGATTTTTGTGGAATTTAAAGAGATTTTCCCGATTTGGTTAAGTCACTTTTTATGGCAGGTAGGTGTGGTTTTCATCTGATTTTTACAAATTTAATACTCAAAATATATATTATATATTTAAGATACTGTGCGAAATTTAAAGTCATTAAATTGATTTTTTTGGAATTTAAAGAGATCTTACCGTTTTGATTAAGTCACTTTGTATGGGAGGTAGGCGTGGTTTTCATCCGATTTTTACAAATTTAATACTCAAGTAAATATTAAATATTTAAGATACTGTGCGAAATTTGAAGTCATTAAATTGATTTTTTGTAGAATTTAAAGAGATCTTACCGTTTTTGGTTAAGTCACTTTGTATGGGAGGTAGGCGTGGTTTTCATCCGATTTTGCTCAGATTCGAACTTGACCTCCATTTTTGTATAATATTTTGAATTTCGTTATGATAGCTCAAAAATTACGGCTGCTATCGTGGACACAGACGGACAGACGTACATACGGACAGACGGACAGACGTACAGACGGACAGACGGACAGACGGACAGACGGACAAACGGACATGGCTAAATCGATGGCTATACCGGCCACGCCTCCTTATCGGCGTTACAAACGGAGTGGCAAAATTAATATACCCCCATTACGTTTTTTAAATGTGGGCGTATAATTAATGTTAGTTAAGTACTAAAAATGTTGCTATACTAGTCACAATTAATTATTAACTGTATGTTTCTACTTAAACTAATTATAATTCTAATATATCTTAGATTTAAGGATGCCCATAAAAGAGGGAAATCTTCCCAAAATAAATAGTCTTTTTAGAGATTCAAGCTGAACATAAATAGCTGCCTTCTTATTAAAAAGCCCTCTGGCACTCTAAAGTGCCAGCTTATTTTATTTCCTGCCTGTGGCGTTTATAAGCGCCGGCAACAAAAGTTAGGAAGGGCCAACAGAAACTGAGTGGGAAACCTACCGTGAAGTGAGGAACCTACCGTCCCACTTTTTCAACGTTTTTCGGAAAGTTCCCGGGACACGTTGATTTCTGATTGTACTCTTAAAAACATGAATTTTGGTATATAACACTTCACTATTAACTAACGGAAAATAGTCGTGCAATCGGCTTAAAGGCTTTTTGGCTAAAAATTCATTTTTTCGAAAAAAACAAGAAATTTCTGCTTCAGTATTTTCCATATAACTATGAAACTAATGAAACAATTTTTATCACATTATACTTATTTAAAAGCTAATAGAATTTTCCATCTTATGCTATAAGAAAAATTGCATTTTGTTCTGTACATTTTTTTTTTTTTAAAAACTCTGCAAAGTGAAATTTTGATACAGAGAACAACGGTATGAGACGAGAATTTGAGGTGTACCTCGCGAGTTTATTTAATTTTTTGCAATAGTAATAATCATTTCTCCATCGATAAAAAATGTTTTTTATGTAAAATTTGATGTAGAATACGATGGTTATGTTTAAAACACGCTTAGTGGTGGGTAAGATTGGTTAACATTTATTTAAAAATATTAATTGCGTATAACAATATGAAATTTTTCATAAATTTTTTTGAAACTAATTTTTCTTAAAATGCACTTTTTTAACTTCGAAATGAAACAAAACGTTGTCTCTGGCTTTAACAGAACCGAAGTTATGAATTTTTGAAAATTAGTCTCCAAGGCAAAAATCACGAATATTTCAAACATTTAACGCCCTATTTTAAAAAAAAAAAAAACAAAAAATCCTCGAGCACGTGTCTCTTTTTTTTCGATATGGAACCCGTAAAAAAATTTCATACAAATCAAAAATGTGGCGGTCAGAATGGTGTTCGCTTTGTAAAAGAAAGACCCATATACAGGGTGTTTTTTTAGAGGTTTGTTTTTCGAATGGAGATAAAACTGGCATTTTGTGGTCAAATCTGGCAACTCTAATGTCATTTATGTTCAGTTTGATTTGCCATTTCATCATGAACAGGTTGACAATAGAATAACGCTTGCAAATCGTGCAAATTTATTTCGAAAATAATGGTTCAGTTCGCGAAGTTTACCGCAAGCTCCGTCCATTTTATGGTCGACATAATCGTCCATCAAAGCAATTTATTCGGTTAACCATGGGTCGTTTTCGCACTACGTTTACTCTATGTGATAATACGCATCCGCAGAGACGTCGAACAGTGCGCACCGAAGAAACAATTGCCGTTGTAGACCAAAATGTTGAAGAGGACCCGAATGAATCGATTCGCCACCGTGCACAGCAATTGCAGCTTTGTCCATCAACTTTATGGAAGATTTTGCGCAAAGATCTTGGCTTGCGACCTCACAAGATCCAGCTTGTGCAAGAATTAAAGCCGCGAGACCATGCAATGCGTCGTGATTTTGGTGTATGGGCCGAAAATGAGATTGATCTCGATGCTGATTTTCATCGCAAAATTTTGTTCAGTGATGAGGCTCATTTTTTGTTGAATGGCTACGTCAACAAGCAAAATTGCCGCATTTGGAGTGAAGAGAATCCACATGAGACCCTTGAGACGCCATTACATCCACAAAAACTGACTGTTTGGTGTGCTCTATGGGCTGGTGGAGTCATTGGGCCATACTTCTTCCGAAATAATGCTGGAGAGTCAGTTACCGTTAATGGAGACCGGTATAGAGCCATGATAACCGACTATTTTGTTCCCGAATTGGATGGCATGAATGTGGATGAGTTGTGGTTCCAACAAGACGGTGCTACATGCCACACAGCGCACGTCACAATCGATTTATTGAAGGAAACATTCGATGAGCGCATAATTTCGCGGAATGGACCTGTCAATTGGCCACCAAGATCGTGTGATTTGACACCATTGGATTATTTTCTTTGGGGATATGTGAAGTCGCTCGTCTACGCCAACAAACCAGAAACGTTAGGGGACTTGGAAGCCAACATTCGTGGCGTTATTGCCGACATACGGCCCCATATGCTCGAAAAAGTGGTTGAATATTGAACCTGTATAATTGGCTTTATTCGAGCCAGCCGTGGCGGCTACATGCCCGAAATCATATTTAAACATTAATGGCATAAAATTATCCTTCCAATAAAGCCTAATTGATGGACATTAAAACGATTTTCTGGTGTTTTATTTCAATTCGAAGTTCTATACCTCTAAAAAAAACACCCTTTACATATATATAATTTAAAGTTTTGAAATTATACAAGCATAAAAATCTACTCATCGCTCAAAATGAAGGTGGGAACAGTGAACCTTCACTTCACCTTATGTCAGACTAAAAAGGACATGAAAGTTCTATTCTTAGTTTCAAGCCCTTTAACTTCTAGCCTAAGTTCAAATCTTAGGTAAAATTAGGGTACTGTGGCGGCAGATCTTTAGACCGGACTCACATAGACCAAATTTTTAGACCGTTGTGGTACCGCAGAATGTTCTTAATGTGGCAGAAAGCTGTAGAAACATGTGATATTGAGTCTGAAGCAAGTGATATAATTTGACCTCAGTCATGAAAAAGTATCAAAATATGTACGCACATACTTAAAATCAATTTTTTTAAGAGCAAACGCAAGTAATGGAATCATTATCTTCTGCAACGTTTCTGAGTGCTTCAGCACAAACCACAGATATTGAGTGGTGTTTGTGTTCTTTTGTGCCAAAATATTTTTTTTTTGGCATAAGCTTGATGGTAAAGTTAATGATGAAATATTTGTTGAAAACGGCCACTGTTCGACCCATATTCGGACGCTGTTTTGACGAGTGGCCTTATTTGATTATCTACATATCATTTTTGAGCCATGTTTGACCATTCGGCCCTTGTTTAAACGCTATTCGGCCGCTGTTCAACCGATTATACTTCTATTCGGGGTTGAACCCATTCACTTTCAAAAGTGCCCCAAGTCATTGTAATGAGTTTTTCATCTTAAGCACAGACAGATAGCTAGGTTTAAATAAATACAAAATAGTAAAAAGTAAATAAATGTGACTTTTTGATAATTTTACGAGGTTATTTCCGAAACAGGCTGTCTAGTCAACTAGCACTCTAATTTAGTGATTAACTTTATACAAAGTTGTTGTTGTTGTTGTTGTTGCCTTCTTTCATAAATTACCTAACCTAAAGCTCTAAATAACAACCTTAAAAAATAAACTTAGATTCAATTCACCTATAAGCTATATATATATACGGTTGTTACATATACGACATTGAATCAGTGCAGAAACAATTTCTTTTGTTTTGCTTAAGCTATCTTTATTGTAATACTGATTTTCACTTACCATCTTATGAATATCGGTTACAAGTCTTAAATCTTCCTTCTTTAAAAAATCGGAGAATTATGATAAATGCTTGTTGGATTACAAAACTTATACATGGATATGTCAACAGTCCATATTTATTGAGTAAAGTATATTTTATATTCCCCTTCGTCCTAGATGATCTTTTGAGTTAATCCACATGAACTTTTGTAGAACTAATTATTTGCAAAATGAACCTCTTAGAAGCGCTTGCGGTGATTTCAATTTTGTATCTGATGTTATATCCTTAAGTGAATCTATGGACTCAATCAAACATAAAATTATATATTACATGCAGTACCGTCGTTGATTATGTAAAGTTCTTTCAAACATATATCTGATGCATCTGGTGATTTGTAAACACATTAATATAACAATCTAAATGGATAAATGGACCTAAGCGTAAAATGGAAAATTTTGGAGAATAAACATCTAAATAATCTGAATGGACCTAAACCTGGGATCTTCAGTTGCCTCATATCTTCAGATGATTGTAACTACACTTGTCGACGGTACCGTGGTGTCTTGGGTCTTTTTACCTCTTGAAACACTACGTTAGATCGATTTGTAATATATTAACATGAGTGGCCGATAAGACCTAGTTTGTCTTGGTGCCTGCGTTCGCAACTGGTTTTCTTTATTTTATGAAAATTGGTTTGGTGAAGTTGACCTAGTTTGTCGAGTAACCACCCTGTCAAGCCCGGATCTCACCGGCTTCAGGAATACAGAACGATATATATTATATATATATACCTATTGGAGTGGTGTTTTATTGGGTCTGAGACCTTGTTTGTCACACGACTCCGCCGGATACAAAAATTGTTGCTAACTAGACCTTGTTTGTCTTGAAAACGCAACCCTGCTTTGCTGTCTGATATTACCGATTTTGACTTAACTTTTTTTTATTATTTTTTATATTTTAATAAAATTATATACTTTAAGCAATTTATTAAAACTTTTTAGTTTCTTAATAATACAAGATTTCAATCAAAATCATACTTTTTATTTTTGAATTGTATTAAATAACTTATTTTATAATTTTAAACTTGCTATAAAACCTGTTAAGGTTTAGCAATCAAATAAATAAATAAATAAATAAATAAGAATAAAGGTTCTTAACTTTGTATGTGTTATTTTTATTAACATCAATGTTTAAAAACTCTTTACTTTAAAACATAGAATTTTTATGTTATTTTTTTAATGCTCAAAATGACTTCTAACATTTTTTGCTGAGCATTTCAAATATGTTGCATATTTTTTGGTCGTATCAAATCTCGGAGCATGCAGTTTAAGCTATTTTTAAAATGAAATTGTTTTTGGTTTTTTTTTTTGTGTTGCTGTTGTTATTTTTGTGAATACTTGGAGTTGCCGCACCAGCACAAAATACTGTCAGCTGTTTGAATAGCTTGGTCAGTGTTGTGTCGAGATGATGCTACTGTTATTGTTGCTGTTGTTGCTTTTATTACTTTTTTGTTGGGAGCTTCCCAGGCATCATATTTAAATAACAGCAACAAAAGAACAAGCTTAAGTTTTCCGCATACATTTGCATTTATGTTAAAACTTCCGCATTCATGTTTGTGTCAGTGTGTGTGTGTGTGTGTGAGTGACACAGCTTATGTGCCTACGTTTCTACGCACTGCCAGTGACCGCACCGACACACGCAAACACATACCGACACAGTTAAGCTTGCACACATAAATTGAAATGATTTTCATATATCCTTCATGTGTTCCGGGGTTGATTTAAGTTTTATTACTTTTCTTTTTCCTTGCATTCTTCTGCTATTTTTTTTTTTATTCATTTCGTCAGTCGGCATGTTGAAATTTTCGAAATATTGTATAAGCTTCATGCACATCCTCTGTCCCGGAATGTGGCATATCCTAAGACAAAATTGCATTTAAATTTTTTTTTTTTGTTATTTTTGATCTCTTTTGTTACTTGCTTTCTTGTCCAATTCAGTTCATTTAGGCTCCGGAAACATGTGGCAAACCAAAAAAAACAAAAACCACCACAACAAGAGCAACTACCAGTTATTTGAACTGTTTTATGGACACTGGTTTGACTGCACCATGCAATAAGTAGTATTTCGTCTATGATAAAAGAAAATTTTTGGCTAGGTTTTCATGCAATGCACAGTGTTCGATATTTTGAGTTTGCGGGGACAAAAGTATGTAACTTAAAAACTGCTTATGAAACGAAAACAAATTTAATGCACATACGATTTATATGCAAGAGCAATACGCAGACCACAAATTAAGTTGCCCTTATTTCCTTCTTAAAACCCACAAGTAAAGCAGCACAAATATTCAGCTTATTCATACATTAATTTTATCGATAATCATGATATTTTAACAGATATTTAAGATATTCTTAAATAAAGAGGTTAGGTATTTAATTTTTTAGGCATACGTTACTTTAGGATTATGCTAAAAAAAATAATTCCAATATGCAACGATGACATTATTTTTATTTTAAATTGAAATTGTTACATAAAATTGACGACTTTAAGAAGTATTTAAAGTAGTTGTCCAGTGTGACGACCGAAATTTTGACGTATTTTAATTAGTTTTTTTAAATAAGGAAATAGCCTTTTTATTGCTAAAAATACAGAAAAAATTAATTAATTTTTGGAATCCGTCAACTGGACTAATACCTTAATTTTATTTATTTACTATTTCATCTTAAAATTAAAGTATTTTTATCTTTAAATGCAAAATATAAAAATATTTGCGTTTGTTTAATAATTAAAAAAAGGTATAAATATTAAAAAACTACTTTATTTAATTTGAATTACCTTCTTACAGTAATCTGTATTTTGATTTCTTAATAAGTCCTGCATAACAGGATTTTTAAATCTTTGTAATAATTTATAATTCAAAAATTTAATTTCTTAACTTAAATTCTGAATATGAATGTATTCTTCTTAAGTTTTGAAAAATTTATATTTTTTTGACATCAAACTTTTGGCTATATCTCGAAAGCTATAGAATTTCTCAGTACTTATTACTACAGTACTCAGTAATTAATAAAAATAACGGTAAATAATAGATTTTTCTAAATTATTTTGTACATATATCTAGTATATTTCAAAAATTCCCGTTATTATGACATTTAAATTATTGCGATATCTTAAAAACTACAGATTTTATCAATATAACACAATTTTTTTAGAATCATGATTTAATTATTACAGGTTGTCCATTCGTTTGACAACACCCGTAAATATGTAAAAAAAATATATTTTCTCTCAAAAATAAATGACAACCAGGGTTTTGCGGTCTTGTCAGAAAAAAGTTATGTTTCAGTGTTTCATTGGGAATTTTTTAAAAAAAAGTATTTATTCTATATATTGCTATATTCTACATAACAATAACTGGGGCGCCACGATTTGAAAATGGTTTTTGTTCAGAACATATGAAATTATGTTTGGTCGAACAAAAAAACGATACCTCAACTAGTTATCGAACTATCGATTTTTAAAATTTTTTGCTTGGAACAATATCTGTTCAGTAAAATATCTATATTTTAACCATTATTTAATAGATGTAAAATATTGTCGTCATTTGAAAGATTATTAAATTATATATTAAAAAAATACAAATTAAGCAAATTTAAGCAATAATTTGAATTTTGTGAGCAGTTTTATATTACTTTTGCTTTTAATTAGTGATAAAACCTAATTAGTGAAAATTTCATTTAATGTTCAAAACTGATCAGCTAAAAGTTTAAAATTTTTCTCTTGTTAAAATTGAAGCGTCGAGTTTAAAAAGGAATATGAAAAACTTGTCAAGTCTTGACGAGTGTAAACCAAGATAAAGTTGCCATTTCTGTAACCAACTTTGAATTCAGTTAGTATATTCAAATTTAGTACAATACATTAAAATTTTTATGAAATATATGATAAAAACGTGCGGAAAAGTGTTTTAGTTATCTCCGATACATGCAATCTCCGAAAAAAAAGATTTTGGCATTCCTGACATTTTATGTCATTCCTGTAACCATTAAAAAAACACAAAATCCATACAAATCAATTTCATGACGTAATACCGTGTGACCTGAAGATATTTTAACTTACTTTTGGCTTACATTTAGCTTCAGTTTTAATTTTAAATTTATCCATTTTTTAAAAAAGGGCACTTTTGCGGAATCATCCCCATATACTAACTAAGGGTTTTTTGATAGTGTGATACAACTTTGAGTTGGCATCACTGTTTTATTTGACCACCCATTTAACAGCTGATAGTTGCTTTTTGTTTAGTTTGCTTTGACATTTTATTATGGATCGAATTACACCAGAGCAACGCGTGCAAATTGTGAAAATTTTGAATCAAAATAATGGTTATGTTCGTCAAACTTATCGTGCACTTCGTCCATTTTATGGCGTACATAATCGTCCTTCAGAGCTGCTAAGTCGCAGAACAATAGATCGTTTTCGGACCAAATTTACTGTTACTGATAATGTGCATCCCGTGAGACGCCTAACAGTGCGCACTGAAGAACCTGTAGCCGCTGTACAGGAAAGCATTGAAGATGATCTTAATTAATCAATTCGTCGCCGTTCTCAGCAACTGGGGTTGTGTCTTTCTACTTTATGGAAGATTTTACAACTAGACCTTGGCTTAAAACCTTTCCAGATTCAACTTGTGCAGGAATTAAAGCCAAACGACCATCGTATGCGCCGCCAATTCGGCGAATGGGCTGAACCACAAATTGATATTGATTTTGAATTTCCATGGAAAATTTTATTTTCCGATGAAGCCCATTTTTGGTTGAATGGGTACGTAAATAAACAGGATTGTCGTATTTTGAGTGAGGAGAATCCACAAGCTTTTGTCGAAACACCATTACATCTACAGAAAATTACTGTTGATGCGCTTTATGGGCTGACGGAGTCATTGGCCCATATGTCTTCAAAAACGATGATGGTCAGAATGTTACTGTGAATGGTGAACGGTATAGGGACATGATTCGAAGTTTTTTCGTACCTCATTTAGCTGGCATTAATTTTGCTGATATGTGGTTCCAACAGGACGGAGCCACATGCCACACAGCGAGCGCTACAATTGATTTACTCAAGGAAACTTTTGACAAAAAAATAATTTCACGAAATGGCCCAATTAATTGGCCCCCAAGATCGTGTGATTAAACCCCATTGGATTATTTTCTTTGGGGTTACGTAAAGTCACTTGTCTACGTCGATAAACCACAAACAATTGAACACCTGGAAATCAACATTCGAAGAGTTATCGGCGCGATACGGCCGCAAATGCTGCGAAAAGTTTGTGAAAATTGGTGTTCTAGATTGCGCCTTGTATGCGCCAGCCGTTGCAGCCACATGGCCGAAATCATATTTAAACATTAATGTCATAAAATTTTCTATCGTTTCATTGACATTAAAAATATTTTACTATGTTTTATTATCATTTAAGCTTGTATCACTCTATAAAAAAACACTTTTTATTATAATTAAAATGCAATGAAAACATTCAATCTATATTTTAAAACATGTTTTCGATTAAATTTATCTCTAAACTGACTCTTCTTTTGCTAATTGTAACTTCAAGGCTAAAAAAGAATACATATATTCATAAAATTTAAAAAGTTTTTATGTTATATGTGCTATATATATTTTTTTATTATTTTAATTTTAATATTGACTAACACAACAAAACATTGTTGTTACCTTTTTAAAAAATTAATAAAATTTGCAATCAAAACAAACAAGTAGTGGGAAAATGTAGTAGAAAAAGAAGTATCTTTGGGCATTTAGTACAACGAAAAAGTATGATATTTAGGCAACTGAGCTATATTTTGTCATAAAAAATTACTCTTTTGCTCTCCTCTTCAATTTTACGGGCGTATATCTTTCTTCTTGTGAGAAAACGTCAAACGAATGGACAACCTATAGTAATTTAATCATGTTTAGAATTAGAATGAGAAAAAACCGATTGAAATTTAAATTTTTTTTTAATTTGCCACCAAACATCTCGGCCATTTCCAAATCGATATTTATCAAATTAAAGGTCAATTCAGTGAATTTGGAGAAATGAGAAAAGATTAACCGTTACTTCACCAATTCAATGTCTTATATTGTTTTCACAAAATATTCTTTCTTTTCATATTTATCTGAAAAAATTGCTTTAATTTGACACAAAATTCAATGACAGTTTCTTTCATTAAATATCATGGCCACCACCCCCTATTATTTTTTGTATAAAATTTTATTTTTTCAGAATGTTATTATATTTTTTCAATGCTCTACAGCTTAAAAAATAATTTCTGTGAAAAATTTTATCATATATTACAAACTACATTACCAAATTTTAGTCTTATACTACGTTAACATTGGTCAAATGACTCATTATATCAGCTTATTCAGCCAAATGAGAAACGAAGTCATTTCATTTCCCATACAAATTCTCAGTTGCAATTTAACTCATTTAAAACAAATGGATGAGATGGCATAAGTTTACAGAATGTAAAAAAAAACACCGAACACACTAAAAACAAAGGAAAACGTCAAACAACGAATCATTTTATACATGTGTATCATCATCAATATCAACCAGTGAAAACAAAACAAAGAATCAGTTGTTAAACGAAATGAGATACTTTCGCAAAAAAAACCAATGTAAGCACTTTTGAAAAAATGATTCCAAATGAGTCATTTGGCCCAATTAAAACGTAGTATACCAAAATCGTTTGAAATGTAGCATTTTGGTTGATTTTTGGGCGCTTGAACCCCCTTCAACACTTTCTTAGCAAAATCCTTTAACTAATGCACACACACTTCATAATAATAATTTTTACATTCATTTTCAACTTTACCGCGGCCGGGCTAAATAAAATTTGCAAAAAACAAATAATTTTCGCTTCGCCTTACTGTAAATGCATATGTCAGTTTTTGTTCCAGCTTGAATATATGTTATTTGTTTTCTATAACTATTCGTCTGCATTTTTACATGTCCGTCTGTTTATATGTATTCCACATTATCCGTCTTTCGGTATGTTTGCTTTTGACAGTCCGTCCACTACACATTTATTAAATTTTTGCATTATAAATCAGAGAACAAAAAAAATCACCTAAGGTCTTATAATATTTCTGGAAAAATCGTTTTACTGTGTAAGGTAGATGCGTCATGTGTCCATTTATCACTGGGTTGTTTTCAGTGTGCTCTTTAAAGCGCTCATTAAACATACTCAAGCTCAATATGGGAGAGCAAGGTTGATTAATATAGGTTAAGTCACTAGAGATAAAAGCATTCTTTTTTCGCCTTTGTTCGAACTGTCGAAGTAGCTGTTAGCTAAAAATTGTACAGATTCAGATATTTTTTCTTGATTTCCTTTCACCCATTCTGACAGTTCGATCGAGTTTTTCTCTCAAGTGCCTTAACCTATATTAATCAACCTTGTGGGAGAGTATAAATGTGCAAAGCTCAGGGAAAAATACTCTTACTTGATTGAGGTTATTTTTACCTGACGAATTTGGTTAGGAGAGTCAACCACATCGTATTAACCTGATCCACATTACTTTCACCTGACGTATCTGGTATAAAGAAATACATGCAGAAAATATCGTAAAAAATTGGTGAAAAAAACAACCTGTCAGCTGTCAAATTCTGATATAGTGATGCAGAATTTGTAACAAAGGGTACCTCTGGATAAGTTAGGTGAAATGAGCATGTCTTTAAGTTTTGAAAATTTTATTTAATTTTGTGGTCATTTGGGCTAAAGTTTTCAATTGACTTAGACCTTGTATGAAGAGATAGAGGCATTTTCTCTTCTCACGCAGAGAGTATTCAAAATAATAACATGAAATTTTTACACAATATAAAGCATGATATAAAGAACAATTTTGCATAATTAACACAAAAATCTTGTTTTTTGAGTTATGACATAATTCGAGCAAATGAGCGATATACAGTTTGAATAAGTTTTATTAAGTTTGATGACTTAAAAAAATTGCAAAGCATGCAGCAAGCATGTAATATTCAAAACATATTTTGCTATGTAAGTTTATTGGGGCTTCATGCACATGTTGCAGAATTGATAAAATCCTTTCCGCAAATATTTTTACAGTGGATTTTTCCCTAACCTTACATATTATATCAAAATGCAAACATATGCATTTTTTTTATAACATAATACAGCTATGTTTATATTTATTATTATAGCAACCTACATACACGCGCAAACATTCATATATGTACATAAGTAAATTATGCGAAGCTTGACTTGTTTGATATGACCGGATGTTTAATTCACTTCCGGGGAAATGTATTTAATTTTTTTTATCACATCTATAACTAGCAAAAAAGCTTCAAAAGGCATATTTGTAGCAAAAACTAAAATAAAAATTAAACATAAAAAGGTTTCATTTTTAAAATATTTTCTGAATATAATTTATTTAACAACACATATTATTCACTCATCACAAAAAATTATGAAATCAGGTCGTTTAAATGTTTTATTTATCAAGCAATAGCAAGTTTTTTAATTCATTTAAAAGTTAGTTATTTTCATTGACTTTTTAAGTAAATTCAAAGAAATATGTATATATATATATATTAGTATCATGTACAAAATCTTTACACTCTCCTCCAACAATTTAATTTTTCTGCTTCAATTAGCTAAAATAGTAAAAGTCACAGCAGAAAAATGAAAACTACTGTTCCTTTTTTTTTTTGTAGTAAAGTTTTACTTAAAACTGTTTTGCCATAGAAAAACTTTAGCAAAAAGGATTTTCTGTTGTATTAAGCTAATACGCAGGAAACTGAATAGTCGTAGTTGAGACTGAAACGGAAACGAAAACGAAGTCAAAAAAAATTCAAACACACAAAAATATCCAAAAAAATAAATAAAAAAAACAAAAAAAAAAGAAACAACGAACTTAAAACGGAAAATTCCATTTCATTCCGGGCAATAGATAACGGTATTTGTCCGTCACCGTGGAAGTGGAAGTGATTTTCTTCACACAAATGTTATCACAGAGCATCATCGATAGGGAAGAAGTAGCTTAAGGGCCGGCGCTATGCAGCGTTAATCTGTATCCAAGCGGGGGCATTGGATGCAGGAAGTGTTCTAAAAAGGATAATGGCAGGACATCACAGCAGCTCAGAAGCAAAGTAGCGAAGCTAAGTAAAGCGCATTGGATAGGAAAAAACAAAAGCAGCGTAAAAATAGCGCACAAATAAAAAAAATCTAAAAGAAAAGTAGCAGCAGCAGAAGATGTAGCAAAATTTGTACAAATCTATAGCGAAAACTTGATGGTGATAGAGAAACTGTAATTAACAGATAAGCAACTTATCTGCCATTTTTTCATTCATTTTGTATTTATTTTTTATTTTTTCAGCTTTTTGCTGTTTTTCAATTTATATTGAATTGTTTTTGTTCATTGTTCATTGAAATCGAACAATGAGCGGACATAAAAGATTGAAACTTACACAAATACAAAAGCAGCACAACTGGTGCGAAAACCTACACATTATTATTGAATAAACAGAGGAATGGTTCGTGAAGTGGGGGAAAATAATTAAACTTTTATTCCTCAAAAAGGTCATTCATAACGCAAAAAGCATGACTAAACAAAGTAAATAAGCTTAAATAAATTTACTTTTAATCTCAAAATTTTTATGCACACTTAGGGCTTGAAGATTAATTTTATCATATGAAAGTTGAAGTGTAAGTTACCACCTCAAAAAGGTATTTATATCAATTTTTTTTTTGCTTGATTTTGCCAAATTAACTTATTACTTATTAACCTTTTTTAGTATATACTTCTTACTTTTCTTCTTACTTTTTTTTAGTTTTTAGTTTTTACTTTTTACCCAACTACGGCTAAGCAAAAGGAGCGGTGTACGTTTTTTACCAGTATGAATGTATGTATGTTCATCTGTTCCACCCTCACTTCTAAATTACTTATCATAATTTGGCAAATAAGATATCGTTCGAAGCATTTTGATCATCCGCCGGCTAAAAGCTATGTGACGTCATATTTAATTGAATATGGCGCCCTCTGTAGCAGGGTGTGGAAGGCAATCAAAATCCGCTCCCGTTCTTCTAAGTTATCTTTGCTATGAGTTTATCATTTTCATATATTCAGAGCGGAAGTGGATAAAGTATTCACTCTTCTTTGAACTGCTTTCCTCGTTCGTGAGTTTGTATGCTGAGAAATTTTAAAAGAGCGACGTCGTGTTGATGAGAGATGTAAAGTTTTCATCGCTCGTGAATCTTAAAACGATGAATTCATTAAATCGCTCGCTTTCATTTGATGCGAAACTTGAGTTAAGCACTTCGCACATAATAAATTGAAAGTATTTAAATCAATAATATTAATATATTAATAATATATTTAAATAAAAGAAAAACTTAAAAAATTATATTATATTTAATGAAATTATAAGAAACTCAGACAAATAAACAAAATAAAATTTTAGAATTTTATTATATACTTTAATATTTCATTAAAAAACACAAAATAATATAGTTATCATAATTCACGTATTTATTTTCAATTAACAAGATAATTCGTTGAGTCACTAAATGAACGAACGTAAAAATTTCAATGAAATGATTTTATCTTTGCAAAAATTCGCGAGCGAGAAAGAATTAATGAATAGCAAAGAGAAGGCGTTGTTCAACTCAGTTTTTTTGAGGAGCACACTCTACTAACGAATTCTTTTAAAGAGCGAAGAAAAAGTTTTTTCACTCTGAATATTTAACATGAGAGCGCTCAAGTTTTTTTTTTTTTTCTTCATGAATGAGGAAAGCAAAGTGAATGGTTCGTCAATTGAATAATTTTTATGAAGAGGAGTGCAAATTTTCTATTCAATTGAGAGTTTTTGCGAACCCTGGTCTAGAGGACAGAAAGCCAACTAAACTCCTAACTTCTAAGCTACTTATCATAATTTCACAAATAAGGTATCGTTGGAAGCCTTTTTATTGTGCTCTGATTAAAAGCTATGTGAGATCGCATGTAATTTAATATTACGCCCTCTAGTACTAAAATTTATGAACTAAAAAAAATACAAGAGTAACAAAATAAACATCTAAGTATATAATTAGATTATCAAACAATCGATTTGTAGTTAGTACTTTCGATTATATAAAAATATGTATTAATATATATAAAACTATAAATATATAATAAATATAAAACTATACAAATAAAAAGCCACTAGGTGGCGACCGTAGCCTAGTGGGTAAGTGCGTGGCCCCTAAGCTAAAGAACCGCGGTAGCCCGGGTTCAATTCCAGCTCAGACACAAAGTTTTTTCAATTGAAATAATTTTTCTGTTCGGTCGTCACCTCTCTGCAGACAATGGCAAACCTCAGAGAGTAAAAATTTGCCATGTAAAGCTTCTTGAGAACATAAGCCCTTCGGAGTCGGCATAAAACACGTAGGTCCAGTTCTCGGTCATTTGTGATCAAACATTTAATAACATGCACAACACAATTGATCAATAGAAGCTAGGTCAAAGTCCTTCCAAGGGTTGAAATGGCCAGTTTTTTTTATACAAATAAAAAAACTGATTGTGTATAAATATTACATAGTAAATACGTTACAAATATTAAAACTTAGTAACAAAATGAATAAAAAGCTGATCTCAAATGCTTTATCACGAAATTACCAGCCCTACTCTGGCAAAGTAACACTAATTGCCAATTTTTCAGTGCGAGTTTAAAATCTAGTCAAATAAAACCGAGGTTAACTCACCAAATTTGGACGTTTAAACTCGGTTTAACTAGATATTTTAGCATTCTTTAAAGTGAAATTTGAAAATTGGAGGGTGCTAGCACAGCCCTTCTTCTCTGACCACAATTATATTAGCTTTAGTATAAGCTTTAACTACACTCCAGCTCAAAAGATCTTTAGAAGCCCCAGAAACACTAACTGGAACCGCTTCAGAAGCATCATTGAGACCAAATTACCAGCTACTAAACAAATTAATACGGAAGAGGGCATTGAAAGGTCCCTGAAGATTCTCTCGGCCCATCTTCTCAAGGCCTATCATGCCTCTTGTAAGCCCACGCGAACAAAGCGCAAGATCAGACCACCATGGTGGAGTCCGAATCTTACAGAGCAAAGACGAGACCTAAAAGATTTCTTTAAACTAGCTAAAATAGCTGACCAAGAGAAAATTTGGGGGGAATACAAATGTAAGCTCAAACTTTTTAAAACAAACGTACGCAGAGCAAAAAGACACTCGTGGAAGAACTTCTGCTCAAACATAGAAAAAACTGCGGACACAGCAAGGCTCAGGAAGCTACTCTCAAAGCAGCCCTCCCTCCATTCAGAGCCAGCTACGCAAAGACAATGGCCAGTGGACGGAGAGCAGTCAGGAATCCCTCGAGGTGCTTTTAAAGGCGCATTTTCCTGGCTGTACCGAAGCTCCAAGCACTACTACAATACGAGGGCACAGGACAACCCCGCTACAGGTTCCACACGACTTAATAACGTCGGACAGAATCGTATGGGCTATAAACTCGTTCTCGGGATACAAAGGACAGCGAGGGTTGTATTCTTACCGAAGGCAGGTAAGAGCAGCCATCCCTGTCCGAGAGACTACAGGCCAATAAGTCTGACCTCCTTTATACTCAAAACGCTCGAGAAACTGATTGACTTGCACCTAAGAAGCAATTCAATCCAGTTATCAACCAACCAGCACGCATACACGAAAGGGAAATCGGTTGAAACGGCACTACATTCCCTAGTAGTAACCATAGAAAAAGCCCTCCACCACAAGGAATACGCACTCGGGGCGTTTCTAGATATCTCAGGTGCATTCAACAATGTATCAACCACCGCAATCCTTAGTGGATTACGTGCAATAGAGGCACCACCGGCAATAAACCTATGGTTAGACAAGTTGCTAAGCTGCAGAAAGGTGCGGGCTGAGTGGGGCACTAAATCCATGGTAAGGGAAGCTCGCAGTGGGACACCCCAGGGAGGGGTCCTCTCGCCACTACTATGGAATCTTGTAGTTAATGAACTACTCGAAAAGTTCGCAGGTAGAGCTCCGAGAATAACTGCCTATGCAGACGACATAAGCATTATTATAGTAGGGAAATGTCTATCAACAGTAAGCTCCATAATGAAGAGCACACTCAAAGATGTACTTAGATGGTCAAATTCAGTCGGTCTTAGTATTAATGCAGAGAAAATGGATCTGGTTCTGTCCACGAAAAGGTACAAGATACCACAGTGGATACCACCGAAATTGAACGATATACGTCCCATACCGAAAACTCACACAAAATATCTAGGAGTCGTTCTAGACAGCAAGCTGTCATGGAAAACCAACGTGGAAGAAAGGGTGAAGAAATCCACCATTGCGTTATACACATCAAAAAAGATGCTAGGCAGTACCTGGGGTCTCTCACCCTTTCTGACGCACTGGATCTATGTAACGGTAGTGCGTCCTATTCTACTCTACGGGATTATTGTGTGGTGGCCGGCTGTGAACAAATCAACATTTCTCAGGCACTTGGAGAAAACTCAGCGGCAGGCAGCGCTATGCATCACGGGGGCACTGAAGTCAACTCCAACTAAAGCGCTTGAAACCATTCTAAGTATGGACCCCCTGGACATACACGCAAAACTAATAGCCGAAAAAACGGCACAACGCCTTACGGCAGCAGGCAACATGCACATTCAAAATTTTGGACATTGTACAATCAGAAAGGATCTACCTAGTAGCACGGACTACATGGTGCCTCGCACGATAGTCAATTCAAAGCACGAACTCTTCTGTGACCAAATGACTGGTGCAAAGGTATAGAACAAGCACAGCGGGCGGTCAACATATTTACCGACGGCTCCAAAATGTCTACGGGGGTAGGTGCGGCGGTGTATTGCGCAGAGCCTAATATAAGGCAGCCATATAAACTGCCGAACCACTGCAGTATCTTCCAGGCGGAAATATTTGCCTTATATTAGGCTCTGCGCAATACACCGCCGCACCTACCCCCGCACCTAATATCTTGGCTGGCAGAGATGCACTAGATGCACTATGCGCTTCGAAAAGATTGCGCATCTACTGGGTCCCTAGCCACCAGGGCATTGAGGGAAACGAGATGGCAGATGGTTTAGCAAAGGAAGGCGCCGGGCTGGAATCAGAACTCGCAGAACATGTACTTACTCCGCTACAAGAGTTGTACAGGAACCTCGAAAGAAGAGCCACACAAGCAGCGAATCGTAGATGGAGAGATACGACATCGTGCAAAATCTCGAAAACCATGTGCAATGCACAATGCGAAAAACGAACTCTGTTCATCTTGGCACGCCCGCGCAAAGATTGCAGGACACTAGTGGGCATGCTCACTGGTCACTGCATGACGGCAGCCCACGCGAGGAAGCTTGGCATTACCACGGATGACAACTGCAGGAAGTGCAAAGAACCGGGCACAGTGAAGACCCTGGAGCACCTACTATGCACATGCCCCGCCCTACTTAGATCGAGACTAAAATACCTAGGCTCATCGACATTCCCGTCGCTTAAAGATGTAGCCAGGGTGTCTCTAGAATCCCTCCTAAGGTTTGCGAACTCAACGCAAATCTTTAAAGACTTTTGAAAAAACACAAAGGTTCCTTTTGTTCGCTACCGGTACCACTAAGGACCTGAATTGGTCTATGTGAGCCTTCACGAAGGCATCCGCTTTAACCTAACCTAACCTAAAGTGAAATTGACCTAAATTATCATATAATGTGTTTCTTTTTTGCCTAAACCGAGTTTAAACGTCCAGTTTTGGTGGTTTAATCTAGGCATAATTTGATCAGAGTTTAAACTCGCACTGAAAAATAGGCTTTTATTCCAAAGTATTTTTAATATTTTTATGTGTTTGTTGTAATGTTTTGATTTCAAAACAAAATTTGAAGCTCAAAAATAATAAATGTTGATAAAAATTGTCACCTGCTTTTCAGATAGTGACAATTTCACTAAAAAATTTTGGTTTTTGAGTTTCAACTTTTGTTTTGAAAACAAAAATTCCACCAAACACATAGAAATATTAAAAATACTGGGTAACAATCGTTACTTTGACATAATGGGGCTGTAGTTTATACCCATAATAATTTAAATAAAACATAATTTAAAAAACCAAAACCCGCCTTCTTAAAATCACGTTCTTAGAAGTATGAAACAAGAAAATAGTCTCATATGAAATTATTTTCTGAAGATATCCGTGGTCATATGCCACCTACCCCAACAAAACAATACATCTTAACAGTAGAACGCCTTATCACGATTATAAGCCTTAGGGCAAAGTGCATCAAGCTATGCATCTAAAGGCCGACAAATGACCATTAGACTGAATCTTTGCAAAAGTATCTCAGATCTTCCCTCCGCAGCCATATTCTAAATACAGCCTATTTGAAGGTCACGAAAGACGAAAAAATGTTTGCATTTGTGAAAACAGAGTGGGCGCCACCTAAAAGAGCGATTTTTGAGAGACATTTTCTGAAATTTAACTTATTATTATTACATCTATTACACATATTACACCAGCCAACATATTTACGAAAAACATAATTTTTGGAGGCTTTTGCAAAATGGTTTAGCTCACTGGAGGTTAGCGTATGAACCAAAATATTTTAGAAATCATCATAAAAAGACCAAATTTCATTCTTAGGCTGGTAAAAGTTCAACTTTTTTTAATGTACCTCGACTTGTAAAAAAAAAAATATTTTCAAATTTAAATAAAACAAAAAAAAATAAAAAAAGAGTAAATTTAAAAATTTGTATTTTTGCTTTGCAAGAAAGGTAATGAAATTTTCTTCAGTGTGAATTATTTTTTTTGTGAATTATGTAACACTTGCCATGACGTGGCGGACGGTTGAATTCAAAAAAATTAAAAAAATTATCAAATTTCAAGTTCGCGGGATGAATTCTCCCAAAAATGAAACCGTTACCAAATAAATAGGTATACAGTTGGATTAAGCGTGCAATTTCGCTTCTGTATTAATTAATTTTTTTTTTTTCCATTTTTGCCAGTGAATAAAACCTAATATGTGAAATTTAAGAAAATGTACCTCAAAAATCACTCTTTTAGGTAGCGCCCTTTTGCGCGCTTTTGCAAATGACACAGTTTAGTGACCATATCGCACACCCACTTTAAAAGTGACACAACTCAAAATTTCCAAATTTTTATTTCTTCGTGTAAAACTGTTCATAGTGATCATCTTTGATTTATTAATGAGTAAAACTATTTGTTATGGGATATAATTTACTATGATCTCAAAGATTGGTAATGACATTTACATTCATATAAATATCAAATGTATATTTTTTTAAACAAATTTTTAAGTTTTTCAATAAATTGATTTAAATACTTTATTTCAAATACAAGAATAAAAAGTTTAAGGCACGCATTTTAAATATATATGTTTTAGTTATTTTTTTTAGTTCCGGTTATAGTTTAAAAAAATATGACAACATTGTTTTTGATTTAAATGTAAACAAAATTTTAAACAAATGCCTGTCAGTATATCAAATTCACAAACCTATTTTTTCTTTTTTAAATTTTTAAGCAATTGTCATACTATTTATCAAAGTCACAAACGAAAACTACAACTGTTCCTACTTTAAATCATCAGTATTCTCACTTCAACTACAAGACTCCTACAACTCGTTTATGAATACAATGCTTTTAGAGAGTATTTTTAACTTTAAAAAGCATTTTAACTAAAAAACGTTTGAAAGCTGTTTTAAAATATTTTTATGAATACGGCTGTTAGTCTTTCAATAAAAAAAAATCGACTCCCTTGAAAAAAAAAATTGTTGTTTGCTCCCTCCGAAAATGTATAAATTTTGAATTGTACCACTTTTGAAGTGGGTGTGGGATATATATCGCACACCCATACTACCGGCATACTACCACGTTTATCTTCTTAACATCACTATGAATATGTATTAAATACAATGCAATACATTATGTGTAATTTATTTATTTAATAGACAAAAAATATTAAATAGTTTGTACAAAACAATTTCAGATGAGATTATTGTCTTGTTTAATACTTTTTAAAGCGTGATTTTTAGTAGTCGTTGTTTAGTTTTTTAAACTTATTTTCTATTGCTTTTTATTTTTTAGTTCTTACATTTTACTTCAAGCTTTTTACTTTTTACGTTTTACTTTCTACTATTAACTTTTTACCTGTCGTTGCTTTTCTCTTTACATTCAGACCTTGCCACCTTTTTACTTTTACCTACCTCTTTTAATGTTGAATTTTAATTTTTTACTTTTACTTCACTTTGCTCTATTGTTTTGTTTGGGTTTGTTCATTTACCGCAATTGTCTCTTCTAATTCTTAATCCGGTCTTTTTCGCTTGATATTCAGTCATAATTAAATCAAAACATTTTGAAGCAGCACCCAGTTCCAGCCCATTTACAAACACACAAACATAAAATAATATCTATAAAAGCTGACCTTGTGACTGTTTCGTATGTGAAAAAAAATAAACGGCAAGGAAAGCTTTTCGAATATGTAAAGACATAAAACATGAAGAAAGGGGGAAAAACTACAAAAATAATAATAAACGACCATTAAACGCAGCAGAAAATATAGAACGGAAAACTGCTAAATGCATTCAGAGTTGCTAGCGGCATGAAGCAGTAAAAAAAATGGAAAAACCAGGCAGCATCATCAAAAACAAGCAAAAGATGTACGTGAGAGTGGAAAAAAGAGAACATGAGAGGAGAAAAGTCTATCAACTACATTAAAAACAAACATGAATGAAATTTTAGAATTCATTGAATTTTAAAACAACAATAAAGCACTTAAGAGTTATTTTCATGGAAAATGTAGTAGTTTGTGAAGCTGTGTGTGTGTGTGAGTGTGTGGTTGTGCCCGAGTGTGTTAAAGAATGCAGTGCCGGAATTGTGGGAAACCTGAAGGAACCAAAATAAGTGCATCGATCCACTTACATGAACGAGGATTCTTTTGGCATCAGCTTGCGCTGTGTGGCCACCTTTTTTATAATATTTCAATTTATATTGGAATTCAATTTATATTTATTTACATTTTTATTTTTTTCTTTATGGTATATCGATAAAACAAATAATTTCTTTGAAGTACTGTAATCGGTCATTTTCTGAAAATGCGTAAGCGTCATAAAGTGTACGAAAATCGAATGCAAAAAAAAATAAAATGCAAAAAAATTATTAGTCTATAATACAATAGAAACTATTAGTCGAATTAAATAGTTTTTACTGCTTAAATCGGTCAAATACCCAAATGTGTGCTGCTCATTTTTTTCTGTGCTGCCACATTAAAACACATGGAAAAGTAAACACATGCAAACAACAACATACAAACAGTTATGACTTACGTCTATCTAAAATACAACAATCATGATAAAATTATTGAAATTATTGATAGCCTTGACAACTACCTATTTTCTCACCGCATTCAGTGGAGTCAACAGTTGGAAACTGTTGTGTTTAAATTTGAGTGAGAAACCGTTGCTATTAAACTATTCTTATAATAACATAATAACACAATAATAATAATAATAATAATAATAATAATAATAATAATAATAATAATAATAATAATAATAATAATAATAATAATAATAATAATAATAATAATAATAATAATAATAATAATAATAATAATAATAATAATAATAATAATAATAATAATAATAATAATAATAATAATAATAATAATAATAATAATAATAATAATAATAATAATAATAATAATAATAATAATAATAATAATAATAATAATAATAATATAAATAATAATAATAATAATAATAATAATAATAATAATAATAATAATAATAATAATAATAATAATAATAATAATAATAATAATAATAATAATAATAATAATAATAATAATAATAATAATAATAATAATAATAATAATAATAATAATAATAATAATAATAATAATAATAATAATAATAATAATAATAATAATAATAATAATAATAATAATAATAATAATAATAATAATAATAATAATAATAATAATAATAATAATAATAATAATAATAATAATAATAATAATAATAATAATAATAATAATAATAATAATAATAATAATAATAATAATAATAATAATAATAATAATAATAATAATAATAATAATAATAATAATAATAATAATAATAATAATAATAATAATAATAATAATAATAATAATAATAATAATAATAATAATAATAATAATAATAATAATAATAATAATAATAATAATATATTTTTAAATTTTTTTTGGATTTTGCTACTACAAATTAACAACAATTGTTAAAAACTAATATCAATAGCTTATTTTGTAGCCATTTTCATGCCGAATCTAATACACTTTGGTGTTTTTGTTTCAGATAAACTGTTTCCGAGACATCATGTGGGAGCCGACCTGCCTCCAAATTATGGCGTTCCGTTTAAATACGAATTTTGTGTAAAAAAACTGAAAAAAAATTAATAAAAAAAATTGTGTTATTTAAGAATTCATTTATCATTCCTAACAACCTTTAAGAACCCAAAAATAGCCCAATAACCCAAAATTAGTCGACGAACTAGACTACATTCTTTATAATTCGAGTTGATGATTCGAGTTAAAATGGACTGATCATTTGATTAATTGAATTAAATTTAAATATGTTTTAAAAGACTATGATAATGTTGTGATATACCATCTATCATACTGAGCCATATATACCTAGCATATAACAGAGTTTAAGAGTTTGCAATCATTGGCTTTACAGTCAACGACTTCAGGTTATGATTGCCATTGCTGATTTTTTTTAAATTTAAATCGCAGTCATGACTGCAAAACTAAATTGTTTGCAGTCCTTAAATCTTTTGAAAAGATTGCAACCCCTTAAGTCTTTGTTGAAGTTCTAAACAAAGTGCATACAAAATTCATTTTTGAATGCAATCAAAAGACTTCAATTGACTTCAAATTATTTTACAATTTCTGTCATTTAAAATATGTCAGACTGATTTCTAATGACTTCATTGACTTCAAATTAATTACAATTGAATGCAATAAATGACTCCAAGGAGCACGATTTCAATCATAGTGAATGAATCAAAAGACTTCAATATAAATTTTTACCAATTGGTTCAAAGTCATGACTTCAAATTATTGCTGATTTCAAAACTTGAAGTGATTTAATCAAAAATTTACTCAGGGGAGGATCTCATGAAACTCGACCAAAAAATCTATTATTTTTCTATTAATTTTTCGATAGCTTGCGATGTGTAGAATATGCTCCCAAAGTGGTTTGGCCGATAACGATTGCATAAAAATGTTATCGCATACTAAGGGAACAAATATTTTAATAAATGAACTCGAAATAATCGTTAACCAAATCTTAAAACGCGTTTTCTGCTATCATCGAACAAAGCAAACAGATTTAAATGTATTACTAGTAAAAGAATAGTTGTAGAAATAATGGTAAAAAAGTAATATAAATAGTGGTAGAAAAAATAGAAATAGTTGTGCAAATAGAAGTAAAATAATTAGTAGACAAAGTAGTGTAAATGGTAGTTAAAAAAGTAGTATACAATAGTAGTTGAAATAAGCTTATTACACTATACCATCATACCAAACCAATTTTTCTATATATTATGTACAATAAAAGATAAGAAGATATATAAATATCCTCCCATGCCATCGTATCACACCATTATATCACACGTAGTTGATTAAACGCAGTAGATTATATAAATAGAGTAGCAATAATTTTGAGAAATATTAGGAAATAGTAGTAGGAAATAAATATTAGTAGAAAATAGTATTAGAAATATGCATGTAATACTAACCCATCATACCAAATCCTTCTTTTCATGCCATCGCACCATACGCAAAAGAAAATAGTAGTAAAAAATGCATATCCTGCCATACCATCATACCATAACAACATCCCAAACCATCATACCCTACCTTCATTCCACGCGTTGTAAAAATAGAAATCGAAAAAAGCTATTATTAATATTATTATAAATAATAACAGGAAATAGTAGTAGACAATAGTATAAGTAACTATTAGTCAAAAATAAAAGTAGAATTTAGTAGTAAGAAACCGTAACTATTATGAATAAACATGTCAACTTTTCATTCATCATCCCATACTATCATACCATTAATTTGTATCATACCATCATACACGGCTAAAAATGTTGGACTACCTTTTAATACACACTTTGGTTTAAATGAATTTTTAATCAAAAAAGTTCAATTTGAAAGGAATCAACTTGCATTCGTAATGATGCAAAATAAGCGAAACGTCTTTAACAACTGAATTGAAGGAGTAGATAAGGTGTTGGAGCAGAGGACGTGTGTTCAAATCATAAAATGGTCAGAGTACATTTTTTTTGGATTAAAAAATTTTAAATTGTTTTCTTGGATTAAAAAGACCAAAAATCTCTTTTTGGTGCTGTCCTATGTGCAATTCAAAAAAGGTTAAAATTTAGTTCAATTTTTTTAACCGTATACCACAGCAATAGATAGTAGAAAAATTGTAGTAGAAATAGTAGTAGAAATAGTTGTGAAAATTGAAGTGGCAAATTGTAGTAGAAAGGAGAGGTAAAGTTTTAGTGGAAAATAATTGATATTTAATAATATAGATATAGTAGTAGAAATGTTAGTCGGAAATAGTACTAGAAATAGTAGCAAAAAGTAGTAGTTGAAAATGGTAGTAGAATTAAGCACACACAACTCATCAGTTTCTTTTTCTGTTTATCTTTTTAGTCTAATTTATAAATTCTTGATCTATTTACATCTTTAACGGTCACGCTTTGATGAAGGGGCGTGTCACTCTCACGCATTAAGTAGTAAGAGACTTAACTATAACGGCTTATATTATTTTTTAAGCTTACGCCTGATTTTTTTTTAACTACACAACAGTGCCATTAAAAGTTTCACTTTAAAAATATCTTAAAAATAACGCAAAACCTATTCGACCATTTTTTCATCTCCCAAAAGATCAAAACTTAGAAACTACCATATCGAACAAATTCCATCCTGTATCCACAAGAACTCTTGCTAGCTTAAACTAAATCGATAATTTCATAAACTTTTGTATATAAATGGTATATCGATCTCATATGAAATTTAAAAATATGTAAAAACAGTTTCAAAATCCAACCAAAAATAAGGCATAATCTCTAACGATGTGGCAACACTGCTGTCAGCTGATTTATATACTAAGCTCATTAATAGATGCAAGAGCGCCATTGCAACAGCTTGAGAACGACTGCTCACACATACGTACATAAATTAAATACCTGCAACTAAAGATGGCGACGTCACAAAGCAGCGGAAACAAAATAAAATAAAATAAAAAGCAGCGAGTCAGCAGCGGAAGTGGCGCCATAAAGTACGGCTTGTTTGTTACACTAGCGCTGGTACAGCAGCTGTTTTTATCTTGGCGCTACTACTGCTACTTCTCGCTTTCTTCGCTGCAAGCGTTTTTGGTAGTGGTGGTGGTGGTGATGGTGATGGTGATGGTGATGGTTGTGGTGGTTATGCAAGGCCATACTTTCTTCCTGCGTAGCGGCGAGCACAAACGTGTTGATTTATTGATTTTGTGCAGCGCTTCATTTTATTTTTCCAATTTAAAAAGATTTTTGTTTCGTTTTATTTTGCTGTTTATACATACATTTACTTTATTTTGTTTTGCCAACATCATTCTTTATCGTCGTTGTTGTCGTTGTTGTCGCTGTCGACGTTGTAGTTTTCATCTCGCTGGGCGCTATATTTACAAACACAATACAGCGGAAGTGGTTTTACACATGCATGGCGTTGTGTGTGATAGTGTAAGTACATAAATAGGTTCAATAGTGAAGCTGAGTGTGTGTGTGTTTAAGGTAGCATATGTGTGTGTTTGTGACGATGGGAGCGATGCTGCTGCTGAGTTGATGACAATATGAAATGTTGTTGTTGCCTGTCCGCTTAAATGATGTCCCACCAAAAAGCATTGCTGCTGATTTTCTTCTCGTTGTCGTTGGCTTTGTTGTTGCTGTTCTTGTTGTTATTGCCTGGGGAAGGAAATGCTTTGCACCCGTTGCTATTGCTGCTTCTCTTGCCTCTGCTGCTGCTGCTGTTCTAATGAATTCCATGTAGTTGTAGTTCATCGTTAGTTTTGGCAAAAGTTCAATTTAGTGCACACAGTGGAAAAGTGCAAAGGATGTGATTTTTTTTTATACTGTTCACCTTCCTTGCACCCAGTTTTTTCTCTCTAACTGTATCCTTTAGTGCCATTCATTGCATTTTATTCAGTTTGTGTGGTTGCCGCTACTGTGACTGGCTTTTATGTGAGTTTCTATGGAAATATGAAGTATTTATATGCGGTTCACGTTGTTGTTGTTGTTATTATTGTTGCTTCGCATTCGAGAGTAGATAAATTTAAGCGACTTCAACTGATTTTTAAGTGGAATCGGTTTTTGTTGTTCGACTTGTTGTGGTTGTTGCTCGTACAATCTTTATCGTTTGTTTTGATAATGAAGCAGGACAGTAAAAATATGGCAGTCATTGCGAGAATTGTAAATACATGCTACAAAAGTCAATCGTAATGGATTGGATAAGTTTTATGTTGCATTATTCATACTAGGAGCTCCTTGTTGTTCTTAGCAAGCAAAAGGTTAAGGAATTTTTAATAAAAAGGCATTGTGTACGACCAGCACAAATGGCAGTAATGCTATAAAATAAATTCTTAGAAATATAAAATATAGCAATTAAGGGCCAAAAAACTCTTAGCTGAAATGGGATATGCTTTACAAGGAAACGCTCAGACAAGCTTTTTAATGCTTTAAGTATTCATTTATACAGTTTACTGATATTTAAATCCTACAAACTATGCAATTCACTTTAAATTAATAAATTTAAAATATTATTTAAATAACATAAATAATTTAAGCTTAAAGCTATTTGCAGGTAAATTAAAATCAAGTTCATGAGCATAGCTGTTACAAACACATGTTAATAAGTTAATTTACAGCTTAATTTGTTCTATGAAACATTACCTCTGATAATCTTACATTTCTAAAATTCCTTGAAGGTTTCTAGAGAATGAAATAATTCTACAATTCCACGGATGTAGTTTTACCAGCTAAAATGTGATACACAAATAAAACTGAAGAGGATAATCTAATATCTTTTAAGCATTGCAAACTGAGAAGCTTCCGTCGAATGTTATAAGATGGAAGAAAATTGGGCCATTGCATCTTTTTAAGCGCATACCTTGTTATATTTCTTTGGATTCTTTCAATGCAATTTAAATCTTCTTCTTCTCAATTCTTTTAGCTGCTTGTGGAGCATAAGGCCGCGGTAAGGCTTTTCCATCGTTTACGGTCTTTCGCTATAGTTTTTATTTCATTGAATGATTTCGCTGTTGACTCAATTTCTTTTTCCAGGGAACGCTTCCAGGTGAGTCTTGGACGTCATCGCTTTCTGCTACCCTGTGGATTCCTGCAGTGCTTGCCTGTAGATCTCGTTAGGCTGCTTTCGAAGAGTGTGTCCTATGCAACTCCATTTTTTTACAAATTTCATCGCCTATGCGCGTTTGTTGGCAATTTGCTCATAGCTCGGAGTTGCGAGTGGTATTCGGCCATATTTTAAGGATGCGTCTGAGGCATTTGTTGACGAAAACTTGTAAAATATTGACTAAGCTGTCTGACATCAGCCAAGTTTCGCTGCTGTACAGCAAGACTTATTAAAAAGACGTACGTAAAAAGGGTTCGAAAATAGTTCCAGTGATCCAATAGAACCAGTGACACATAAAGTGCTTTGAGTGTATGCGGATCCCTGAAGTCTTAGGTATTCCGCTTAATAAAACCAATCTTGGAATTGGATTTTGCGACAGTACAGCCATAGTGAGAGTTAAAACTAAAGTAAGAGTTGAATATTACTCCCAAATCCTTCGTCTCATGTTTAAGTGTCAAATTTATATTATTTGTTGAGTAATCATTACATATTGGGCTAATTTTTTTGGAGTAGGTAACCACACAGCATTTATTTATATTTAAATTAAAAATATTACTAATGCACCAAAACCAATATAAACTACATTCAATTGATTTCGACACTCCAAAGCGTTAATAATTTTACTTAAAATAAATAACAACTAAGAACAAGTCGATCTACCAGGCATAAAACTGTGTTTTTACACATGTTGTAAAAAACATGTTTAAAACACATCAAAATGAAATAGTTAGAACTGGACCTGATGATGTACGAATTGAATTGTACACCGAATCAAACAAACCCCGCCACAACCGCAAACCTTTAACTTAACCCAGTAGTTCCAGTCTTGAAGAAATCTCAAATGAATCAGGTACGATTATTCTTTATCCTTGACGAAGCATGCTGATTTGGCTATACATTGCATTGACGAAAATTTCATATAAATGTTCCAAATTCGTGCACGACGCAATGCAAAAACGTCGGGACTTATCATGCACGAACCCAATATCGAAATATTGAGAAAGTTTCGTTAACGAAAAGTAGACAAAAGTATAAAGAAAGTTCGTCAAGGAATTAAAATCATAACGTGTAATAAAATTCGTGATGGAATGTTATACCGAAATGTTGAAGAAGTGAAAACGCTGTATTATTGCAGTTAAGCCTCTGAACGATTCGGCGAATTGCAACAATCATGAATATCTTCAAGTTGTTTTAATAGAGTGGAAAAAGTTAGGCGCTGACAACCGCAGCTTTGCGTTATATTTTGTATGCATTTTTTTTAAGTCCAGCAGCTCATGCAGAAACTTCCTTCAAGAAATCATCACGAAAAGTTCGTCAATGATACCGCAAACTACTGGGAAAGGAAAACACACCCAGTAAAAAAACATGCAATCGCTCCTATGAGGAGCAACAACAGAGCGCTCTTTTGCTGTTTTATTCTATCAAAAAGTGAGCACTTGTGCTCTTGTGCTCTTTTACTGTTTTAAAAAATCAATAGGCGAGCAATCAATGAAAAAAAAGCACAGAAAGTAAGGCATGTGCTTTGTAAGAAACTCGATCATTATTTTCTGTGAAAAATCGGCCATTGGAGTCTAGTGGATAGTGCGCTAGACTAACAATCCAGAGGTCGCTGGTTCGACTCCGGGTTCGGGTGGTTCTTTACGAATTATGGAAAACCAAAAATCCACAACTAAATTGTGGGAAAATGTGGAATTAAAGGACAGGAACAACTAGGGCCTGAAAATGCTTGCCGAGGTTAAGGCATAACACACACTAGCCTCGGTTAAAAGCGATTGAAAGCATTGTCTTTCACGTCTGTTTCAATCAATTCTTCTAGCTAATCTATCCCTTTCCTTTCACGTCAAAGACCAAACCTTTTTTGTATAAGGCGCATGTTGGTTCTTTGATCTTTTAAAAAAAACAAAAAAAAAATTTAAATGTTCCTTTGCTGATCCATTTTGGATCATTTTTTGATCGCTCCTTTTGAGCTCCTCTGGGATGTTAAAGGGAGCGCTACCCTTCCTAGGACATGCAATGTTAAAAGAGAACACAAAATACACCTCGCTTGGATCAATAAGGAGCACTCCCAGATCGCTCATAGGATGATCCACTTTTCTGTTGGGCATCAACTCTGTAAACAATGTGAGTGTTTGAGTGTGTGATATGAATCACTATATTTTTTATTATTTACCCCCCCCCCCCCCTAAAAGTATGACAACACATTTGCTCTCAAACTTCACTACCACTATTCACCACTAGAATCAACCACCCTAAAAGTATGCCACATATTTTTCTCAACACTCGCTCCCACTATTCTCCACTAAAAGGCCTAGACATTTAGACGAGACACACTAATCATTTAACCTAAACACAAACCGTAAAAACTGTTTAAGAAGTCCCATAGCCCATCTACTTGTATCGAGAGTAAACACCAAATTATACACATTTTAGTGTATGAATCGTTTTGTCCGATGTATGGTTTGAGAGTTATGTCTAGAAAATGCACCAAAACTTATATATACTTCTATCTCTTAAGACAAAATAAATAGAGCGAAAAGGAGCTTAATTTGTGATCGAAATTCTTTTTCAATGATAAGTCGAAAACGAGGCTATATTAAGGCACCTCATGAACAATATTTGTTCGGCACAGTTGCTGAAGATAGTCCTTAGCTTATGGTATGATGATTCCCCAAATATTTCAAATCTACCGATAGCCATCCGTGAGCTGAAATATTTTGAAATAACCTCTAAAAATTGAGTTTTTTTGTAACCATATTGGCTAGTGTAACAGTTGTAAAAAATAAACTGTCAGAAATTGTAGCCCGGAAAAAACTCTTCCAATCTGCATAAAATCATTCAAATTTTTGCATTCGGATTACAGATAATGCGGTTTTTTATGCATTTTTTAAAAATTTATTTTCACTAGAATTCAAAAAACTTAACTATTTCTACTGCGATCCTCTCTTTCAAGGTTTTGAGTGCTCGCATTGATTCCTAGTCAGAATTGCTTAAACTGATATATTTATATTAAAACTAAAATATAAATTACAAATTAAACACTTATCTAAATAATATTGTAAGAAATTAAAAAAAATAAAAATAATTAAGTTAGATAGTTTAAATCATACTTGATTTTAAAAACAAATTCTAGTTGTTCTTATTTTGACCTTAAGCTCAATAAACGCTTTTGAACTATCAAACAACTAGAATTTGTATTTAAAATCAAGTATGATTTAAGCTATCAAACATTTAGAATTTGTATTTAAATCATATAAAGTCAACATAATAAATATAGAGGTCATTTAGGAAAAAACTTTAATAATGAAGTTATTTGAATTTTAAAAGTTTTTTTATGAAAATAATATAAAAAAATATGAAAAATATGCTTGAAAAACAGCGTTATCTTTGATCAGATTGCAAACATTTACAATTTTTTCTATCGCTAGAGTCGATGATTTGGAGAATCATCATAAAATAAACCAAGGATTATTTCGAGCATTTGTGTCGAAAAACTTTTTTTTCTATGTTGCGTGAGGCGCCTTAGGCTATATATTTAGCTATAAAATAAGCTTATTTCATTGCCAAAATAACGTTTTCAGCCTAAGACTAATTTCTAGCCCCGGAATCCCGGGACTCGAAACCCTAAATCCCGAGATTTTATTCACAAAAAAGTATAAAAATTTTCAGCAACTATAAATGCAACTGCAATGTAAACGTTGTTTTTTTTCAAAATCAAAATCACAGTGTTCTTTAAATCTCCCTATATTGTAAGTTTATAATAAAGTGGAATCGTATTTGATATTTTTGAATATTTTTGTTTTTCAATTTGAAATAAGTGTTGAACATTTCTGAAGTATAAGAAATCAGAACTTTTTTATTTAATAAACTTATTATTATAATTTAAATATTTAAAAATGTAGCAAATATCTTTAAGTAAGGACCGTACAGAGGGCGGATTCTGAAAAACACTAAAGCTAAATCTCAACCGCTAAAGCTAAATTTATAGTTTTTAGCGATATTGCTATTCTAAAAAACTCCATCGCTTATTTTCATGCTAAAAATTTAGAGACTGGACGAGCTTTTAATGAAGAATAAAATTAAAGCTGTTATAGCTATATTTTTAGCGATTGCTGCGATTCTAAACTTTTTTTAGTGATTTACAGAAACTCTAATTTTATTTTTAGATATAATTTTAGAGTTCAATATTTTGTTGCCGCTTAGTTCAAAATTAAAAGATTTTTCAATTTAAATCGTAATTTTTGACATATATATTAAGAAAAATTAATGCTTTGTCACTTTCGAATATTTTCAAAGAAAAATATACCAATTTAAAGCACTTTTCCGAAAATTTGCTGTTTGTATTTATCACTTGTATTAATATTAGGGGTATTCACGTTACAGTGCACTTGCCTGTGCAGTTGAGGACTGTTAGGTTTTCGTGAACAAGCCACTAACACTTTTTCCATGCTGTCAAATTATTCAATGCACACAAGAGCACAACTGCTCAAATCTTCAAGTTTTAGGCTGCAGTAGAAAAGCACTTATGCAGATTTTTGATTTTGATATTTTGATTTTGTAAAGTGCAGAAGTCCTCAACTGCACTGGCAAGTACACTGAATCGTGAGTACCCCTATTGTTATCATATAACATGCCTTTAAAAAAAGGTTTCATCTCTTTAAACTTTATAAAAATTTATTAAATGAATTGGTAGTTAACAAATAAGCAAAAATTGTTGTGACACACTCTTATGTGATAATTCTGTATCACGAAGAAGCACACCAACGATAAGAATGACAGTTGAAGCAAAACAATTCTATATGGAAGAAAGTATTGCTTCTTGTGTCTTTCTTATCATTGGTGTGCTTCCACGTTATACGGAATAATGCAGTTAGTTTGCAATTAAGTCATTAATTGACAAGAAATTTTGCACCTAATTTTTAATATGTAAAATGTACTCTGAGTGCAAAATTTTGAAGAATTGAAGAATTGAAACCTAAGCCTCTAATAAGCCACAACTGTTTTGGTATTTAAAGTTGAACCAGTCAAAATAAATCCTTACTAGTTTTAACATAGTTTTATTCTATGGCAACACGAGAATATTTATTGAAAAATCATAAAGTACTCGTGTAAATATACTTAAGAAATTAACCACAAATTTTTAAGTATGTTTATTTAAAATATTTTCAAATAATTGAATGTTTTTATTTAGTACTTTTTATTTAGATATTGGTGCAGTTAGTAAACTATTTTATAAATAAGAAACAAGCTTATTTTAATTATTATATTAATTTAATTAAGGTTCGAAAAAACTTTAAAAAGTTTTCGAAAACTTTTCACTCGGATAATGAATTTTTGACAGTCGGAAGTGGAATTTTTGATATCAGTGAGGTGAGTTTTATTGTGCAAACTTCATGTAGCCCCGGGGACTAGTAGAAATTTTGGCAACCGGCACAAGAATTTTTGAGTGAAGCAAAAGTGTTGTGCTTTACCCTTACAAAATTGTTAGTATCAGTGTTTTGCTGTGTATTTTTTCTGAAAAAAGTAGTTTTATTTATGTTTCCGTATAAAAGAGAAGGATTGTGAATTGCTTTTAATATTTAGAAAATATTTGTTATTAGGCTAAAAATGCAGGCTTGAGGAGCAATAAAAAGCATGGAGTCACTTCTTTAATTTATTTTAGTGTCAATAAAAATTACTACAATTCATGTTTTCAATTTATTCCATCTCTAAGCTAATTAGGTAAAATACAAACAAAAAAATTGTTATTTTTTACAAATTTGTAATGTTAACACAAGTTTTGGTTTTATAAGTTATTTTACTTGGAACAGTTACATTGCTTGCAGCTCATAATATCATTTTGAATAAAAAAATAAGTTGTAGAAAACGTGGCAGTCAAATGCGTCTTCAAAAACTCGTTCATTCGCTGAGAAGACGTCAAAATTTCTGAATAACATTTTCATGTTTCATTTGGCACAGCAAAAAATGACAATTTTAATACAACAGATACAAATTTTTTTCAACTCAACATTTTCTTTCCTATAGAACCAATAGTGAAAAGTTTCCAAATGGCACACAGCCATAACCAAATAAATTTTTTGACACAAGAATCGCTAAAACAGCGCTTCCTGTGGCGAGTAGTAAAAGCAACATTTTTAGCTAGGTGATTTGAATTTCAGAATCGCATTTTAGCGAAACCGCTAAGGAATTGAACGAAGCATTTTTTTAGCAATTTAGCTATAGAGATTTAGCTTTAGCTAGGCGATTTTCAGAATCCGGCCTCAGGTTATGATTTATATTAAAAAAAAATCTTTATATCATAATCGTTATTTTCTAATTTAGTTTTTTTCGATCTGGTTTAATCAGATATTTTTTCAATCATAAATAAACAAGTATTTGTAAACACAAAATACAAAATGTGATTTCAAAATAAGACTTTATCTTTCAATGTAAGTTGAATTGTTTTCCTTATTTTTTACATTACAACTGTTTCACATCTTTGCCTGCATTATAAATTTCGATTTCGTTTTAGTGTCTTTTAAACGTTTTACAAACTTTTGACTGTTTTTGAATATTTTAAATGTGAATAAAGACTAGATTTATATTTTAAATAAAAAAAATAAAATAAAAAAGTAATATGAAATTATTTTTTCCAAAACGCAGAAATTAATAGAGAGGATTCCGGGATCAAGAATTTTAAATCCCGAAATACCGGGATTCACCAAAACTCTTCGGAAATGAAAGCCCTAGTATGTAGGCTACCATCAGGAAAGTTTACCACTTATTTTGCACCCTACTCACCGTGTTTACTTTGGCACCATATTGAATCAAAGGGTTAAAATTTGTTTTTCAAATGCAAAGTTTTGACTTTCGAGTCAAATATCTTCTCTGTTTATAAATATATTATTAATATAAATTTATCAGCGCATAAAGCCATGATAAAACAATCTATTAAGTAGCCTTGGCAACTACCTATTTTCTCACGAGCTGTGATCAACGAATGTCAAACAAAAGAATACTAAAATAAAAAAAAAAGTATAGCAGTGAGAGGACTGCCGACCGAAGCGAAAACCTATACATAAAATATTAGTATTTCCTGGAAGACGTTGTCCTGCCACGGTCCTCCTTACTGCCATATAAGAATTTTCATGCTAATAGGGGGTTTCGGACTATCCTCCATGTAGGATGGATTTGACAGGTCAGACGGACATGTAGGATATGCGAAAGCTCATACTGCAGCCCGCCCTACATGTAGAATGAAATCAAAAAGTTTGAAAAGTTCCGCTCTGATCTTGTTCTTCTCTGTGCGTCCTTGTTTGTAGATTTCCTTGGTAATTGTTGTTGGCGCAGTTAGCGGGAAATTTTTTGTAGGTTTTGTGAATTCTAATCGTGTAGCTGCAGTTGACATATGAAATTAGAATTATTTTTGTTAAGAGCTTATAACAATTTATTAAATTTTTTATATATTACTGAAACTATTTATTTTAAGGAAAAGTGTTACCATATCAAAAATACATATAATTAAAGTAATTTATTTAAATTATTTCATTATTGAATTAATATAAAAAATTAAAGCTTATTTACATCTATTAGCATCATAACACTAACACAATATACATGTTCACCATATCTATATTGCGTTGTGTATTAAAAATAGAAAATTCTAAAATTAAGAAATATCTATAGCTTATAAATTATATATAATCCATATAAGAAATTAAGCTAAACAGATTTAAAAAATAGAATGCTTAGGATAAGCAGACTTTAGTTATTCAATTACTACTAAAAATATTAATTATTTTGCAGGTTTAATACGTAATTGTTATCATATAAAAATACATAAATATTCTTTAAATTTCCTCAATGAGCTAAATTGTTCATATATATGAACTATATATATGTAAATATGTATATTAGGGCGGGTCGATTTATTTTTCGACAATTTCCCTATGATTTTCGTATTTTATGGGCTATTCCATGAAAATTTGCCGAAGGAACCATACCTCTATCGTTAAAATCGAGTCCCCTACTTTTTGTTGTTAGATTTTTTCCCAAATTGACGTTCGTATGAAATATTACCTACACGTTCACATCCATAACTCAAAAACTATCGATTGGGTTTAATCGCCGTTGGCGTAGGCGCGTTGGAAAGGTGAGCTCATTTTGATCAATTTACAAAAAAATCTCCAACATTGGTCCAACGGTTCAAAAGTTACGGGCATTTTTGTCCAAATTTTGGACCATTTTTCCATTTTTTTCAGACTTTCAACAAAAATAATGTTTTTTTTCACATTTTGTCTTTTACTACACTCAAATTGAATATTTTTTTTTTGATAATAGGTTGATAGATACTTTATTATCTCTTAATTTGAATTTTTGTAGAAAAAAAAAATAAAAAGGGGGAAAAATCAAAAAGTTGGTTTTATGTGTTATTTTTTTTAGCAATATCGCATGAATTAATCAACCGAATTCGATAAATTTGGGCTTAAACTCTTCGTTTTGAATTGTAAATTGTATTAAATAATGGATTGAGCCAAAAAATGGCCATGAAAGTAATATTCTTGGACAAAATCATGAAAAAAATGGAAAAATAGTCCAAAATTTGGACAAAAATGCCCGTAACTTTTGAACCGTTGGACTAATGTTGGAGATTTTTTTTGTAAATTGATCAAAATGAGCTCACCTTTCCAACGCGCCTACATATATATACATATATACATATGTATCTATATATGTATATATATATGTACATATATATACATTAGGGCGGGTCGATTTGTAGGGAGTGAAAAAATTCACCAATTTCCCTATGATTTCCGTATTATATGGGTTATTCCATGAAAATTTGCCGAAGGAACCATACCTCTATCGTTAAAATCGAGTCCCCTACTTTTTGTTGGTAGATTTTTTCCCAAATTGACGTTCGTATGAAATATTATGAAGTATATATATTAGGGCGGGTCAATTTGTATGGACGAATTTTTTGGTCAACGTCTGGCTCAGCGAAATTCGTAAAATACATGTAATTTCAAGACTTTTTCTCCACTACAGCATATACAAATTCTGAAAAAAAGCTGTGCGGACTTTCGTAAATAGATTTTGTTCTCAATTATAAAATATGAATGTATGAATGTATGTGTATGAATCTATTTACGAAAGTCCGCACAGCTTTTTTTCAGAATTTGTATATGCTGTAAGCCAGAATTTGCTGAGCCAGAATTTGACCCGCCCTAATATATATATATATATATATATATATATATATATATATACATATATATTTGTATTTCCCATACGGTAACACTTTTACTAAAAACCAAGGCTGTTAATTTCGCTCACTTTTTGAGCGAAAGTGAGCGTGCTCTGACAATGAGCTCGCTCAAAATGTGAGCTCGCCAAACTTTACAAAGTAAATGAGCGTTCACATTTTGAGCGCGCTCACTTTCTGAGCGGCGCTCACTTTTGATGAAATATTTTTAAACCAAATAAAATATAATACTTTAATAGAGGTAATGAAAACAAAAGTTCTCAGTCTTTGTTTTTTTACAAAACTTTTACATTTTTATTTATTATTTTTACATAATAACTGCATCTCAAAATTTTTGTCGAGCATGCTGCAACGTTGGTTTTGCTGAAAATCGTAATTTTTGGCATGAAAATGAAAAATCGTCACGTCATAATTAGTGCCAAATATAGTAAAAATGACGATAAATCGTCAATGCTCACAACACTGTTTACTTTCAAAAGTGAGCAAGCTCAAAAAGTGAGCCGCTCAGAATGTGAGCGCACTCAATTTTTTGATAAAAGTGAGCGATTAACAGCCTTGCAAAAAACAAATAGATTTAAAAATATTATATATACTCTTTAACTCATATGTATAAACTGTTTTCTAAATTAGTTCGATGTCATATGCTGACTGTAGCTACAAATAAACATCCACAAAAAATTAAAGCTTACTGTACAACAATAACTACTTAGCAAATTTACAACAACAACGCAAAGAGAATTACAAGATCCCAGCGGTTGCGCAGCGTTAGAGGGATTGAACCGAATTGGCGGCGTAAAATATACAGCACTTTGCATGCTATATTTTCTGTTTGCCTGCTAGCAAGCACTTAGCACTTGCTTGTGCTACTGGTGATGTCACTTAGAGGATGTTGGCTAGCAACAAATTTTGCACTGCACTTGCTGGTGGTGGCACTTGGAGGACGCTCGCCAGCAAAGAGAGCCAATTTAACTTGCTGATGTTGGAGACCGTTGGCCCAAAATAAAATTTGCTACTGTCAAAATTTCATCGTCCATTTGACACAGCAAAAGAGACAAATTTATTTCAACACACACAGATATTATTCAACCTGATATTTTATATCCTACCACGACTGAAAAGTTTCCTTTTGACACACAACCTTTATGAAAAAATTTATTAATAAAACAATGATAGCTGGCAACTCTGAAAATAAAATGGCGCAGTGGTGAAAATAAAAAGCCACTGACAAATACAGCAAGTGTGAAAATTGTCAAAGTTTGTTTGACGATATGTAATAAAATAAGAGCATGCATGTAATTATTTGAATGTTCAAAATATTCCTTTATCACAACTTAAAGATTAAAATGTTAAAACACTCAATCCATACATTATTTTTCCTGTTTGCAAACGAAGTTCCAGCAGAAAAAAGCAGAAAGAGAAGAAGATCGATCCATTTTTAAATCTCACCATAAATAGCAGCTGTTTGAGTAAAAGCAAATTTTTCAAAAATGTTGACAAATGCAACAACTGAAGAAATTGCCAAACTTTAAAGGCATATATATACCAATATAAACCGAATTAATAATTAGTTTTGGTTGCAAACATCTTATTGCAACCTAACTTAAGTATTTATATACTAACAAACAGATTATATGCATTAATTTCATGAGTTGCCAAGTGATTTCTTTGTGAGCTTGCGGCCGATTAAGAACAAGATTGACGATCACTGTTGATTTTTTTATGCACAAATACATGCAAACATTTTTGAGGTTATTTTTTGTAATTTTCCTATCTTGTTATCTTTGCTGTCTGTATTGGTGACGATTTCCTTGGAAAAATACGATGATGCAAACCAATGATTTACCCTCTACCAAAATCGTTCAACGCGCCTAAAGAAGTTTTCACTTCAAAAAATTTTGACACGAAACATTTTAGATATCTGCGATTTGCATCAGCTGCCAAAGCACGCTTTCGTTTTAATTTTCTTTAGCTTGACATTCGTTGAACGCAGCTACAATTGTCGCTACCACTATTATTTTAATATACTTCATTAAGCTTCATTAAGCTGAAGCAAAACTATCACTTGTTTTTTTTTATTTGCGCTTTGGCTTTAGAGATGTTGCTTTCATCGTCTTGAGGAAGAATCGAAAATGGACACCTTTTCAAATTATTATAATAGCAATGTTTATAAAAATTTAATTAATATGGATCGAGTTTAAATAAAAGATAATACCAAGCTACACACAAACAAGAAAGAACATTTTAAAGCAGATAACCAGCTATCTTCATCAACGGAATGAGCGAGAGGTCAATAAATATTATGCCAGCGAAACAGATAATCGCAGAAATGCCAATAAATTCCCTCAAACATAGCAAAATAAATGGCATGGCAACCAAAAAAAAAATCCAACAATAATTTATGCAGAACAAGATTAAACCATAACAGATAAAAATAAATAAAATAGAAAATAAAATAAGACAAGAAGGATTGAAATATTTTAAACAATAAAAGATTTACAAGAAACAGCAATGAATGAACAGGCTACACTGGGAAAAAAAGCATAAAATGTAATTAAATTTAATATTAAATCAGCGGGAAATTTGATTTTTGTAGTTTTCTTTCAGACAATTTTAAATAAAGTGTTTGGAGGCACAGTTTCGCAGCGTGCACACACTCGTGTTCGTTCATTCGCTCACTCTTTTGCCACCAACGGAAGTCATCTACAAAATGCCAGTCATATAATATTTTGTCATTTCCGGTTGAGCTTCCCAGAGAGTTGAGCTCGCGCTGAGCTACGCTGTGGTTTATTTTAGGACTACGTCGCGGTACGTAGAACCCGCAATCTGTGACGAACGGCTGGATGCGAATTTCAGTTAAAGTAGTAGCGGGGCTACACAACGTGGTTAGGTAAGAGGGGGGGAGGAGGAAGTGGAAAGGTTGTTTAAAAGAGGTAGGTTTACTGAAAATTGTTGGACTTTATGAGGGTATTTTACGTAATCGTCCTCTGCAGTATGTAATCCAGTTGCAAAATATTTTTGTTGGGCATGCAAAGCAATTTACCGTTATCCGCATGCAGCACACTGAAACAGAACAAAAAAAAAACAGCAATAGCAGCTACAAAATGTTTACTTCAACAGAAGCGCAATAATTACACCAAGCCCAAAATAACGCTACGCTATACAGATTATGTTGATTTTTGGTGATTTTATTTTGTATTGTTTTTTTTTTTTTATTTAATATTGTTTTTTGGCAATCTGACGCTGGTTCTCAACCATCGCTGTAGCAGAATTCAAACAAATTTACTTAAATCGTTATGGTATACAAGGGATCATTTTTGAAGAGTCACTAGTTTATAGAATCAATAAATGATTTTGAAAGGACTGTAATTAAAATTACACAAAAAAAACCTTAATAACGAAAACTACTATAGATAGAAATGAAAACAAAAAGTATAGCGAAAGAAGTTTTGTGTCTTTCAACAGTCCAGAACTACTCATTTAGAGTAATTTTCAAAGGATTTTAGGTTGAAGACCTTAGTTGGTAGTATCTAGAATATAAGTTTGTTTATGTCAGTTATTTTCTAAATAAACTTTTTATAATAGTTATAATAATCAAAGGATATGTTATAGTATCGTGTTAAGAAATATAAAAGCTTTTTCCGTTATTCCACATTTATTTCGTTTTTAAAGTAATTCTTACCACTATGGAGATCTTATGACTGCTTAAAGTTTTTAACAGGAGTGTAATCAGAATCAATAAATAACATAGAGGAACTGGAAGATAGTTGCAACAGACTGAGGGCCAGTTTTTCAGTGCTAGTTTAACTCTGTTTGAAGTTTAAACTTAAAGTTTAAACCATGAATCTAGTTTTTCAGTGAACTTTAATCGAAGTTTAAACTCCCAATGTTGGTGAGTTAAGCTCTAGTTCACTTGCTGTTTCACATATGATTGATATGACATATGATTACTTGGCAAGAGAATTAATTAAATAAAAGTGCAAATTGAAGGCAACTCGAAATAAAATGTATTCATCATCGGACCAGGAAGATCTAAGTGATGCTGAAACTTATCAGCTTTTAAATATTACAATATTAAGATTCATTTATATCCAAACTACTTTAATTTGTATGGAGAGAAAAGTTGTTACGATTGATTTCGACTTTCAAAGGCGTCAGCTTATGTGGCCTGGACAGGAGCGTAACTAGCAGGGGGTAAGGGGGTAAAATACCCTGCCTACTTTTTTAGAGTCGGCCTAGTTGTTATTTTTTACTAACATTGTTTAAAATATTGATTTTTATAAACAATAATTATGAACGCATCAAAGCCAGTCGTACCTTTTATTGCCATTTTCATAACAAAAACCAACTTTAGTCGGCTATTTCATTTTAATTCAAAACTATCTTCAGTCGGTCAATTCACTTATAGTCGTACCTTAAACAAACTTCACTCGGCTAACTCACTTTCAGTCATACCTTAAACGAACTTCAGTCGGCCAACTCATTTTAAGTCGTATTTTAAACAAACTTCAGTCGGCCAACACATTTTAAGTCGTATCAGCGTTGAATTGTTGTAAGAGAATCCAGTGTTCCTTTGTGACAATATGCAGAAAAAGTTCAGAAAATAGTAGTATAAATTTTGTTAACAAAGTACGGATATAGTAATGCATAGTAATGTAAAAGAGAGCAGCGGACCAAATGGAAAAAATGGACCGTTTTTAGTCCAATTGTGCAACCGTGTCCTTGACCAAAAATAAAAACGGAAAATGATATTTTTGTTTGACCAAAAAAATATTAATGATTTTTGTTAAAGATTTAAAAGATAAAATAAGATTACTATTTTTATATCTGAGCAAAAACTTGAAAATCATCAAATAATGATGAATGCTTAAGCTTTTGGATATAGCTTAATGATAACAGTTCCTGATACAAATACCTTGTCAAAAAATTGAAAAAATAAGTGGAATAAAAAAAGCCCAAACAAACAAAGGTTTACTCAGTCGCCACACATATTTCAGTTTTTAAAACCTAATACATTTTTGTTGAACTTTCTGAGATTGAAATTTTTATCCAGAAATACTCAACATTTGTAATAAAAAAATTTAATGATCAAAATCGGCCAGCATATTTAAAGAAATTTTCTTAGCTCAAGAACTCTGTGTAAAATCTTTAATTTCATAGACTTAACATTTTAAATACAACTATAATAAATAAATAAATAATGAATTTAAAGGATTTAGTCAAACTATTGATAAAAGTTCCGTTTTAACTTTAAAACTCGAGATGATGGCAAAAAGACCACCATTTTAAAATCTGCATTCAAAATTCATTTATTATAAAGCATCGCTTTATTTCATTGTTGATGTTCAAAACTCTAAGAAAATTGACAAGTGGGCTTGAAATGCTGCATATTCTCTATCAAACCAACTCATTTCTGTGGACTTTATTATAAGTCTTGTTTTATGAAAAATGTGCAAGTAAATATGAAACTCCTGACTGAATCTCTTGAAGCCGTTGAACTTAATATTTTAGATGCTATGAAAATTTAAATCCATTTCTTTTACCCTTAAAACATTAGAAAAACTAAATTCGGACTCTGAAGGTACGGATAACTTAACTAGTAGTGCTGTTAGATTGTTAAAATCTTTTAATGTTGATGCTGAAAAGGAATTCTCAATTTGCCATCGCCGTCGTCTTGTGCTGAAACGTTTGGATGATAACAATGCCAACGCGGCTTATTTTTCAATGAACTGTTTTTATAGAAGAGAATTTAAACTTGTATTGGATAAGATAACCTCACTGATGCAAGATAAATTAAGTAGTTGCTTAGAAACAATAAAGTCTCTGTATGAACTCTTTAATCCAATTCTATCTTCTACTTACTTGACCCAAAAGTGAATTCTGCATCAATAAAATTTTTACCAAAAAATTGTTTGCCGGATTCACTTCAATTGAAAGCGGAATTTGAAGTATTCTATGATCTATGCGAAGGAGTAGAAACTCTATCAAGTACAGCTAATGTTTCAGAATGCAATAAAAAATCACTTCCTGCAGTTAAAAAAATGTCGCATTTGCTGTGCCAGTGCCTGTTACTGTTTCAGGAAATGAGAGAATGTTCAGCAAATTAAAATTAGTTAAAAATTATTTAAGAACCACGAAAAGTGACTCACGTCTACTTATTAATACTTTCATCGGAAAAGGACATAGTCTCATTAACTTAGATAATATTGCGCAGCAATGGGCTACCTCAAAAAAAAAGAAGAATTAATATTTAAATGTTATACTTAAAAATATAGTTTGTATTTTTGTTTAATATTTTAATTAATTTAATTAAAAAAATTGAAAGCCCTATTTATTTTTTAACACCGAAACCGAAAATAAATTTTTAAATGCTGAATTCGACAATGTTGAAATACTTTTATATGATAGAGGGAACGGTATGAAAACTGCCTTTAAGGGATCTTCTTCACTACTATGTATATGTGGGTTAAATATTTCAGGATTTCTTAAAACGGTACCAAAGATTAACGAGCTGAGTCCGTTTGAGCTGAAACTGTTTTGCATTATATTTTTTACTGTAAAATCTCTAAGATTATTACCTACAATCATATACTAAAACCTAAAGCTCGAATTTTTAAAGCGTTAAAAATTTAAAAAATAGGGTAATTTTTCAATTTTTGTTTTGAAAATGGTGCCAAAAACAGGTATGAGGTTTAGTTAGCTGATTATACGTAATCTTATACTTTCAAGTATGATCGTGTAGATGAACTAAAAAATTTTTCAGTTACCTGTTGTAAAGGCTGAGAAATCGTTGCCACTTTTTTGGATTCGGAAAATGTTTTTTTGGACATTTGCAAAAAGCTTAAGAGAGCAGATAAAAGGCCAAACCAAAAAAAAACTCAAAACATACTTAATTATATGTATTTTGATGTACACAAATTTTCTTTCATCATTAAAAAAAGTTTTTAGTAAAAATAATTACAGAGTGTTTTTCTTAGCCGTTCAAATGAAAAAGACGCCTTGAGATTTATTTGTATTGTTCGAACGGATGCGTAACTTTATATAATTCAACTATGTTGTATTTAAAAAAAAGTCGGAACTTAAGGGTATCCAGTTGGGCGAAATACATTGATACCCCTCCCCCCCTAATCAAAATGGCCTCGGTACGACCCTGGTCCTGTAACTTATTCAACCACATATTAAAAATAAAACATCTTGGTAAATAGATCATTTCCTTTAGTACTTCATTGCTTTGACAAACACACAAATATTCTATAAGAATTTTTTCCAGTCCAACCTGTATGCTAACTTGAAATGCATTGCAAGAATACTATTTTGAAAGATTTTTTATTGTTGCAATGAAATAAGTAATTGTTATTATATTTCGTTTTTAATTCCAACATTTGTTACAGGAATAATGCCTTAACTGCTGAAGAAATGCTCCTGATAACATTAAGGATATATGCAACTGGAGGAATGTTGAGATCCATTGGCGATATTTATAACGTTTCAACTTCAACAGTTTCCAAAGTGGTCACAATTGTGTCACATTGCATAGCTCAGTTAAGAGAGCAATTTGTAATATTTCCAACCACTGCCGAAGATCTGTTCGAAGACAAGCAACGGTTTTAAGATTCCCTAAAGTAAAAGGAGCCATCGATTGTACTCATATTAAGATAATATCTCCAGGTAAAATATAAACTTCATGAAATGTTATTAAAGTACTTAATAGTTAATAATTTTAAATATGTAGGTGAGAGCAGTGCTGAACTTTTTCGGAATCGGAAAGGCTTTTTTCCATAAACGTCCAAACAATATGCGATGCGGATTTGAAAATGATCAATATTGTGGCACGATGGACGGGGTCTGCGCACGATGCAAACATTTTAAGGAACTCGAGGATATATGCCCTCCTTGAAAATGGAGAGTTTGGTGACAGCATTATTGTCGCCGATAGTATCTGCCTGTCCCAAGCCAGGAATAGAAGCGGTGAGGATTTGTTATTTGATGGGCAGTTCATGGGGCACGGCCCATGAACTGATCTCATAATGAATTCATTCTTGAGGCACAGCTCTTGAATGTTCATCTGATCACTGTAAAAGAAAAAGGTTTACCTTGAGCCTTGGTTATTGGTTGCCGAATTCTTGGAGAAAGCATGGTTTTGATATTAAGTTATCATAACACCGTCATTGTTATATGCTTTTGATGGACGATCATTCCAACATAACTTGAAGAGCGGGGACAGTCATCCATCAATGATGAGGGGACCTGATCTATCGTTGTTCTGCAGACCTTATATTAGAATGAAGGTTTTATGTAAGAAACATTAAATCTTGCGACCGTAGTATAAGCCAATTGGTATACAACGGCTAATGCTTCCTAGTTTTCTGAAAGAGGCTTTTTATTAAGTCTTAATTAGATTAACGAAGTTGCATAAGTAGGATTGTGGTTTACTCGGTTTTACTGAGAAACCAATGGTTATTTTTTAACCTAGTCATGTACAATTCTAATGGCTGAAGGTATCACAGTCAAATATAAATATTCTAAGAACTTTTAATCTGTAAGATGGGATGTTGAAGAGCCTTGTCAGGTGGAGCCTTGAGCCCAGGTATTGACTGTCCTTGGGTTTGGCCCTCAGGACTTAAATTTGCTCTGGCATGTATTTAGACCAGGAAGGACGGTGTGAGTTACACTTAAGTTGAACTCGGGTTGGTGATTCCCTTAAATTACTAAGAGAATGATGGTAGATTGAATCTCGCTAATTTCAAACAGCAAATGTTAGGAAGGTAAGCAACTACCGGATCAATATACTGTAACCTTTGGAATTTGAGAATAGGCGACGGGGAAACCTAAATAGTCTGAGTTGTGTCCACTGAGATTGAGGAACCTGATGATATAGTGACAGGCCTAATGATGTTTCCGCCTTAGTTTTTCATGTCAGAGAGTGATGACCTTTGATATGATGTAGATGCTTATTGCGGCCAAAAAGTAATGGGTTATATTATTGGTATTGATACTGAGATAACCCAAGGTTATTAAAATAACCAATTCATGTATAAATTCAAGTAGCTGAAAGTGCCACGGTCATGAATTGCGTCAATCTGACGACAAGATAGATGGGGTTCTGTTGCATGTTATTAGGGGAACCTTTCAAGGTGGTCTTTTTTTAATTCCGAAGGGGCGTTGGCCGACGCTTAATATTTGTCTTAAGCTTTGGAATATCGTTGAATTAAGCCTTCGCTGCAGGGGTCAACGTTAAAAACATAGTGGCTTTCTGTCGCCGATAGTGGATATCCAAACAAAAAATATTTGATGACTCCTCTAACAAATATTGAAGAAGCAGAAGAAAACCTCTATAATGAGTCTCAAATAATAACACGCAGCTGTGCAGAGAGAAGCTATGGTGTTTGGAAAAGACGTTTTCAAATTTGGTCACTTGGAATTCGCCTTAATTTTCCAAAAATCCAAAGTATTGTGCTAGGATGCGCACTCTTACACAACATCTGTTGCATTAACAATGAAACAGATCTGCCCAGCTTATCTGTAGAACCTGCAGACGCAATAGATTTTGTACTATCGGTACCAAACAATCGGGCTAGGAGCAGCTCAAACTCCAGTAATATTCAACGACGTGTAATAATAAATGGATATTTTAAAAATTTACTTGAAAATTAAAAGAAATATTTCCATTTCATCTTAACCCTATTTTAATTCTCATTTTTTATTGTCCATTTTTTATAACAACTTTTTTAGTGAAATATCCACTTTGGACAAGTGAAATATCTTTTCATTTTTCACAAACGTATTTTATTAATATTAATGTTTACATATAAGTAAAAGTATTTAAAAAAAATTCATTTTAAAACTAAAAAAAATAAGATTTTACATTAAAATTACAGAATAAATATAATTATTGCTGGTGCTGGTTGCAAGTTTTAAAATAAATTTGAATTCAACCAGAATGGAAAAAATAAGGCTTGGAAAGAGATCAAAAAATAATTTAATTCGCAGTTTGGTTCAACGTTCAGCGATATGTAGGTGGTGGTCCAAAAGCAAAATCCACTGTAACTGCTACCAACAATAGTATAATGGAACTAGGATGAGTAAGCTTTAAGCTATTTTTGCAGCAGTTGAATCTCTTTTAGTTTCAATTCGTTTTCCTTCTTTAAGAACTTCATCTTTATACGGCTTTCTCTTTTTAAAATTTTAATTTCTACTTTCATTTTATCTCCTTTTTTCCTGCCTACGTCAGCTCAAATATCTTGCGTGCCCCTTTGCTTTTGTTGTTTCAGAACACCTTGCCTTGGCGTCCTTAAAAGGTTAGGTGTGTACTTAGCCCAGGATGTTGCATTGTTCTCTTTATCATCTAAAGTAAAAGATGTAAAAATGTGTAATGTCTTGATATCAAAGTTAACTTTATGTATAAATAAAAGTACCAGTTTCATGTTGAAGGATTGAGGTTGTATTCTTTTCACCTGGTAGTGGAAAGCACATCTTAAAAAGTTAAACATAATATATCGCCCATTTCAGATTGAGGTGACTTATCAGTCGCACTGACCATCTCTGATTTGGCTCAAATTTCGTTCCTAGATTGGTTTATTGCTTAGAAAACCAAATCCGAAGTTATAAATTTTTAGCACCAGTTTTCAAGGCCAAAATAGGGTGTATTTTAAAACAACGAAGCTCACTCAATTTAAATCCGGTTATGGAACAAATGGAAAGGTTATTTTGTCTTTTTTAAGAGAAAAATATAAAAGATTTGGAAAAATTGCAGTAAGTTGGCCCATTCTTAATTTCAAAGTTTAATGCCATGCCAACAACAGACGCTATAATTTATTTTCAGTTTCTTTATTTTGGTTTCTTGTACGTTTCAATATCTTTCCAACGATATAAAATTAAGGTGTGCTCTTGAAGGGTCCAGAAGTTATGTTAAATGTGTTAAAGAATTTTTAATACAAATTCAGCTAGCTATCAAAGCTTTACAGCATACAAAAGTTTTATATTTATTTCTATATTTTTATTTTTCCAAAAGTTTTATATTTTCCCCTTAAAAAAGACGAAATAACCTTTCCAATAATACCTTTATTACGAAAATCGGATTTAAATTGACTAAGCTACGTTGTCTAAAAATAGGCCCTATTTTGGCATTCGAATGGCTGTGGCTCCGCAAAAAAAAACTTTTTGAAACTTTAAACTCCGGAATTGGTTTTCTTAACAAAAATTTTAAGTTTTTAAACAACAAAAGTAAACACGTTTGATTGCTACTAGCAGTAGTCAGAGACTGTTGTTTTTACTTTCAACTACTACAGTACTCCTAAAACTGCAAAAAAACTCCCCAAAAATTGCAATTTTACTACTGTTTAAAAGTATAAAATGACAATGGTGTATCATACATGGTTTGTAAAAAATAAAACCATATTTGGACACCAGATTATAAATTATGTAAGGCGCTGACAAAAAATAATATACCAACTTGGAATTTTTTGATGGGACCATCAGAGCCTTAGAATTTATTAAGCAATGCCTAAAAGTGTTCTTAAGCAATTGGTTAGAACATTTTCATCCAAACGCATTTATTAATTGTCAAATTAAATATCACTCTGCTCAAAACCCAATCAGTTTTGTTTTTTTTTTAACCGTCTAAAACAAAGTCCAATTTTTGGAAAGTATGCATTTTTTATGACATTTTTAACAAGTCAGTTTTGACTCTGACTTATACTCGAATCAAACGAGGCTTTGAGTTTGACTTAGGTATTGATTCTGATTTTGATCCTGACTCTGAATTTTATTTTGACTCTGAAGACTCGTATTCGGACTCTCACTCGATAATCCGAGTTTTGCTTTAATTGTGAGTTTGGCACAAACTTCAACTCCAGCAAAAATCTTCAAAAAATTAATGACAAACTTTATCAAAAGAGTTATTGAAATTTGTATATTTGTTTCCTCTTTTCAACCACTGTGAATTGTGTCTTATCTCTGTTTCCTTTTTTTTTTGGGCACAAGTTACGATATTGCGAAGTGTTAAGTTGTTAAAATGTTGTTAGCCGGCTACAACTGTTTTTGGCAAACATTCTTCAAAATTACCCATCAATAAAACCAAAACACAAATAATTTTTATTACCCATAAAAAAGTTTAAGACCAAACGAATTTCTTTAAATGTAAAACACAAATCGAAAGTAAAACAAGCAACAAAAAAAACAACAACATGTCAAAATCACTGTATAAATATTCAATGCGGTGTAGAAACATCCTTTTTGGTGTCTATTTTTAGTTTTGTTTCCTTCTGAGAAAATAAGAAATTCTTTAACAACAACAGCAATATCGACTACATTTCACGCTCATCTTTTTGTTGTTGTTTTACTAACGCTATTGTTCTAAGCGGATAATGGTGATAGTATGACGTGCTTTTGTTGTTGTTGTTGTTATTGTTGTGCTTGCTGGTTGATGATCCTTCGACTGATGTTTTATTCTAATTTTTTTCCTCCCCCCCCCCACCCCCTTCAATTGCATTAAATGCGAAACAGAAAATTTTAACCAACAGTGCATAAATCGATGGTGGCTCCTTTTTTCTAGCCTGTCTATCGGTCCTGACGATTTGCTTTGTCTGCTTGCATCGTTTTATTACTTGGCTTGTTTTTCTAGCGGATATTCAAATTTGTGTAAAGCGTTTCGCAATCGTTGTTTACAGACAAACAATCCAAATCCGTTTTGATGCGTTGCGTTCCGTTGCACTGCCGCCATTGTTCAACTAGCGCATCCTTTCTCATCCTCCCACCCCGACTCAATCATCACAATACGACTTACCGTGACGTAGTCTAATGCACATTCATTGCTTTTAACTTTTGTTTTGTTTTCATCTTTTTATTTTTGTCTTTATTTAAATTTTAATGGATTGAGCCAACGACTCGTCGTGGGTGCAGAAATCCTTAATTGGGAGCAACATGCAAGGACAACGCGAGCAAGATGCGACATAAGAGATGCAAAGAGTCGAGGGTGCAAGGATGCAAGCAACGAACGTCAAGGCAAAAAGTAATTTTGTTTTATTTAATAATTGGTAACAATAACAACAGAAGCAGCAACAGCAGCAACAACAAAAGCAACAACAACAGCAACAACAACAACAACGATGTCGAGTGGTATGTCAACAGATTTGGGTGGAAAATGCAATTTATTGTCAACAGAGAGTAAAGTTGTTTTTGCTTTTGTTGTTTGTAGTGATTGTTGTGTTCTTTGATGACTTTTACTGTTGCATGCTTTCAGGGGCATTAGTTGAAGTCAAGAAAAGTTGCAATTTCAAAAGGAAAAAATTTTGCAAATTTAATAAAATTTTATACAGATTTCATATATTTCAAAAATAAATAAAAAGAAAATGTTTTCCTGAAAATTTGAAAAGTTTTTGGCTTTATCTTTTTGTATGACTTAAGCAGGCATTGTTCTCGTATTATTCAAATTATTATCATGTTGCATAATAAGTTTATCTCATTTAAAGATCGTCTACGAGTTGAAAAAAAACTACCACCAGCTCCTGCCTTTTGTAGAAATTTATCCATGTTTAACACAAGAAATTTTTGAAACGCACCGCCTGCAGCCAACATATTAAAATGTCATTCAACTTGACACCTGCACTTTATAGCCAAAAGCTGCATCCAACCAGCATTAATATTTTCTCCTTCCCGCGAGCGTCCTCGCCACTTCAAACATCAAAAGCACATAGGAAAAAATTAAAATAATATCAAAAAACAAAAACAAAAATAATATAATAACTTTGGCTCGCTCACTTCGCGGCTCCTTGTCTCCTTGTTTTGTTTGTGTTTTTGTTGTTGTATTTTTCTTTTTGTTTGCTATGTCTTCGTTGTTATGTCCTGCATATCCGACGTATTAAAAGCTCGAGTTGTTAGCAAGACCAACAGCAGCAAGAGCAGTGGCATCAACTTAAGCCCTAATAGCATCAACGACGACAGCAGCAGCAGCAGCAACAACAACAAAAAAAACAACAGCCACAACAACTACTAGAACAACAGCCAAAGCTACAGCCGCATGAATTTTCTTAACACGTTTAGCGCAAGCTTTTAATGTCTTAATTATGAAAATGTGTTAAGACGCTGCAGGAGATATTTTAACATTTGTTTTAGTAATTTTCTTTGCCATTTTAAAGGCAATTTTGTTATAATTCTTTTGTTGTCCTGTCTTTACTTGACTCTCTATCTTGACTTGACTCTAATTCTGAATTTAATCTAATTTTATCTTTTTGACTTTGATCATTGTCTCTTACTTTTACTTCAATCTAAAGAAACTCTGACTCCGATCTTACTTTGAATTCAATCTAAAGATGCATTCACCTTTTTCGGGTCTTCAAATCAAACGATCTTACTTTGAATGCAATCTAGAGATGCTTTCACCTTTTTCGGGTCTTAGTTTTGACTCTGACCTATACTCGAATCAAACGAGGCTTTGAGTTTGACTTAGATATTGATTCCCATTTTGATCCTGACTCTGATTGACTCTGAGGACTCGTATTCGGACACTCACCCAATAATCCGAGTTTTACTTTAATTGTGAGTTTGGCACAAACTTCAACTCTGGCTCTGATTGCGACTCTGATTGCGGCTCTAATTTTGACTTGAATCTCGGTTTTAATTTCAACTTGAATTCTGACTTTCATTTTGACCAGAACTTTGACTAGAATTTTGTACTTAATTTTGGCATTCATTTCTAAATAAATTTTTTTAAATTATTGCTACTTTAATGTAAATAAATAATGATTGGACCAAATTCTGACTGGACTTGGTGCCAATCATTATTTTATTTTAGTTTTAAATTTCGACTTGAATTTTGATTAACTCTACCGAAAAGTTGCCATGAACTCTCAATTAAGAATTTTAATTTTATTTTTGGGTCACATTTTTTTAATTGAAGTCTTTTTTGAATTTTTGGTTAAATTTTGATCAGGTGTAATTTTGACGCAATTTTGAACTTAAAAATTTTTAAATGTTATTTTTAGTCTTCACTTAAGTATCCACAGTTTAAAATTTAGAATAAAGAATTAATAATTGATTATTTATAATCAATAATTTATTTATAATTTAATTCATAATTTATAATTTATAATTTATAATTTATAATTTATAATTTATAATTTATAATTTATAATTTATAATTTATAATTTATAATTTATAATTTATAATTTATAATTTATAATTTATAATTTATAATTTATAATTTATAATTTATAATTTATAATTTATAATTTATAATTTATAATTTATAATTTATAATTTATAATTTATAATTTATAATTTATAATTTATAATTTATAATTTATAATTTATAATTTATAATTTATAATTTATAATTTATAATTTATAATTTATAATTTATAATTTATAATTTATAATTTATAATTTATAATTTATAATTTATAATTTATAATTTATAATTTATAATTTATAATTTATAATTTATAATTTATAATTTATAATTTATAATTTATAATTTATAATTTATAATTTATAATTTATAATTTATAATTTATAATTTATAATTTATAATTTATAATTTATAATTTATAATTTATAATTTATAATTTATAATTTATAATTTATAATTTATAATTTATAATTTATAATTTATAATTTATAATTTATAATTTATAATTAATACTTATAATTATAATTTATAATTTATAAAGTATCGCTCAACATACTTATGTCCTCAGATCAGTCAAACACCTAAAATGTTTAAAGTAAATAATCTGCCATGCAATAATTTTCAAAGTTATATTATTGCAATTTCAAAATCGCATACCTTTGTGGTAAGTAACATTTTTGGTTTAGATGTATTTTATTAGAAAAATTTCGTTTTCTTTAGGAACATGCATGTTGCTTAAAATTTCCAAGAAATTGACACGACAAAAATGTTCGGAAAGACAATTTTATATATGTTCAATCCGTTTGTGGAACTCTCTACCTAATTATATTAGATCTATAACCAATCCTGTGCAATTTAAGGTAAAACTTTATGCTTATTTCTTCACTTTATAATTATTTCAGTTATTCAATTATTCAGTTGTTAAGTCTTAATTTAAACTGGTATTGGCCAAAGGAATGTCAAATAAATTGTTTAAACTTGTTCTTGTAATTTATATTAATTTGAATTAATTTATTTTATCTTGTTTTATATATTCTAAATGTGCTATCTAAATTAATTATAAATAAATCTCAATGTCTTAAAGTCAAGCCTTATTATGTCTAATGCTATAATAAGATATTTATCTTTTTGTATTAGAAACAAAATGTTAAATTAATAAATAAAAAAAAAATAAAATCAAATGTAAAAATGTAAAACACACAAAAAGTTTTTAGTACTAATTTTATTTTTGATGAAATAGAAAAAAAAATTTAAATATGAAAATGCTGGCTTTGAAAGTGAATTACTCGGTAATGCTACAAAGGATTGCATTCATTTTTTTCTTTTTTTTCAATCTTTTTCATTTTCGTTTTCTTTCTAATTTTTATAATTTTCTAAAAAAGACCTTAACTAATTTATTTATTTCGCAGAAACTTTTGTAAAAATTTATGTTGTTGAGAAAATATTCAAAAGCAAAACTGGCTTTTTCAATGTACTTTAATATGGTTTGCATAAATGTAGGGTTGATTTAAAGTTTATATTGTAAAAATCAAAAACTTTTTATACGATCGAAATATTATTTCTATTATAAAAATTGAAGATTTCTCTTTTATTTAACTGTATTCATTTAATATTTTTGTAATTTTGTTTGCATAAAAAGTAATGGTGATGGGAAACAATCAGGACCATTTCTGAATTTGTTTCTGAGTTATCCTCCCATATACTCTCTTCAACACTGCCATAGCAACAAGACCGCCTCCTACTGGGTCAAGCTTTAGACCTAGCCCATCTACAGACCCAGCCTTACACACACACACTAAATTTTATCAAAACCTGCCTAGCCTTTTAGAAGGCGTTCTGTAACAAAGCCATGTACAGAAGAATTTTATATATAAATTTAATTTATAATTTTTAAGTTAAAATTTATAATTAATAATTTATAGCTTAAATTTTTATCATTTATAATTGAGAACTTAGAAATTACTATTTTCAATTTACAATTTTTAGTTTCTATTTCGGCGCTTGGCTTTCAGATTTCGAACTTTTATATTTGAATTTTTATTGTTTGACAGAACAGCCTTAAGCTCTTGTATATATTAGAGATACTGCTTCAAGTTGTTTCATTTTCCCTGTGAAGGCAAAACTTAAAGTTTTCTATAATGGCAGGCTTACTGTATCTACTCTTCCTTGACAAATCAAAGATTTTTACCTACAGCACCACCTACCTACAACCACAGTAAAGAGTTGAAATGAAAACAAAAATCTTTGCAACACTTAAACTTTGAAACATTCTCAGTCTGCTAGTTTTTTATGTTTAACTTTACGACTGTGTTTCACTTTATTTCAGAAATAATGAAACTTGCTATAAAACTTATTGTGAAAACGGACTGCAGTCTAAAGTTTGGCTGGGCAAACAGATGCTGCCATAATAATGTCAAAGTACGTCATGCTTCAAAGCTTAACAGCTGTGACAGCTTTTCAAATATTTCAATTTCTAAAAGAATACAATTTATTGACCTTGGCTATTGTGAGTGATTTCAGGAGTTGGTGCAAGCAAGCGTAGCTGTATAAGTATGTGTTTGAGAAGTTGAACAGGATTAACAGATTAACTTTTGTGATGTACAAAGATTGAAAAAGTTTTTATACACAAAGCCAGATGATTTGTGAAAAAAATGCTCTTACGCACAATTATTTTGATGAAAGTCAATGTGATTTTCTGAAATTTCTTAACATAAAATAACCCACACCAAACAATTTTTAATATAATAAGTCTAAAGGTTTTCGATACAAATCATCAAAGCAATATTTTACATGGTTATAATACACTAAGAATTTAATTTTTTATTTACCGTAGAATAAAGTTATTGTCATCCATAAATTATTATTATTTTTGCAATCTATTCTACCCCGAACGACCCAAGTTGCGCATTAAGCTAAGTGATTACTTGACAAGGCATGAAATCGCCTATTCACTTTGGGCGGATAGCATTTCACCAGCAGCCGCCATAAAAACATAATTCCTCTTTAGCACCTTCAAATTCCCGTTAAATGTTTATTATTACTTAACCTAAAATGGACAGCCGTTGGCTTGGTTGGTATCCCTTATTTATTATGAGTAGAGCACAAATTTTCTAAAAGAATTAAATGTTACGCATACGCCACCGCGTACCACAAAATTAATACATTAGAGATCGGAGAAAGCGGTGTAGAAGGCGGTTAAAATTTTATAATCGGAAGCAAGTACAGCTTGAAGGATACGCTTAGCGCACGTACATACACACAAACGTACCAAGCAGCACGACCACATTCAACATTAAAATTTACAACAATTGCGTGTGTAGGCCAAAAATATGCAGACACACACACACACTATCGCGGCTGACTGCCATTTCGTGTTGGGTACAAGCCGGGTTTCTGTATTTATGTGTGTGTGTCTGTGTTGCTTAGGAATTCAATAAACATCATGAATGGCGTATAGCGGTCCTTAGAGCGGCGGCACTTCGGGCTTTAAACAAGATGGTGGCTGCTTTAATGGTTACATGGCCTTGTGGTCAACGGCATTTTGTGCGGTGTTGAGAGCATTGATCGGGCGAGATGGGATGGGAATAGGGATGGGGTATGAATTTGACCAGCGGAAATCGAGCATACAACGCCTCGTAGTGGTCAGTTTGACTTTGATTTATGTGGTTGAGAGTGAATGTGAACACAAACGACGTTGTAAAGTGTTTCGTTATAGGTACATGTGTGTGTATGTATGGCTGTGTTTAAAACGTGCGTGCAGCAAAACGGAAACGAAATATGCGGTTTTTATAAACGATATGGCGTTGAAGTTTTTTGTGCCACCATTCTGTTAACTCAAACAATTTTAAATTCTCTCTCTGAAATTTGGTACATTAAGTAAAATCATGCTCATAGCCAAGGAAGGTTTTCAAAATTCCAACGAGCTCCATAGGTATAAAAGAAATCGAAATTCTAACTAAGCAAAATCGAAAATATATTGAAAACAATCGATAGTGTTTAAAAGCACCTTTTTTCACAAGCCAACAGCTTGTCTGAATTAAAAAATAACAAAACAATTTATTGTAAAAACTTTTGCAGCAGTACAAATATTTAAGCCTCATAGATCTGAAATTAAGAAAACAGAATAGAATTGTGAAAAGAAACAACAAAGAAAATATTAATTCATGTACCGCAAAAGTAAGAGGAGCTTTTCGAAACGATCCACAGTGCGTTCATATCAAATAAAATTGGAACAAAAATACAAGAAGTGCTCCTATGATTATGCAGATTTATATGCTTGGTTAGTTTAAGCTACAAAAGTAAAACATTTGGAATGGTTGAAATCGGTGAGACCCTGGAGGTACCTCCCTTGGACCCATATTAATTTTTTACATGATTTTGTAAAATACTCCCACTTTTATTAATTAGAAACTCTACTTTCTGGACCATTTTATTTTATTTACAATAGAAAAATAAAATTGGTAACTTCTTTTTAATTGACAAAATGTGTCATAAAATATAATGTAAAAAAATAAATGTGTGCATATGTACAAAAAATCAAAAACTCATATCGCTACTGACTAGGGCTTCCATTCCCTGGATCCCGAATCCCAAAATCCCAGGATAATGATCCAATTTGTAGTCCCGGAATCCCGTGATTCAAAACCCTAGGTTAGGTTAGGTCAAAGTGGCTGCCTCAATTGAGTCACACTTAGGCCAATGAGGCCCATTGTGGTACCACAGGGTTGATTCCCATTCTCTATTTGAACCAGGAATTGAGCTGTTCACAAAGCTTAGGATTCGGTATACCGATATTTCCGACAGTTCTTCGAGCTCTTTAAAAACCAGTTGTTTAAGTGAAGAAAACGTTTTTTAAGCCAGCGCTGGGCAAGTGCAGAGAAAGTGTTCTGTAGATTCCTCCTCCTCCTCCTCATCTCTACAGCTTCTTCAAAAGTCGTTGTGGGGTATGTTTAATCTTTGAGCGTGCCTGCCAATGAGGCAGTGCCCAGTCAGGATCCCTACCATGGTGCTAATGTGGTCTCTACTGAGAGAAATAAGTTCTTTTGAACGCTTAAGATTGAGTTTAGGCCAGATTTGGCTAGGTGTTTTGCCTAGGTAGTTGAGTCAGTTTTTCGAGTGAATGCCACTAGACAATAGCACCATTAGCAAGATTGGCCTTACAACTGCTCTATATAGCCAGTGAGTAACACTTGGTTATAAGCCCCATTTGCTACCTACCGCCTTTTTGAATGAGTATACTGCAATATTCGCTTTTTTGGCTCTCTCGAGCAGATTGGGCTTCCAGTTTAGTTTCCTATCCAGTATAAGGCCCAGTTATTTTGCTTGACCTGAGAAGCTTAGTCTTGTGTTTCCCAGTTTAGGAGGACTAATAAGAGGTACATTGTGTTTTCTGGTGAAAATCACTAACTCAGTTTTATTAGGATTAACGCTGAGCCCACAGCTGATAGCCCAGTTGACTACAGTATTTAGGCAGTTTTGCATAATGTCTCGAAGTGTAGATATATATTTTTCAGAGGTAACAATAGCAACGTCATCGGCATAAGCTATCACCCTGCACCGCTCTAGTTCTAGTTTAACTAACAGTTCATTTACTGCTAAATTCCATAGTAGAGGCGAAAGAACCCCTCCCTGAGGGGCTCCTCTTCGTACAGATCTTAACGTGGATGCCGTTCCAAATTTTGCACTTATAATTCTACTGCCAACTAGCATTTGATTTATGAGTGCTATCAGTGCGGCATCCACCCCAAGTTCCGTCAGCGCATTGGTGATAGCTCCTGCCTCGACATTATTAAAGGCTCATTCTATATCAATGAAAGCTATCATTGTATCAGTTGGAGGGATTTTTCAATGATGGAAATAATGGAGTGGAGAGCTGTATCCCCCGGATTTGCCTTTGGTGTAAGCATGTTGTGCTATAGATAATGGCTTCTTTTCTATCATGGATCTTAAGTGAATGTTAATTAATCTCTCGAGGATTTTTAGAAGAAAAGATGAGAGACTAATTGGTCGAAGGTCTTTTGGGTTTACGTGTGAACTTTTGCCTGCCTTAGGTTTGGGAATGTGGTTTAGGTAGAGGCAGCTTTGGTAGATCAACAAAAGCCGCTTCTTAATGATGCCATATGACTTTTGAATTTCTATGGGAGCTATACCATCTGGTCCTGGTGACTTAAATGGTTTGAAGCTACTGATTGCCCATTCGAGCTTTGTTTGTGAGAGTATTTTTAGAGATCTGTTCACAGATGGTAACTTATATTCCTGAATTGGAGCATTACATATCTCTGAACATCCCGGAATGTAGGTTTCTACTAAAACATTCAGAGATTCCGCACTGCTGGTGGTCCAACTACTATCTTCCTTTTTCATGAAACTTGGATTGGAGGAAACCTTAGCTAGAATTTTCCTAGGCCTTGACGTCTCAGAGGTCTGTGAGATATTTGCACAGAAGGTCCTCCAGGACTGTTTTTGTGCTTTTCGTAATTCAGTCTTATATTCTTTGAGAGCTGTTTTATAATTTGACCACGTATCTGTGGATCTTGTGGCTTTTGCCCTATTGACAAATTTTCTGGTCTTTTTCCGAAGGTCTTCTAGTCCCTTATTCCACCAAAGCGGTTTTTGCTTCCCCCTCAATATTTTTAGCGGACAAACGGTATCTAGAGCTTTATTTAGCAAGTTAGTGAGACTATCAACTAAGTTGTCTAAAGATTGTTTATGGAAAGGACGATTAGATTGTTCATTTGAGAGATCTGTTCTTAATGTTTTTATATAAAGATCCCAATTGACTTGTTTAAGATTGCGAAATTCGCATGAGCTCGTTTCAAGGTTATTAACATCAAAGAGAATATATCTATGGTCTGAGAAGGAGTGTTGAAAATTTTGGTGCATTTTTCGACATAAAATCCAAATCGTACATCGGATAAGGACGATATATACACCAAATTGATCAAAAACTATAAGCAGACGTACTTATATTAGGAAGATATTTATATAAACCAATATGTTTGTAAAATTGCTCCAGACACACAACTGCGTCCTTAGAGAAAAATTTGTTAAAAATGAGGAGAGGAGCTCAAAGGCTAAAAAATTTTTAATACAAAAATCACTTTTATTAATATAGTCTGGTATGAAAAAATAGATTTTTAGCCATAACTTTTGATTGGAAAGAGATATTGGGGTAATTTTTCACATAGGCTATTTTTGAGATTTGACTTTTTTGTAAAAAAATATAAAAACAACATTTTGGAAAAAATAAATTTCGCGAAAAAATACCCTTGATTTTTTGGTGACAAAAACAGTAAAATAATTTTTGCGCTTAGCTGGATAAATTTTTGCAAATAAAGGCTATTTATATGAAAAGTAGCCAGATGTGCAATTTTTAATTGATATTATTTTTACAACAAAAACAATTTTTAAGTCATTTTTTGAGTAAAAATTCAAGATTTTGGAAATTTTTTGGAAAAATCATAAAACACTCATATGTTACACTCACCCAACGGTACAGTTTACGTTTTTCCATTTTTGTAAATGGAAAAACTTTTGAACTTTTGAACAAAAAAAATTGAATAAAATATACTTAGTGACAGCGGAGATATTTGCATCGAAATACCAAACTTTGATTTTCATGTCGTTTTTTTCTCATTCTTAGGTAACGATGTTTTATGAGAAAGTCCTTGTACTAAAAATTTCTACAATGTTGAAGATATGTGACTCTATTTGATGTTAAAATAACAAAAAAAATTTAAAATTAAATACACAAAAAACTTCGATTGTAAAATGTATTGTATTAACAAAATTACCGTTAGTTGAAAAATTTCGAAGGGGGCGTGGTAAAACCTGATTATGTAACAATTTATTCTTGGCTATACTTTATATGTTTGAGCGAAATCCGTTGAGCCGTTCAGATTTATATAAAGGTTTGAATTTTGTGAATTTTTTTCTATTGGGATTTTTTTACGATAAATTTTTGTATAAAACTTATAAATGTGAGACTGATTTTAGATTAAATCGGGTACGAGGATTTAATTTTTGGCATCAGGTTTGTTCTAGCTATACACTTTTATACACAAAAATTTTTTTTAAAAAAATTCCTAAAGAAAAAATTCGCAAAATTGAAGATGTGATAGGGTAAAGTGCACCAATATCGCCCCTTTTTTTAATAACTTTTCATGCCGGATCCGAAAATAGCCCAGGCAATACCATTTTTTTCCACCATACAAATCGACCCAGCATACTCTCAGTCATTTAAAAATCATTCAAATTGCTTAGATTAGAGAATAAAGCAGGGCTGCGGAACCGGACCAAAAAATCTCGACTTTGACACCTCAAAATATCGAAGCTCCGACTCTTACTCCGACTCCAACCAACTAATTAAAAAACATTTTTAATTTTATTTTCTAATAAATAATTTTATAAAAATTACTCTTTAATATCAACAGTTTAAAGAATAAAAACAAGTGAAGATTGGCAATTATAGCACTCCAAGTAGTTTAGTAGTAAAAAAAACCAACTTTCAATTAAAAAGCAGTCTTCAAGTTGCAATTGCAATTTTCAATATATCCGTATGAAATCGTTGAAGGTGCTTTTTTATGTTAGATGCTCTTGATGGAGCATTTTTATCCGTTCCACAAAAACTACTAAATTTAGCATCACAATTTATTTCTTCATCTTATCTTTAATTGAACACTACTGACACAAGTAATGTTTCCGTCGGATGTAATTGTAAAATAGTCAAAAACTGCTGACTTTATCGACATTTTTTTGCCATTTTCTTAACCGTTAGTACAATGTTTAAATTCCGGTTTTAAGCTATCACTGACATTTTAGTTATGATAGCTCTAATGTTTAATTTTTGACGTGTAGTCGATAAATTCACAGGGTGATCCAAATTAAAAAAATTACTGTTTTTAGCAAAATTTAAAAAATTATGCGATATATTATTTATTTTTCAGGATTGTTTTGCCGGAGTCGGTGTCGATGCATTTTTCCCGACTCCAACTCCTTTGCACAAAAATTCCTACCGACTCCGACTCCGCAGCACTGGAATACTGCATAGATAGCTTAATGAGGTCAATCAAGATGGCAAAATAAACCTCAAGTGCGAGTAATTTAACCAGCTAGAAATACATAATTGTTATTTATTATAAAAATAGTGCATCACAATACAATGCTTCGCAATTTCATTGGCCGAAAAGCATTAATTTCTATACAAATACATACTATATTTTAATTTAAATAACAAATAATAATCACTCATACGCCAGAGTGAGCAGAGTAACGAGTTTCGGAAGTTAAGCCAAGCCAGCAGCAGCATTGAGCTGACCTATATTCTGTCTAAACCACAAAGAGAGAGAGATACTAACGCAGGCAAGAGCAGACAGGGTGCACAAATATAAGACCAGCAACAACAACAAATTACTGCAATAACATGGCGTTTATTTGCTGCGATGCGAAATGAAAACATTTAGCATTAAAAATAGTTGCAGCTATGCAAGCCATAGCAATAGCTATAACTACACAAATAACAACAACGACAACAAAAACAGCTACAACAGCACAACACGAACAAAAACAGACATCTTAACGCATTCACTTAATTTAAGTGATGCATAGTTTTGTGCATGTGAGTGTATGTTTTAGTGTATGAGCGTGTGTTTGGTGCACGCTATTTTGTGTATTTATGCGTATGCTTTTGCAATTCCGCTGCAAGTCAAATAAATTTTGAGTCTGGAAAAAAAGTAACAAACAAAAAGAACGGATAAAGATTAAAAATGAAGCCATATATGGTGTTGGCTGGCTGACAATGACTTATTATGACCGACAATGCCATGCCAACAACAGTATTAATTACAACAACAACAAAAGCATCAGCACCATCACCAGCACCAACGTTAATATGCCAACAATTTGCGCACAGCAGCCAGCCACGTTTAAGCCTTAATGCTGAAGACGAAAGCTCAATGAGCTGCGAGTATTTACAGTGCAAAGTAGCCAGCGATATCCTTGCCATGGTAGTGTTTGCAAATGTGTGTGTGCTTCTGTGTATTAAATCTCAGTGACTTCTGTTAACAGCAACAGCGAAACGGCAAAAGCGGCAGCAGTCGGCTGCATAATGCTTGTATTTAAGACTTGCCTGTTTTGCTACTTCTGCCACAACTTCTGTTATGTCCTTTATTAGTGCCGAGCCCTGCCTTGTATTATTTCGTGTCATTTTCGATTTTGCCATATTTGTGTAAATAATTATATTCACAGCTGCATGTAGCACAGCAGTCCAAGTCCAGTCAATTTGCAAATGAAAGTATGTTTATGTATGTAAATGGGAATGTGTATGTGTGTGTGTGTGTACACCGCACTCTGTCTGATGTTGTTTAAGCTTAAATATGAACTGCTTTCGTTGCTTCATCGTTTTCAAGTTATGTGGCTTGAAAATTGATCTTCAATATTTTGTTTCCATAATAATAATAATAATTATGAAGAAACTTATACGCAAAGGATACTGACCATGTCCTTGTATATGTCTTTTTGCTGTTGCTGTTTTACTTTATATGCTACTTGAAAAGATACACACACAAAGCCACACGCACTGCCTCATATAATATAATATAATAACAAATTAATATTAAAGCAGCACAAATGTGTTGCTGTTGCTTTACATGCACTTACTCCTGCGTCATTTGTTATTATGTTTATATCATACTTGCAATAATATTAATTTAAATTCACTTAAAGCCTAAAATAATCAACATGACTCTCAAGTATTTGGATTTTAATGTTTTTAACTCGTATTGATCGGAAACTAATACACTTGTGTGTGAGTTTGTGTGTGAGAGAATTTGCCTTTGTTAAAACATTTGTTTGCTTGTATTCTCCCAGCCTGTGTTGTGGTTAGATATTTAATATTCGTTGGAAACTATGTAGAATCAAGTTGGTCAAATAAAAGCCTTGAATATCTTTCAATTAACCTCAATTCAAATGAAATCCGCTTAAATATCGATACTCAATAAAATTGCAAGTAGTAGCTAGGTGAGCACTTGAACGCCTACCATGACAGTAAAAGTCAAACGTATGCGTAGAAATGCTACAATTGCCTGACTCATAGCTGTGTGCTCCATGGCGTATGAGTAACATTAAATTATTTACCAGCACGTTGAATGAATTTAGTTGTTAAGCTAAATTATCAAAAATTAATGCTACATTCTTACTCTTAGTTGTGTATTGCAATTAATTTTGAATGCTGAAGATGTTAAATGCGGCATTTTGTGTATGAAATTCATAATATAGCTATTATGAACAAAAATAACTAAACATATCAAACCATTTTGACTTTCTTTAATGAATTATTTACCACATTTGAAAACAGGAAATTAGCAATATTTTCGTTAAACTTTTCTAAATTTAATTTTCTATTACTTCTTTAAGAAACGAAATTGTTGCATAAATTTAAATTTAATGGAATCAACAAATTCATCCAAAAGATACTAAATCCGCTGTAGCTAAAAAACGTATTCCAAAAAAAAGTGCGGCGATACTTAAATGTGTTTTGTTTGCAAAAGAACTGGATCCCCTTGCTTACCCGACTCTAATGAAAACTTCAAGCTTTCCGCCTTGGATGCTAGAGTCCTCTTCAATCATCACTAGATTGCAACAATTTCCAAAAGAACGCCCGCCTCAGTGTTTCGTCAACTCTTCGAAAAAGAAAAAAACATGCACATGCAGTCTGGCTGGAATTTTGTCTACAAAGACGTTCCAAAACAAATTATTACTCTTCCTTAGCCGTAGTAAAATAACTTTACAGCATCGTCAACATGGGTCTCATAAATACGCATTGTTCCATCTTCACAGCCGAAATACTTGCAATTCATCAAGCAGTAATCTTTGCATCAAAAAGTAAAGGCAAATTCATATTCTGTTCAGACAGCCACTCTTCATTAAGTGCAATTCGTTGCTATTCCAACACAAGCCAGTTGGCCGCCAAAATCCGAGATTATCTAATTCGCTTTAAGAAAAAACTTAAACTAATGTGGATCCCCAGCCATGTCGGAATTCATGGCAACGAACTTGCTGATTTAACAGCAAAAAAATAAAATCTACGCCAACTTTCTTTTATGCCACTGCCGAGAAAAAGGACATCTACCGCCTTATTAATTCATGCCTTGTAGAAAACACGCTAAATGATTGGAACTCTTACCATCACTTTTAAAAAATACTCAATCCTCAACGGCTAAGACCAATTCTCCCCAACATGCTGCAAAAAAATTCAGTACTTCATTCGACTCAGACTGGGATATACGTCTATTTCTCATGAAAACTTGCTGCGCAGTAGGGCTGCGCCTAGCTGCTTTTTTGTAACAACACGTCAATGTTCATAACGCACATTCTAAATGACTGTCAATACTTCAATGGGAACAGATACCGAATTTTCCTCAACGATGCGCCTACAAACTTTCTTGCAAACACAACTAGTGAAAACATCGACAAAATCTATGATTTCCTGGAACTATCTTAACTCATCACCTTCATTTAGTATCATTTTCAAATTAAGCAGTCTTGTAGTATATTACTCCTCATTATTTTAGCATCTTCTCTTAAGGTCTCTGCCCACTTGCAGCACGTAACGAAACGACACGAAACTACAAAATATAACTACCATGTGTTCTTATGTATACTTGCTCACTAAGCGACGACGAAACGGCAACGACTGTTGACACCGACGAAAAAGCCGGTGGTGATCATTGCAAAGAATTCTGACCGGCTTGTCGTTCGATTTGTTTACAAAAATTACAATGGATTCCAACAGTTTATTGTGCAAAGTAAACAATTCGCCATCGATAGGTCATTTTTAAAGCATAGGATCAATCCAAAATCTTCTTCATCTAACAGCAAATCTATTAAAAACTCTGCGCATTTATTTTATTTTGTTTAATTAAAATTTTTGTTGCCGTTCCGTTAAGTGTGCATTGAGAATTTCGTTGCCTTTTCGAAGTCGTTTTACAGTCGTTTCGTTGCGTGCCGTAAGTGGGCAGAGAGCCTTAATTGTAACATCGAGCCGAAAGCCTAAGCAACTAGTGCTCAATAATTTAATCAATTATATAATAATTGTATTATTATGTAAGTTCTAATAAATAAATAAGTAGCTAGGTGAACACTTTAACGTCTACCATGATAGTAAAAGTCAAACGTATGCGTAGAAATGCTACAATTGCCTGACTCATAGCTGTGTACTCCATGGCGTATGAGTAACATTAAGCTATTACAAGCCCGTTGAATGAATTTAGTTGTTTAGCTAAATTATAAAAAATAATGCTACCTTCTTATTCTTAGTTTTGTATTGCAATTAATTTTTAATTTTGAAGATGTTAAACGCAGCATTTTGTATATTAAATTCATTATATAGCTATTATGAACAAAAATAACTAAACATATCAAACCATTTTGACTTTCTTTAGTGAATTATTTACCACATTTGCAAACAGGAAATTAGCAATACTTTCGTTAAACTTTTCTAAATTTCATTTTCTATTACTTCTTTAATAAACGAAATTTTTTGCACAAATTTAAAAGTTTCAAGTCAGCTGATATCTTAAATTCATTCTTAAGTACAAAATACATACACACACACACACACACACAACTGGCTTATGCATATGTAAGAAAGAGTCTTAGGCAAACTTTTGGTGACAATACAAAAACACTTTAAAAGTTATTGAATCACTATGTACCTCAATTTAAAGAATATCAAATTATAATAATATGTTTGGCTTTCACAGTGAATGTTTAGAGTTAACAAACAAGTTGAACTGTAACAAGTAAAATATACATTTAAATTAAATTTTTAAATTAAAATTTAAGAGAAAAAAAAGATGTGAGGGTCCGCTACGTACGGCAGAAATTAAATTTATACTCAAAAAGATAAGGTTTTTATAGTTAAATATTTTTAATTTGCTCGTTTAAATAATGTTTTCGTATATTCATATTATTTTTAATGATTCCAGTAGATAAAATATGTTCAAATTGACTATTATAATCTTATAATAGCATATTACATCCTATACAATCAAACCGTACCATCATACTAAACCATCATATACCATACTATCATATCGTACCATATGGACTAGAAGTAGTAGTCAAAAAATTAGTATAAATAATAGTATAAAAGAAGTAACCTTTAAGTTATATCATACCATCATACACCATCCCATCGTATTCTCATAATAATATAAATAGTAGTGCCTAGTAGAAAAATGTAGTATAAATAAAAGTAGAAAACAGTGGTAGAAATAGTATCAAAAATAGTAGAAAATATTAATAGAAATAGTTATAAAAGCAATAATAGAAAATACAAATAGTAGAGAAATATTGGTAGAAAATAGTATTAGACGTATACATATCATAATATATTATCATACCATACTTTAGCCATCATACAATACCTTCATATCACTCCATTAAGCAATGTCATTATTCTAGAGTAGTAGAAATGAAAATATAGGCATTAGCAGTAGTAAAAATAGAAGTAGAAAATAGTAGAAGAGATAATACCATAAAGAGTACTATAAATAGTTGAAGAAAATAGAAGTAGAAAAATTAGATTAAAATAGTAGCAGTAGCAAAAAAAAAGTGTTGCGGTCGGGGGACCCCGTTAGCTTTTTACGCCTTTTCTTCAATTTCTAATATTAATCGAAATAAAATCTGTGTATTTTTATTTTTCTTAGAATTTTTTTCATGGTAAATAAAGTAAATGAACATTCAAATCAATAAGTTGCATTTAATATTTTAAAAAATAAAGATTTATTTATTGAAAATTAACATGTAAAATTCTTCTTAGAGATGAAAATAGGCACTGACCGTTGCCAGAGATGTTTATTTCATGACGCAACAAGGTGTTAAGCATTGAACATTTATCATTGCTCATATGGAGCTTGAGTTGATTGAAAAGTTGGATTGAGAATTAAACTTCCATAAAAGGATGAAAAAAATACATTTTAAGGGTACGTAAGTAAGTAAGTACAAAAAAAAACATATTTTAAGGGTTCACCCTTGTGTCAAAAAACTTTTTGAAATTCTTACATCAGATTAGAAATCAGCGACCAGTGCATCTAAATACAAAGAGTATAAAGCTAAAAAACACGTTTTTAGGGTCCACCCTAGTGTCAAAAAATATTTTGAAATTCTTACATCATGTTCGATATCAGCGACTCCTTAATACTGCCGGCACATACACAAAGAATATATAGCAAAAAAACACATTTTTAGGGTCCACCCTAGTGGCAATAGCCTTTTTGAAATTCTAACATCAGATTACGCTGTATTACACACATTTGCTGAAGTGCTCATTTTTTAAAACTTAATTACAATAAAGATTCTCACGTATGATTTAAAACAAACACACAAATAAAAAAATTAAAAAATAAAAAGTCATCATATACGTAATAGAAAATAGAAGTAGGTATAATGGTCAAAAAAGTTGTATAAAGTATAGTTGAAAAGAAGTAACCTTGAAACCAAACCATTGCATCATATACCATACCATCATATCACAAAAATTGTAGTCGAAAATAATAGCAGAAATGGTCGTAGAAAATTTTTGTTTAAATAAAAATTTTAAAAATGGTAGAAACAGTATTAAAAAATATTATCTTATTTTACTACAGCATAATTCCTTGCGTAAAGAAGTTCTAGAAATTAAAGTACAAAAATAGTAGGAAATAATATTATAGACATGCACATCATACTCTACCATCATGCCAAACCCATCATCTCATACCATATCATCATCATAGCACACCATCATTCTAAATAATTTTTCTTTTCATAGCAGGAATGGTCGAAAAAAGTAAAAAATGGCAATAAATATAAATAAATTATGGAGTAGTAGAAAATAAGAGTAGAAATAGTATTAAAAAATGAGATAAATATTAGTAGATATAATAGAAGAAAATAGTAGTATTAATGTTCACCATCAATACATGAAAATAGTTTGCATGATTTTACCAATCATATGACACTATCATAACATACCTTCATTTCAAACGTAGTGTTAAATAGTAGTATTCGTTTGGAGTAGAAATAGTAGCATTAATTGATCTAAGAAATAGAAGAAACGTCAATATATAAACTAGAAACCTTATCTGTACCATATTTGATTGGCTTTTAGATTATTCTTTGATTTTTTAGTTTTGCTCATTTACACTTGCTTCTACTTTTGTTCATTTGCTTTTGCTCTTTGATTTTTAATTTTGCTTTTGCTTCTCCGAATTCGCTTTTGCTTTAGGTGTTTTTATTTTGATTTTGCTTATTTGATTTTGCTTTTCTTTTGCCATTGCTTTTGATATTGCTTTTTCTTTTGTTTTTTCTTTTGATGTTCCTTTTGCTTTGCCATTGCTTTTGCTTTTGCTTTTTTTGTTGCTTTTGCTTTGCTTTTGTTTTTTATTTTTCTTTTGGTATGCCATTGCTTTTTCTTTTGCTCATTTTCTTATTTCTAAATTGCTTGCTTTAACTTTTGATCATTTGTTTTTGCTTTTGTCCTTTACATTCACATTTGGTGTTTTAATTTTTATTTTGCTTTTCTTTTACTTTGCTTCTTTTGCTTTTGCTTTTGCTTTTATTTTGCTCTTGATTCTGATTTTTCTTTCGCTTTTTTCTTTTCTTTTTCTAGTTCTTTTTCTTTTGTTTTTGCTTTGCCATTGCTTTTTCTTTTGCTCATTTTCTTGTTTCTAGCTTGCTTGTTTTTACTTTTGGTAGTTTTATTATGTTTTTGCTCCTTTGCATTTGCTTTTGGTATTTTATTTTTATTTTGATCTTCTTTTTCTTTGCTTTTTTTACTTTTTCTTTTATTTTTGCGCTTGATTCTGCTTTTCCTTTCACTTTTGGCTTTTTTTCTTTTGTTTTTTCTTTTTCTTTGGCTTTCGCGTTTGCTTTTGCTTTTGCTTTTGCTTTTGCTTTTGCTTTTGATTTTGATTTTACTTTTTCTTTTGCTTCTGCTTTGCCTTTAGCTTTTTCTATTACTATTGCTTTTGCTTTTGCTTTAGCTTTTGCTTTTACTTTTGCTTTTGCTTTTTCTTTTGATTCTGCTTTGCCTTTAGCTTTTTCTATTACTATTGCTTTTGCTTTTGCTTTTGCTTTTTCTTTTTCTTTTACTTCTGCTTCGCCTTTAGCTTTTTCTATTACTATTGCTATTGCTATTGCTTTTGCTTTTGCTTCTGCTTTGCCTTTAGCTTTTTCTATTACTATTGCTTTTACTTTTGCTTTTACTTTTGCTCTAGCTTTTGCTTTTGCTTTTTTTTTTGCTTCTGCTTTGCCTTTAGCTTTTTCTATTACTATTGCTTTTGCTTTTGCTCTAGCTTTTCCTTTTCCTTTTGCTTTTGCTTTTGCTTTTTTATTTGCTTTTGCTTTTGCTTTTGCTTTTGCTTTTGCTTTTGCTTTTGCTTTTGCTTTTGCTTTTGCTTTTGCTTTTGCTTTTGTTTTTGTTTTCGCTTTTGCTTTTATTTTTACTTTTGCTTTTGCTTTTGCTTGTGCTTGTGCTTGTGCTTTTGCTTTTGCTTTTACATTTGATTTTGCATTTATTTTAACTTTTGCTTATGTTTAGCGATTGTTTTTGACTTTGATTTTTTTGTCCCTGGGGCGAAAGAACCAAATTTTACTGTGGTACGCTTTCATTTACCTTAGTGACATGAATCAATGGTGCATTCCATGCATTTACGTTACATTAAGATGCTGCATTAACAGCTTAATGACATCATATATTTTTTTTAATTTAGTCATAGTCCCTAAGAGCCCGCCTTTACTTTTGCACCATAAAATTAACAGTTATATTAACAGTAAGGTCACTGAGATCAAATTTCATGCAACCTTTTTGTATTTATATCGAATATTGTCAAAAAGCCTCGTGCCCATTCTTTGTTCTCATATCATAACACTTACCGTAGCGCATATATTCACCAAGTAATAATTCTATAAAACTCTGTGAGGCACTTGTTGCATCTTCGATCTAGAAGCGTTACTTTCTGTGGCGTTGTGGTACCTGCAAATTATTTGTCTATTTTTTTAGGAGGGCACAGAAGCAGCCTTTACTGGCGTGTAATAATTTTTACCCTAGCTCAACGAGCAATAATACCATGCAACAACTTTTAATTTTTGTTGCCTAAGCGTCTCAACGTTCTGATGACGTCATAGCTTTTTTTAATTTTTTTTCATAAGGTACAAAGAATCAATCTCTACAGTCGCGCTACAGCTTTGCTTTTACTCTTATACTTAGCGAGTTTTAATTGCGTCCTAATATCTTATATAATAACTTACTTGTATCCGAGTAAATCTAATTAACTTTTTTTTTAAACCATTTTCATAAAATCCCTACGCGTTTTCATGTCCTGGCCAGTTTTTTTTTTTTTTTAATTTTGCAAAATAGAGCAAAATGCTAAAAATCACAATCATTGATAACAAATTTGTAGGATTTGGAAGCACACAAATTTTTTTTTTTTCATTTATTCACAACGATTCACTGAGCTTCGGCCTGAATAAAACTTTGGAAGATGTCATAAGGAATGAGTTTTACAATTTAACAAAAATTAGCCATATGATATCCTTACTTTTGTGCTATTATTCATAATCTCTCGCTTCACCTCTGGTGTCTATGTGTGTAACAGTTTTGCTGTAGTCATGTTCGTGTTAGTTACCGATTCACACTAAAAATGCAACGCATAAGTTGCTAAAAATGTGCATTTTGTAATATACGAAAATCGAAAAATAAATAGTAGAAGCCACCAGCTATGGATTTAAGTGTATCTGGTGAGAACAAGGTTGAAGTTATAGAGCGGAAGCGGCTGCATGAGAGACAAAGTGGTTTGTTGCAGCTGCATTGCAGTAAGGCAGAATTCTAAGCATGTATGGGCCAACACACATGACGCACACACACATAAGCACAGCAACATATGCCATGTCCTAAGGTCAGTTACAATTTGCATAAATCATGTCTCGGTCTTAAACCGGAAAAACTGGACACGGCCATGTTGCTGCCAGGCTTAAGAAGGATACGGTAAATGTAGGAGATTGTAGTAGAACGGAAAATGAGCAAAGAGCACGAACACATCTGCTACTTAACGATAGTGAGAGTGAATGTAAGTGAATAGAAGTAAAACCGAAAGCAGTGTAGTGGTAAACTTATTCCTTTGTTTTTCCAGTATAAGTGTTTTTTGAATATATTTTCCATAATCTGTTTAGTTTTCTTTTTTTTATTTCACAAGAAAAATGTTTAAAAGCATGAAAAAAGCAATAAAATTTGCACATAATAAATGCCGGAAAACGTAAAAATTTGCATTTAATGCAGTTTCTGTGAATTGTTTTGAAGGTGTGCTTACTTAAGAGCGTAGAAACGGAGTACAAAAAAGAATTCGACTCAGGTGCAACCAAGGAATCAAGTGTTGTGGGAAGAAAAAGAAGGTAAATGCAAATTTTAATGACTTTTGTTTTGTATTCAAAACTAATCAAAAATTCCTCTAATTACATTAGATGACATATTGGACAAAATTGTCTGTGTGTCGGTAGCGGTATAAATTTCGAATGTGTAAGTACAAAGAAAAGTATTTAAATTTTGTGGGTAAGTTTTCACATATTTATTTTTTATTAAGTCGATTTTGGAAAAGGTGTTCGTACAGTTTTAATAACAACTCAAAAGCAATCCGATTTGGTTTTCCAATTTCGCAAAAAAAAGCAAACTTGAATGGAACTACGAAAACATTTTTTTTTTCAGCAAAATTTTGTTCAAAATTTTTAAGAATAAATTGCATAAAATAAAAATTGAAAAATAAAAAAAGTTCGGTTTAGCACCTTTAATATGAAGATAGATCATTTCCAAATAAAACGAGGTAATGTTGTTGCAAATTGATAGAGCCATTTTGATTGAATCACTATATAATGAAATGAAACACTATAATGAAGGCACATCAATTTGACGAATATTCCAAATATTTGTTTTTCAAGTCACCTCCCATACAAAGTGACATCATCAAAAATCTATTTTAATTCCAAGAAAAAAACAATCTTATTACTTCATATATTGCACATACGCCTTAAAATCAAATATGCACCCTGTCTATGAAGTTTTTAAAATCAAATAAAAACTAAGCCTACCTCCCATACAAAGTGACTTCATCAAAAAAATCTATCTCATCAAAAAATAATAAAATGCACCTATTTAAATTCTTCAAAAAATAATTGTATGACTTTAAATTTCCCACATAAGCTTAAGCCTTAATTATGCTTTCAGAGTATGAAATGGATTTCATTAAAAATTTTGTGAAAGCTACCATAGAAAATTAAATCATAAAAACGCTGGTATCTCTTTATATTCAACAAAAATTATTCAAATTACTGCAAATTTTTCACATAAGCTTAAACCTCAGAAATTAACTCTGAGTATGATATATTTCGAAATCAATTGAAAATCACGCCAACCTCCGATTCAAACCAACCAACCTCCCATACAGACTTCATCAAAACGCTAAAATTTCTTTAAATTAAAAAAAAATTATCTAAGAACTTAAAGTTTTCCAAACAAGCTCACATAAGCCTCATAAATATCATTTATAATGAAAATCTTATCGACCTCCCATGCAAAATGACTTCATCAAAACGGTAACATCTCTTTTAATTCAATAACAATTAAAGTAATGACTTTTTAATTTCCACTAAAGCTTAAGCTGAATGAAAAATATGCACTCTGAGTATGAAATTTTTAAAATCCAATGTATGCCTCACCTACCACCCATACAAACTATCAAAACGGTAAAATGTATTTTAATTCAAAAGAAATTAATCAAACTTCAAATTTTTCACATAAGCTTTAGCCTCAAATATGCACTCTGAGTATTAAATTTTTAAAATCTAATGTAAGCCCCGCCTACCTCCCATATAAAGAGGCTTCATCATAACGATAAAATCTCATTAAATTCAATTAAAGTTTAATGACTTTGATGACATAAGAGAAAGTCTAATAAAATACATGCATGCACTCTGAGTATAAAATTTTTAAAAATCCAGTGAAAACTACGACTTTCTCTTATTCACAATTACATCAATTTAACTCTAAAATGTCTTTTAATTGAACAAAAATTAAACTAATGACTTTAGAATTTTCACATCACCTTAGTCCTCAAATATGCAGTCTAAGTATAAAATTTTAAAAATCCGAGGAATACCTAGCCTAGCTCCCATACAAAATGACTTCATCAAAACATTAAAATCCCTTAAAATTCAACAAAAACTAATCTAATGACTTCAAATTTTTTACATACGCTTAAACCCCAAATATACACTCTGAGTATAAAATTTTTAAAATCTAATAAAAACCACGCCTACCTCCAATACAAAGTGGCTTCATCAAAATGCTAAAATCTCTTTAAATTCAACAAAAATAAATTTAACAATGTGTGTGACGTTAAAACGCCAAAATCAAACTTACCTAGATTTTGTTTTAAGCTATTGAATGGATTTCCAACTGATCAGAATTGAAATGAAATTAATTTTGGCCTTTTTGCAATATACACGGTATTTCTTATTAAATTTTTGTGTAAATTTTTAACAATTAAAAAATTTTCCTATCAACAGTTTAGGAACCCTTTTTTCAACTGTAAGAAATCATTCCAGTATCACTTTGATATTGAATATATCAAATCATAGTTTTAGCCAGTGGTAATACACGGATATTACGGATTTCTACGGATATTTAGGCCTTGCACAGATAAACGGACAGCAGTGGCAGAATAAGATAAATCTACGAATTTTTAAGAATTCCACACAGAATTTTCGTCACACAAATTTTATGCCAACTTTGCGCTTATCAACACTTGCAAATAAAAAAACTGTTTTAAGGAATCTAATTTCGAAGTGAGTCAGTGAGCAGCCTTATTTGAGGTGAGTGTATACCACCGCTTAACCCATTTATGCTCACCACCAAAACTCGTTGAGTTTATTTTTAGAAATTTTCGGCATTAATTTGTATTAATGTTAGACGGAAACTCTGAAGTTTAAGAAAAAACTCAAAGGTCTGGCGAGGTGTGTAAATGTATAAGATGATAAACGTATGAAGGAGTCTGTAAGTTAAGAAATAAAAAAAAAACTTAAAAAATTAGAAAAAATTAGAAATTGGAAAATGTTAATTTCGTAGCGCAGCCATTCAACTCTAACCTAATGCATTTTTTTAAATTACATTTTCTTTCTTTTTGATGTTGATAAAAAAAAATAACTCACCTGAGTGGAATTTTTCACTTTTCTTTGAAATACTGCACTAAAAACTGGCTGGAAAAAATAAATAAAAAGGCTTTAAAGGTAAATTTTAGAATTGTTATGGAAAAAGCAAATTTTTGGCTTTCTCACATTGTCTGAAGCAAAAGCTTTACAGTGGCTGCGAATTTTTCAAAAATGCTTTCATCGGGTATGACATATCATACGTTGTCATTAGTGGGTTAAAACATACTTAAACTGCCTGTAAAATTGTTGTTGTATTTATGATGATGACAGATTTTAAAAAACTAATTTGTAATTTGGCTTTATTCATATATTAGTACATAAGAAATAGTTATTCTTTTGCGTACAATAAAATAGTATAATATATATCTCGAACAAACATAAGATCAGAATGAAAAAGAAACCAACAGTTATTAAATTTATATTTAAAAATTACTTAAGTTAAATTCTAAAAGTAGTTTAATTAAAATAATAAAATCAACACAAACTTATATCTAATGAATAATTAAATAAAAAAGGGTTAAATGAGAAGAAGAGAGAAAGTAAAATAGAAACGAGAATTCATGAAAAATGTGCAGATATTAATTGCTTGAAGTTTTGTGCGTTGGAAATAGATTAAAGATACCTCGACAAGGAGTTCCACAATCTAATGGTGCTTACGAAAAAAAGTCTTGAGGAATTTAAATATTTCAAGTGAGGAATTACCAAATTTAAGCTTCTGGCAGATAAGCAAAACTGAAGTTTAGAATATAGATAGTTTGGAGATTTTGAGTATATCAGCTTATGCAGGAATATACAATTTCTTGCTTTTAAATAATGTTCTACTTCTTGCATCCTAGAATTCGGGTGTTTAGACCAGTAACATGGCTAAATCTTCTGAGACCATACACATAATGGGCCGCATAGTTAAACGCCACTTGCAGTTTATGTAACGAATGTGAGTCTAGATTATTAAACACCACTTCAAAATAATTTATTAAAGGCATAATCAACAAAAAAACTAATGTTCCTTTAAAATGAATAAAAGTTACGTTTTATGTTATGTTTATAAGTTTTAGTTATAGTAGCATAACTAAAAGTAATAGTTGTTAACTATTTTTACTTTCAGTTATGTTTTACGTTGTGCGTAACTTTTATAAGTTAAATGCAAATTTTATAAATTCGACAATCGCATATAACAATTGCATTTGTGGATTTTTACTCTCCTGGGGCTGGCATCACTGGTTTTAGCTGTAAAATTATAAAAGATTGTTCGTCAGTATAACAGTTTCATAGCGATGGCGCTAAATACCTCACATATTTTTAGGCATATGCTGAAATTAAGAGGAGAAAAAGCAAAGCATTATATGCAAACTTTAACTCGCTATAACTTAAAATATATAAATTTTGAAGAAATAAAAAGTCCAGTTTGCACATTTACAGATCTAAACCTACCAAACCATACTAAATTAATTAAGATTGGACTTGTACTTAAAAAGCCTTACGCCGTACAAAATTTGAGTTTGCGTAATATATATAAGAGACGAATTTATATTTTCCACATAAGCTTAAACCTCAAATATGCACTCTGAGCAACAAAAATTTTTGAAATAGAATGTAAATTACGCCTATCTCCCACACGAATTGTCTGTATGAAAACAATAAAATCTTGAAAAAAATATTTAATACCTTCAAATCTTGCAAATAAGTTTTAATTTTGAATATGCACTTTAAATTTAGAATTTTTTAAAAGAAAATATTAAAACTAAGCCTACCTCCCATACAAAGTGGCAACATCCCATACAAAGTGATGTAATAAAACCCTCATAAATTTCACAAAAATTAATATATATATTTGTGGGAATTTTTTAGTAGTATTATCCCTAACGTTTTAAAAAAGCAACTCTGACAAAGACAAGAACAAATTTTAAAAACTTAACCGAACGAACAGAAACAAAAGAAGGAGGACAGTTGAATAAAGACGCATGACCGTGAAGACGTGAATTATTTAAGTCGACTTAATAATTTTCATCTTATTATTAATTATTCAAGTTTTCTTTCTTAAAACCGTTTATTTAAAACAAAACAAATAATCTTCAAAACAAAACAGTTTAAAAGTATTTTTTAAAAAGAATTAAAACTACAAATTTGGGGGCTCAACCGAAATTCACCTAAAGTGATTTATAGACTGCGTTTATCTATCTATCTATATATATAAAATAGGATGTGTGTATGTATGTAACGTATGGACTCCAAAACGGCTGGACCGATTTTGATGAAATTTTCAGGTAATGTTCATCTTACGGTGTTACGGTGGGTAACATAGGCTATATTTGGACCCGATAGGTGGCGCTGGGGTGGACTTATATCGAAAATTTGAATTTATGGACCAATTTAACTGAAATTCAAAATGTATGTTTGTTTGATCATAAGAAAATAATTTGTGTATAAATGGACACGGTAGGTGGCGCTGGGGCGGACTTATTTTGAAAATTCGATGGCATGAAAAATATATAAATACTTTTAATTTTATTTTATAACTAGGGGAGTAGCGAAGCACACCGGGTTCAGATAGTAAAGAATAAAAAGAAAAAAGAAAGTGTTTAATAACGTTTTTCATAAAAAGAGCGACACTCAATAATTATAAAATTACTAAAACGCTAAGTGAAAACAGTGGAAAAATTTTGCAAGTCTCAAAGTACAGTTAAACAGTTCAGAAAAAGAAGCTTTGCCTTTGTCCTTGAAATAGTAACCATGGCAAGTCTCGAGAGTATTCGCGAAATCGCTCGTTTTTTAGAACGAGGTAAAAAAGAGGTAATCGTCGCGCTTCATAAGTTTGTATTTGAGCGAGAAGGTGACAGACTTAATCGAACGCGTTTGCGTAGTTTTCAAGGCTTTTCTTTCGATGAAGAAAGCGAATCGTTCGCACAAAAAATGACGTACGTTAGTGAAAACTTAAGCACAGCTGACTTGGTGGCAATTTGCAGCGCTTTGCAAATTAGTTACAATGTCGAAAATGTTAAACTTCATATATTCAAAAATTTGCGCAAAGGAAATTTGTTAGGCGCAAATCAGGATGACGACGAAGCAGCAAACGACGGCAACGACGAAGAAAACGAAGTAGCAGCATACGACGACGATGAAGCTAACGACGCAGCTTCAGCACGCAAGTGCTGCTCTTATGGGTTGGGATGAATTTCAAAAGTTTGTTTTTGCAAAGAAATCGCTAACTGGACTGGCGAAGCTATTTGTGTTAAGTGAGAGGGGCATAACAACGTGGTGTAAATTGAAAAAAGTTTTAGTTGAAGAATTTGAAAACACAACGAACAGTGCTCAACTTCACAAGCAACTTTCTGAACGAAAAATAAAAAAAGAAGAAGGTGTTCAAGAATATTTTCTAAAAATGAAAGAATTAGCTTCACGCGGAAATATTGAAGAAAACGCTTTAATTCAATATGTCATTGACGGCATCAAAGACATAAGTGTAAACAAAACATTGCTATATGGTGCAAGAAATTTAAAAGAATTTAAAGAAAAATTGCGTAACTATGAGATCTACTCTGAAACATCTAAACAAACAACTGATTCTCGTAAATTTGAAAAAAACAATTTGTCTGTGTTTAAAAGTGAAAAACGAATTGATTTACAATGTTATAACTGTGGAGATAAAGGACATAAGTCCATAAACTGTACAAATAAAGATATAGGTACAAAGTGTTTTGAGTGCAACAAATTTAGGCATCTTGCTAGAGATTGCAAAAACAGAAAAAATGAAACAAAAAGTAATTTAAGAGTGCTTAGCTACGTGAATGACATAACAATAAAAGAAATAATTATTTTAAATAAAAAATTTCATGCTTTATTCGATACCGGAAGTAAATTTAATGTTATTACGTACAAAATATATGAGCTTTTAGAAAAACCAAAGCTTTGTGCATCAAAATTTTATCTCGTGGGTTTTGGTCAAAAGAAAAGTGAGAACAAAATAAAACCGATTGGTAACTTTAAGCAACAAGTGCAAATTGACAGTGATACATTTGAACTCGATTTTCATGTTGTTCCCTCCGATTCCATGGACGTCGAAATAGTCATCGGAAAAGACCTTTGTATGCAAGAAGAATTAATTATAAACGCGAATGGTATTCGAGTACAAAAATATAAAACAAATGAACCTGACGATGTTCACATGTTAATGAGCATTGACGAAGCTAGTGTAGATGAAAATGTCGACGTAGGAACAGATGCCAGTCATAATGCAAGACAAAGAGTAGAATCTCTTGTGCGCACGTATCATCCAGAAAAAAACAAAACTACCAACATCGAGATGAATATAATTTTAAATGACGAATCACCAATCTATTGCAGGCCTCGTAGACTTCCAATTAGTGAAAAGTTTTTAGTCGAAGAGCAAATTGAGCAGTGGTTGAACGATGGGATCATCGAACCATCTGGATCTGAGTTTTGCAGTCCTGTTGTCCTTGTTAAAAAACGTGATGGTACGCCAAGACTTTGCATCGATTATAGGCGAATTAATAAGGTAATTATTAAAGATAGATTTCCTTTACCTATTATTAAAGACCAGCTCGATCGACTGCAAGATGCTAAGATTTTTAGCACAATCGATTTAAAAAACGGATTCTTTCATGTCGAAATAAACAAAAGCAGCTGAAAATATACATTCTTTGTGACACACAGCGGTCAATACCAATTTAGTAAAGTTCCTTTTGGGTTATCAAACTCTCCTGGCGTTTTTCAGAGATATGTCAACTTCATATTTCGAGACTTAACAAATAAAGGTATTGCACTACCATATATCGACGATATAATTATTCCTGCAAAAGATGAAAATGAAGCTCTAATACGACTTGAACAAGTTTTTAATTTATGCCGCGACTATGGCTTAGAAATCAATCGAAAAAAATGTCATTTCTTACAAAGACGCATAGAGTTTTTAGGACATATTATAGAAAATAATCAAGTTTCTCCTTCAGCAGTAAAAATTGAAGCTATGGTGAAATATCCTCTACCTAAAAATTTAAAACAACTTGAGAGTTTTCTTGGCCTCGCTGGCTATTTTCGAAAGTTTATACCTAATTTTGCACTGATTGCAAAACCGCTATCAGATTTAAAAAAACAAAATTGCAAATTCGAAATAAAAGACGAACATATTGATTCTTTCAACACACTTAAAACGAAGCTTATTACAAGACCAGCTTTAAACATTTTTAATCAAAACTACGAAACCGAGGTGCACACTGATGCATCCATGGATGGTTACGGTGCTGTTATGTTGCAAAAGTCACATGAAGATGACCAATGGCATCCCGTTTACTATATGAGTAAGAAAACGACAGATCAAGAGCGAAAATATACTAGCTACGAACTTCAAATTTTGGCTGTTATCGAAGCGTTGAAGAAATTCAGGGTATATTTACTTGGTATGCATTTTAAAATCTTAACCGACTGCAACGCCTTTGCTAAGACCTTAGACAAGAAAGATTTATGTACCAGAGTGGCTCGATGGATATTTTTTACAGGAATATGATTATGTCGTGGAGCATCGAACTGGCTCAAGCATGAGACACGTAGATGCTCTTAGCAGATATCCGATAATGATGGTTAACGAAGAGAGTATGCTTTCAAAAATTCAACGAGCGCAATCGCAAGATGAGGACCTCAAAGCCGTTTTCAAGATTTTACAAGCGAAACAAACATTCGACAATTATTTTTTGAAGAGTGACGTGCTGTACAAATTAACAGATGACCGAGAACTTCTAGTTATACCAAAAAGAATGCAGTATGAAATTATCCGATACACCCACGAAAAAGGACATTTTGCTGTAAATAAAACCAAACAAATAATAGCTAGAGAATATTTTATACCAAAGTTAGAAGAAAAGGTAAAAAACATATAGCTAACTGTATTCCATGCATCGTCATTAACCGGAAACGAGGTAAGCAGGAAGGTGAACTCCACACTCTTCACAAAGTAGACACGCCGTTACATACCTACCACATAGATCATCTCGGACCATTAGAATCGACAAGCAAAATGTATAATCATATCTTTGCCGTTATAGACGCTTTCACCAAATTTTCATGGCTTTATCCAACGAAGTCCACTTCAGCTAAAGAAGATATAGCAAAACTGGAACTTCAAAGTGTGATTTTCGGAAACCCGATGCAAATTATCTCAGATCGTGGATCAGCTTTCACTTCAGACGATTTCAGAAACTATTGCGAAGCAGAAAACATAAAACATATCAAGATTACGACCGGACTACCACGTGCCAACGGGCAGATTGAGAGGTTAAACAGCACCATCATCTCTGTTATATCAAAATTAAGTATCGAAGATCCGAAGAAGTGGTATAAATATGTAAACAAAGTACAGCAAATCATCAACTCTACTTTTCATCGTAGTACAAATATGAGACCATTTGAGATGCTGATTGGAACACGTAAGTATGTGCATAAAAGAGGATCTACACATCAAAGAACTCGTAGAGTTAGAAATGGTTCAAAACTTCGATAAAGCCAGAGATGAAATTCGAAAGGAAGCTAAGCAACAAATCCTTAAAGTTCAAGCCGAGAACAGAAAAACGTATAATCTACGACGCAAACCAGCTAGACGATATCAAGTGGGCGACACCGTTGCCATAAAGCGGACACAGCTAGGAGGAGGTCTGAAACTAAAAGCAAAGTTTCTTGGTCCTTATCAAGTGACCAACATAAAGCAGAACGACACATACGACGTTGTTAAAATTGGCAGCAGTGAAGGACCCAAACAGACAAGTACATGCGCCGAGTATATGAAGCCGTGGTCTACTTCCAATGTTGATGACGACGAAGAATGCGAGCTGTTCGAGACGAACGCATAGCAGGATGGCCGATATGTGGGAATTTTTTAGTAGTATTATCCCTAATGTTAACCCTAATGTTTTAAAAAAGCAACTCTGACAGAGACAAGAACAAATTTTAAAAACTTAACCGAACGAACAGAAACAAAAGAAGGAGGACAGTTGAATAAAGACGCATGACCGTGAAGACGTGAATTTTTTAAGTCGACTCAATAATTTTCATCTTATTATTAATTAATAATTCAAGTTTTCTTTCTTAAAACCGTTTATTTAAAACAAAACAAATAATCTTCAAAATAAAACAGTTTAAAAGTATTTTTTAAAAAGAATTAAAACTACATATTTATATATATATTTAACACATTAGCTTTGATATTCGAAACGTAGTCTGAGTTTGAAATTTCAAAACACTCGAACCTTGGAATTCATTTAAATACGGCTGCTGTGAAGGTATTTTAACTTGAACCCAATCGAGGATATTTCTTTACTAGTTCTATAATAATTTAAAAGTACTTTTTATACCTACCATGCCCTTTATAGGCATTTGATTTAAAATGTATTGAAAATCGAAATTTTCGTCGAAATGAGTTCAGTAAGTTGGCGATTTAATCAAAAATTGTCAATGGATTTTTATCAACAATGGCTCATTTTCTGGGGAAATGACATATTTTAAAAATTAAAGTGCATAACTTAAACATTTTTTTGTAGTTATCAATTTTTATGAAATTGATTTTGAAAAATTAAGACAAAATGTTGCTGAAAAGACTATTTTTTCGTATTGCCATTCAAGTTTGCTTCGAAATAGCGAAATGTTAATGTCCATGCATCATTTGTTGATCTTTACATTTAAATTTTTTTGTGATATGTTATAACCAAATTTAACTATTCGTTCTTAAGTTGTGATTAAAAATGCATCTTTTTGAAAATCGACTCTTTGGAAAAAAATTAAAAAAGCACATCCATAAGGTTAAAAATATGTTTATTTTTTCAGTTATAGGATCAAAACCATCAGATATACGTAATGGGCATCGGAAAGCATTTGTGTTGATGCTTAGTATATAGACAGAGTTTAAATTTCATCTAGCTCGACATATATAGCATCCGCAGAGGCGAACTTTTTTTGAAATAATGCATAAGCTGCTGTTTATATATATCTTGGGGAATTAATGTCTAATTTTATGTCGACATTTTATTCACTTTAAGACTTTAAGAGCAAATGACACAAATTCATGTATTTTTTTTTTTTTGTTGTATCCCTTATTTATTGCATAAAAAACTTGCTCACTTGAGTTTAATTTCCCCACAAAAATCTACCTCATTCAAAATCTGAGCGCTACTACATCAAAGCCCATAACAAAAATAGCCACTTTCCCACCATTTATGCACGAACGCGTAACCTACCGCCAAATGACTTTTTAACGTGCAACAGTGTTGCCAATGAATTCAACGCATGCTGTACGTTTTGGTATTGAAATTTTTTTTTTCGTTTTAGTTTTTATGCTCCATCCAACGAAAGACTCAAAGTCATCAGATGTTGAATGAAAATCGTTCTTTTTAATTAAAAATCACGTTATTCGCAAAAATAAAAACCAAAACCAAAAAATACATAAAGGCAAAGCAGCAAAATCAAAAAGTTAGACTCAGCTGCTGTTTTCCTACGCACAGACACATACAATAGTGTTTTTATAAATGTGCAGATGCACAAACAAGACCAAACTGGCCACACAAATAACGCATGGAGAGTATAGCGCCAATACTGCAACCACCACAACATTAATGTTGGCCAAAAAAAAAAAACAAATAGATGAAACTCAACTGACATGAAAGCGTTTTGAGCTGGCATCAAAAATATGAAACATTCACATAAAAAATCACTCAATCCAATTTGCAGATATAAAGCAGAAGTTCTTAATTGAAATGTTTGCATTGTTCAGCAAAAAATTGGCCATACAATTGAATTTCAATACGTATTTTATTGAAATATGGTCTCGTTATATTTAAATGCCACCAACGCCGCATGCAAGTAACCGCAACGGCCATTCTGTTGGTCACACATTAATGACTGGCATAAAGTTGTGGGTTAAGTGCGTGTTTGCTTTGAAGCTATGTTCATACATTTTTGTACAAATAATCAGACCAATTTTGAATGATTTTTTCCGGGAAATTGGAAAATGGAGTTTTAATCTTTAAGGTGCAAAATATACGTGCAAAAAGAGAAAAACAATAGCTTGTTTTTTTAAACATTTTTTTGAGGTGCAGGGAGTTATTATATTTTTTTGAAATTTATACGGGTAATTGTACATAAGAACTGATAAAAACTACACTAATTTTTTTTTTTTTTAGCAATTTTCTGGCTTTTTATAGAGGTCGCCATAAATGTATCATCAGTCCTCTCTTTGCCTCGATCGGACGTGTCTTCTTGTTCTAGGAATGTGCAACTGCCAGCAAAAGTCGACTTCGACTTTTTCAACCTTTGAAAATGTAAAAGTCGAATAATCGACTTTTTGAACCTTTAGAAGTCGACTTTTTAACTTCTTTGGACTTTTTTTAAAAGATTTTTGTACCGCTTTTGTAGAGCAGTTAAGAAGCAAATGATTCAATATGAAAAATGCGTTTTATTGTTAAAAAATAAACGAAAACATGGTACTTCAGTGAATAAATAATATATAAAAAAACAAAATATTGCAATTTTAGTTCTTATATAGATAATAAGACTTATAAAAATTTTTCCCGGGTAATCGGAAAAGGGAAAGTTAATTTTCAAGATAAAGTTTAAGAACATTTTGGAAATTTTTTATGCAAATTTCTTCATCAACCGTCAATATTTATGAAAGTAAAAAAAAATGTGATGTCTTTTAGTGCGAACGTTTATGGATTTCGTTTAAAATTAATTTTTTATTTTAAAAACAATTTTTTTATTTCAATTTTTTTTCCGTAAGTCGATATTGCTGTGCCATTAGCAGCTTGGAGTGTCAAATCAGATTTTTTATAAATTTTGAATTTGGAGGATGGCAATACGGAAACTTCAGCGCCACTGTCGATTAAGAAATTTAAGTTATTGTCCTTGTCAAATATGAATAAACGGCGTGTTAGTGTTATAGAACTCCCATCATTAGCCGTTGCAATGATGGCGTTTTTTAGTTTAATGTGTTTGGTGTATTGTGGTTTGGTGTGGATGTCGTTTGAACATACGCGCATGGTTGTTCACATCGTCTGGCCGCTCTACCAAATTTCCAAAGTGGTACCATTGAATAATTACAAATAGAAGGTGACACCGCCGACGTTGAAGCGACGTTAGAGCAGGGTGGCAGAAATTTGTACTGCATTTTTTTAGTCAATGCAAGCACCAAAATAATGTGTCTTTACTTGCATGCAAGGAATTTCCCTTTACTTCTTTTTCTCAGTTGTTCTATTTTTAGAATAGTCCTTTTCTTATTGAACAGTTATTCTTTAAAGGAATTTGTTGTGCATCTGTTTGCAATTATCAGTTTTTTGAACATTTGGCTTACTTTGAATCTTTATGCGTATTGTAAAAGATGTGTGAAAGTTAGCTATTTTTTGAAGATTTTTAAATTAAATGAAGTTTTGTGACTATTTTGGTTGTAAGAATGAAAAACAATGTGGCATTCCAAGATTTGCCATGCCAAAAGACAATAGACGTGAAGTATGGATTAAAAATTCGGGAAATAGTTTTTCTGCTAAGCTTATAGAAAATGAAAAGTTTTTTATATGCGCTGATCACATTGAAAAAAAGTATGTGAATTTAAGTAATTTTAAATCAAGGCTTTCATCGAATGCAGTTCCGATTCCATACAGTGACTTACAAAATTGTGGTTATAATAAACAAATAGAGAAAGAAAAAAATTCAATAACAACTGTAGAAAAATCAAAGTTCACCAATGTAAAAACAAATGCACAATTTTCAAATTTAGGTAAAAGACCAGTATTGGCAGACATTAATTTAAATCAAAATTATATTAAACTGAAAACAAATGCTAATGAGTGCAATTTACTTAGTGTTAATATGACAGGAGAAAAGAAAACTTATTTAAATATATTTAAAAATTTTGGCCGCACAGAAACAGATCCTTGTTGTGAAGTGAACTTTTCAGATCCTGGTAGTTTATTTGATTACGATATTGATTCTTATGTTGAAAAAGAAAACAATTCAACTTCTTTTGATGAACTACTCAAATCTCCAAAAAAAAAATATAAGCGACCAAATGAGGTTAATAAAATATTTCAAAATAATCAAATTGATGGAATGTTAAAAAACAAAAACAAAAGTGTCGGTATTTTCGTTAAGAGTCAGCTCTTTCACTCTAAAAAATCAAAATGGAATGTTGATGAAAAGGACTTATTCTTAAAACTTCATTATAAATCTCCATCGTTTTATAAATTTTTAATGCAAGAAGAATTTAAGTTACCTTCTTTAAGAACAATTGTTCGATGGTACGAAACATTGCCATTTCAGACAGGCATTTCATATGATATTTTAAAAATGCTGAAAAACAAAGTTGATTTGCTGCCTAATCAAGACAAAAAATGCGTGCTTGTTTTTGATGAGATGAGCATTAAAACAGAGTTGGAGTTTAATTCAAAGGATGATATTATATATGGATTTGAGGACTTTGGTGAATATGGAAGAAATCGAAACCTTGCTAAGCATTCACTTCTGTTAATGTTACGAGGCTTAAATTATTCATGGACACAGGTACCTACTGCTTAAAGCTTTTATTGTTTTAATTAGTTTAAGGGACATTTTACCAAATTTTGTCAAAATTTTAGGAGTTTTTAAAATATAAATATTTTTTATTGTTTTACATAAGTATAAAAATTAACAAAAAAAAATTAGTTTGTTTTCGTGACATCACTTCCGCGTCACACGTGTGGAAATAAGGTAGTAAAAAAATGCTAGAAAAAGTGATGTGCATGATATCTCGAGTTTAACTTATCTGAAACAAAAAAAGAAAAATTTGGTAAGAGTTTGAGGCCCGAAGTCAGTTCACCGAAAAAAATGCCTTTTTTCGTGAGTAAATTTAAGATAAAAAAACTTTGAGTATTGAAATTTTAGCATTTATTTGTCCATTAGATATAGAATTAAATTTTTTTTCAAAATAGCGGTTTTTCTGACATCCTCAATTAAGGCCTTACATTCGACCGCGTACAAGATTGCGGTTGTTACATCCATCTGAAACATATCAAAAGGAAAAAAAATATTTTTTTAATTATTTTTCAATGATATAAGTAAAGTAGAATTGAAAAAAGACATTTTTGAATAAGAAAAACTCTGTAACTTTTTTCAATATCTAAATAAATGCTAAAATTTCAGTACTTTAAGTTTCTTTTACCTTAAATTTACTCAGGAAAAAATTGAATGTTTTTTTGGTGAGCCGACTAAGGGTTTTAAACTTCATGTGAGTGCCTGACTTCGTGTTTTTTTTTAAAGTCCCTAGAAAATTTTACAGCTACTTTTGTCCGAAAATGTTTGGCCTTTTTGCAAACAATTTGGAAAAAATACGACTGCATAGCATGCAAAATATTTATGTGTGATCAAAACAAAAATTATTCAAATATATCAAAATTAATTGAAGTTCGAGAATTTGAAGGAACTCGAAATGGTTGTCTAACCGTACCAACAGCACATTTTGCGGACTTGATTAAAAAAATTATTAACGTTTTTGAAAAAAATTTTGAGACTCATTGCTTTGAGCAAAACGTTTTAAGTATAATAAAAAATATTTGTAAAACAGAAATACAAATTCCGCTTACCTGCTCCGTTGAAGATCATAAAGATCAAATGGTTTTGCGTACACTACGTGTACTTATACGCGCAAAAATCAAAATTATAAATTATAAAGCAAAGAGTTCAAAAAGAAAAATTAAAAAATTTGATATTTTAAATCATGTGTAGCGCTTTTTAAATTTTTCTTATTAGCTAGTTCTTATAAATAATATTTTATATGTGATATTTATGTAAAACATATCTAAAAACATAGTTTTTTGTATTTTTGCTGCTCTAACAATAAATAGAAAAATTCGTTAACAAGTATTGCATTTTTATTTTCGATGGATTTGGTGATATGCAAAACATCAATCTGCATAAATATAAATAAACGACAGCATGCCTACATGACTTCTGTAGCAGGCAGTAACTTTGAAAGCATGTGGGACTTTTTTTATTATGTTTGGGATCATTTTGGGATTTATATTTGCATGTACACGAACCGGTTTTAGCCTTTGCTGTTTACCAATCGATAGCAGCGCTGTTAGAACGGGGTAGTGGTCAATGTTCGCGGTGTCTATTCTATATTATAATTATTCAATGGTGGTACCTACAAACCCAGTTGGCCGGTCTTTGTTGTGACCCTTCTCTTCTAGATGAACGACGTCTGGAGTACCTTTGGAAGTTTGAGCTTTGTGATCGAGAACGTTCACTTCTCAGTTCTTGTACCTCCAGTGACAACTTATTAAAGTATTCTAAAATTTTGGATGTGGTCTCCGCGAAACGTTGGGTAATTGCCATTACTTCTTCTGAGCCGGAAGCTGGTTTTTTAGACATGGTAGAAATTTCACTACCAATCATGGCTTCCCATAAGTCATCTGCTAGTTTTATGAGGACCTCTAGTTCTCTGTGTCTGGACCCGGTCAAGGCGATATTTAAACTTTTTGGCAACTTGCGTAGCCATAATTTATAAATTAAATCGCCACTGACTGTTGATCCAGCTAGTAGAAGAAGTGACCGATAGAACTGAGATGGCCTTTGGTCACCCATCTCAGAATCCGAAAGGATTTTATCTAATCGCTTGTTCTCGCTCAGTGAAAATCTATCGAGCAATGTCTTTTTAAGCCCTTCGTATGTGTTTTGTTTTGGCGGTTTTTGGATAAAGTCTAGCACAGTGACTATGACTTCTTGTGGTAACGAGGTTACCAAGTATTCGTATTTAGTCTTATCGACTGTGATTCCTTTCGCTTGGAATTGTATTTCCGCATGTGCGAACCAAGCGTCTGGGCAACTCGTCCAGAATGTAGGTAATTTTACCGAAACCGTGTGTATTTGTGTTGGTGGTGTGAGAGGGTTAGTCTCGAAGTCTATGAATGGTGTGTTATCTCCCTCTCCGGTGTGTGGAGTAAGGGATGGGAGTGGAGTAAGGCGTGTGTGTGTGGGTGTTCGTAGCATTCTTCCCTCTAGATTTGCTTCTATTTGAAAATTCTAACTCTTCTCTTTTTTTTTAGTGCACCTATGTCCCTAGTGTAGTGTAGTGCCTACGAAAGTGAGACGATAGGTTTCTTACGACCCTATCGTCTAAAATTCGTTTAAGAAGCTATGTTGTGTGCCTCGTGATGAGCTAAAGTGATACGCAGCCTGAAAAAAATATTTTATAAATGTCAACAAAAATAAATATAGATTTTTACAAAATATAAAATTTCATATAAAATAAATTGTTGTTGCTGCTGACGTTGTTGTTGTTGTTGCTCTTTTCGTTGTGGTTGTGGTTGTTGTTGTAGCTGCTGTTATTGTGGTTGTTGCTCACTTTGTTGTTGTTGTTGTTATAAACGCTGTCGTTGTAGCTATTTTGTTGTTGTTATAGCTGCTGTTATTGTTGTTGTTGTTCTTTTTGTTGTTGTTGTTGTTGTTGTTGTTGTTTTCTAGCAGTGACCTTGCTGCTGCTGTTTTTAGGTGTTTTTTAACTTAAGGTGGCGTTGTGGATAATGTTGTGCCTGTTGCTGGTTTACCTGTGGCTGTTGTTCTTGGTGCAGAAGCAGTTGCTGGTGCTGCTGTAGCTGTATCAACCGTAGGTGTAGTGGGCGTTGGCGTATCTGTTGTGGAACGTGTTTGATTTGGCCGATTCTCATTAATTAAGCCATCTGCTGATGTAGTGCCAATTTCTGTTGATGAGTTGTTGCCATTAGAATTTGCTTGGGACTCTGTAGCGGAATTGGTGTCGCTTTGTTTTTTAAATTGATGTAGCCATTTTACTGCTCCCTGTTGTTGAGCGCCAATTTTAGTGCGGTTTGTAGGATCGCCAGTTTTGGTGTTCGTGTCGCAGGATCGCCAGTTTTAGTGCGAACGTTTATGGATTTCGTTTAAAATTAATTTTTTATTTTAAAAACAATTTTTTTATTTCATAACTTTTTATTCGAACAATTTTCTTTGAACAAATTTTTAATACTGAAATTTTCAAAATGAAAATTTCTGAAATTATAATAACTGAATACAATTCAAAATTTTTTTTTATAACAAGTGTTTAATAGGCAAGTGTACTTATAATACGTTATTAATGAAACGAAATGGAAGTACAATATAACAAAGAGGTAAGTATTAATGTAACTAAAGGTAAGTACAATATAACAAAAGGTAAATATTAATGTAACAAAAAGGTAAGTATCAATGTAACGAACAGGTAAAATAGGCTGTAGATATTTACTCTATGTGGTGATGTCATAGAGCACCACATCTCTATCTGCTATCTTAAATATGAAAACTCCTTTTTCCGATTCCCCAGGAAAAATTATTCATAATTGGGCTGAATTTAACAAGAGAAGCATTTTCCTTGTTTTGTTTTTTTTTTTTTGCATAAGCGGTGCATGTTCATTTTATTTTTGTGTTAGATTTACCTTTAGAACAGTTTAACACAGAGATATGAACTTTATGGAGTTGACGACTTTGTTGTCGTACTATCGTTTGCCATTTAAAATTAATTTCGAAAAAGTGGCGATCAAGTGAATGCACAATTAAGGGAACTACATGTCCTCACTAACTGAACGTAGAAAAACCAACATGTTAAGATATTCTGGCTTAAGCCTATTTTGCAATTGGTTCGCTATGAGACCAGCATGAGAAAATAACCTTTCGGATGGCACCAAAGTTGCAACAATTGAAAAATTTTTTTTTTGCAATGGCCCAAACAAAACGAAATTCAGTTTTTATGCATTTCCAGACAACAAGCGGATTTTTATTAAGTTTTCGATCAACAGCATCATCTCTTCAATTTCATCAGTTGTAGAGTCTATGTTTATTTTGCGTTGCCATATGGCAACGACAGGGTGTTTCGAGTTAAAGAGTTCCTAAGCGATTCGCTGGGAAGAGTCGCTAAAGAATCGGCAAAAGGCGTCTTCAGCGATTCGCTGGGAAGAGTCTTAAATGGATTACCAAGAGAGTCCTTAGCGATTCGCCGACAAGAGTGGCAAACAAATCGCTTTTAGGGTTCCACAGCGACTTGTTGCGAAGCGTCTTTGTTGAACTTTACAAGTTGTTTTATAGGCGACATTCCTTGTCAAATCGGTCAACGAAAAAATCTACTTTCAGTTTCCATCCGCAATTCAGTACAAAAAATTATTTATTAAAATTTTTTATGAATATTTTTAGGGATATAGAATATCCTGCTTCACATTCCAACGATCGATTTTTAAAATTTTTAAAAAAGCCATCTTCCAACAATCGTTGGAATGAGCGAAGGAAGATTTTGAAGATTTTTCTTGAATCGCGCATTCATCGCTTGGGAGATCGAAAAGCGACCCAACTTCCAAAAAACCCTTGATAGCAAAAATAAATTATTAGTTCAGATAGATTCCAGGATTTCCGCTGTTTAATATACAATTTAAAATTGTATTATATGCTTGGACAATGTCATGTAGCAACTTACATGAAAACGCGGGTCCAGCTCGCAATCCTCAGATGACTTTGTAGCAATTAAATATTTTTTATTAATTATATGCCTTTAAAAAAAATCCAGTAAACCTTGACAGATTTGCACTTTTTGCTGCTGGGGGATGTCAACGACGACTACAGCGATATCCCAGCAATGGCCAGCCTCTGGCTCTAAGTCTGGCCATTCAACCCAAACAGCGTAAACGAGATCTCACCAGAGACTTTTTTCAATAAATTCCTATTAAATTTGTTCTGCTGCTCTGGTATGCAAAAATAGGTGATGCTCCCAAAGAAATCAATGAAGGCGCTTAAAAGAGAAGACACCAAAATCAGTAAAAACAAAGCTGTCACTCTTGAAAACTTGCGTTTTCTTTTCTCGAAAAAATGCTGCAATTTTTGTTTTTTTTTTTTAATTATGCCCTTTTGAAAAAAAAAACAGTTTCATTTTTTATTGAATCGCGTTCTTTCCTCGAAAATGTTGGCCAAAAAAGTAAAAAAATGCAGAATTCTCAAAGAGGGCAGAAAAGATGCATTTTTTCAAGAAAAGAAAACGCCATAATATTCAGGCATACGGGGAAACACAAGTTGCAGATATTTAAAGATCAGACAAATTAATAGAATTAAAAGAAAGATCCCTTTTCAGGAAAGAGGAGGAGCACGTCAATAACATGGCTGCTAAAAAAAGTAGAGCTAGAAATTTTAACAATAAAACTGAACATGCTCAAGAAGCAATAATAAATTGTTTTTAACTTTTTATTCTTAATTTATATCACTTTTCCTTATTTAATTAAAAATATATGAAATGTTTATTTATTGTTAATTGTTTTAATGAAAGATATTTTATTAAAATAATTTATAGATTCTTTTAATATTATGTAGTCTAATATTTTGACTAATTTTTGCGAGGTGAGTTTCGTTTCCTGTTTCACCTTCAAAAAGATAGCTTCTAAGACTCACACCTTTGTTGTGCATTGGAACTTTGAATTGAATGCAAGCATAATGCAAGGCAGCTATTTTCTCGGGGCTGTACCGGCTTCTTTTATCATTAATCAAAATTTTCCAGCGACCCTTCACAATTCCAATTGTCCGTTCAACAATGCAACGTGCTTTGGAGTGAACCTCATTGAAGTGGGCTCCTTCACCAGAGGTCCGATTACACAAGTTGGCTCCTATCGAAAATGGTAGCGGAATTGAATTTTACTTTTATGCAACTCGCCTCGCCTTGTTGGTGTTCGAATCTACCCTAATATGAAGCGTAGGGGGAGAATTCAAATTTTTTAACAAGTGATTTATCTTTAACATAATTTAGTTTCAAAAGTGTACCTCCTGGAAGCATACATTTATCCATAAATGTTTTCATACCTTTTGAAAATATTTCGGAAGAAAAAGTTATATGCTTGCGACACAATTTATCTTCAATCGCCTTTACCACATTTGCAGACAGTGCTTTGGCACATCCCAACCGTTGGTGGCATTGCTGTGGACATAAAGTCACTGAAATTTATTTCATTTAACACGTACCGAAATGACTCTTTGCTTAACCTGAAACGTTTTCTAAATCTGAAAATAGTTCACATATTTAATATTATTAAAATAACTTTTTAAGAAAAAATATTTTTACGCTGCTGTTGGTAGGGACAAAGCATTGTTTTATCCCGAAGATGCATTTTTATTTGCTTTGTTTGGCTTTCCAGTTCTGAATCCGAAGAAGTGCAATAAAAAAGAGCAACAGGTTCATGTTTTTGTTTTAATGTTTAAAATAATTGTTTGCAGTATCAAATATACTTTGTTCGACGATAGTAAATACAATCAAAAAATTCGTTTCGAATCGAGTGCCGTGACGACACGATTGTCTACTCGAAGTCAACGCGCAATTCGGCACCAAGTCTCGATCATTTGTGTTCAAACCTTTAATAACACGCGCAACACAATTGATCAATAGAAACTCGGTCAAATTCCTTTCTAGGGCTTGAATAGACAGTTTATTGAAATTTATTTTTTAACGTGTAGAAATTGTGGCTATTTTATTAACTTTTTGCACATAATAATCTAAAAGTTTCCTCATTACTTTCGTCCAGGAATAACAGCTTAAATATATCATTGTAAAAATCTGAATAATAATCACAAGCACGCTTACAATCTGGGGTCCAGTTGACCTCCAATAACTTGGGTTGCATAAACTTGGCACCTGCCTGCGTTGACCACTCTAACATTATATCTGCAGCATACAGAGCTCTCGATTGTGGGCAATGTGTGATGCTGCATGGCGGATTAAGTTTTGTGGCGCACTCAAGCATTTCATGCAACATGCTACAAATGGAGTTTTCTATTTCGCACCATGCATGTTCTGGATATTGTTCCTGCCAATAATTTATAAAATTATCACATTTTATGTGACGTAGTTCGGCCTCGTTCTGATAGTTCATAACGGTGAAATGTTTTTCATAGTCATCGAAGTGATCGAGTGAAAAAGGTTTATTGGAGAAGCGCAGAAAGAATTTCCTATGGACATAAGCCTCCAAAGGACGAACACTTTTCAACAAAATAACGTAGCGCACATCGAACTTCACCTGGTGAGCAAAACAAAATTATGAACAACCGTTTCAATTTAATTTGAATACCTTACCTTGGCCGAAAGCTCTGGGCGATGAAATAGCACTGGATTCTCAATATATTTTTGTGCAATTTTTGGTCCCGTGGCTGGTAGGCGAACTATTTGCGCTATATTGCCGGTGATGTGAGTATCCAAACCACGCGCCAAATTCCATGGTTTCACAATCCAATGATTATCAAGGCCCTTTGACTTGCGTTGCTGATAGTAGGAGGCAAATTGTAAGATCTCTGTTTTTAAATTGTATGTAGTTGGTAGCCAGGCTGGATATGTTTCCAGGGTGTCTTTATTGTGATGACTCTCCTGTGCAGCATCAGCTCGCCTGCACACAATACTCAACAAGTCCTTAATTGTGATGACATATTCAAACGGAAATTGATTAATAAACTTGTTCGGTGTGGTGAGGGAGAGTTCTGCAAAGTTTTTGAAATGTCGCGTCAGCCACAATACATTAGCCTCTTGCTCATCATCAACCAGTTCGAAGCATGAAGCCGTCAAGTGCTCGCGAAGCACATCATATTCGGCATAGACGCGCAGAGGTTGGCTGCGATCTACTTGCGGTTTTTCAATAATTTCAGGTTCAGCAAATGATTCCGGTATGTGGCCACTGCTGAAATACGATCCAGCGGGCTCATGTTGAATACAATCCACATGACTTAAGTCTGCCACTTGCCAGGGCAACAACAGAGCTTCGCGTTCTGGCGCTTGCCTATCCACAAACTCGACATAGTCGCGTGTCACCTGTTCACCATGTTTGCAGTCACGAATCGGAAAAAGCAGACTGTAGGTAGTTTGTGTGTTCAAATAAAGGAAAGGAACGATGCGAAAATTGGGCTCATCCGAATGATTCACCGCCGAACCAACCTCATCCATAACGTACCAGATAGGCATACGTTCTTCGTCTGTCAGACTCTCACTAGCAATGGAGTAGGGATGACAGTATTTGCAAATGGCACGCAATACCAGGTCCACTCGTTCAGAATGCTCCAAATCGACTCCAGTAATGGCGCACATACGATTTGTTAGCTCTGGCATCTGTTCAAGCTGCTGCCTTGCTATATTCCAACGAAAGGTCCAGGCATGATCGACTAGGTAGATGGCGTTTGGGTCATTGGCTTTTATGCCGCGTTCTTGGGCCACTGCAACCGAAAAGACGGGACGTGTTTCATGCTCCGCAATGGTAGTGTCTTCATCATTATCATCTTCATAATCTATAAGCAACAATTGCAACACCTCGCCGGCATCGAAAGTTTCTTTTGATACCTTGCGATAGATAGACTCCCAGAAAAGCTGTGGCACACCTGATGAAACCAATTGTGGCTTATGCAGCGCCAAGAATTGGTTAAACATATTGATTCCATCCATTATTTCTATTAAATGCACAATGAAAATATATTGATACAAATTATACTAGTTGCACTGCTGCTAATTGAGGTTATGTATCAAGAGCAGGGCTGCCAGTCAAAAAAAAATTTAGTTAAAAGTCTCGTCTAAGAAATCAGCCAAATTGAATAAAAAATAACGAAGTCCTCAAGTCTTCAAGTTGGAGGCCAGTAGAAAAGCACTTGTGTAGATTTTTACGTACGGGTATTTTGTTTTTGTAAATTACACAAGTCCTCAACTGCACTGGCAAGGGCACTAAAGCGTGAATACCCCTATTGTATGCAAATTTTTATAACTTGTATAATGTCCACGCGTAAATAATGTCCACGCGATTAAATGCTGAGGAGGGGGAAACCAATTATTTATTTATAATTTTAATCACTACTGTTAAGTCGAAATAAAGGTTATAGGAATTATATAGCTATTTATTGGTTAGGTTGAAACAAAGTTATATACTTAAAAATATCCATAAAACAGCACTGTCAAGTGGCCTGTCAAAATATTAACAGACTTCAACAAACAGATTCTGGAACAGGAGCAAAAACCAATTACGCTTGTATCGGAATTTTAAAGCCTACGCTTGAGTTGTTTTTAATATAAATTTAAAATTTACTAACTTAAAGCCTTTAATATTTTAAGATGTTTCATGCAACTACAAATTAAAAATAATGTCAGCAGAAAATAGTTTTATTTGCTCTCATAAGTATATAGCAAATATGAGAGTGTCTATTTCGACATTGTATGAAGTTGAAGAAAACTGAAAAGTCTAGTGTTTGTTGTGCTTACAATTCCGAGACTTTCTTAACGCAGTTATATGTATTTACCTACAGCTAATATATGATAAGCATGAATAAAAAAAATTTAAATGGTTTTAAAGTTACAGAGTTTTCAAATTTAAAAATAAGCCCTTTTGCGCAGTCACTGAAGAAATAGGCCCTTTTGATTGGATTTTTAAGCATGTTATTTAAATAACACAGCAATAAAATATTCAAAAGAAGTTTTCATACAAATAATTAATTAACTAAATACATAACTGCCCTATAACGGGCTCAATACGTTCACATTCTTCGTCGGTTTCGCATTGTAGGTATAAGGACTCATTAAGGACTTTCATTTATTGAATAATCAGTTCCTTAGCTTAAATAGAACTTGTAATTAAGTCTTTACAAAAATTAATAGGCCCGTTTGATTAAATATTTTATAAAACCTAAAAGATTGTATGGTTATTAGTCCTTTTAGTTTAAAAATAAATATCTTCAAAAGCAATTTTTCATTATTCTTGAAATTATAAGTAAATAGGCCCCTTTGAACAGAAACTTAACTTTGATGCATAAAATATTCCAAATATTAACGATATTCGAAATTTTTTTTGTGTATTTTTTATTTTATTTTTTTATTTTTATACATGATGGGATTCAATATTTGAAATAAAATCAGCCATAATAAAATCAGCTTTTTCAAAAATGTTATATATAACCTTTTGAACAGACACTCCTCATATTGTTATTATAGGTTAGTAAAATATCTCACAAGTATAAACTTATTTGTTGTAAATATTTTAAAATAAAATTTGAGTACTTGCTAAGTAAAATTATAGTTGTAACAATAATATTTAAAATTTTCAGTGACAAATGTGTCAAACAAAAATCAAATAGATATATTTTTGGTTTTTATACATTATTTTTGTTAATAAGCATTGCATAAATTCGGTCCTAAGAAATATATGACGCATTTTACCTTTTATCTGCCTTGATTACTGAGCAGTAGGCTTTAAAGATTGGCGTTGTTGAAAAGAGCTATTTTTAAAAACATTTTTGTAGGTAAGAAAATGTAAAAAAATCTTTAAAAAAAATGTTTGGATACGTTTCATGAAATTGATTATATTTTTTAATTCCGGGATCAAATTCTTAATTTGAAAAATTATTCCATTTTGAAACTGGAAGTTCGAATTTGGAATAAAAGTTTGAAGAATTTCACCATTTTTGGAATTTTTTTTAGTAGCTTTAATTTTTTATTTAAATTGTTTGAAACAAGCTCCACTGCGTTTGAGACATTTTTTAATGACACTTGATTTAAGGGGGGAAACCTAAGTAAATCACGAAAAATAGGCCTATTTTCAGGAATTTTTTTGGCTCGAAGAATAATTCAATCAAAACTCTGTAAAGTACGTTTTATTATATAAGTATTGATATACAAATTGTAAATTTTTTTTTTTAAATTTCAATACAAATGGCAGCATTCAAAAAAGTGGTTTCGATATAAACGCGTTCAACTTTTTAAATACTAAGAATTCGTATAATATGTATATTCGTATATGGCATCGCAAAGAATGCAAAATTTTGGCATATAAACACTTTTGGTGGATTCTATCTCTTGGTAATTTACTTTTCAAATCTTAAAGCATCTTTTAAATGAAAAAAATTTAGATTTCTTAACAATTTTTTTTTAGATTTCCCACCTTAAGCAATTTCACGTAAGAAAGATGTTTGAATTATTTTTGGTACAAATATTTGCATGCTTAGAAAATATTTAAAAAATGTTTGAAACAAATGATTTCGTATTTCAGAATGTTTGTCATATAGTTGCCGTATATTTTTGGGTTATTTGTGAAAATATTTCAAAGATGTCTGGCACAAGTAAGTCCAATTTTAGACATGGCGATATGCCACCGATTTCTCATTTTTACTATTCTTTCGCAATGGAACTGATGAGAAAGGGTAAATAAAGTCGTCCAAAAAATCGGGCATACCAGCGGTTTTGCACCGATTTGTCTCACTTACCCTTTCACTCACATCAACAAAGCTTGAAATAATAAATAAAAATTGCTTGATCGAGTTTCATATTTGCTTTGAATAGTATTCGTAACAAAACAAAAGATGAAAAAATCTGTTAGCGACAGCGGCGGCATATCGTTCAATCTAAAATGGGACTAAGATGCAAGTATTCCACTTATAGCTGCGTTCCATTTGCTTCGAAATAATCCAAATTATTTTTTTTTACATGCAAAGCAAAAACAAAAATAACAATTCTATAACAAATAGGATTATTTTTGCTATCAATATAAAATTGTGATATAGCCTTTAAAAAATTTGAAACACAGGTGCCGCAGCTGTATATTTTTATGAGCTGACATTTAATTTTTTGAATTATTCCTTTGTTTGATACAATGACTATTAGATAGCAATGACAGCTACCTATTTTCTCACGAGCTGCGACCATCGAATGTTAAACAAAAGATAACAAAGCAAACCGCGTGTGCCACACACATTAGACGCATTCAGCGGAGCCAAGAATTCCAATTAAATTATTGATATAATTGCATAATATTAATAATCAAATTAAATTATTTATAATTTTTCTGACGTTTAGAGTAAAACACAATCAGAGAAAAACATCGTTCACTAAGGTATCGCTACCATAACAGTTCACAACAGTTTTGAGCGACACACGTTCTCATGACACCTAATAGTTATTGTATCATGATTGCTTGTTTTAATATAATTTTGACTGCAACGGTAGCGCCCTCTACGAGTCGTTTTTCTTGCCGTTCCTTTGAGAAAATTTGTTATCGCGATTATATTAAGGCGAAAGGAACGCAGCTATAGATTCATATTCAAGGCAATTCTATAAATTATTTGTCCCAGTCCTGCATATATCCAATAATTTTCTATAAAGCCAATCCAAAAATATTCTTCCACTTCTCCTTTTGCCACGATGTGTTCAGGTTGAAAACTCTTTCAACTGACAAAATAGTTTAACTAAATTCGGCAAATGTTCCCATTGGTCACATCATCGGTCAATCAAGCAGAAAAATCATTTCAAGCCATCAAACGATTTGATAGGTTTGATGCCGATTTGCCTTCCAATCCATATATATAAAAATATGTTTGACAAATCTTTCATCAAATCGTGTGATGAGCGATTTTATAAATGTGAACGGGGCTATTGCCAATTGTCAATATGAAAATTTTGACACAACCTGAATAGTGCTGGATAGTGATGTACATCTTTTCAGGGATGCCGCAATGCTTTTTATGAGATTTTGTATTAGATTTTATTGAAATTACAAGATTTTAAAATCTTGAACTTGTTGAGAGAACTCAATCGATTTCAATATAGATTTTACGAAATTTCACTTTATCTCAAGATTTCAGATCGCAGACGGAAGCATATGGAGCATTCTTTTCTACAAAAAAATTCTGCATTTTTTCTGCCCTCTTCAATAATTCTGCATTTTTTCTGTTCTTTTCTAAAAAAAAATTGTACCTCAAAATAAATCGTGTTTTCTCGAAAATGGTGAAATCAGTACTTGAAATGAAACAAATGCAAAATGTTGTGATCTGTGAAACTCAACGGTTCTGCATTCTACCCTCTAATAATACCAACATAAAAAATAATATAATTATTTTTATATTCATATCTTCGAAAAATAACTGAAATTAAATTAAGACCTTGCTTAAAGTTAAAGTTGCTTAAAGTGGTTAGTTTTATATAAACTGAATTGCTCAATGAATATTTGCTAAAAATTCCCTGCAGTCGTTAATATACATAACCTTAATAGTAAATACATACATCGGAATTCAAAACAACAGTGCAGACCATGGTATAATTATATGATATGGTCAGTAATTGTACCATGGGTGCAGCCGATATCACTACTCAACAGCCATTTTGCTCCAAGAACCTCAATATCTTTTTTAAAAAGACATTGGCCTGCTGATTCCGAAAATGGCAACTATTTTCAAATCGACGGAGCCGTATTTGAGTAATTTGTAAATTCAATTTTTTCAAAAAGTCGATCTTGCCCTAGCAGCTCTAGCATTTGATGCAATGGCCTGATTTTTATGTTTCTTTTTTCTTGAAAAGACTTTTACTTTTTTCATTCATACATATGAATTTAATCGGATCGGTACCTTGGGCGTACCTTTGTACCTTGCACACCTGTCATTTTTGCGAAAAATGTTAGATAAATCATTATTTAACTGTAATTTCCAATATGTTCCAAAACTATATTTTAAGCTTTTCTTTTTTTTTCATTAATAAATGAGGTATCTAAGCACAGTTTAAGAATGAATCCATCGTATGAATCCAACAAAAAATTAATTTTTAAGAATTATTTTAGTAAATTTTGAAGATATCATTAAGTTTTTAAACATTTTTGAAAATCGGTTTTGGATTTATTCAGTCAAGTCTAGAATATAAAATACAACTTTGAAATTGTTTGCCGAGTTATTTATTTTATCGAAATTATTTAAGTCACTTCTCTTATATCTTATATTTTGACATTTATTCGGGAAAAATTGGCTTGGGACCATTACCTAGCTCATCAATCGAGGAACCTTTTTGCTATTAAATAAAAAATTATTTAATACAAAAATTACAGGTGTACAAGGTACAATTTTGCTTTTTACGCCCAAGGTACCGGTCCGATTAAATTCATACGTATAAATGAAAAAAAAGTACAAGTTTTTTCTAAACAATGAAAAAAGAAACATGAAAGTCGGTCCATTGTATCAAATACTAGAGCTGCTAGGGCAAGTCCACCTTTTTGAAAAAACTGCAAAAATTTAATTAACAAATTACTCGAAAACGGCTGTCGATTTAAAAATAGTTGCCATTTTTGGAATCAGCGAGCTAAAGTCCTTTAAAACAGTTATTAAGTTGCTTGGAGGAAATTTTTTTCCATTTTGTAGAGTAGTGTATTAAATGTAAGAAAAAAAGAGAGGACTTGCTATTCAGTGCACTTGCCTGTGAAGTTGAGGACTAGTGTTCTTTACGAAAACAAAATACACGTACGTCGAAAATCTACACAAGTGTACAACTACTGTAGCCTAAAACTTGAGAAGTTGTGCACTTGTGCACATTGAAAATTTTAACAGCTTTGAAATGTGATAGTGGTGTGTTCACGAAAACCTAACTGCACAAGTCATCAGCTTTACAGGCAAGTGCACTGAATCGATAATACACCTATTATTTCTTTTCACATACTCATTTTTCAATTGAACTTTTTTCAGAAGATAGTTTTAACGGAATACCTATTTTATTTCATTCGCTATTCGTTGTAATTTTAATCCGTTATTTTTAAAATTTTATTTGTTTAAAATTACATTTATTTTTATATTTTAATAATTATTTAAAGAAATACATTACTGTTTATTATAATTATAAAACAAACCAAAAAAATGCAAAGAGAAATAAAATTGTTGCAACCACGTAAATTTCTGTTCATATTTTAAAGATAGCTTAAAGACTTGTCAATAAAAATTGAAATTTTAAATATTAGAGACAAAACCATTATTTTAAAAAGAAATCATTTCAAGTTAAAAATAAACATTTCAAAAATTTCAAACTTAAACGCCATTTTCGTTTCGATATAAAAAGTTTACATATATGGTTTATTTAATTTATTTTTGTTTGTGGTTTTAAATAAGCATTTTTATGCCTTCTCTTGAAGATCGACGCGCTCTTGAAACTTTTGTAAAACTTGTTAACGCAAATATTTATTAAAATTCAGCATTTCGACAGTACTAGTATGTTATGAAGTAGCAACAAGTTTAAGCATAAACAACAGTATAACAGTTGTTGCAAAAAAATTGGTTTTTTTTTACAAATAAATAAATGTTTAGATTCAATTCATGCCTTTTAAACGTTTTTAGTTTACATTGGTTTGAAGAGTAGTATTGTATTTGTTGTTGTTTATGCAACATAGTTGTATTGATTCTGATTATCCTTGTCCCGTTCCATATAGTCCCTGTCTATAAGCGATTCGATGCGCTTTTTTAAGTCAGCGGGCTGAAGTGTTAAAAAAATATTGATAGTTATATTGTGGTGGCAAAAAATAGCAATTTACCTTCACCGGGAACGTTAACTGATTGAAGAGCTCGCCTATGAGCAGATTGTGACTAAGAGTTTTTCGCATTTTCATTATTCGAACAATGGCAGCATCAATTTGATACTGCCTGTCTTGGAATACACGTTCCTCCGTAGCTTTTTGTTCCTCCGTCTGAAATATTCAAAAGATAAAAAGAGTGCTGTTACCAATTGAAATTTCATCAATCTTACCGTTTCTTTCATTTGTATTTGATTGATTTTGATTCTAAAAAGTTTATTTGTAAATTCATTGTTGAAGTGGAACTGATCTTTGTCTTCAACTTCGCGTCCCTTTGGAGTTTTGATGATAACTCTTGCCTTACCACATGCCAGAGATTGTAAAGTTCGTCGCAGTTCACCATTCTGCATAAAAAGGGAAGGTTTTATTAAATCGCAACAGTATAAAAAAAAACTATTTATCAGATTCTTCCAATACCAACTTTTTGCGTAAGGTAGTTTTAACGGAATGGATACCTATTTTGTATCATCCACTATTCGTTGTAATTTATTTATTTATTATTATTATGTAATGTAAATGTAATATAAAGAAGCCTTGTTGGCCAAAAAAAATAATACAGTCGTTGAGTTAGAGTATTATGAACTAATATAAAAGTTATTTAGTGTATGCCTTAAAAGTAAAAAAATAAAAAATAAAATAAATACAAAATTTAAAAAGTAGCCTATTTTATTTCTTACAGCTTTCCTATTTCCAACTAATATAAAACTAAACAAGACTTATATTTATAGTAAAAGGATAATAAATAAGACCCTTAAAGCGACAAATGTGTTTAAAAATTATAAAAAAAATCATAAGTGCTTATAGCACATTATTATGAGCATATTGAGTAAGTTTAGCTCTAAAAGTGAGAGGTTTTGCCGAAAAGTTATTTAAGGAGATTGGTAATTTGTTCCAACAGCTTGCAACACGTATCTGTAGGTTTCTTGTAGAGCGCATAAACTAAAATCTTTTCACTAAATAGTCTGGAAACTCCTTTTTAATTACTTTATAGAAAAATAGTAATATTCTAATTTTAATGAAATCTCAAAAAGAACAATTTAAAAACGGTAAAACGTATGTTGAGACATGGTCGCACCATCTAATACCATAAACAAACCGAACAACTTTATTAAATATAATTTCAAGTTTTTTGACATTGTAAACAATGGTTCCAGAATAGACCTCGATACCATAAGACAAACAAGACATAAGAAGAGAATGAGCAATTTTATACTTCAAGAGTAAAGGTAGATACAAATTTAGACTATAGTTTTCTTAACGTCAAGCCCATTCTAACACCGAGGGCGTCAATGTGGGACTCGAAGTTTAATTTATTATCGAGGAGAACGCTAAGACATTTGATCTTGTCAACAAATATCAACTTTATTATTCAAAATGTTAATTTCAATTGAAGGAGTGTTAGACCTCGAATGGTTAAATTTTATTGCTTTAATTTTATTAGGGTTCAGAACTAACAGATTACAAGACAGGTTAGACAGATTGTAATTAATGACGTTTTCCAACACATCATGAAACTGGCTTTCACCAGAATACAGAATTTGAATGTCATCAACAAAAACAAATATCTTACAAACATCATGATCCACAACACTCACATCATTTAAATACATCATAAAAAGAATAGAGCCCAGGACAGAGCCTTGCGGGACACCAGATATATTTTCCAGTAAACTAGATTCACGCCCATTATAAGACACATACTGTTCACGATCACTAAGATACGATAACACTAACTTACAAGCAGAGTTCGAGAAGTAAAAGTGAAATTTAAGTTTGTTAATTAAGTTAAAGTTAAGGCTTCAGACCTGGAAAGTCCACCATCGACCAGATTTTCACGCTACGACAAATCTTGGAGAAGACTCAAGAAAAACAAGTCGACAGCCACCATCTTTTTGTCGACTACAAAGCCGCCTTCGACAGCCCAATAAGGAAGCACCTGTACTCCACCATGTCTGAATTTGGTATTCCTGCAAAACTAATACGACTTTGCAGGATGACACTGAGCAACACCAGCAGCGCAGTTAAAATCGGGAAGGACCTCTCCCCACCATTTATTACCAAACGAGGTTTCAGACAAGGTGATTCCTTATCGTGCGACTTTTTCAACCTAATGATGGAAAAGATCATCCGAGCTGCTGATCTGAGACGTAGTGGCACAATATTCTACAAGAGTGTTATGCTGCTTGCGTATGCTGATGACATCGATATCATTGGCCATAATACGCGCGAAGTCAGTGCAGCATTTTCCAGATTAGAAAGAGAGTCAAGTCGAATGGGTCTGGCAGTGAATGCAGATAAGACGAAATACTTAGTGTCAACAAACAAACAGTCCCAGCGTTTTGGAACCCACGTTACCGTTGACAATACCTCCTTCGAGGTTGTGAGGAACTTCGTTTATCTGGGATCCAGCATTAACTCAACCAACGACATCAGCATTGAGATCAAACGAAGAATAACTCTTGCCAACAGGTGTTACTTTGGGCTCAGTAGGCAATTGAGAAGCAGAGCCCTCTCTCGACGAACGAAAATCACGCTCTACAAATCGCTCATCATGCCCGTCCTACTTTACGCATCACAAACCTGGACGCTGAGCAGTTTAGATGAAAAGAATTTAGGAGCATTCGAGAGAAAGATTCTTCGTAAGATCTACGGACCAATCTGCGTCAATGGCGAGTACCGAATACGGTGGAATGATGAACTGTATGAGCTGTACGCTGACATCGACATAGTCAAGCGCATTAAAATCGAGCGGCTTCGCTGGCTTGGTCATGTTCAGCGCATGAAAGACGATGCTCCAGTGAAGAAAACATTCGATTCGGTACCCAGCGGCGGTCAACGCAGAAGAGGACGACCGCATCTTCGTTGGAAAGACCAAGTAGAGGACAACCTGACGAAGCTTGGAATTTCCAACTGGCGCCAGCAAGCGAAAGACAGAAATGGCTGGCGCAAATTCTTAGATGAGGCCAAGACCGACATACGGTTGTAGCGCCAACTAAGTAAGTAAGTAATTAAGTTAAAATAGTTAATCGTATCAAATACTTTCGTTACGTTCAGAGAGACAAAAATGCTTATATTGTTTTGTTTGTGTAATCTCTTATTTAGTCAGTAAGCCAGAGGAGAAGCGATGTAGTACTGTAACTTACTCTAAATCCAGACTGAACGTCATCTATTAGAGAGAATTGATTTGTATATTGCAGAATCTGAGACTTCATACTTTCCACAACTTTCGAAAGTGCGGGCAGTATACTTACTGGCCTAAGATTATTTAATATAGCATTTAATACCAAAAATGGCTTTTTCAAGGTCATCCAAATAAATATTTTTAAAAGAAAAACAGTTTTCAAAATCATGGTTTGCGTCGAATTCAAAGATTTCAGAATTATTTGGACTCTGGTGATTAAGAAAATGAAGGTTGATTGAGTTTGCATCGTAATCTTCTATAATGCTTGGTGAATTGAGGCAACCATTGTTTCTAAGCGTGTTCTACATTTGTTTGCTACCTAGTCGATCAAAAATACGAGTTCCAAATTGTATCTTAGCTTTACGAATAGCTGACTTGGCGCAGTTATGATATTTGCAAAAAATGTTCCAATTTGTCACAGTTTACGATATTCAACGATTTCATACTCGCGAGACACAGGAAAGTCAATCGAAGCATATATTATCGCATGATGTGAAATAACAGGCGAAAACATTTTTCCTGAATGTTTTAATGCACTAATATCACTGATTAAGAAATAATCAATAAGTGATGTGGTTTTATTATGAACATCATAGTGACTAGATATAGAATTATGCACCGGATGCAAATTACACCGTTGACACAAGGGACGCAGACATAATTTATCCGTTATTTTAAAAATTTTATTTGTTTAAAATTACATTTATTTTTATATTTGAACTGAAGATTAACTGATATTTTAAGATGGCCTGGCAGACGTTATTCTGCGACTTACTGTATTCAACAAATATGGGTGAAGATTTCTAGGACATGTTCTGTAAATATTAATTAACTTGACAACAGTGCCACTTATCGGACAGTGGACAGATCTACTGCTACTAATCTTCTCATTTTTTGCAAGTATATCGTTAACTGTTTTGTCAACCGTTTATAAACGGATTTGCCTCATGCCTTTTTAGTTTATAAGTTATGTTGTTTGGGTTTGGGTACTCTGTCAATTCTGCTCTCTTCAAGAATTCAGCATTTTTCCATTCTTTTCTAAAAAAAATTTTTACCTCAAAATAAATTGTGTTCTTTTCTCGAGAATGTTTACCGCAAAAGTATAACAAATGCAGAATTTTCCGACATTTTGCTCTCTAGTAATACCAACATAAAACAAAGTAAAATAATTTTGATTTTGAAAATTAGTATTTTTAACTGTGACAATTGTGAGAAGCAAAAAGTTGAAATTTTTCAAATACAATTTCTGAAGTTGAATCCAATATATTTTTGATTAAAGTGGTTAGTTTTAATAAAACTGAACTGCTCGATGAATATTTGATTGCATATTTGTTAAAATGTTATGCAGCCGACACTACACATAACCTTAATCGTCAATAAATCGGAATTCAAAACAACAGTCAAGCCAACATCAAATAAAATAATGTTTAATTTTTTCCGTTCTATTCTCAGCTCAAAAGAAGTCAACATTCTGTAAATTCAGGTCAGAATCTAAATCTGCATTTTGTGAGGGCAGAATTTTTTCAGAAAAAAATGCGCTATGTCAGTCTTTTTCTCTGTATAGGAGTAGCTCACCACAATTTTTTACCTACAACATTAACTATTGAAACCTTAAAAGGGTTACTATCAAAAAATATCTGGGCATTAGTTTTGATCGCCGTTTTACTTTTAAAGATCACTTCAGCTACGTCATTCCTAAAGCATACTCTATTCTTGGATTCTTAGAGAGAAACTCGAAGGATTTTCGTGATACATTAACGCTCAAATCTTTTTTGTTAGTCTAGTCAGGCCCCATCTTAATATATAAAAGGCAAGCAAGCTACTCCGTGCCCAATATCTCTCAAACTGTTTTCAAAAATGTTTAGCCTGAAAGTATGCACATCTTTATACATAAAAGGCAAGCATGATGCTCCGCACACAGGTTTTCTCAAACTGTAATTATTTTTTGACAGTAAAGTACTTTTACAAGACATAATGTTCTCAAAAATGTTCAGCCTGAAAGTATACACAAAAAATATATTTGATACTTATCAGTGACAATATTGGGATTTGACAATAGTACATTTTTTATCTAAGTACCTCTTTTTTCATCCCTTTATAAAAAATTGATGACGAATTTAATGAAATTCTTTTGATGGATTGTAGCAACAAATATAATTGTATCAACCGCGAAACGACACCTAAGTTGCTACGCACATATATGATGGTTGAAAATCCAGTTTGTAAAGTTGTGTATGAATATGATTGTTACCAAACTCGACTTTTTCGACTTTTACACTTGAATTCATTTTTCAACACTGTTTCAATACTTAAAGTGTTATTTAAAGTGGCATATTTGTATTTTGCAAAAATATAGTGAATAAAAAATGAAGCTTTAAAAAGAGAAAAAGTGCTTTCGGCAAATGGCTCCGAAAAGCAAGTGTGCAGAGGACCTGTCGTAGGACAGGCTTTTATGCTAGTTTAGAATACTTTTGCATTATCTGGAATCCATCCTAAACTAGCCATTCTCTTAGATTAGGAGTCCAGAACTATTTACTAAATTTTGGTTTCTCAAGTTGAATTGGCAAATAAATTTACCATCCTATAGCACAAGATAAACCTTGTTTAGCGTCGGAATCATCGCTGTCATACTCATCTTCGCTATGAGGCTCACTGTCCACTGGTCATTAACACTTCTTAATCATATTCAACACTCACATCACTTCTATACTCATTGAAATAGGTAAGTTCCATTGTTTTTTAAATTTTCAAATAAAACACCAAACAAAAAATAACGAGTCTGTTCACATCATATATTATATATACTGTTATAATAAAGAATAACAATAAAGCAGAAGAGCAGTGACATATGCACGCCCAGATTATGGTGTTTCAATTTCACACACAAGAACCTATTAAGAACATTTTTTTTTTGGTTCCCGACTATAGGATCATATATGGTAATAAAAAGGGAGGAGTTCACTCTTACTACGGATGGTTATAGCCTAACAGTGCGATACTCACTCAACTTACAGGAAAACAGCCACTAGAACTACTTGGATCCTACTTGTCAACTTGGATCACCATCTAAATCAACCAGGGAAATTTTTTCTGTAGGGTAGCAGCGACTTCTACCGCGAAAAAAGCCTCGAAAACATACATTTTGCATACGATTTATGACACAATTTACATCATCAATCTACATTGAGCCAAAATCCTAGAAATATCAGCTTGAAGTTGAAAAGTGTATAAAATTTAGACAAAGACCCGATTAAGGTTAAACCTTTATGAAACACCCATGGTTATCAAATTTAACAGCTATACGTCTGTTTATTATAATCACTTGCATCAGAAAGTATTTTTTCAAACAATAGGTGAAATAACGCACTGCCTTACTGGCATTAGATTACATAACATTATTTCTATTATAAGTGGACCTCAAATGACTTTGCCATTCTGCCTTTCATTCTAATCAGTCGCAAGGTAGTATTATTTTTGAATAATGTAGTAAGATAGAAAAAAACTAAATGCGAATATATTGAAAAGATTACCTCAATATTAGTTGCTGCTAAGATTTCTTCAAAAGTAAGCGTATTTTTATCGTTGAACAGCAAGAGGACAAGTCCTTGAAACAGCGAAACCAAAAGATCCTTCGGTCCCTGTATAAATTTAACAGACATTAATGAATGTTCATACAAGGCTTTAGAAGTTTAAGATAATTCCTTGACTGCAATATTTTAATGCTTACTGCTTCGAATTGCGCTTTCAGCACACAATTTCCTAATGTTGGTTGCCATTGCAACTTTCTACCGCTATGTTTGGCCAAATAGAACTTATTAAAGACTTGTTGAGGTTTTACCAATTGTGGTGGCATTGTGACTTCGGTTAATGGATACGTTGGCCAATAGCCCATAGTGAGAATGCTAACAGTCAAATCAATATTTGTAAATTCTCGATCCAGATTGGCAACATATTGCCTGAAGGCAATATTAATGTCACGACTTAGTTCCATGTCCTTGAACATACCTTCAAGTTTTGAGGTAAAACCACCGCCACATTCTTGCTTTAATTTGGAGAGCATGCTTTTTTCAGCATCGACAGAGGCAGATTTGCCAACAAGCAAACGTTTAGCCAGATCCTTCAAATAAATTAATCATTAAATAATGTACGTTAAAAATAAAATAATTGCTATAGAAACCTTTTTATAGAAGGCTTCAAATACATCTTTGCCGTGTATGAAACGAAACAGCACCATTATTTTATCGAGAATTTGCTCAAGCTCTTCCTCAGTGGCCTCCTTATTGCCCGCACGTAATTTCATATCCACATATTTTGCTGAGAATAATTTAATAATTAAAAAGTTAAGGTAATAAAAAAAATTAGTTCTATACCAATTAATTCCGCTGGTTTATTTGCACGCTGATTTATAAAGAACTCAAATGCTTCACGCAATGAATTCATAAATTTATCATTATGTTCGAAACAAGAACGCACATTAACATCCATTTTATCCTTAAAGTCCAACAGATCTTGAACCATACTCTTATCCTTTTCTGGATCAATGACAATAGTGCGTCCTTTTTTCTATGTAATTGAAAGAATGTTTAATAAACATGAATTTTTATTATTAACTTTTAGGTTTATAGACAAACCTTTATGTAACCATTAAAGTTACCGCATAACTCAGCTGTACCATTTTTAACGCGACTCAATAAGCTGTAGAGCAACGTTAGGTCAGTCAGTCTATTTTCCTCTAACAGTGGATCGAGACCCTTTTGTAAAATCTGTGTTAGATGCTCGGCAAGCAATTCTTTTTCCACCGTATAAATAAGCGGATATCTGTGTGAACAAATTTAAGTTTCAGTTTTGAATTATAAGCTCGTTTTAAAGAAGTAGCTATATTTGTTAAGTCAAATTTAAATTTTTTTAAAGCTTTTCGTTCTTTAGGGTCGTTCTTATTAAAGGTGTTTAGTTATTTTATTTATATTTTTGTCTTCTTAATAACATTTAATTGTTTTTTAGGTAGTTATTTAAAAATAAATTGTTTAATATATTATTTTGTTTGTTGTCTGTATATATGGTTTTTTGTTTTATTGCATATACAGTTGCGGTCAAAATAATAGTAGCGCCCTTATATTCATACATGTTTGGATAAATAATACTAGTATACGAATTTCGGATCCGGATTTTCATTCCTATATGTACTTTCAACACTCGTTCCAACTCCGTACTCAGTTTCCTCCTATATTGTAAAACTTTCAAGATACAGGGTGTTTTACGGTTTTAGTACGTGTTTAGTATTATTGATCTAGAATCTAAACTACTCACCAAAAAATAAAAAATATTTTTTATTTTAGAAAAAATATCAACCTTTCCATCAATATATCAACCACTTTCGTGTCATGTGCTGCAGCTGAGCTAAAATTTTGTGATTACTCAACGAAATATCAACAAATTTTGTATCTTTTGTTTTAGCGGAGCTGTAATCGTCCAAATTTAAAATGTCTTTTTTTCATGTAAAAATACACTTAATCAACAGTATTTTTTTAAATTCTAATTTTGGACAGTAATAGCTTCGCTAAAAAATAGGATAGAAAATTTGTCGATATTTTTTTGTATAATCTCAAAATTTTTTCTCCACTACAGCACATGACACGAAAGCGATTGATATACTTATGAAAAATCTGATATTTTTTCTGAAATACAAAATATTATTTTTTATTTTATGGTGAGTAGTTTAGATTCTAGATCAATAATACTAAACACGTACCAAAACCGTAAAACACCCTGTATCTTGAGAGTTTAACAATATAGGAGGAAACTGAGTACGGAGTTGGAACGAGTGTTGAAAGTACATATAGGAATGAAAATGGACTTACCGGATCCGAAATTCGTATACTAGTATTATTTATCCAAACATCTATGAATATAAGGGCGCTACTATTATTTTGACCGCAGCTGTATTTATTTTTACGTTATTTTTTATTTAATGACTTTTTCGTTAAATTTTTTTTTTTGTTATTTTGTTGTTTATTATATGTATTTAATTTATATTTTTGTTTTATTTTTAATTTGTAAGCTTTAAAATGTATTTTTTTTTTGTGTGAAAGTTTTAAATTGTTTATCAGCAATAATTCTGTGTCGTTAAGCAATGATTGCTTAATTCGACTTAAGACAGAACTGACTTATTGATGTAGCTTTGTTATAAGCATACCGCACTATAAACCTTATAAACCACACCTTAGCCAAAGTTATGACACATAAACAAAAGATTCTTCCACATAACTTATATGGCGATTGTAAAGTTTGAAGCATGGTTTCTTGAAACTTTGAAATCAGACTTAACCTGTTATTGCTTATAGACACAGAATTGTTGTTGATTGAAAATTTGAAACTTAGACAGAAAAAATAGGACAGAATGGTTTGATATTGCAGTTGTCAAAAAAAATTTTGTATTCTACATACTTAGTACTAGAGTCCAGATAGTGTAGAAGACGTTCATTCTCTTCCGCCAGACGTTTATCAACATGTTGCAAATATTCGGGCACATCTAGCTCTTGCATTTTTCGTTGTCCTTCGGCTTGATACAATTGCTTTGTTGCAATTAAGAATTTGTCTTCAAAGGCGCTTATATAGATTTGTAAGTCGCAAAGCATACGCACAAGACTCTTTAGCAACGCACGATCGACAGCATCGCCATTACGTTCCTTTTCGATAAGCAACAAAAGACCTTCGACTGTGCGTTTTTGCACCAATGTATTAAGTGCAATATGCGTGCGAAAGAGATCCAGTCCCATATCCCTTTAATAATTAAAATAAATTAAAATTCTTATATTTTCCTCTTTTGAAAACAAAATTCCCAATTTTTAACATTGGTTTGATGGTGTTCATTTTAACTTTACTGAGCAAGGCAAATAAAATTTATATTAACCAAAAACATACCATATAGAGTGCACAGTTGGATTTTGTAAAACGTAGGTACGATCCAAATATAAAAAAATGCTACGCATCATTATCATCTGCTGACAAAATGATAGCCACCAACCATTAATTTTCTTTAAGAAAACCTGTAGTTAATATGAGAAGAAAAAATATGTTGGACATCAACAGATATTAAGAGAGATTTTAATGAAAAGACAAATATTCACCAATTTATCCATGCTGCCGCCAGTAAAAGTTTCAACGTTTCGCTTTACATGCGCTTCGGTTAGCTCGCTTAGCTTTGTATACAATTCTGCGTCCATTCTGTGGCTACACATATTTTCAACAGCCTGGTAAAGCTCCTCCAGAGAATATTTAATGGGCTTTGAAAGCTGTATAGCAACAACAGCTTCCTGAAGTTTTTCGCATGTTTTTTCCGAGTAGTTTTCGGGTAGTATGGGTTTGGCTAAAGAATAATAAAAGTTAATGTTACAGATTCTTGCACGACAACTCACATGTTAATCTTTTCAACTATTTTGCACAATAACTTGGCTTGAGTTACCTTTAAAATTTTTAATGACAAGTTTCTTAACATCTCCAGGCTTGGATGCATTATTAATGCTCATTTTATTATAAAATGCCGACGACGAAGTCGACGATCTATGCTCATTCATGTGAGCTGCATCCAGCATTGAGAAATTTGGACGGCGTTCACCGTTCGTGGCGCTGCCACTTGCACCGCTACCGAAGGGTAATTGCGATTGCGATGAATTCATATAAGGAACTGTTGCCTGTGACCGAGACGTAGATGTTGACGACGAGGACGATGAAGTAGATGATGTAGCTGCTGATGAATTCAGATATTGAACAGACTTTTTTAATTTCAAGTTATCGCTGCTTTCCTGCAATTCAGCCGTTTCCGTAGATTTATATTTTTTAGAGGCGCTCATAATTTGTTATGGTGTGAACTCCTGCGTGCAAGACGCTCACGCTCTATCACTGAGCCGAAATCTGTGTTCGACCAGCAGCCAGTTGTTGGCAGTGGCGAATATGGTGATTACGGCCAAGTATATCAAAATATGCACGGAATGCCAAATGAATGTTCCTTACGAGAGTTTCGATATGCCGATTAAAAATTCGGCTACTGGTGCTGCTGCTTGTATCAGGTGGTGAAACCTTTTTTACCACAACCTGCTGTTAGAAGAACAAATATTTATACTATGTTAGTAATTTAAGAAAACTAGTATTGCTTTTCTTTATTTTCAGCTATCATCTTATAATAGAATTTTAACATCTTTGCTTGTTCCCCTTCGATGTTCACCTACTTACATTACGTTTTGTATCAGAAAACTTTTTGTTGTTTTCTAGCAAATATTCTTACTTTTTTAGCAGATTTTCTAGTTCACAATATTGCTCAGATATTAAGTGCGTTTTATATGCGTTTTAAACTATTACTTTTTATAGAAATACAATATAATTTATTGTCTTTTTGCTAAACAAAACAGAGTCGACTGCTGCCATTTGTGGCTGGACGTGAGTTTTTTTTGTTGGTGCTGGGGTGCTTTTTGTGCTTTGCAGCTCGTTGCCGTTGCGAATAAATTTGACAGTAAAAAGTGGTGCCAAGCAGCTGCGAATTCCATGTGCTGCCAGAACTCTTCCATTTTAGTGTTGGTTAGTGATAGAAGCAATATTCTGTTCCCAAACTCAAAAAATTTTAAAATTTTTTTAAATCTCACATTTCTTACTTGTACGGGTTCCTCTACTCGAAAAATTGGTTTACAACATTTGTTTTCATGACAGAAGCTATAATTTTCGACCACACAAGTATAAGAAAAAGACCTTCAAACATTGCTTTAAAGCTATCGCATAGTTTTAATATTTTGAGGTATTTTTATGTGTTTGGATCTATAGGGTTTAGTATGTACACAAACAAATATAAGTATAATTATAATTATTTTTGTTATATTGTTTTATATATCAATATGTTGTTTTTAATATTTATTGTTTAACTTTTATGTATTGTTTAAAATTAATACATCATTATAAAAATTAAAATAGAAAAATAAGAGAATAGCAATGTTTATTTAGGTATACAGGATTGGGTGCACTTGTAGTAAAAATTAATAAATGTAGTACAAATTTCTACATGTGTAGTAAAAATAAGTTTAAATTACTGCACAAAAAAATTCCATATTCAGCATTTCGATTAAATACAAATGTAGTAAAATTTACTACAGTTTTAGTAAAACTATGGCAGAAAACGTTTTGAAGTTTTTTTAATTAATAAATGAAAACAACATTTAATTTTAATGTAAATGTATTTATTTTCTGTAGTTAAAAAATATGTAGTAAAAGTAAATAATTGAAATTAGTAAAAATAATTACAATTTTATTTGGACGGTGAGTTACTAATTTACATTTGTTTTAAATACATTTTTATTTATTTTTACTGCAGGATTTTTTTGGGTGTAGGATTTAGTATGTACACAAACCAATTTCATAGACATTTTTAAACGTTGCAGTAGCAGTTGAACTGTCAGATTAAGTGCAACTCGGACAAAATTTAGTGTCTACTTTTAGGAAAGTTTGCCACTAGAAGGCGCCAAATACACTACGTTCAGATTTCTACGCTGCTTTGAAACTTCTTTACCACCGTTGTGATTTGAAACTCTATGAATCAAAAAAGCGCGAAACCAGCACAATATGCTCCAAGCGTTGTTCATATGTGAGCGTGTGTGCACAAGTTGGCTTCGATGCTTATTCGGCTGCGAGGTAGAAAGCGAAGGAAGTAAATACGATTAATATGAATCGCTATTAAAAACTATTTTAAATACAAAATTGAGTTTTTTAATATTTGTTTGTTTTTTGTTTATATGTAAATAAGTTCTTGAAAACGGCCCAATTGGTTTCGATAAAATTTTTATCATAGGGGGTGAAGATTTGAACGATGTTGATTTCATTCAAACCGTTGCATAAACTGTGGCCTTACTCTATACTGCGATTCGAAAAGCAAATCAGATTTGAAAACAAAATCACACCATGTACATACATGAATTAAGATTGCTAAATAGCGGTAACTTCTACCTCTGTTTTAAAATTCTGTTTTTGTCTAGATTGAAGTCGAACTAATAAAAAATTTGTCAAAAAACCATGTAAACACATGGTGAGATTTTGTTTTCGAATCGAATTACAGAAAAGGCCCCTGAACTTCAAACCCGAGAAACAGTTTCATATTTTCTATCAATAAAGTTTCTGATATGGCTATGTCCGGTGCCAATGTCGGTAAATGTCCGACCTCTGCACAGAAAGAACTGCTAGTTCTGGAACACCTTGTGCTAGTTCTGAAATTCCTTGACGGTTCTTCAACCCTTTGATTTTTTTTAAACCATCTTTATTATTATCATTAAAGCAATAAAAAGATAAAAAACATAACTTTGATTTTTGCATTCGGCATGCACCCTGTGATATGTACTACAGCGGCCATGTGGAGAAGCACGAGTTTGGATGCAGATTTGTAGTTGGTAAGAGACTACGGCCCCACGTTCTGCGATTCACACCTGTGAACAAACTGCTTGCCATAATCCGCATCAAGGTTAAATATATATATTTTTAATATAAGCCTGATATGTGCGCACGCTCCAACAGAAGACAAGGACGACGAGACCAAGGAAATTTTCTACGAACGCCTTGAAAATGCGTACAAGCGCTGCCCCCGTCACGACGTAAAAATCGCACTTGGTGACTTCAACGCTAATGTGGGCAAGGAAAATATATTTGGTCCAACAGTCGGCAAGTTTAGCCTCCACAACAATACCTCCGATAACGGAATGAGGCTGATTGGCTTCGCCGCAGCACGAAACATGGTCGTAAGTAGCACTAGATTCAAGCATCTCAATATTCATAAAGCCACTTGGATGTCCCCTGATCAAAAAACTAAAAATAAAATTGATCACGTTTTGATCGACGGAAGGCACTCTTCCAGTGTATTGTATGTACGTACGATCCGTGGTGCAAACATTGACTCTGATCACTATCTTGTTGCAGCCAAGATCCGTACACGTCTGTGCGCAGCTAAGAATACACGCAACCCTACACAGAGAAAGCTAGACGTCGACAAGCTGCAATCGAAATAGACAGCCGAAGCTTTCGCCACTCGACTCTCATTCCTGCTTCATAGCACTCCTTCAATCGATGATATATGCGCGCAGTGGACACACATTTCAACTCCATGCGTGCGGCTGCTGAAGAGGTGATTGGCTACCACCGCTCTCGCCTAAACCAGTGGTACGACCAGGAGTGTCGCGTCGCCACTGCAGAGAAAGACGCCGCCTACAAAGCCACCCTGCAGTCGGTTGTAACGCGCGCTGCTAAGGAGCGATACAAAGAAAAGAGGAGGGAAGAGAGACTTATTTTCAGGCGGAAAAAAAAGAGAGGCAGAAAAGCGCGAGCAAGAGAAGATTGAGATGTATGGCGACAGGAATGAGGGCCGAAAATTTTTCGAAAAAATAAGACGCCTTGCCGATGGTTTTAAAACCGGGGCCTCTTCCTGCAAGGATGAAAACGGGAATCTAGTGACAGATGTCCAGAGTACACTGACGTTATGGAGGAAACACTTCTCTAAGCTTCTAAATGGCGACGCTGATAACAATCCCGCCAATAGAGATGATATTCTGGAAACCCCAATTTCGGATGACAGCGTCGAGGTTCCGCTGCCCGACAATGATGAAGTTCTGACAGCTATAGCTCGGCTTAAAAATAGCAAAGCCGCGGGAGCTGATGGCTTACCTGCTGAGCTGTTTAAGAACGGAGGCGAAGCTCTACTTAAATGCATTCATGAGCTTCTATGCAGAATATGGTCGGAAGAATGCATTCCGAATGATTGGAATCTCAGTGTGCTCTGCCCAATCCACAAGAAAGGCGATCCCACTATTTGTGCCAGTTACCGTGGGATAAGCCTTCTTAATATCGCATATAAGGTCCTGTCGAGCGTTTTATGTGAAAGATTGAAGCCCATTGTAAACGAACTGATCGGACCTTATCAGTGTGGCTTTAGACCTGGAAAGTCCACCATCGACCAGATTTTCACGCTACGACAAATTGGAGAAGACTCAAGAAAAACAAGTCGACACCCACCATCTTTTTGTCGACTACAAAGCCGCCTTCGACAGCCCAATAAGGAAGTACCTGTACTCCACCATGTCTGAATTTGGTATTCCTGCAAAACTAATACGACTTTGCAGGATGACACTGAGCAACACCAGCAGCGCAGTTAAAATCGGAAAGGACCTCTCCCCACCATTTATTACCAAACGAGGTTTCAGACAAGGTGATTCCTTATCGTGCGACTTTTTCAACCTAATGATGGAAAAGATCATCCGAGCTGCTGATCTGAGACGTAGTGGCACAATATTCTACAAGAGTGTTATGCTGCTTGCGTATGCTGATGACGTAGATATCATTGGCCATAATACGCGCGAAGTCAGTGCAGCATTTTCCAGATTAGAAAGAGAGTCAAGTCGAATGGGTCTGGCAGTGAATGCAGATAAGACGAAATACTTAGTGTCAACAAACAAACAGTCCCAGCGTTTTGGAACCCACGTTACCGTTGACAATACCTCCTTCGAGGTTGTGAGGAACTTCGTTTATCTGGGATCCAGCATTAACTCAACCAACGACATCAGCATTGAGATCAAACGAAGAATAACTCTTGCCAACAGGTGTTACTTTGGGCTCAGTAGGCAATTGAGAAGCAGAGCCCTCTCTCGACGAACGAAAATCACGCTCTATAAATCGCTCATCATGCTCGTCCTACTTTATGCATCACAAACCTGGACGCTGAGCAGTTTAGATGAAAAGACTTTAGGAGCATTCGAGAGAAAGATTCTTCGCAAGATCTACGGACCAATCTGCGTCAATGGCGAGTACCGAATACGGTGGAATGATGAACTGTATGAGCTGTACGCTGACATCGACATAGTCAAGCGCATTAAAATCGAGCGGCTTCGCTGGCTTGGTCATGTTCAGCGCATGAAAGACGATGCTCCAGTGAAGAAAACATTCGATTTGGTACCCAGCGGCGGTCAACGCAGAAGAGGACGACCGCATCTTCGTTGGAAAGACCAAGTAGAGGACAACTTGACGAAGCTTGGAATTTCCAACTGGCGCCAGCATTGGAAATTCCGTTCTTAAACAGCTCAGCAGATAAGCCATCAGCTCCCGCGGCTTTGTTATTTTTAAGTCGAGCTATAGCTGTCAGAACTTCATCATAGTCGGGCAGCGGAACCTCGACGCTGTCATCCGAAATTGGGGTTTCCAGAATATCATCTCTATTGGCGGGATTGTTATCAGTGTCGCCATTTAGAAGCTTAGAGAAGTGTTCCCTCCATAACGTCAGTGTACTCTGGACATCTGTCACTAGATTCCCGTTTTCATCCTTGCAGGAAGAGGCCCCGGTTTTAAAACCATCGGCAAGGCGTCTTATTTTTTGGAAAAATTTTCGGGCCTCATTCCTGTCACCATACATCTCAATCTTCTCTTGCTCGCGCTTTTCTGCCTCTCTTTTTTACCGCCAGAAAATATGTCTCTCTTCCCTCCTCTTTTCTTTGTATCGCTCCTTAGTAGCGCGCGTTACAACTGACTGCAGGGTGGCTTTGTAGGCGGCGTCTTTCTCTGCAGTGGCGTCGCGACACTCCTGGTCGTACCACTGGTTTCGGCGAGGGCGGTGGTAGCCAATCACCTCTTCAGCAGCAGCACGCATGGAGTTGGAAATGTGTGTCCACTGCGCGCATATATCAACGATTGAGGGAGTGCTATGCAGCAGGAATGAGAGTCGAGTGGCGAAAGCTTCGGCTGTCTATTTCGATTGCAGATTGTCGACGTCTAGCTTTCTCTGTGTAGGGTTGCGTGTATTCTTAGCTGCGCACAGACGTGTACGGATCTTGGCTGCAACAAGATAGTGATCAGAGTCAATGTTTGCACCACGGATCGTACGTACATCCAATACACTGGAAGAGTGCCTTCCGTGGAACAAAAAGTGATCAATTTGATTTTTGGTTTTTTGATCAGGGGACATCCAGGTGGCTTTATGAATATTGAGATGCTTGAATCAGGCGAAGCCAATCAGCCTCATTCCGTTATCGGAGGTATTGTCGTGGAGGCTAAACTTGCCGACTGTTGGACCAAATATATTTTCCTTGCCCACCTTAGCGTTGAAGTCACCAAGCACGATTTTTACGTCGTGACGGGGGCAGCGCTCGTACGCATTTTCAAGGCGCTCGTAGAAAATTTCCTTGGTCTCGTCGTCCTTGTCTTCTGTCTGAGCGTGCGCACATATCAGGCTTATATTACAAAATTTAAAATTGATGCGGATTATGGCAAGCAGTTCGTTCACAGGTGTGAATCGCAGAACGTGGGGCCGTAGTCTCTTGCTAACTACAAATCTGCATCCAAACTCGTGCTTCTCCGCATGGTCGCTGTAGTAGATATCACAGGGTGCATGCCGAATGCAACCCTGTTCCTTCCATCGCATTTCTTGGATAGCAGTGATATCAGCTTTGTATCTTTCCAAGACACCAATCAGTTGGATAGAGGCACCTTTCGAATTAAGAGTTCGGGCATTCCAGGTGCATATCCGTAAATCATTATCAGTTTTTCGTTTGCGGTAGTCGTCATCAGATTTGGGGATCAGTTTTCTTCTATTCTTATTTGTTTGCATTGAAATGAGTTTTTACGGGTGGGCTTCAAACCCGACGCACAACCTGTTTTAAGCCTAGGAAGGCCCGCCACTCAGATTAGCCGCCAAACTAACGGTTGTCAGTTTTGACGTTGCCCAGGAAACCCCACGTGAAGGTTTGAGTCGACTTGAGGAGATTTCACAAGGATTATGCTGGCCTCGCCAGGTTGAGACAGTCAGACATGTTACCCTGTAAAGGTTCGATGAAATTCCCATAGCCTTTAAAAAATCCCACCAAAATTCCCAGTCATCAAAAATTCCACAAACCATAAAAAATGCAAATCAATTAAATTTAAAAAAAACAAGCAGTTATAAAAGTTATAGAACATACATAAACATTTAATTTTCAAACACTGTACGTAGCTTTTACCTATCTTTTCTTTATATAATTTAGCTATTTTCTTGCGTTAACTAATTCCGGCGTTTTAGCTTTCCTTTTTGTCAGAAAAAGAATCAAAATTATTGATAATTATATTAATTAAATTTAGTTTTATTTTAATTACATTAAAGAGTCCAACTCGACTCGATGTTATGCATAGAAATGCTTTCGAGCTTAGCAACACCACCAAATTAACAGATTGCACGAACTTCACTTTATAATATTGAATTCTAATAGTAGAAAAAACATTAAAACGCCAAAATTTATTCATATATATATGAGGAAACAAAGATAGCGAGTGGAAAAAAATATTCCACAAATGGGAATTTCCCACAAAATGGGAAACTATGGGTTTTTCGTAAATGAAATTTTATTTAAAAAAATATACATAAATAAAAAAACATTGAAATAATTAATATAAAAATGTAACTAACCAAACCAAAAAATAAAAAAGAAATTAAAATCAGTGCAAGTAGCAATAATGACAAAGCGATAACACGTGTTTTAAACGAGGTTTTGAATTTTGTTTTGCTTTGCTATTCTAGTTTTAAATTTATTTGGCGGCGATTTGATACTGAGAGCACAATTTTTAGAGTCTCGTCACGAAAAATGTTCGTAATGAAAAATATTTAGAGTCTCGTCACGTTTTTGTGTATAAGGGCAATGATATTTTCTATTTTGTGTTTTTTGCATGGGGACCACCAGAAGGGTGGCAGGTAGAGTCTAGTTGTGTTCATAAGAAATGTTGAGGGGGGAAAATTAATAGGACCAGTTTCCCTAGGGGCCAAAAAATTTTTTATATGAATTATATAAACTTTTTTTTCTATATTTTGTTTTTTTATATAGATACTCACAATAGATCTCCCTACAATATATGCTTTTTAACACGTTTTTATTAGCTTCACTTCATGTATGTATGTCCCGTACAAATCTTGGAATCCATTTTTAAGCAACTTCCCGATGAACTAGTGTTTCGAAATTTAAAATATAGCTCAGAACTGGGTGACAACACATATAATTTAAGAAATAATTTTGCCACTCCCCCTTTACCGCCCACAAATCAATAAAAATGCTATATCTCCAAAACTACTAGGCCGATTAAGCTGAACTTTTGGCAGTAAATTTCCTATCAGTAGAGATGATTTAGGAAAAAATGTTGCCACTCCCCATTTACCGCCCACAAATCAATAAAAATGCTATATCTCACAAACGACCGGGCTAATTCAGCTGAAATTTTGGCAGTAAATTTCCTAACAGTAGAAGGTGGTTTCGGAAAAATTTAAAATATAAATGAATAAGACTAAAAGGTAAAAAAATAAATATTTAATAAAAAAGAATTTTTTAATATAGCACGTTTTAAAAACGAACTAAAAAGTATAAAATAATTTCTCCTAGAGCGGGGCTTTTAGTTCAACTAAAAATGTGGGGCGCATGCTGTAGAGAATATTAACCCCAGAATCCACCCAGTCACTGTTTCTATGAAAGATTTGTAATGCAATACATTCCAAGTATAACTTACTGGACTGAACACAATAGATGTCTGTTAACTTGAATCTATCATCCATTCAAAGACTTCTATCCTGACACGGAAGGGACTTGGGTAAAGAAATCATTCGTTCACTAACGTATTTCAATTGTTAATAACACTTCTTACTATTCTATATAGCATTCGCCCCACGTTTTTAGTTGAACTAAAAGCCCCACTCTAGGAGAAATTATTTTATACCTTTACGTTCGTTTTTAAAACGTGTTATATTATAAATTTTTTTATTTAAATATTTATTTTCTTGTTTTTGTTATAATAGAAATGCTAGATAGAAGAATGTTTTTGTTGTAATTGTCTATGAGCTTGCTTAAAAAAACAAAACTTTTTAACTTTTCCCTTAGAGTTAGTCGAAGGCTGAGGTGGGGGTGGAAGAGGTGGTTGAGTCTCAAGGTACATCATATTCAAAAATTGTATAAATAAGCCATAAATACAACATTGTACAAAATTTCATTGAAATCTGGGGATGATTAGATGTTTTTCAGTTTCGGGTTGTACGGGTGGGAAAGGGGAGGGGGTGTTAGTTAATCAATGTACACTTTGTTTAAAAACTGTGTTAATAAGCCCAAAAGATGATATCGTATTAACTTTCATTAAAGTATATCGACATTTGCTGTTTCCCAGTTTGGGTTTTTACGGGAGGGAGGGTTGTATTGGTCCAATATGCACCAGTTTTTGGAATTTTCTTAATTTTCTTAACTCTGTACCAAATTTTATCAAAATCCGTCAATGTTTACTATTTTTGGCACAAAAATGTATGAAATCAAAACACTACGACGCTATCACTAACTCATTTTCCATTTTTTTCCCCCAAATATAGTGTCAGAATTGTAGGCAAGAAGTCGTTACTTAGTAATTTTCATTGGATGAACTTGAATTTCCTGAGATTTGATTTCCATAATTATACTTTTAAATTATTAACAATTAAATTTTCTCCCCGCACCCCCCAAAAAATTAATATTAAGAAAAAGTCTTTTTAACAATAATACATAAAGACAAATTTAACGTACTGACATTTGTGTTGCCGTAAGGCAACCCTTGCGTGATATGGGTTAAAGTAGAGCTTGACATGTATAAGTAAACAAAATTTTATAGTTCATATAGTATTTATTTATTTACCATAGTTTCATAGTTAAAATCAATAAATAATACATTGGCATTTGGAAATCGTAATTCAAGATATCATCGAAAAGTAAAGTAACTAGTATATAACATGAGAGTCATAAAAATAGAACAACAAAACTATAAATAAACTCACAACATGCAAAAGACCTACAAAAACTGTTTTGATATTATTTAATGGTAGTTTGTTTTTTGTTTCTTTTTTTTTATTAATTAAAGGAAAATAATTTCTCTTTATGATAAATTGTTTCGCGTGAAATACTGAAATTAATAAAGTTGATAAATCAGTGCAAAATTTAGTCGAGATAAAATATAAAAATCCTCTTAAAAACTAATGTTTGTCTCAAGCAAACATAATAATTTTTTTCAAAGCTAGGCAAAATATAAATTGTATGTCTTGGACAAAAAAACTGTTATTAAATCTGTGCTATTATAAATTTTTTAAATTGTTTTCTCACTTAACATATGTGTGAAGTAATTAAAAAAACTGGCTTAATTTGCACCAAGACGCTATTAGAATTGAGTATTTAAATTATGTTTTGAATTTATTTATAAGAAAAGAAAAAGTTTAAGAAGCTATATAGTCTGTTTGTTTTTTACTGTTATACTTTTTGATATAATTTTATTTTGTAATTTTTTTTATACACAATACATGTTTAATATATTTTTCTTTTCATTTATAACTTTCAATATTTCTTTGCACAACACTGAAATAACTTTGATATATAATTCTGTTTTTGTTTATTAACTGCCAGCACATCTTTACATAGAGTTTTTTGTTTTTAATTTCTCCTTTTTTTAAACATTGCTCATTGTTTTGTCTTATAGTTCTTTTAATTATATACGACCAGGTCGTTATGCATGTATTATGGCAACTTTATACTAAAATATGTTGTCACTTTAACTACAATAAACACAAAAAACAAAAATAAAATTTTAAAAAAATTGAAAAAAAAAATAAAAAACAAAACAACATATTTATTGACTTTAATCATTTCAAGTTTAATAAATAATAGAATATAAACAAATATTTTTTATTTTATTAATATGAGTTCGCAGATTTTTAACATATTTGCTTTAAATAAATAATACTTTAGTTACGTGATCAAGTTGATAACTAATGCAGCTTGTTTGTTTTTGTGCCATACACATAGTATGAAATATCACTAATTCAAGAATGAGTACATAAAGAATATAATAGATAGTAACACACACACACAAAACAACTTAATTAAAAACACACAAGCAGTAAATATTTAAAAACGTATTAATTGCAAAGTTGCAGGTGACACTGTATAAAATAATTCCTAATAATTTTACAGAGAGAGTCATTTAAAAATTAATTTATAATAATAAATTATACGAATAGGATCAAATTACATTGAACTGTAGTAGATAACGACAAAAGTGTGTTCTTTAATATTTTCACATTATTTTTTTTCTTCTGTTTTTTGTGCATTTCTTTGTTTGGTCACTTTTAATCCGGTAGCATGTGCACAAAGCTTACGGGAAACATACCTCTACGGCTGGGATTGCCATCAATGATGCCCTCCATCCAATTCTCATCGTCTGTTCGTTCATTGAGCACTATCAAAATTTCTCCCTCTTTAAACTCCAGCTCATCATCGTTGTCAGCAGCACAGTCATATAAGGCGCGGCAGCGTCTATGTCCATTCTATTTATTGTATTTTTTTTTTATTTTTAGAGTTAATGTGCAAAAATCATATCATATTTCTTCTTACAAAATTTAACTGCTTGGAATTGCTGTTGACGCCTTTGATTTGTTGATTGTCTGGTGATGAGTTGATGCGATCATTATCGCTCGATGACATATTCGATTCAACTGAATGATCTAATCTACCACCCGAGGAATCCATTTCATTTTGCCAAGATTCGTATTCGGTGAAATTTATTGACTGATTCATCAGCTAAAGTAAGAAATAAATTGTTAAATTTAGATAGTTCTGGTGAGAAGAGCAAACATTTTTAAATAACACACAATTGAATAAGAATAAAATATAATTAACATTTTTAATAATAATAAACAGTTTTGTTAATACAATTAGTCTCGAAAAAGTTTTTAATGTGCCAACGAAACACAATTTAATGCATTATAAGAAGCTAAAATTTTCCATAATTTTTAGTTCTATTATTGTTGGAACAAAACAATGTAATGAAATATTTTACAATAGTTAGCTTGGCCTAAAAAATTAATGTATTCTTAAGTTATGCTAAACGGTTGAAACGATGACTTATCCCTTATCAAAACATCTCGCATTTAAATCTAGCTATAGTAAAGAAAAACACAACAACAGTGTAAACATGCAGAAAAGAACAGAAAAATTTTTCCCTTAAATATCTAAAAACAATGTCGACGCCTTTTCTATAGATTATTTTTTTTATCGTAAGAAACTAACAAGTTGTTTCATTTTACTAATCTGAGTCCTTAACTGTTTCTACTACAAGGAATAATGGATTTTTAACTCAACCCAAGCTACAAAAGATTACTTTTTTTCTTCGTTTGTTAAAATTGCAATATTGAGCAAGACACAGCAGTTAAGATATAGTATATAGTTTTGTGTGTAAGTTACGAGTAAATCGCCAAACATTTTAAATAAAAGCAGCTTAAATTTTGCACGTTTACCGTTTCTTCACTGGGTTGCGATAACTTCAATATCATTGAATTTTTGCGCTGTAAATCACAATTGATGTTATTTTAATTTTAAATAGATTTCTTGTTTTGATAATATTGAAATACTTAAATTTAATATTTTAATAGTTAGTTATTCTTAAATTTTAAAATGAGCTGCTTTTTGCTGTTGCTCTAGTTTTATTACCTTTCTGGGCGGTGCTATTGGACCTTCATCCATCGAACTTATGCTTTCGTTTGATTGTCCATTTGAGATCTCACGTTCTGTTAAAATAAAAATTATTTATTTTTTAAAAAGTCAGAGCATGTATTTTTTAATCTAACCTGCAGGTGGCGGTCCTGGTGGCGGAATCTTTGGACGTGATATAAATGACTTATCTACGTGTTTTAGTGTAGGTATTTCGCCAGCCGGTGGCAACACTAACTTTGCACCAGCCAGGTGAAAATTACGATTAAGCGACTCTCCACTTGGCGAACGTTTATGACCAAATGTGGTCATTGGCATGATATGACCAACAACACCAGGATCTTGATTGCTCTTATCAAAGCGGTCGTAATAATGAGAACTACTGCTGCTGCCGCCTCCACCAGGTATACGTGGACTGTTATCAACCGACCGTAAATGGGGCAAAGTTCCATAGACTATGTCTATCGATTGATTCTTATGATTTATTGTGCGTATATCATTTGTATCGTAATTCTGTGAATGTCTGGGTGGATGTGGTAGCGTACCATAAAATGAGTTAGATACCGATTGCGTTGAAGTCGGCGGTGGTGCTGGAGCATTACGTTTTTTAAGTGAATTCATGTTTGCTAAAATGAGAAGACATTTTTTGCTGTAGAGACCCCGACCGTTGACCGTCAGTTAGTCAACAAGTTTTGTACACATACCTGTAGATGTAGACTTTCGAGCACCAGCCATATGAACTAGTTCACCGCTAGAGCGATGTGTTCCAACTACTCCACTGCCGCCTCTGCCACTTTGGCTGGATGTTGAACTTGGACTTGAGCCTCCACCACCGCCACTGCCGGTACCACCACTACCGATACCACCACTACCGATACCACCCAAAAACTGACCACCAGCACTAGTACCCGATAATGTAAGATGCTGCTTGGGCGAAGTGCCTGCAGCCTGTGTATATGACGGAGCATTTGATGTTATTGCTAGTTGCCGATTGGGACAATTAGCGATAGGACTAGATCCACTTTGTATGGAATCACATGTTGAGGAACGTGAGCGTAGCACTGGGGAATCGCCACCTGCAAAGCTAGGTGGTCGCGAACGAGATTTCTAATGAAAAAAAAAATATTTATGATATTTATATTTGATATTTAATTCATTAATAAATTAAATAATTAATAAATGATTTTAATAAGAACATTAAATGATATTTGAGTTTATTATAAACGCAGTTTACATAATAATTTAAGCTGCTTTATTTTACTTACGCGTTCATCAATGACCGTATCATCGTCTGAAAAGTCAGTAGATCCATCCTCATTCGGGAGATTCCAATCAGTGTTGATATGGTCAAAAGCGCTCTTTTCGCGTTTCATGGCACAGTCAATCTTAAAATAAACGATAAAAGTATCTATTAGAATCAAAGGTAATATTAAATTCTGCTATGGAATGGTATCAATGATTTCGTGTTTCGCATTCAAAACAACACTATTCCAGATTTGTTATTTTTAAATATTATCTTATATCTTATGGTGTCCATACATAGGCGATCATGTTTTGAAACATGTCCGGTTGCATGCAATGTATCCCTGTGTATAGCGTTGTTGGCGGAAAAATTTTAAGGTTTATGAGTTGGTCTGCTCAAAATCAAAAACTTTTGATTTTATGAAGACAAACATTCAGGTTGGAAAAAATGTGTAGCAGTTTGTAGTGTGTCAGCTTACTAACTCTCTATTGATCAATGTTAATTACAAAATAATTTGCGAATTACATATGTAGCATATTCCTATTAATTAACTTTTTCGAAACTATGAAAACTACAAGATATAAAAAGAAATCATTGCTGTATGCGAACACGTTCAAAAACATGTTAAGGAAGTGTATGGTAAAAACAAAATACGGTACGCGTACATGCTTGGAGATATGTTCGCTTGTGTATTGGCCGTTTCATAATATTAAACGAGCAATATTTGTTTGTTTGTTTGTTTATTTATTTATTTGTTTGTAAATGAGTTCTCGAAAACGGCCCAAGCAATTTCGATTAAATTTTCAGTATAGAGGTTTTCGGGGGCGGAAAATCGATCTTATTAGTTTAGTTGCGCACATTGGGGTATTTGACTGATTTAGGAAGCCAAAATTATTTTATTCGGTAAAAAGTTTCTATTATATTACATACTAATATTTTTTGCGGATTTTCGCATGAACCAATAAGAGAAGATCACGCAAAGAGCAGTGCGAGAAAAAAGTAATTTTTCGTACAACGTCATCGGTCACAAGCAAGCTATGAAACTGTCAACTTGCATACGTTTTGCATGCAAAACATGTGAAAACTCGGATAAAAGTGAATAATTATAAAATTAATAAGTTTAATTCGCGAAAAAAGTGTTTGAATACTTTGTTTGTTTATATTTCCATGCAGTAACTAAATGTAAAGAATGCTGTAAAAAGAAAAACTGCAAATAAATAGAATACAAAATTGGATGTTCACTTTGTTTTTATTATTGAACTGTTTTGTTAAATTTTCGATTCTTTATTTAATAATCTTATTTTAAAAAACATTCGTGCGCGGAAAAACATTTTTTTTATTTTGTTGTAACACATAAAATGCTCTGCACTTGTAATGTGTGTATGCAAATAATTTTTGCTTATTAGCAGCCCGTCGCCATTTACGTCGTTGAACACTTTTTCCAACGCCCTCATATGCGCCATGAGCTCTTCCGTTGGCTTGGACAACCGCCTTCGCTTAAAGGATCTACCCAACTAAATGATACTGCCGCTTCTTCTTCCAGCCTTATGTTCAGAACGTCTTTGTGGAATTTGTGGCAGATGTATCACGCGAGGTTTTCCAAACCGCTGTTCACTCCAAGAAAAAGATTAAAAATATTGAATTCATAAAATTGTTAAATGTTACTTGCACTTGCGAATATAGCTGCCTTATTTTCGCATGATGTAACTGCTCTGAAGAGCGGTTAGAAATAGAAGCGTCCCTGTTTAGTTTTTCTATATCCTCTAAAGGAAAAACTTCTTCGCGCCGCTGCTCTTTCTCCATGGCCAACGACTCCTGAAGCAGAGCACTAACGATTTTTTTGTTTTCGCGCTTTAAAATTCGCTGACATCGTTATGCATTTGCTGGCTGCACCTCCTTGGTCATAACTGTTGGGACAGCGCCCGGCTTTAAGCGCATAGCTTTGCCAAAACCTATCGTAACATTTTTTAAAAAAATATTTACGTGGAAATGTAGAAGTACTTACCCATTTGAACTTGGAGCCTTCTTTCGAAGTCTTCAGGCAGAAAATGACCTCCACAGATTCTTGCCGTTGCAGTGTCGACATTTAGCCGACAAAAAATCTCCCATTGCTTACAAGCAATTTTTTCTTTGGGGAAACGGTAGAAACCAACGTGTTTGTTTTTTTTTTTGCTGTTGCAATTAATGTATGTCACTACAGCACACTTCATTTTAATGTAAAAACACATTTATAATTATATGATAATTCTTTAAAATTTTAACAAATAAAATTCAACATCCAATCACTAAGCGTAAACAAAAGATTTTGTGACCGATGACGTCAGACCTATCAGCTGTTTTTGTTTACAATATGGCGGCTCTTTTCTTTGCATGATCTTTATTTTTTGGTTCATGGGATTTTCGTACATTCAATGGTGCTATACGTACTTTTAAACTGTAAGGTGAAAATGTTGTTGTTGTAAAGAAATTAATTGTTTTATCGATATACAATCAAAAGGAAAAAAATAAATACATACAGCTGCGAGCGAAAAATAGCAGTTCTCTTATATTCAGTTATGTTTGGATAATAAATGTACTTTCCTATATGTACTCTTAACGTTGGCTTCAAATCTGTACTCAGTTTCCTCCTATATTGCTATTTTCAATATACAGAGTGTTTTACGTTTTTGGCAAGTGTTTAGTATTATTGATCTAGAATCTAAACTACTCACCATAAAATAAAATCTATTATTTTGTATTTTAGAAAAAATATCAGCTTTTCAATCAATATATCAACCACTATCGTGTGATGTGCGGTAGCGGAGCAAAAATTTTGAGATAATCCAACGAAATATCAATAAATTTTGCCCGGGATTGCCTGCGATGGTGGGTGGGTGATGCCTTAAACAGTTCCTCAACAAATGGGTTCCAATGGCATTGTACAGTGTGTCGACGTGTTGTAACTGAAACCCCACAAAAGTCTACATCAGATGCAATGAAATCTTCGATTGAAATTGCTGAAGAGCTAGAACACCTTTTAAATATAGTCGCATCACTCCGCTTTGTGTAAATATCTTAGTATACTTTCTACTACTAATTCAAGAGAAAAGAAAATTGATGAACCTTCTCGGCAATCTGAAAAGAGGATTAAATCTAAGCAGAAGAGAATGATACTTTTACTCTAGCAAATCTATGGACTGATCGAACCTCTATCTCGTTGCATTAGGGTAGCAATCAGCATACTTCCCTAATTGCAATATTTGTAACTTTTTCTCGTGATTACCTCTACGTTTATTACCTCTAAAGTTTCGTAGAACGGATTCCACACAATACTTGCGCACTCCAAGATGGATCTTACTGACCTAACGAAAACTGCTTTAGATGTAAAGTGATCTAAAAAATTCTTTAGAATTTCTTTTCAAAAAGCCCAGCTGAGAGTTGGCTTCTGAGACAATATAAAATATGTGAGTATCAATCAAAAACTTGACATCAAAGTATACCCCAAGATCTTTGCACTGATCAACTCTTGAAAAACTGCTACGATAGTCGTAGACATAATTCATTGTGAGCTTTCTGCGAGAGGACGACAATACTTTGCACTTTGAGAAGTTAAGAGCAAGCTGGTTTTATGCCTCACCAGTGGATAAGGGAGTTTATGTCCTCCTGAAAGTAATCACAATCATAAGAGCAACTTGTTTTATGAAAAAGCTTTAGGTCATCTGCATACTTCTGTATGGCTATTGAAGAACTTGCGTTTTTGCCCTACATCATTGATGAAAGGGATAAGAATTAGGGAATCTAAGTGACTCCCTTGCGGTACTCTTGACTTAGCAGCTATTGGCTTAGAGATGTGGTCACCTATCAGAACAATAATACCCTCTTTAATGCATACATACTAAATCTTGTAATAACCTTAAAATGATAATTTAATAATTTAAATATTAAATTATTTAATTTAAATATACTAATGATAATTTAATAATTTAAATTATTAAATTATCATTAAATAATTTAATAATTTAAATACATCCCATCTTATTTCTTCTATTTTTATAAAATTTTTTATTGGTATGTATTAAATTACCTTTATCATTTGTTAATGTTCAGCTATAATTTACTTAGTTAAAGATAAATATGTAATCTGTTAGGGTAATGACACGGTAGATGATGGTAAATAATTAAACTTGTAAACTATGGAATTAATACATTCGCAGTTAAAAAAATTTAAGAATTTCTAAAAGTAGTTTCTTAAACAAATCACGATTGGTACTGAAATCCAATTGGTTCGATACCAAATTGCAGTTGAAAAGGCACCTAGCATAGGTTCGTTACGGCCATAATTGGTTCTGTGATATTTAGTATGGAATAGCTTTGAATCCCTAAAGGTTTGAGGCGGAATATTGAAGGGAATAAGCAATAATAATTCAGGAGTGTTTATTTTGCCATCAATTATATCTTTAATGAGGAGTATGTCCGCCTGAACTCTTCTGTTTGTTAAGCTTTGAAAGCCGAGCAATAAAGAACGAATCCAGTAAGCGGCATGTTTTCCCAAGACTATAATCTACGCAGGGAACATCTTGTAAAACGTTTTTGAACATTTTCGATTTGGTGTTTAAAAGTTTCGTAGAGCGGATTCCACACAATACTTGCGCACTCCAAGATGGATCTTACTAACCTAACGAAAACTGCTTTAGATGCAAAGTAATCTAAAAATTCTTTAGAATTTCTTTTCAAAAAGCCTAGCTGAGAGTTGGCTTCTGAGACAATATAAAATATGTGAGTATCAATCAAAAACTTGACATCAAAGTATACCCCAAGATCTTTGCACTTATCAACTCTTGAAAAACTGCTGCGATAGTCGTAGACATAATTCATTGTGAGGTTTCTGCGAGAGGACGACAATACTTTGCACTTTGAGAAATTAAGAGCAAGCTGGTTTTATGCCTCACCAGTAGAGAAGGGAGTTTATGTCCTCCTGAAAGTTATCACAACCATAAGAGCAACTTGTTTTATGAAAAAGCTTTAGGTCATCTGCATACTTCTGTATGGCTATTAAAGAACTTGCGTTTTTGTCCTACATCATTGATGAAAGGGATAAGAATTAGGGGATCTAAGTGACTCCTTTGCGGTACTCTTGACTTAGCAGATATTGGCTTAGAGATGCGGTCACCTATCTTAACAAATAGAACACTATCTAAAACATACGATTCCACCCATTTTAAAACTGGGAGTGAGCTCCATATTTTTCCAGCTTTATTAGTAATATTTTGAGTACAAGGCTACCAAATGCCTTAGAGAAGTCAGTATACAAAGTATATACCTGAGAACCGCACTCGATTGCGTCTATTCAGAAATTAGGAAAAATTGTTAGGTTTGTAGCAGTGGATGTACCAGCAAAGAATCCGTGCTGCTGAGTTGATATGTGGTTTTTGACTTCAGCAAATACAATTTTATTGACAATTTGGTCAAATACTTTAGGGATAATCGAAAGCTTTACTATAAATCGGTAGTTCTCAACCGATTGTTTTTGACCCGATTTGAAAATCGGGGAGATGTAGGCGGTTTTCCATTCCTTTAAGAATATGCCTGTCGAAAGACATTTATTGAATAAAAGAGTCAACGCAACGAGCAATGTTGAGGCATAACTTTTTAAAAATATCCCAGGAAGTAAATCAAAGCCAGTGCCTTTGCTACAATCTAGGTTTCTTAAGGCCAATTTTTCAGTGCGGGCTTAAACTATAGTCAAATTAAACTGAGGTTAACTCACCAAAATTGGACGTTTAAACTCGGTTTAGGCAAAAAAGAAACACATTATATGATCATTTAAGTCAATTTAACTTCAACTTAGGCTAAAATACCTTGTTAAACTGAGTTTAAGCGTTTAAACGGATTTAAATTTAAATCATTTTCATTCTTTGTACAAAAAATTTGAGAGAAATTCAAACAAATGATACTTTGTCTGCAGGCAAGTTGGTTCTTCTGAACTTTAAATGAGACTTGTTTCGCAGGTTTTTGAGTTGGATCCATCTATGATTGTACCAAGGGAGCTTAAATCTGCATTTACGGTTAGTAACCGGCACATATAAATAAATACCTTTAGTAATGATCCTCTTCAAGGTATCATACATATCAAGGATATCTCTAGACCCTAATGCCAACCCACAATTCACCGAATCGAAATAATTACTAAGAGCAGTATAATTTGCTTTGTGAAAGTTATATGAAGAAATTATATTTTGAAGTGACTGGTATTCGAAGATATAAAAATATACCTTTAAAACTAGTGCTTTATGATGAACAGAATCACCCGTAAGTGGCATTTCTTTCACATTTATACTTGAAATCATTATTAACAAATATAAGGTCAAGAATTATATTTAAATCATTCTCTATATTGTTGATTTGAAAAAGGTTTTGTTCAGTTATACTCGTAACATTAAAAGGCATTAAAGTTTGTTCTTCCAGGCAGTATCTTCATTCAATATTCCCACATTAAAATCTTCAAGCACACATGGTGTTTGGTTCGTGATTAAGGAACTTAAAACATGATTTATACTAAAAATGTGATCATTAAATAAACTTAGGCTACTAACGGGTGGAATATAGCTTAAAATTAAAACAATTAATAACAACTTACCAACTCCTTGCATCCACTGTGTCCCATTTCTTTGGCAATGTCGAGTGCGGTCTTATTCTGTGAATTACGCAGCTCATAATCAGCGCCGGAACGTAATAACAGCTTCATGCATTCGCGACGATCATGCAACGCGCATAAATGCAAAGCTGTATTTTTGCCGGTTACATCAAGCATACCTGGAGGATTTGTGGCCTTGTTGAGACCCTTTGGCGGCATGTTTTGTATAAGGAAATCGACAATGTGCAACGTAGAGCCCATCTCGCGCAGCACAGCTAAATGAAGTGCCGTCTCACCAGCATCTGATGAGGGTAGACAACACGTAAGGTCAGCGCCCTCGGCCCAAACCTGCAGCAACTGACTCATGTCGGCATTGACAATTGCCTGCTCGAGATCGCAACGCAAATCATTGTCATCGGCACAGGTGCGCATTATATAGCGCTTTGCAACATATTTGGCGCGTATAAAATCATAACGCTCCTCCCTGTTACAAAAACAAACGTAAAGTTATTGCATAATATTAACTTTTAAATTGAACCAAGTTAAACCTACATTGTGCTATCTGGCATAAGTTTGCCCTTGCCCAATGTAGCCTCCATGATTTCATTCAGCGTGCTGTTACCCATGGCGCGTGCAATCAATAAATTAGCAGTAGTAAGATTATCCAACGTCAAGCTTTGTATGCGCGAATGATGCACACCTAGATCACGATGCACACCCGAGCATTGAATGCATACTAGAACACCAAAATTTAAACTTATCCAGGTGACATCGTTGCGTGAACCACAATCGCAGCATTGATCGTTACCGGGCAACATCTGGACGTACCGTATGACAGTCTTTTGTAGTTCAACTAAACTGGGACTCATTTGTGGATTTGCATGTTGGAATGCTTTGGTTAACGCCTTCTCTTTACAATTCACCAAAACAGCCATCCAAGCCTTTTGATCGATTTCATCTTCAGCTTGAAAATGGTATGGACGATTATCTGAAAAATATGATGACATATTTTTATATAATACATATAATATGAATGATAGATAAATAATATCAGGACTAAAAGCTTACAACTGATTAAATCAAAGCCTCTTTTATCATCCGGGACCGGTTTAATTTGACATGTCAGCAAATTAACTCTCGTCGGTGGTTTCGTTTCGTCTGCATGGCATATATCTAGAAATCCATCACTGGTAACACGACAACGTCGCTTCTGCCATACGCGTCGCACCTTGCCTTCACTTTTCTTCAGCAAATGACCGGATCGCGTCACGCCATGATGTTTATCACCCTGCAACTGATGCAATGAATAGCCAGCAGCTCCCCGCTCATTTGGTACATTCTCCACACGCTCGAAATCCGGCGTACTGCGCAGTAATGTTCGCAAATCCAATAAATTACGACGATCCTCGTCTTGCTTCTGCTTTATCTCTTGCAGCTTATTGCTTAAATCGCTGATGTATGTGCCAAAGTGTTCGATTGTCTGTAAGCCATCTTTAAAATAGCTGCTCGACGAAAAAAAAAAGTAATAAAATTGTATTATTATTATTGAATGTTGTATGCAAAGCACGGAGTGCAAGTTTGGACTTACTTATTAAGCGCGTGATAGTACTCGATAAAATGCTGCAACAATTCGATGCCAGTTTTTGTTTTGATTTCCTTATATTTAAGCAAATACTATAAAATAAAAATAATGTATTTTAGATATGTTTAGAAAACAGCGAAGTCGGACAAGCAAATTAAATAAAAATTTAAATTCAGATATTTTAGCAAAGTTATGTATTTCAAATTTCAAAATTAAGCCAATCGTTAAACTGTTTTTTAGATAAATTATATATGTCAGCAGTCAACCATGACATTATTTTTAGAGCCATCAATTTATTATTTGCATATCAAATGTTTACGCCTCTTCGTTATAAAAGGACATTAATGCAAAGTGTCTCTTACTTCGCATGTCTGCAACTGATAAAGCCGACGTTCCTTTTCCATTTCATCAGCTACGACGCCCGCATCAACTTCCGTACGCACCATGCCAGCCTCTTTTGCCTGTGCTTTCTTTTCTTTTTCGATTTTTATGAATTTAGCTTCATAGTCCTTAGCCGCTTTATCGAAAGGACGCTTCATTTCACCCTTAACGCCGCGTAGTTCACTTTTCAACATTGAGTCGACAGGAAACATAATAATGTTATTGATATTCTGCATCTGCAAAAAGAAAATCAAGGACATCATCATCACTCTGAGACGTGCACATAAATTAAGTTTAATGTTGGTGCCACTGACCAGTGTCTTCATCAAAGCACTCAGCTCTTTTGTAACAACTGAAAATTTAAGGAATGCTGCTCCGATATCCGGTTCATCTTGATCGATTACCTTCCCACCCAATCGCTCCAAGGCACGCACCAGAAACATTTCATTGTCAACATGAGCTGAAAAAGCAGCATAGTGTAATAATGTTAATGGCTAGATTATGAAATTCATTAGTTACTGTTTCCAGAGTTATGTATCGCTTTGACCGACTTCTTTAGTTTGGTTAATCCTTCTCGATCAAATTCCAGACGCTAATAATTAAAAAGAGAAAAAAATGTTAAATATATAATTGAGTCAATCGTAATCATTATTAGTTTAAATAACATATCTTCTGTTTACTTCGGCAACGTGGTAAATCATACTGATAGCTCAGTCAGCTAATCTAATAAATCGACAAGAAATCTTTTTCATGCTTCCATGATCCCGAAGTATGTCTAATGAGTTTAATAGGTTTTAAATTGTGTAACTTTGATGTGGAGATTAAAGCTGGTTTGTAGGTTTAAACAATTTTAAAAACATTTGAGTTAACTTGAATATTGTCACATAACCATATTCAACTCCGGAAAAATCAGAGACGGCCCTGTTAAATAACGAATAACAAGCTAGGAACATGAATAAACAAATGCAAGGAGTTGAATCTAAAACCAATAATAAATAACTGACAGTTTTTCTTACCTATTTTATTAGATAGATATTCAATAATTTTTTACAATATTTTTACAATAGGTGTTTTCACGTCATCTAGCAAATGAAAAGTGTAAGATCATACTCAAAAAGTAACAAAAAAATTTAAGTCACTTCAGTTTGCTACAAAAGCTGCACCTCAATCCTATTGTAAACAACAAATATTAGTCTATCTTGTGCTAAGAATAAAATTCTCTGGTCAGCAAACCAATAAAAAGCTACAAGTTCAAAACAATTAAAAAATTTAGTGAGTTTTAAAAAATCCTATTTTCGTAAAACTAGACCTTTGGTGTGTCTGAGAGATGTTAATACCTCTGAAACGGCTTGGAAAGTTACCCTTTTTGTATATACATATTGAAATTCAGTGATTTGCACTTTTCGTCACTTTAAACATTAAAGAAAACACGCGTTTGTGAAGAGTTTTGTTCACAGTAAGACTTATTAACATTTCAAAGATATTTTGGGGACTATTCTAACAATTTAATTTAATGAAATTCTTAAAATTTGCTTATGTGTATAAAAAAAAATAAAAAATAACCATTGGATGTGGGAAAAACAAAAAACTCAGTTTTGAAAACTCAGTATTGAAGGAAGATATAAAAAATGGAATATCTTAAAGACAAATTGGAAGAAAATGTAACATATCACTTGAATTTATTAATAAAATAAAAAAGTAGTCGAATGTGATTGCTCCAAGGAAATGTGACGGTAGGACATGAAGCTATCTCCAGGCGTAAATCAATCGGAACTCGGAGTTGAGGTCAATGACAAGACAATCCACAGGAGCCTAAAGAAATGTGGACTTTCTCCTAGAACAAAAATAAAGAATCCTTTGGACTGATAAGAACCAAAAGCAAAGATATGAATTCGAAAAAGTATGAGCACTTTACCGTTGATGATTGGATGGAGTTATCATGGTCAGATGGAACTAAAAGAAACCGTGTTGCTTCAGATGGACGCAGGCTTTAAGAACGAAAAATTGGTTAGACATTGAAATTTGGAGTTGGTGTAATGATGTTTTGAGTGTGCTTTCGTGGCAATTAAGTCGTAGAACTGCGACAAATCAATGCTGTATTGAAGTCCACAGATTATATTAATACTTTAGAATACTAAAATTCCCTTAGTTTGGATATATTTGAGGCAGAACAGGGACAGGATAATGTCTTAATGCCGGATAACGATCCGAAGCATGCGATGAAAAGAACAAAGTGGTGGTTCAATGAAAATGGGATAAAACTTCCAAATTGGCCTGCACTCCCCCCTGATATGAACTCCATCGTACAACTTTGGGCCATCCTAAAAAGTATAATATTCGCAGAAAAAATTCGCCTTACTAGCATGTCAAAAAATTAGTCCTGGCACCTTGGAAAATCTTAAAAAGTAAAAAGTACGCCGAACAGAATACAAACCCTAAAAAAATCACGAAGTGGTCATATAAAATACTACACGATGGAAAACATGAACTGGATTAATAACGACTAGTGATTGTCCCTCGAAAATCGGGTGTGCTGGACATAAGTTTTAGGGATCGTTAGTATTATGACCGGTTTGTATAAAAACCTTTCGATATACTCATTTTAAGAGTCTAGAGCGTGGTTTGTGTTCAACAATCTGATTTTAGTAATTTTTCATGTATTGATAAAAAATGCAGCTCATATTGCACTTTGACAGTGATAACACTTTAACCCATTGTGCAGCCGTGCTAGAAAACTGTAACAGACTGAGTAAGTTGTAAGCAACAACTACATGACTTAATTCATTATTTGCTAAAACTACTTCGGATCAATATTATTCATTTGACGTACGATTCACTTTAATTTCCCACTCGTGAATTTAAAAAACATGAGCGCTCTTATGTTAAATGTTTATAGCGATCAAATGTTTTTCATCTCTCTTGAATAGTTTTCGCCAGGTTGTATGCATTTTTCATTTCTAACAATTCTTTTAAAAATACCCCTAATTTTTGTCACCCTTCTAAATGTCCACCAACAAAAAAACAAAAAAGAATAATGCGAAAATATTTCATGTCTTAGGCCGCGTTCATAGTGGACGCTTTGGCTGAAGCTGATGCATAAAGCTGCTTTGTCAAGCTTTTTTTGATCATAGTGAACGCTTATTCAACGCTGCATAAAGTAGCTTATTGAGCTTATTGGTGTTCATAGTGCGCACTTTATGCTTGTGGCTGAGATGCTTTGTTTTCATTAGTCTCTTCGGAAAATAATGCCCTCAATTGCGTTTTGCAAAGTAAATGAAAGATTTTTTGTTTAATGAGTATCTAGATTCGCAATGATCTCCAATGAAAGATCAAACCAATAACAAACAAAAGTTCAAAGGAACTTGAAAAACACATAGCATAACAACGGTGGAAAGTTCAGCACAAAAAATACCCAAGAAGTAAGCAAGAAAAACGAAAACTATATAAACAAACGAGATAGAATACACAAGTGCATACAACTGAAAAGCACCACAAAACGAAACAACAACGCAACAACAACACAACAACAGTTAAAACTTCAGCACAAAAAAATCCAACAAATAAAACAAAATCAACGAAAATATTGTTTACAGGCAAAATAAATAAACAAGTGCCGAATAGCATTTTAAAAATGCTCTACAACAAAACATAAAAAACAAAATCATTTTTCTGTGTGAGCAAGCGAGATGGATATATAAGCGCTGAAAAGCATTTGAAAATAAGCTTTATGCTAGCTTTATGCTGGCACTATGAACACTTTGAGCTTTTTCCATATGATTATAAACAAAGCGTTTTTCAGCTAAACCTCTCGGTTAAGCTAAAAGCGTTTACTATGAACGCGGCCTTAGAGGAGTCAAATATACAGTGAATCAAAAAAGTTTAGGCACAAAGCTATTTAAAAGTTAGTTTGTTAGAAAAAAATTTTTTTGTTTGACCCTCATTAGACCTGAATTTAAAAATAAATTTTACAGTTTCTTAACAATTACTTTTTGTTGGCTTCTCAAAAATACTTCCAATGTGAAAATAGAGTTAGCTTTGTCGAATCTATAATTTTTCAAAAGTTAAGCAATTTCGCTTTTCTTCCATTTTAAAACAAATTTGAATGTTCAACGTAAAAACTTAAAAAAAATCTTAAAATTTATTTACTCAAATTAGTGTTTTTATTTCATAAGTAGATTAAATTCCGAAAATTTAAGCAAAATTGGAGGTAGTCAACATTTTTGGTCTTCAAAAATAAAAAAAAAATGATAGCTAAAATGGGTCTAAAAAAGACTTAGTGCATTATTCTGTATCACGAAGCAGTACACCAACAAGAGCAAGACACGAGAAGCAATAGAATTTCATATAGAAAAAAGTATTGTTTCTCGTGTCTTGCTTGTCGTTGGTGTGCATTTTCGTTGTACAGAATAAAGCAGTTTATTTCAATCGCAAATATCTCGAGATTTTGATCTGATTTGGAAAAACTGAGTATGACACGATCAAAACTCTACGACCAAAAAATTAGTTCACGTGTTTCGGCATTTTCGTGTGTCCTTTTGACGTCCCTACAGTGTTATCTACTCCATGTAAATATCTAAGTTTTTTACTTTCCGTTTGAACAGTATAAATTTCCAGAAAATATTAGACACATACTAACCGGCTTTTGACTTTTCCACCTGTAGTTTCAAGTAAAAGCGTAAAACAACATATTAAGGGCCAGTTTTTCGAGTTTAAAGTCTAGTCAAATTAAACCGAGCTTAATTTATTTATTTATTTATTAATATAAAAGGCAATGTTCACATATAAGACTTATAGTCTTTTGAATGCAGTAAGAATAACAAAGATAATAACAACAAGTTATATATAACAAATTAATTTATGAAACTTATTGCTTAACCAATAATTCAAATTAAAAATCAATTAATATCCAAAGAATTTTTATCAAATATAAATAAATATTAAATACCTAAGAGAGAAAAAAAAAGAAAAGAGAAAGAGATAGAATTAGGAGAATATTTTGAAGATTTCATGCTTAAATTCACGTTTATTCGTTATACTTTTAACAGCTAAGGGCAGCGAATTCCATAATCTGATCACGTTCACAAAAAATAATCTGCTTGAATTTAAATAATTATGACTAGGAATAATGAGATTCATGTTTCTTGCTGATCTACAGAACTGAAGTTTGCTAAATAAGTAACCAGAAGTTTGTGTATTCATTAAATTATGTAAGAAAATGCAATTTCTGGCATCCAAGTAATTTAAAATATTGCATCCAAGCAATTGATTGCTCAAATGGCTTATCCGGTCAAATTTTCTAAGACCATAAACGTATCTTATTGCATTATTAAATGCAAGTTGTAGCTTATGGCTTGACCTGGAATCAGGCTTACTGTATACCACCTCGGAGTATGAAATTATCGGCATTATGAGCTGGATAACTAACTTTTTTCTGGTATCACCAGGCACAAATGATGCAGTTCGTCTCAAGTTCCTAAGGATGTAATACACCTTGCAAACAACGGAATTTATATGGTCATCACAAGTGAGAGAAGAGTTAATGTACAATCCGAGATTTTTAACCTTCGTAACAAAATGTAGCCCAACACCATTAAGAATAATTGTCGGTATATTATGAATGGGGTAGCGTTGTTTCTTAATCGGCAAGACACATGACTTGAGAGGATTGAGTTCAAGCATATTAGCCTTAGCCCAATCTGAAACAATGCTCAAATCTTCATTCAACTTTATACATAAGTCATTAACAAGACTAATAGGTTTCGCAATGTACAGTAGAAGGTCATCAGCATATGCATGCATGGTGACATGACGACATTTAGTGAAAATGTCATTTAGAAAGATTGCAAATAAGAAGGGGGCCGAGAACAGAGCCTTGAGGCACCCCACAGGTTAAATTGCCAAAAGCGGACAGACTATTCCTCACCCTTACTCTTTGAGACCTCCCGGTTAAGTAATTATATATCAGACGGACAGCTGAACTAGAAAATCCAAAACTGTTCACAAGTTTATGACAAAGTAGTGAATGATCAACAGAATCAAAAGCTTTGGAAAAGTCTAGCAGACAGAGCAAGCTTAAGTGCCCCAGATCATATGATATTCTAACTCACTAAAATTGGACGTTTAAACTCGGTTTAGGCAAAAAAGAAACACATTATATGACAATATAAGTCAATTTAACTTTAACGAGTTCTAAAATATCTAGTTATACCGAGTTTAAACGTCCAATTTTGGTGATTTGATTATAGTTTAAACTCGTACTGAAAAACTGGCCCTTAAAAAGAATCACAACTTCACTACTTAAAAATCCATCGATTAAATAAAAAATCAAATCAACTGCCCCTGCCTACGCCCTTGACTCCACCCCTTTTCAGACAATGTCACAAAGTTTTGGTTCCCTCCTGGCCATAAAATAATAAATGAAAACTTTAAATATCAATATTTTATATCATTAGTTTTCGAGATAACGCCATAAGTTTGATGTCAAAATAACGGGAATTCTTTTAAAACCACCATGTTACTTAAAAAGATGCTTATTATAGGGTATTCGTAAGAAAAAGCAAACAATGTATGGAATGTTTGTTGTACATCTTAGCAATGTCTAAAATTTCTTCTTACACCATGTTTTTCCATCTCTTTTAGTAAAGCTTTTATTTAAGAAATTATCCTTAAACGCTCATATTTCAAGTCAAAGGTTTCAGGTAATTGAAAAACCAACTCCACTCTCCACATCCATTACTTTCATTCGATACCTCGAATTCTAGATAACAACTCAAAAATCGTCACTAAAATAAATATATAAGCAGATTCATTTAATTACAATTTTTAAAATAATTATTCTAAGTCTATTGTTAAACTTCAATACTATTAAGCGAAGAACTGTTACCAAAGTAAAATATAAAAATCGAAATGAAAAAAAATTTATTAGGAAATGGCTAAAATATTCGCTTTGGGAATCATACCAAAAAATTTCATATTAGGTGTCAATGAAGTAGCCGATATTGTCCGGTGCCCGTGTCGGTAAGTATCCGACCTCTGCACCGAAAGAAGTGCCAGAGGGAATAGTGGAATTCCCAAACACGTTAACGACGATTTTCGATATCTTTAGTTAGCGAAAACTGTAATTTTCTATGAACGTGGCACGAACAATGACCGATAACGACAACGATTATTATAATTAAATTTTCGGGAATTCCACTACAGTTCTGGAACACCTTGTGCAGGCACAGTGTACGAACGAAGGCACTCGTCAGTTTATTGTGTCCGAATATAGTCGTTCGTTTTTTAAAACTTTCTTGACATAATACAAACTAACTACGGTGCTTTTTCAGGTGACTTTCGAGGCACTTGTTTGGTATGTTTTGGGTACATTTTAGATAAGACTCAGGCCAGTTTTGATACACACCAGCTACTTTATTGACACAGTATAAGAATTTTTTTCTCGGATCCTGTTCACTGAAGCTCGTTTACATTCGGCTTTATATCAATGAGCGATTAATTTTTTTCATGAACTTCGCAGTTTTTTGTTATTACTCGAAGCTTTTAAAAATAAAACTGAGTCTGATACTGGGACTTTTGTGCCCCAGTAATTTGGTACGGACACAAATTATTTCTCGGGATATTTTCTCATTAACATTAAAGTGAGTTCGTGTCTTAAGTTTTTTGCCATTTTTTCAACTTTAAACGCTCATATCTGCTTAACGCTACCATTTATCAAAACGCAAATAATTTTTGGCTTACCTACAGCTCAACACTCTTATTTTGAATAAAGTAAATAGATAATAAATGTTAAGTCTTTTTGTGTATTTTAAGTAATTCGTGAACAGTTTCGTTCGTCACTACAACGATGTTTAGTTTGAGATGATTAACATTCTTTAAAGAATAGGTTTGACGGTTTAAGTTTTAACGTCGATATAAGAACGTCAAAACTTCGCAAAAAAACACATTTTAAAAAAATTTGGAGAGAACAAGTTTTAAGTAATACAAATTTTTCGCAACGAGGACAATTTAACAAATTTTAGTCGTGCAACTTAGCATTGGCATTCAACATTACAAGAAGGAAAAATAAAAACAAATAAAATAAATGCACTTTATTGTAAAATTTCTTAATGGAATGTGGATTGTGGGAATATAAATTCGATGAATACCTACCATATACAGTTGCGGTCAAAATAATAGTAGCACCCTTATATTCATACATGTTTGGATAAATAATACTAGTATACGAATTTCGGATCCGGTAAGTCCATTTTCATTCCTATATGTACTTTCAACACTCGTTCCAACTCCGTACTCAGTTTCCTCCTATATTGTAAAACTTTCAAGATACAGGGTGTTTTACGGTTTTGGTACGTGTTTAGTATTATTGATCTAAAAAATAATATTTTTTATTTTAGAAAAAATATCAACCTTTCCATCAATATATCAACCACTTTCGTGTCATGTGCTGCAGCTGAGCTAAAATTTTGTGATTACTCAACGAAATATCAACACATTTTGTATCTTTTGTTTTAGGGGAGCTGTAATCGTCCAAATTTAAAATGTCTTTTTTTCATGTAAAAATACACTTAATCAACAGTATTTTTTTAAATTCTAAATTTGGACAGTAACAGCTCCGCTAAAACAAAAGATAGAAAATTTGTAGATATAATCTCAAAATTTTTTCTCCGCTACAGCACATGACACGAAAGCGATTGATATACTTATGAAAAATCTGATATTTTTTCTAGAATACAAAATATTATTTTTTATTTTATGGTGAGTAGTTTAGATTCTAGATCAATAATACTAAACACGTACCAAAACCGTAAAACACCCTGTATCTTGAAAGTTTTACAATATAGGAGGAAACTGAGTACGGAGTTGGAACGAGTGTTGAAAGTACATATAGGAATGAAAATGGATTTACCGGATCCGAAATTCGTATACTAGTATTATTTATCCAAACATGTATGCATATAAGGGCGCTACTATTATTTTGACCGCAGCTGTATGTGTATACACGACACTGCTCAAAAGGTTAGCAAAAATAAAAAAATTACAGAATAAATACATACATACATTCTTAAAACAATAATTAAAAAAAATATTTTCTTGTCGCTCTTTTGTGGCGGAATTTGTTTTTGTAATTTATCGTTTTTAATAGGTTGTTATTATAAGCTTTACAATAACTGCAATGACCTTGTGTCGCATTTGATATGGTTTGATGCAAAATTAATGTAATACTAAACAAAGCAGCTAGTTACTTGTGCTGCTAAAACAGAATTTGATAAAGAAAGTTTAAGGTTTGACATAGTTAAACAAACCAGGTTGGAGAGATGTTGCTGTTTGGTTAAAATGAGCGCAGCTAGTATAAATGAAAACGTTGAATAAATTTGTTAAAGACGCATTCAAACGAAAAGCTAGATTATAGACTCTTTTCACTAAAATTATGTCAGAAATAAAACAAATATAAATTGCCAAAAATATGTTAAAATATATAAATAGAAAACAATAGACTTAAGTCATAAGTTTTACATGTTTATTTAACAGGATTGATTTGTGCCGGGAAAGATTGGGTCTTAAATTGAGAACGGGTTGTTATTATTAGAAATAACTACCAAAAATATTATGGATAAAATAAAATAACGGATTAAACTTCATTCCATACATTATGTACATTTGAAATACTCGGACTGCGCCGGGTTTATTTCAGTTCGAAAATTAAATATATTCTACATATTGCTATATTAAGTTGTTTTAAGATGTAAAAACTTGTTTTTCTTAACTATTAGCATATTTAGCAATATTTTTTTATGGTTTCTTTGCTATCACTTCGCATGATTTTAAATCTGTTATATTTAAATATATCACTTCAATATTCTAAAGCGACAATCAATAAACTACATTGGCGTTAAGAACGAAATACTTTTATTTACTTCTTAGGGTTTATATAAATAAATGTATCTAAACTAAAAACTGAAATATTCATCAATTAAATATTTATGCAAATATTAGAGAAAATCGTCTAAAATCAAACATGTTTTGGTTTTAATCACGCAAAAAGTTCATGGTCATTTTTTTATTTCTGTTCGTCACGAACATCAAGAAACGCACCCTAGAGAGAGGGTGTGGGGGCAGAATAGAGAGAACACAGAGGGCTTGCGTAAATGTTTCGTCACTCTATAAAAGCATTTAGCTAAATTAGATGTAAGCTAATTAATTGCCTTAAATGAAAAGAAGACGATAAATCATACAGTGGAGAAATTTAATTTCCAATTTTTAACCCACACACATACACACCTTAAGCAACACCTTTATGGTTTATAATTTTTTATCTATACATGCACATACATCTGCGTTAACATATTTAATTTAATTTTTGCTCTGTCGAAAATAGCTCGTTAGAGCCAAAGAATTTTTAGTAATGATACATGTTTGAGTAATTTGTTTAAATATTAGTTTCTATCTAAACAAAAACGGAAAAAGAAACTGCGGCAAGGTGCTAAAAGAACTCGGCACACATTTTATATTTGCTTGTAATAGTTACGCTGATTGTTCTTTTTTTTAAAGATTATTTAGCAATATTTATCTGAATTACTGAGTATATAGTTTTGATAATAACACAGCTGGTTTTAGCGGTATTGTATTTTGCCATGACTAATTTAGAATAAGTCCGGTACAAAAGAGATGTATATTATGTCATTGAGAGTCATATAGTCATAAAATTAACAATTGGTTTATTAAACATTAAAAGCTGATGCTGTTGATATGTAGTTTTTACGAAGGAAACTTAATATCTTTAATTGTTTTCATTATTTTGAAAAATTTTTTCTTTATGATTCTACTAGAAAAAACCCGCTGCTTCGCCTGCGATAAAAATATTAAATACCATGTAAAAATTCAAAATCTTAAAATTAAAGTATTTAGTTGTATTAAATCTAATGCAAAATATAAAAATTATTGTGTTTGTCACATTTTTTAAAATTGCTGTAGCTCAGTCGTTTTTCAATTTATTAACTTTGGGTTTGTTTTACGTGAAAGTAGTCGTAATTTTCTCACTTTTTCCGTACTTTTTTATGTTTCGATGTTTTTTATCCCCCCCCCCCCCCCCTTGCTGAGCGATGAAAATGGGTACGTAAAAATGAGAATACAAACGGTGTCGCGTTTTTCTTGATAACCAGACATAGTATAGAAATTCTGCGGGTGGCATTTTTTTGGTAATCACGTCAGGCAGGTGAACTGAGGGTCGAGTTTACAATTTTTTCGATTCCATTACCGAGGAATTGAAGTGTTCCATTTCCGATTACAATTCCTGTAATGGAATTGACTATTTTTTCCAATTCCATTCCTGAGGAATTGAGATGTTCAACTACCAATTGCAATTCCTGTAATGTAATTGAGAAGTTTTTGCAATTACATACCTAATTCCAAGGAATTGGAATTGAACTGGAATAATTTCAAAAGGAATCATTACAACCCTGCTCTGTCTATCATACAGCGCTGCATTGACAACTTGTGATTTGTATTTGATAAAAACATTTCTAAACAACATAACAAACATTAATACATATACACGTGCAAAATTGCATTTCTTTTTTTATTGATTAAAGATAAAGCGAAGTGAAGAGCGCCGGGTGCAGCTAGTAACATATGGCTTTATATGAAACAAAAACTTAGTTGCAAAAGTGAAAGCAGTAAAATTGTAGTGCACGAACACGGAAAAGCACTCACGACTTTGCTTTTTTTAAGCACGGCCAAGCACGTGCACGCACGAAGTTATTTTTTAGGCCCGAGCACGGCACGCGCCCATCTCAAGTATGTACCTCACATACAAAATCAAGTAACAAGTTAATACAGGTCCAAAGGAGGTACCCCCCTAGGCTCTGGCCGATTTCGACTATTTTTAGTACACATCTGTTACCCTATTTGGCTACCCCTCTAACGAATTTTTATTACGATCGACAAATCTTTGTATGTATCTCCCATACAAAATCAAGTAAAAAATTAATATAGGTCCAAGGGAGGTACACCTACGGTTTAACCGATTTCGACTATTTTCAGTACACATCTATTACTCTATTTGGTTACCCTACTAACGAATTTTTGTTAAGATCGGCCAACTTTTGTATGTACCTCCCATACAAAATCAAGTAAATAATTACTATAGGTCCAAGGGAGGTACACCTAGTGTCTAACCGATTTCGACAATTTTTAAAATTTTTCTTTACTATTATCCAATTTTTTATCTATGCTATTATATAAAAGGAGACTCACGAAATTTCATCCAGAATAAGCTCGGTAACCGCTGAACCGATTTTGATAATTCTTTTTTTGATTCCTATGTATAATCATGCCACGCGATACGTCCATAATATTCATAGGTTTGATCACATATCTCACCTCAAGAATAGCATACTTGGTTGTGATATAATAAGCTATCTTAATGCTCGTAATTGCATATTCCTTCATAAATTGATTCACTTTAAAGTGCCATTGTATCTATTTGATAAATTACAATTTTGTCAGTCAAGCAGGAGTTATATGATGATTATACCTAACTTTAATTCCCTGAACTCTACCAGACTATTTTTCGTTAGTGCCATTAGATTATGGAATGCATTACCCAGTCACCTTAAATCTATTAGAAATGAAAGAAGCTTTAGGCAAGCCGTTTTAAATCATTTTGCTTGATTGCAGTTATCTTTATATAAAATAAAATAACCAGATTTCTATTTCTAGCTCAGGATTAACGTTTTACGATCTATTTCTTACTTTAATTCTTACTATATTTCATGAAATTTCTTACTATCTTCTTATTATACTATATTATTAAATAATAAGATTTCTAAATTTTTTTTTTAACTATGCCGCAAGGCATTCCCTTTTGGAGTGTCGGGTTTGACGAACCCGCGGATCCTGAGTCATTGCTCTTTTTTTTTTTAACTTTATGAAAAATGTAATTGTTATGAATAAGTATGAATAATAAACAATAATAATAAATCCATTAATTATAATAAATCCATTAATAAAATTTATTGACTATGTTATAATGTCATAATCGTTGAATCTGAATATAATATTATTGTTAGTTTACTACCTTTGTATTTTAAAAGAACATGTTCTTATAATACTAATATTGAATATCAAATAAATAAATAAATAAATAAATAAATTAATTTAGCTAAAAAAAAAAAAAAAAAAAAAAAAAAAAAATTAGCTATGATAATATAGATTGTTATAGCTTACCAAGGTTTTCGAAAAATTTTTTTTTTAATTATTGCAAAATCACGCATATTATTATTAACCAGCAACACAATATAACAGCAAACAAAGCTTTTCTCTCTTTGTCGAGAGAGCTTCTCTCAATATAACACGACAGCCATGTTGTGTAGTTAAGCTGAATTCACTGATAACCTTCAGCATGTTTCAGTGTGATTTAAAATAATGTTAATCAAGTTGAGAGCGTGAAGGTGATCAGTGAATCCAGCTTTACTTTCAGGGATATTCTTGCTTTCATACAGTGTTAATTAATTTTCTTTGTTAATGTTTTGAGGGGAGTTGCCAGAATTTTGTTATCAGCATTAATTATGTTTTGCAGCCTTGCCAGCCAGCTTTTCCCCACTTGAGATTGTGTTAGTCTATCTATACCCTCCCGGAAATGTGAGCATTCCCGGAAGCATTCCCCTTTGTTGCACACTCCATTGCTTTTTTTACATAGCATGTCATTAGAGGGAAACATTCCTCTCAGCTGTGTTAGAAATGAATGTGGAAACATTCCTCTCCGCTGTCTTAAAAATCGAATTACAAGCAGTCCTCTACCCTGTTCTAAGAATTAATGTGGAAACAATCCTCTCCCTTCTTACGAAAATACCCGGCCAGGATTCGAACCCGGGAACCCTGAGCGACAGTCAAGCGCGCTACCACTAGACTATCGAATTCTACAATAAGCGGCTAGAAAACAATGATATTAATATTTTCTATTGTCATTGCTTGACAATAAATAAAAGTTTCCAAATGCATTCTTAAAGAAGCGGTTTGGAAACAATATAAATACAAAACTACCCTTAAGCTTCCAAAAGATACGGTTTGGAAACAATATAAATACAAAACTACCCTTAAGCTTTCAAAAGATACGGTGGGGAATGTTTCTTTATCACTTTTAGATGGAAGCCTTCCGATTTTTCCTGGAGGGTACGAATATATAAAAGCGTTGTGACACTGTACGGACGTTTGAAGAAGAACCACTGAACCGATTAACACGATATAGTTATAAAACGATTTGTTATTCCAACTTTATCGTTATATGCTGTGTTATATTTGCCATGTCTACTTTCCATGCCCACTTTTTACAAAAAATGCTATATTTCAGACGATTTTGGTCGTATGAGACTAGAATTTGGTAATCTACGTTGTTTGGTTACTTTCGCTAACTTTACTAAAAATGGGCATGACCCACTTTAGTTGATGATAAACTAAACACTTTTCGGATGATAAACTTGGAGTAAAGCAAAGCGCACTAGGTTTAAGTTCAATTGAGCTGAAATTCTGGCATTCTATTGTTTCGAGTATGAGATGGTTTAAGTGAAAAAATTTTGCCACACCCCCCATTACCGCCCAGAATTAATCAAAAATGTTATACTTCGAACGGTATTGGTTGTTTTAGACTAAAATTTGATAATTTAGTTCATACGGCTACTTTCGGCAACTTTACTAAAAATGGCGAATATATAAATTTTTTTTTCCGAACAGCATGAAAATTCGTATATAGCAGTAAGGTGGTCTGCAGGACAATGTCTGTCGGGCAATACTATACATCAATAAGAATGCTGTATATATCAGAAAATTCTGATCGTCAATCATTGATGTTTCAAACGGAAACGTCTAGCATGTGTTGTGTTCGAAGATCCATTTACACTTTTACAAATTTACAAAACGATCAAAAAAATTCATTGAATTGGGTCAGGATAAATTCTACTATAACTATAACGTTAACTATGAATATATAGATAAGGAAATAGATTAAAACATAGATTTATGTATATAACTTTGGAATAGTTTGAAATATTTGAAATAATTTTCACAGAATTATCTTTTAAGCTATATTTGAAAATGTTTTTCACATAAATTAGTTTTTAATCTGTAGCACATTGCAAAAAATATAGCAACATTTTAAGCAAATTAGTTTTCATCAAAAAATCATAGGTGGGGGGAGGGGGTTAGGTGACCCATGATTTTTAATGATATAAACTGTTTGTGTCAAAATAGAACAATTTTTGCAGGTAAATTATGTTTATGAAAGAATAAGGAAAATGAAAATTAAAAAAAAAATTAAAATTAAAAAAAATATGTACAACAAAAGCAGCTCTTGGCCTATTGTTTAGTACAAGTTGGATATTTTAGAGGTTTTTTGAAAACAATATAAAACATTGCATTGGTGAGGTAACGGTAAGCCTTTTCTAATTTTCCCAGTTTACTTAATTGAACTTTCAAACAAAGAAAATTGGATGAAAATCGATTTGAAAATGGCGGAAATGTTTGCTTGCTAAGTCAAAACATGAAATTTCAATCGTTTTTTTTTTCTCATTCTGAGGCTTATGAGTAATACTGAGAAAATCTATAGTTTTGAGATATCGCAAGATTTTTGATGTCATAATAACAGGTTTTTTAAAACATACCTAATATCCGTACAAAACATTTCCGAAAAGAAAAGAAAATTAACGTTAATTTTATTAATCAACGAGTCTCCATACAAAAATGCATTGAGAAAGTCTATAGTTTTTGAGATATTGCCAAAAGTGTGATTAAATTTAAGAAGAATTGTTGTTTGGCCAAAGCCCAATAACAATAATTAATAACTGAAGAAGGCTGATTAACTGCAACAATTTAAGAAGAATATATTTATTTTCAGAATACAGTGGAATTCGGTTATAAAGACCCTAAAGGGACCGGAGTATTTCGTCGTTACAACCGAATATCGTTATATGCACACATAATTTTTTTTGTTCATTGTTAACTTAATTCATTTATTATAAAGAAAAATAAATTGATTATCAATAGTAAAAATAAAAACATCAAACTTAGGGTAAATAAATACAATAAGTTTTTTTGTTTCTTTGACTTTCTGATAAAAAATATTTTCCTTTTCAAACTTCCATCCATGTTTGCAGCAACTGTAACACGAACCGTCAAAACTTTTCCTCCTATACACTTTATGCCTTAAAATTTTAAAATTCTTTCGGGCATGAGTTTAAAGAAGAACCTTGTTTCATCAGCATTATACATTTTTTCTGAGTCCTAATAGCCATCTCGAAGTTTTGGGAAAAAATTCTGTAGTTACCTTGGGATACATCACCTGCTTCACCTGAAACATTTATTTATTTATAGTACGATAAGAACTTAGTTCTTTTAATGTACAAGTTGGAACAATATTTTTAGGATTATACAAATTAAAGATTTTCTTAAACCTAATTTAAGCAATTAAACTTATTATGAAATTAATCTTAATGTTAAGTAGAAATAGAGAAATCCAGATAGAGTATACATTGAAGTAATTAAGTGAGAAAAACAAAAAATGACAAGAAGAAAGTATAGATTTAAAGAAAACTGGCGAATTTATTAATCGTTATTTAGAAGCAAAATGTTGAAATACGGCAAGTCTAAATCTTGTTATTACCCTTAAAACTCTTACATGGCTCGGTAAGGAATTCCAAAGACGAGTGGCATTAATAAAAAATAATCTTGTGGAGTTGAGGTAGTTGAAACTCGGTGGAGTCAGCATTAAACTTCTTGTTGAGTGACCAAATCGAATTTTTTCAAACAAATAAGGAGGCGTTTTAAACACTATTATTTTATGCAGAAAGATACAATTTCTAGCATTGACATAGTTAATAATATCACTTCCAAGAATAGATTTTTTAAACTGAGATATATGATTAAATTTTCGCAGTCCATAAACATATCGTGTAACCTGGTTAAATGCTAAGTTTAATTTAAATGAGATCGGGAGTCCAAATTGCTATAAACACATTCTGCATAAGTAATTATAGGTAGTATAAGTTGAAGAACAAGCTTATGTTTCAATTCAACTGGCGTATAATCAGCTGAAACTCTTAGATTACGCAGAATATATTATACTTTTTGAACCACACTGTTGATGTGGTCACTGCAGGTAAGTGTAGAATTAATATGAAAACCTAGATTTTTGATTTTGCTGACGAGACTTAGCTTTTGGGCTTTTAAAATAAGGTCCGGTATATCTTCAAAGAAGACATTATCTTTGCTGATGGGTAATACAAATGATTTCGCAGCATTAAGTTGAAGCCCATTGCTAACAGCCCACTGACTTATACTTTCTAGATCCTCATTAAGCCTGAATACCAGGTCTTCCATGAGACCAGTTCTACGTGAGAGATACAGACGTGTTCGAAAAAATAAGAACAGCCAAAGTAAAAACAGAGATCGTTCTATAAAATTTTAAATAAAAGGTTTTTCAATATCTTTGTTTGCCACTTGAATTGTACACATGATAAGCTTTTTAGAAACACGAAAATTTCTAATCAAGTCATCTATTTTTTTTTTGTACTGGCAATGATATGGAAGCAAGTGCAACATCAGCTGTTAGAAAAAATAAGAACAAATCAGAATGGTCGCACTTTTACTTACCATATGTAACAGAATTGAAAAACCTAACCTCAAATATAATTGTTGCGTTGCTTTTTATCATATTTTGTGCAGAATAGTGACTAATTTTGGTGTAACTTTTTCGATAATGGGAAGAAGCAAGCATTGTTCTGCCGATCAACGGAAATTAATAAAAAAATTGTTCAGCGAAGGTAAATCGTTTGCTTTTATAAGAACACTTCTCGGTATTTCCAATGGAATGATAACAAATGCACGAAACTGGTCACCAAAGATTGAAAATCGGGGTAGACGTAGAAAAACCAGCAAAAGACAGGATGATGCGATCACGCGGATCGTTAAAAAGCAGCCATTCATGACGTCCACACAGATAAAAAATGAATTGAACCTACCAGTTGCTACATCGACAATAAGGAAACGCTTGATTGCAGCCAATCTAAAAGGAAGAAGTCCAAGGAAAGTGCCTTTGTTGAATAAAAAGCATCGAAAGAATAGACTTCAGTTTGCCAAAAAGTTCATCAATGAACCTGCGACTGTTTGGCGTAATATTTTATGGACCGATGAAACAAAAGTAGTTCAATTCGATCACGGTAAGGGTAAACAATACGTAAGACGCCCACCAAATTAACAATTCAAAGAAAAGTACACTACCAAAACTATAAAACATGGCGGTCTCAGGATCATGCTATGGGGATGCTTTGGGTGGAATGGTGTTGGGCCTCTAGTTCAAATCGTTGGGAATATGAATGCCAGCTATTACGTCGGAGATATATTAGAAGCCGTAATACTGCCTTACGCTGAAGAGGAAATGCCTTTGCGATGGGTCTTTCAACAAGACAACGACCCAAAGAATACCTCACACTTAGCAAAGAAGTGGTTCCGAGATAATAATATTAATGTTATGACATGGCCAGCACAATCGCCGGACCTTAACCCAATAGAACATCTTTGGATGGATGTTAAGAAAGGTGTAAGAGACGCTAGGCCCAAAAACAGGAAGGAAATGTGGGATGCAGCCAGGACTTCGTGGGAAAATATTCCGCTATCCAGATGCCGCGCTTTGATAGCTTCTATGAGATCCAGATGTGCCGAAGTGATCAAAAATTGTGGAAGTGCTACTTCATATTAGTTTATTATTACCAAATAATACACATTTGTAAATTTTTTAAGGAATAAAATTGAAAAAAATACACTTTTTCACTATGTTCTTATTTTTTCGAACAGCTGGTTTTGCACTTGCTTCAGCATTATTGCCAGTACAAAAATAATTAGATGAGCTTGATTAGAAATTTTTGTGTTTCTATAAAGCTTATCACGTGTACAATTAAATTAGTATAGAACGATATTTAAAAAACATTTTCCTAAAATTTTAAAGAACGATCTCTTTTTTGGCTTTGGCTGTTCTTATTTTTTCGAACACGTCTGTATATCTGAATATCATTAGCATAAGCATGCATGGACGAATGCTTGCAAATGCTGAAAATACCATTTGTAAAAATGGAGAATAAAAGAGGACCTAGTACCGATCCTTGGGGAACCCCACTGCAAACAGACGAAAGACTTGAAAAATTTTCACCGACCTTAACTTTCTGTACTCGATAGGAAAGATAGTTGTTCAGGAGTAACACAGCGCTGTCACTAAAACCATACTTATATTTAAGCTTATAATATAGTAAATGCCCAGTAGCGGATGGAATATATTCCGAATATATGAAGCATCAATTACCTTGTAATGACCACTACTTCCGACTATATTACCTTACTATGCATAAAAGGCCTTACATTTAACATTGAATGAGACAGGAGGTAAGTGATCGCCTCCCTTCAGCATTACCTAGAAGTTACGGAGTAACATACTACTTGTATTAAGTTATAAAAATCACTGCATTACTTTTCCTTGTATGCTACATTACAGGTAATGAGGTATGAGTTAATTACTTCTGCTATATGCAGACGCATTACTTTTTGAAAAAAGTAATGCTTCCTTACCTGGTAATTTATTCTGTATTAGTTCTATGGTAGCCACTGGCAAATCCGCTGCTGGGTGGTGATTAACTGTGTCAAACGCTTTTGAAAAATCGAGTAAGCATAGCAGAGTTACTGATCCATTGTCATACGAGTTTCTTATATCGTCCAAAATCTTTATCATAGCAGTAGAACAACTATGCTCAGCGCGGAAACCTGACTGCTGTGGAGATAACAGCTTATTTTGCAATAGGTAGCTTGATATTTGGTAAGCCATTAGAGATTCACAAATTTTTGATAATGACGACAAAATGCTAATTGGCCTAAAATCATTGGGCTCATTCGCTGCTGTTTCTTTGGGAACAGGAAGAACAATTGCAGTTTTCCAAGAACGTGGAAAGCAAGATGTGATACAGTGGTTGGTAAACTAAATGGTAAGATTTCTTTTATGAATTTAATATGAATTCCATCTGCTCCGACTGCATTTGATTTAATTTTTTGAACGCATTTTCCTACATCGCTTTCACTTACTGCAGAAAACTCAAACGTTTGTTCAACATATTGTGTTGGATTTGAAAAATTTATATAAACGGAGCTCTGCGTGCCAGACAAGAAAAAATTATTAAGAAGATCAGGGTCAATACGACATTCAGATTTTGTTTTGCTACAAATACCAAGATTTTTGTCATTGTTCCACAAATCTTTTGAAGAAAGAGATGTTTTAAGTTTGGAGAAGAAATACAATTTTTTTGAGTGTCTTAAGATACGTGTTGATTCGTTTCTAGCCAATCGGTAGTTTAACTGAAACCTTGCAGTTAACAATGCAGTGTCGCTATCGAAAATGGTTAATCCAACTTTTAAACTATAATTTTAACTAAATCATTGGCTTTTTCTTGTAAAATATGATCGGTTAGAGGTATATATCGTGATTTTTGGATTTTCTACATTTTGAGGAGGTGTGATCCTTATATTTTTCCTATGTTTCCATATGATGGATATTGAAGAATATGACGTAAGAAATTCCTCGCCGTTTTCAAGCCGCCAGATTATTGCAGATTTTTCTTCAATGATGAACGCGTTACGTTTAGTTTGTGGAGGCATTTTGAACACAGTAAAAAATCAATCAAGCATTTGAAGGAAAAAATGTATACTGAGCAAAATCGCATGCGCAAATGAAGCTATGCAGTTTTGTTGTCAATGTATTTTATACTGTTATTGCCCGTTCAACAAAGCAAAAATTGCAAATATGTTCAGTGAATATTGTTTGTTCACATATAAATAAAAAAAAAATTTATAAGTAAGCAAATCTAGTCTCAACTTGCTTTCGTCGTCGCTATATGTGAAAATATTTCTTATATTTTATGAAAACTGCGTCGTTATATGCAAACTCGTCGTTATATCCACCGACGTTAAAAGCGAACGCAGTTCCTAACGAATCAGGAAATTAAAAAATGCGGACTTCAAGAATACGACGTTATAGCAGAAATGTTGTTATAACCGAGGTCGTTATAAGTGAATTCCACTGTATATGTAAAAAATTACATTTTTTATTACAAATTTTAAAAAAATTTTACCCAAATTTTATTCGAACGCTGTTATGCAGGACTTTTCCAAAATTAAAATATAAAAACCATTTAAATTTATGTCATCAAACCAATTACCGTTTAAATAAGTTATTCAAATTAAATCCAGTAATTTCTTAATATATATACCATTTTTCATAATTAAACAAAACAAACACAATAATTTTTATATTTTGAATTTATTTTAATAACACTAAATATTTTCATTTTAAGATTTAAAATTTTTAAATGGTATTTAATATTTTTATCGCAGGCGAAGCAGCGGGTATTTGCTAGAATAACTAAGTGCGTGAAGATAAATTCGTCAATCCGACGCTAACTTAGCGAAGACTCAAACCATTACTTTTGCTCCGCAAAAAGTTAAATTCGTACTTTTCGCAAAGTACGAATTTAACTTTTGGGAGGAAATTAAATTCGTTCTTTTTGCAAAGTACGAATTTAACTTTTGGGAGGAAATTAAATTCGTTCTTATTGCAAAGTACGAATTTAACTTTTGGGAGGAAATTATATTAATTATATTTGCAAAGTGTGAGTGTAACTTTTGATTCGAATTTAGCTTTTGCCAAGAATTTTAAAATAATATTATTGCAAAGAAAGAATTTAACTCTTGATATGAATTTAAGTCATGGCATCAACTCATAAACATTTTTTAAAAGTAGTGAATGTTAGGTCCAAAGTACTAATATTCCATGCAAAATTTCTCAAAATCTGTCTGGACAATGTTTTTGTTATGCTTATCATTTTACAGGTAATTAAAGCACCTTTCCAACGATATATAGCCTATAAGTGCACAATTAAGACTTTTGCCATAAATATTTTTTAAAAGTAGTAAATGTTAGGTTGAAAGTACTAAGTTTCAATGCAAAATTTCTCAAAATCTCAAAACATCTTAATACTTTGGACCTAACATTCACTACTTTTAAAAAATGTTTATGACAAAAGTCTTAATTGTGCACTTACAGGCTATATATCGTTGGAAAGGTGCTTTAATTACCTGTAAAATGATATGCATAACAAAAACATTGTCCAGACAGATTTGTTTTTTCAAAATCTGTTTTTGAAACTTAGTACTTTCAACCTAACATTTACTACTTTTAAAAAATATTTATGACATGATATTTATATTATGATATTGCATGATATTTATATTATGCAAAGTTAAATTCGTACTTTGCAAAAAGAACGAATTTAATTTCCTCCCAAAAGTTAAATTCGTACATTGCGAAAAGTACGAATTTAACTTTTTGCGGAGCAAAAGTAATGGTTTGAGTCTTCGCTAAGTTAGCGTCGGATTGACGAATTTATCTTCACGCACTTAGAATAACTACAGGGTCCGCCAAATAACTTTTTTTTTTGAAAATTCTATAAAAAAAAACTACTGAATATTTTCTTAAATTTTTTTTTTTTGTTTGAAAGTACAATCCTTCCGGTTATTAATGGAAAATAATTTCATTGAAATGGCTGCCTCGGCTGGCCATGCAGTAGCCTACACGATCGGTCCAATTTTTAGGCACATTATCGATTGTGTGCAGCTGTATTTCACCAATGGCTTCACGAATATTGTCCTTTAAGGCGTCAATTGTCTCTGGCTTGTCGGCGTAACACTTATCTTTGAGGGCACCCCACAAATAATAGTCCAACGGTGTCAAATCGCAGCAAAAACAGGGCGCAAAACATCGAGTGTAGCTTCGGCTGTGTGGCACGTAGCGCCGTCCTGTTGAAACCAAATGTTGCCAATATCCTCCTCTTCAATTTTTGTGAACAAAAATTCGTTCAACATGGCCCGATAACGATCGCCATTGACTGTAACGGCCACTCCTTGCTCATTTTCGAAGAAAAATGGCCCAATTATGCCTCTGGACGAAAATCCGCACCAAACAGTGACTCGTTTTGGATGCAGCGGCTTTTCAATGTATGCGTGCGGGTTTTCTGTGCCCCAAATGCGACAATTTTGCTTGTTTACATACCCGCCAAGATCAAAATGAGCTTCACCTGAAAAGATGATTTTTTTGGCAAAATCGGCATCATGATTTTCAAAGTAATGTCGCAATATTTCCCAGCGTTGTTCAAGCGTATACACAACCTGAAGCGTATTCGTTCAGCGGAAGGATAAAACTAATTATGTGTCAAATCAGACATGAGCTAAGTGTTACCATTCACGAAATAAGCACTAGTTGAAAAAAAAAACGTTACATGGCGGACCCTGTATATAATAGTGACGGCCGTAGCCTAGTGGGTAGAGTGCGTGGCCCCTAAGCTAAAGAACCGCGGTAGCCCGGGTTCAATTCCAGCTCAGACAGAAAGTTTTTTTCAATTGAATTAATTTTTCTGTTCGGTCGTCACCTCTCTGCAGACAATGGCAAACCTCAGAGAGTAAAAATTGCCATGTAAATCTTCTTGAGAAGATAGGCCGTTCGGAGTCGGCATAAAACATGTAGGTCCAGTTCTCGGTCATTTGTGATCAAACATTTAATAAACACACGTACAACACAATTGATCAATAGAAGCTAGGTCAAAGTCCTTCCAAGGGCTGAAATGGCCAGTCTATTTTTTTTTATATAACTTCCAAACATTTAATAACATACACAACACTATTGATCAAGCTCGGTCAATGTCCTTTAAGGGCCGAAATGGTCATTATATTTATTTTTTTTTAGTTTTTTAATATTTTTTGCAAAGATTTTCATTTGATTGATCCCAAATGATTGATTGATTGATGACATAGATTGTAGATAGATGATAGATTTAAAGTTTGAGAAACACTGACTTCACCAAGAGATATAGAATGTGAAAAACATTTAATAGTTCGCACTTAAGGTAAAAAAAACCAACACTTAGCAGTGCCAAGTGAAACATTTATCTATGTATATGTGTGTACATAAAAAGTGTTCATACATAGTTATCACTATAAATTGAAAATTATTGAATTTACATTTCAATTAGATTTAATTCGCTTAACTAATAATATTTGAACTTGTTTAACAAATGCACGTTATTCAGTCAATCGTGACCGACCGACTTCGAAATATGCCATAGTTTCTACGGCGTGAAGCCATTGCAAATTTTAAGACTTATTATTTTTGGAGAAATCCAAAATAAAGTAACTGATTACTGAGCTGACCTTAAATAAAGACTTAAAGTAAAACAAGTGCCATACCTAAACAAACAATCCATCGGTACGGCGAGTTTGTCTTGCTACAAATTGTTATAAAAACTATGGGGAGACTCTTACTTGTTTGGCCAAGTCAGGGATAAATAAAATTAAAACTTAATCATACACGACAATTTTTATTTGCCATCAACTTGGTATGCATTCGTTTAGATTTATATTTAGACTTAACAAAAAAAAATACCCATTCATACGTTGATTCAAATAATTGTTGTTATTGCAATAAAACTGAACATGTTTGTAGATAAGAAAAAAAACTACAACAAATTTTCTATATAAAACTTTTACCATTGACGTCATCAATTCAAATATCGACTTTGAACTAAACAGCTTGAGCGGAATGAACCAAAGTGTTGAGTAGTAAATAAATAACGAAAATACTTAGGAAAATTATTGATTGTTGAATGATAATTATATTTATTTATCTATAAGATTAAATTTAGATATCAGAAAAAATGCACTTGATTTAAGAAAAAAGGCAAATTGTATAAAAATAAGCCCAAAGATAAGGAACTGTAACAAGTAGCATTAAAAGACAAATATAGCCTAGAAAAGAACGAACATCTGGATATACTAATATAAGTTTCCTCCATTTATGTTTATGTATATAATACTGTAACTGCAGTTCTAACATTCGCCGAATTTATTTTGAAAATACTCTACATAAATATTTCTATGAACCTAACCACCTTGATGCAAAGAACTTTTGTGTATAAAACAAACACAACAACAACAACAAATACAACAAGAACATAATATATGGGCCCATCCACATGATTTTTTTTTTGGCACACAGCCAAACAACGATTCCCAAAAGTTGTTGGAGAAAAACAACACAAACAGTATTAAATTCATTTAAGAATAGCACATTTTTATAGCGGGTGTTTTTTGAATTTTTATATTGACGAGTTTTATAGATTTTGAGTTTGGCGTTTATAATCTTATGGCTAAATATTTGCTGAAAGAAACGAATCATCCGGTCGTTTGCATTTAGAGACAATTTGCATTTAAACGTAAAATTTTTAAGAATGAATACAATTAGGGTTGATATTTTCTGTACAATTGTACTTTTTTGGTACAATTTTATTTTTTCCTACTACCAAAGCGTTTTCGGTACATTTTATTTAACTCTAAAATAAACACAGAACTAGAACTCTAAGTAAGCAAACGATTTAAAAGAATTAAAAAATGATCTAGTTCTGAATTTTGGCACTATGTAAAATATATAAAAAATATATAAAATATATAAAAGAGTCGATTTTCTCCAATTTATATGAAATTGCTTAAAAATTCTTTCCATTTCTCATTCGTTTGAAGAAATTTTTGTTTTGTAATTATATAAAAAAGACCTCTAAACTTTATGTTTATATGATTTTTTTATAGATTTTATTGAACACATTTTATGAATATTATAAGACCACTTGTGTTCCTTTTTGTGATTATAAAAAATTTGTGATTAATTAAAAATAAATTAAAACCGTTGTAATGTATTTTATAAGGTTTATGAACTGAATTGTTAAAAACACATTCTCTTTAATTTAAATAAAAACTAGCAAGGATTTATCTTCGACTGGGTCAAAGTATATTCTTAGGCATGGGCGTCCACAGGGGTAAAAGGGGGGCACTTGCCCTCTAGGCTGTGAATTTTTTTAAATATCTTCATATTAAATTAAAAAGTCGTAAGCTACAAAAACTTTCTAAATTGTAATTGTATGTTGGACTCAAACATAGGGATTTAAGAAATTTTTTACTAAAAACGTCGTTTTTATTTGTAGTAGTGTACAATTTAGCAGGAACATGTATTTTGATAAGGTGCATCAATAATCAATAAAAAAATCTAAATTTTGGGCTTTTTTTATTTTATATGACAATATTTTCATTATAAATGTTACTATATTTTAAAGAGAGCTCAACAATACTTTTAAAGTACATTTATAAATAAAGCTGAGCTAATAAGGGGTCGTCCATAAACGACGTTACTGATTTTCCGGTTTTTTTTACCCCCCTCCTCCCCATGCGTTACTTTTCATAGTGCTTTTCAAAACCCCTCCCCCCCCCCATAAAGTGACATATGAAATTAATTCATTCGAATGATTATATATTTTGACTAGCTCCGACAATTTTCACTAGGATTAGTGACTAGTATGACTAGATACATTAAAGGAACAATTGGAAAAAAATCAATAATTAATATCATCTGTAAAAGCTATTCCATCTGCGATCCAAGATTCGATGCTCATAATCACTGAGATAGAAGAAGCTGGTAGCTTTGTTGAGGATTCTTCAAAATAGAATTTTTCATCGGATTCTATGTCGACTCATTCAGGTGAATCCTCATTTCTAACGCAAAGAAATTCACCTGGTCTTTGACAGAGTACCCTTAAAGGCTGCACCCGAGCTGCACCAAGTTCTGTGTTTTTGTGTAAATGCTTTCTGAAAATTCATTTATTTAAATAGTATTTTTTATTCCGATTTATTGTAAACGATATAATACAAACTTATGGCAATTCATAGAAGTTTTAAAAACGAAATACAAGCCACAGGTAGGACACGACCTTGAACCGATTTTTTCTTTCTGAGAAGGACAGTACATGTCATACGGTATCTCCTTTGATCAAGAACATTCAGACCTTAACGTCAAAGCCTGTCGCAAAAGCAAAAAAGACCCAAATTTTTCAGACGTGTGCTGAGATGGTGAAGAAATACCAAAAGGTTCCTGTGTCGAGGGAAAGGTGGTGGAAGAAATCGTTGAAACAAAAATTAACCATCAATTTAGACGATCAAACATAAACATGTAAGGTTAAAAATTTTTTAAACGATTGTTATTAATTAGAGGTTTTTCGTCGATTTTTTTAATTTTTGGTAACGTTACAATATCTAAACACCTCTCCCCCCCCCCTACCGTTACTTATCGTAGTGCATTTCAAAACTCCTCCCCCCCCTAAATTGGTAACGTAGTTTATGGACGACCCCTAATAATTATCGCAGTGATAAGTTACGATACCATTTCATTTACCCTTGTTTCACAGGCATTTTTCAATAGGTATTCGTACACTCAAAAAATGTGTGTAAATATTACTAATAACTGCGTCCATTTTATGAATTTTATTCCTAGTTTTCAGTCACGATTAGGATTCGTAGATTGAACGTAGTTTGGTACATATTACAAATATTTTATTCATATTCGTGCAAAAAAATGTATATTGTTCGAATACATTTGTTACATTTACCAGAGCAATAAAAGATTTGATGAATTTGATTTTATACACAAAAAAGTGAATAACGAAATAAGAATGCATTCAATGAATATAGACAAAATTTTAAAAAAAATTATGAATTATTTATTTCAATTATTAATTTTCGTTATTCAGAATAATGAAAAGTTTTTTTATTCATTTGAAAAAAGAATGCAATTCACAAAGAATTTCAGAATTTTCAATCATTTTCATTCATTATTAATTTTTTATTCATTATTCATTTAACCAGAATTTATTTATTCATTATTCGCTTGTTATTTATTATTCATTTTTTATTCTTTATTCATTTGTTATTAATTATTCATTTTTTATTCATTATTCATTATTCAGGCGTTGTTTTTATCCGATTTTAACAAAATTGAAATATATGGTGAAAATTTTAAATTATATATATATTAATATATTTAAATTTTATTGTTTGATAAAGAACGCGTGGTTTTCATCCGATTTTGCTAGTTCTCGAACTTGATATTTTTTTTTAAATATAAGTACATATACCAAATTTCAATACAATTGCTTTAAAACTGCGGCTGTGATCGTATCGACAGACTGACTTAGCGAAATTGGCTCAGGAGGTGATGAATATATACTTAAGAATATATATATACTTTTCTATACCTGCCACGCCACCGTATCAGCGTTACAAACGGAGTGACAAAGTTAACGCAGTATTTGTGGAGTAAACAAAATTTATTCCATACTTTTTTTCATTCGGTACAATTTTTTCCAAATTTGTATACCAAAATGAAAAAGTCATTTATAAACCCTGGGGTTCCGAAATCGAAAATTTACGATGAGTTGCAGTGAGCAACAGCTTTTCAATTTTTTATTTTCCAAAATGTTTGTCAAACTGACAACGCGCAAAATGTTAAATTAAAGGAACCTTTGTATTTGCCGTTTAATTGTGAAAAATGCCGAAAATACGTGAAAAAACCAAATTATTTTAAGTTTTATTGGAGAAGACCATTGAGACTATTCTTTTTCATGAAACACCGTAAGTTTCCGACGATTATTTTTAATCAACTATATAGTTGGTGAAATTTAAGCAAATTTCGTAAATACAAAACAACAACAATTGCACTGAACTTTTCGTAAATTTTCGATTTCGGAAAGTTGCGAAGTGAAGTGTATGCCCTAAACATGAATCATATGAGCTGAAAAGACCACACTAATGAGGAAAGCAATCTGTTGTTCAAATCAATTCATGTGTTTTGGAGAGCTTATCATTTCAAAAATTATTCCTTTACCAGATAAACAAACAAGTTATTTTTTTTAATTTACTTAAGTAATATTTTCTTATATTCGATTTGGAATTAGAACAGATAAAGAAAATTCAGCAGTATATTCTTATAAAAGGAGACCAAATAAGAACGATAGAAAAATCAACTAAAATAAAATAACAACGGTGTGAGATATCAAATTTATATTGGCTTTATTTTGAAGTTACATTCATGGCATAATGCATGGAATAGCCTTAAATTGTTAGCGTTGACTGAGGACTTGCAAATAATGAATTAAAATATAAATAAATAGCAAATTATTTTTTGAAATGTTAGTATTTACTGATGTATATATGTATTTTACATTAACGTTTTAACTCTTTAAAGTTATTAAAAATAATTAGTGTTTTAATGAACATTATAAAAAAGTTGGGCAAATGCAATTCAAATTCAAATGTATTTTAAGAAAAATTGTAATTTAATTTATATAGCGCGCACGTCTGCTCTTTTTCAAAATCTATGAGAACTGAACTTTTCTCGTTCGCCTAGCTAAACAGCCTACTCGTTTTCCAACCTTCATTGCTCATATGTAGATTTTTAGTCCCGCAGTTTTTAAGGTTTAGAGTTGGCAATTTGGATTACGGAAGTATCATGGGAAAAAATTGGAACCACTAAAAAATAAACCTTTGTTGTATGTTGGGACAAAATTAAACCCACTCAGATTTGATGTTGTAGCTTTAAAGTACAGAGGTTTCAATTAGTCCTCACCAGCCGCCGGTCTTTTAAATCATCCGTTATATTATGAATTTTGTTAATAATTATAACATTAAATAAAATAAAAATAAATAATATTTGTGACTTTTTTTCTTGTACCTCAAGGGTATGTTTTATAATGAAATTTGATGTCAGTAGTTATATGATCCAAAAGTATATCAAAGTAATATAACTTGTTGCAATTAAAATCTAAAAAGTAGGTAAGGCCGCGTTCACAGTGGACGCTTTGGCTAAAGCTGATTCATAAAGCAGCTTTGTCGAAGTTTTTTTGATCATAGTGAACGCTCATTCAACGATTCACAAAGTAGCTTCTTGAGCCTATTGGTGTTTATAGTTTATAGTGTAAACAAGCGAGATGGAGATAAAAGCGATAAAAGCATTTAAAAAGTAAGTTTATGCATGCATAGGCATGCCAACTATCGTATGGTCAAATTATGTACAAATATATAAAAATTCAACTCAAAAATCTGGACAATTCTGTACACTATTTGGTATTTATGATTATGAAGAAAAATATTAATATAAGAAAGTTTGCATTTTCAACGAAAGATAATAAAAAGCAACAAGAATTATAAAAACATCATTTTATGTTGTTTAATCAGACGCATGGTAGAATAATTACAAGGTAGCCTTGGCAGGTCTTTAAGCGACCATCAAATGTCAAACATAGTATAAAATAGAGAACGAAAGAAAATGACAAAGTAAAATATGCAAGCAAAGACAACCTACAGTTGCCTCTTGTGTGAAAATAGCCATCTGTCACGGCTACTTCGTAATTATTCTACAATAATCAGGCACATTTATATATAGACTGCATTTTCGGTTTTTGCGCCAACGACTGACTTATTGCTAGAGCCATCAGCTTCATCATCATTTCCCGAAGCAATACTGCTGAGGTCGGTCGTCTGCTTTAAATTGTATTTCTCTTGGCTTGAGATTTGTCTCAATAGTTGCGGCTGCTTCCTTGAAAATGTATGGAAGTCAATGCACGAGTAATCTAAGTTACATTTCGCGAGTAGAATTGATTTTAGTGTGTCGATGCTAAGATTGCCTGACTCGGCTTTCCAAATGTTTTTTGTTAAAGAAAAAATACGTTCGGCTGGTGCACTTGACCCAGGTAAATAGAGAATGAATTTGATGATGCGTGCAAAATTCAAATACGGCACTTGCGCGGTATTCATGTGATTGAAAATTTCAACCCATCGTTTCTTCGTTCGCAAGTTTTCCGCGTTCCATTCTGCTACTTTTTCCGCAGTGCAAGACAATTTTATGTGGCCGTATTGAGCGTGCACTATATTCGAATGCTCATTTAAATTGAATTGAGGAATTTCTTCTATCGTTTTTTTCAATTTGTTTCCAAGTAGGCATAACTCGCAATGACACCCACCAACATCATTGGGGAGTTCAGACGATACAACATGTTGTCAGTTTTATTTAGTTTCACTAAAATTAAAAAAAAACTTTATTATTTCTAATGCGATCCTCCCTTCAAGATATTGTTGGAAAGGTTTTGAGTGCTCGCATTGGTTCCTAATCAGAATTGCTTAAATTGATTTATATTAAAACTAAAATATTAATTATAAAATAAGCACCTACTGAAAAAATATTGCAAGAAATTTAAAAAGAAAGTACTGAAGTTATTTAAATTTTTAAAGTTTTTGTAAGGAAATAATATAATAAATATCAAAAACATGCACGAAAAACAGCGTTCTTTTTAATCTGATTGCAAACATTTATAATTTTTGGATGCAGATTGGAAGAGCTGTTCCGGCCTATAATTTCAGACAGTTAATTTTTCTACAATTATTACACTAGCAAATATTTAAAAAAAACTCGATTTTTTGAGGTTATTTAAAACCATTCCAACTTACGAATGGCTATCGCTAGAGTCGAAATATTTGGGGAATAATCATAACATAAACCAAAGATTATTTTGAGCATTTGTGCCGAACAATTTTTTTCTATGGATCATGAGGCGCCTTAAGGTATACATGTATAATTCTTCTGTACGTGTGTTTGGAGTTGAATTCTTCTTAAACTGCTGGACCAATTTTGATGAAATGTTTGTGTGTTTGTTAAAAAGGTTCCTAGCAAGGTTGCCATTCGAAACAATTCCCATGAGAATTACCTTTTTCCCACAGTAACATAAATTAAATACCACCAAAAATCCCATAGTAAAGGTAAACAAAAAAATTTCCACCGCAATTGAAAAATACCAAAAAAAAAAAAATCCACGATCATTAAAAATAGTAAGCACGTGTAGTGTTAAAACGCCAAAATCAAACATACCCAGATTTTATTTTGAGCTATTGAATAGATTTTCAACTGATCAAAATTGAAATGAATTTAATATTGGCCTTTTTGCAATATACGCCGTATTGCACGCGCAACGACGATATAATGTTAGCATATTTAATTTCATACCCAAATTTATTTTATATATACAGGAGTAAGAATATTTCTTGAATATTTCCAATTGAAAAATGCTTGAACAAAAATGTTTCATTACCAGTTTCCAATTTCTCATTAAATTTGTGTTAATTTTTAAAAATTAAAAAATTTTCCGACCAACAGTTTAGAAATCTTTTTTCAACTGTAAGAAATCATTCCAGTATCACTTTGATATTGAATATATCAATTCATAGCTGTGAAATTATGAAAGATTATTCGTCAGTATAACAGCTTCATAGCTATTAGCCGATAGGTGGCTCTAAATACCTAACATATTTTTAGGCATGTGCTGAAATTAAGAAGAGAAAAAGCAACATAACAACAATTATATGAAAAATTTAACTCGCTATAACTTAAAAAATATAAATTTTTAAGAAATAAAAAGTCCAGTTTGCACATCTACAGGTCTAAACCTTCCAAACCATACTAAATTTATTAAGATTAGGCTTGTATTTAAAAAGCCTTACGAAGGACAAAATTTGCGTTTGCGTAATATATATAAAGATTACCACCAAAATACCACTCGTTTTAATTCCACCAAAAATCCCATATGCATTAAAAAATCCCACAAAAAATCCTATACGCAGTAAAAAATACCACAATAAAACCACAAAGAAATAATAATGATATTCAATTAACGTATTTGCGATGTTAGTAGCGTAAGAGCGATATATTTACTGAAGCGTATTTTGCAACAACAAAAACTTAAGGGATTTTACATACGCAGAACGTATGCAGAGCGTATAATGGCAATTGTATTCCTTTGCCATATATTTTTTTTCGAAAGATAATTGAAAACCAATGGATTTGATCATGGCAGAATAACCAGGTAGATGCAATTCGGAGAGCAAAAAACGAGAGAACAAAACATTGGCGTAGCTATAATGTCACTATTGACAATTTATTTTTATTCGTTCAGCCATATGGATGTATAATTTACTCGTAACCGTATAAATAAAGCGAGTACCCAGATTTTTTGTGTGAAAATATAAGAAATATTATTAAAATCATTACAAATTTAATAAAATGAGCTGTGTTTATAGTTTTAATACAGAATTAATTGTATTTTGGCTGTAAACAAAGCAAATAAAAATTAACTTTTAATAAAATTTTCATTTGACTACTAGTTAGAATGTTCAGTAACCAATTTGTTTGTGTCGCTATGTACGGCTGCTTTGAATTGACAAAATATATTTTGACATTATAGCTACGCATTTGTTATTGTTTTATTTGTCGTAGAGAGCATGTTTCCAGTGAGCCTACCTGGTTATTCTGCCATGGGATTTGATAAGTAAACTTTCAAATATTTTTTATTATTGACGTTTTTTCCAAATGACCTTGTTACCTATTGATTTATATTTGATTTTATAATATGATTTAAACTATCAAACGTTTAGAATTTGTATTTAAATCATATAAAATCAACATTTTTTATTATTGTTTTGGTAGTAGTTATATTTCTTTATTTTTGGCTTTTTAAAATAATTTTTGTAAGCTTTACGCTTTCTAATTGTCAAAAAATGTCTACTTTATTTTCATTCTGGACACTTGTTCTCAAAACAAATATGCAATTTAATCGTTTTTATTAAGGGTAAAGGTCCAATTATAATAGAAGTAACGTAATGTGATCTAATGTCAGTTGAGAGGTGCGTTCTTTCACTTATTGTTTGAAACCATGCTTTCTTATACAAGTGGTTATAATAAACGTAACGTAACGTGACGGAACGTAAAGATTCGTGGATTTTGGATTTATACTTTACTTTGCATTACGTCTTGTCAAAAAGCAACTGAACATTGAGGTTAGATTCGATTAGTGTGCAATGTGTATTGTTGGAATTACGTTTTTTGTTGAATTTTCGTTATTAATGTGATAGTCCTATATATCCACATATATGGAAGACGTAGTTTTAATTGAACTTGTAAGGGAACGTGCAATTATTTACGACAAACAACTGCCTGGCTACTGCTTATTATAATTTTTTTAACGTTTTCTTACATTGCGTTTCGTCATGATGACAGTTGACAACATTACTTTAGGTTTATTATAATTCGAGCTTAATGGTCCAGTTAGCCTCGCATGGCATAGCAGTGCATGGCTTAACAAGCGTCACATCGAAATCTGTTTAGATGGATTTGTGTGTATCTGATTATGCACAACATGGCAACGCATGGCAATGCACAGATAAAAACAGAAATGTACCTCTGACTACATGATAAACATAGAAGATCTATTCATTTCGATTTCTGTGTATTCTTCTATGTATTTGACGTTTTGGTAAAGTAGATGTGAAGTTGCAAAATTGTTTGACCAAGTGCGGTTAATTTATTAAAATAAAATCATTGTATTCTTTTGTTTTATTGTTTTATGCGTTTCTTGCACTGCGTTGCTTGCACTGCTGTGCCATGCGAGGCTAACTGGACCATAAGTTCGAGAAAATGTACGCAATGTAAATTTATAGCTTTACGCTTCTGTATATATACGTCATTCATCGAATACAATTATTAAATTTTTGCTTAATAAAATGAAAAATAAATTTTTAAGAAGAAAATTCCTGAATTCCCATGCAATTAAAAAATACCACGCTGAACTTACTTCCACAATTAAAAATACTACTCTGGATTAAAAAATACCATGGGAATTCCCAAAAAAAAAATTCCTAAGACCAATTCAAAATTACGAGTGGAATTTTTCCCACATTGCTGGCAACTTTGGTTCCTGGATGGACAATTGTACCCGTTAGGATGCAATCGGTGAAAAAGACACACTCCTAATCATACGATTAGCATGAAATATCGTATACCTAGGTTTTTAGGTACAATATGTGTTTTGGCGCTATTTATTTTATCTGTCCTTAACACCAGAGGGCGCTGTAGTAACAATCGTTTACAAAAAAGCTAGGCATGGCATTTTTAACTTTTCGAGTTTTGTTGTTGAATGCAGAAAGGTTTGAAAAACTTTTGTCTGAGCTGGGAATTGAACCCAGGTTACCGCAGTTCTTTAGCATAAGGAACACAGACTCTTCCCAGTCAGCTACGGCCACAATATAAAAATAATAGTTACTTTTATAATCAAGATATGAATCTTCTTTTCCCAAGCCACTCTTGCATGGATGACAGAAGCCTGTAGAATTGCTCGAAAAGATAACGTTCAATAAACCGAAAGAGATTATGCTGTCATAATCATTATAAAATTAAGCGAATACATACCTCTTCCAACACCGATATGGTCTGACGGCAATCTGGCATTCTCGATGCAAATGTCGATGTTGTTGGTGAATTGTAATCATCGCGCGTCTCCTCAACAAATTCTGCGATCCCAATTAGTGCCGGTGGCATGTTTAAAAGTTACTAATAGCTGATAAATTGACGGCGGCTAAACAACAGGACGATGCAAGCACAACTTAAAATAATATTGAAGGCTATGTTGATGGAAACTGCAGCACAGCTGAATGAAGGATTTTTGGTATTAGACACAGGAGCACTATGACACACACACATACACGCGCTCGCACCCCGCAATCAAAAGGCTAATGCGATATTGAACAGTTAAGTTGTTTGCCTTTGCCTGGTTATCGAATGATTAAGGTTGCTTCTGTTTTCTGTTTCTTTCGCTGTATAGAATACAAGTATAGTATATTATTCAAAATTTGGCTACAATTCTTTGCACCATTTTTCGAACAGTTAGTTGTGTAAATTGGAGATTTTTTATCACCAGCAACATTTTTGGTTTTTCACTTATTTTATCATACATTTTCAATTCAATTCACAATCGTACGTAATTCAGTCGCGGCAGAGTCGCAATCCAAATTGGAGAGTAGAGAAATTATGAACAAGCGTAGTTATGTTGTTGTTGTTGTACAGTTGTAGATGACACCCAGTTTTCGTGCCCATCGTATTTTTCACTGGTTATCCTTGCATTAGTATTTTTTTCTAAGCTCTTAGCAATTGCTTATTTATTGATTCATTTATTAATTTCAAAGCATTTACTTAATCTATCGCGAACAATTTTTTCGTTTGTTTTATTTGCCAAAATTATACCTTCACCGTAGAAACGCGATGTTACTCAACGTCCACAGTCTGTAAATCACAATCAACCAAGACTTCGATTTTTTTTTTGCGTCTCTCGAACCAAAAACGGCTACGACATTCTTTGTCCAATCATAATCTTAACCTTAATTGAAAATTTGATCAATTTACATTTTTATTACAAAGGTGAGTGCTTTTTTATTATAAAATTTTTTTTCTTTGGCTGCTAGCGGTGGGTATACGAATACGAACAATTATTTTAACTCCCAAACGAATGGGTACAACAAAAACAAATTTACTAAAGAAAACTGCAAAAATGAAAACGCAGTTGGCTCAATTCAGCAATGGTAAAATTCGCTATACTTTACTCGTCAGACTTAAAGTGTCAAAATAATGAAACAATAATGCTTCGTGTGTTGTTGGAAGAAAAAGGGAAAATAGTTTGTTTAATATGAGAAATTTATATACTCTGTTGAGTCTTGAATGCTATAATTATGCTATAATTGGCAAATATTTTGGTACATTTTTATGTAATTTTGAGAAAATAAATGCCAAATATAAATAAAAGTTTGTTTTAAAAAAACAAAATTTGAAAATAAAGAAACTCCCTTTTTCGGTTTCTTATGATTGCACTACTTTCATTTGACACTATATCCTAAAGTAGCGAATGCGTTTTGCATAGCTCCGTTCACGTTTATAAAATCGCTCATCACCCTATTTGACAACCAGATATACATGGATTTGATGGCAATTTGTCGAGCTTAACACTCATCAAATCGTGTGTCAAATCGTTTGATGAAACTTAAAATGTTTGATTTTTCTGCTTGTTTGGCCAACAATTTGACCAATGTGAGCATTCGTAAAATTTTAGGGAACGATTTTGTCTATTAAAAATATTTTTAAACCTGAACAAATAGCGGCAAAAGTAGAATCGGAAGAAATTAATAAGAAATAACTGTGGCAAATAATTTATAATAATTTATAAATAATTTCTTCTTCCAATACAATTTTTATAACAAGTGCTACAGCCGTTTGAGGAGAAAAATTAGGTGAAAAATTGCTGGCACTTATCAGAAGGTTCCTTTTGAACTTGCTGAGGGCTTTTTTATGGACAATTCATGATCAATTAATTACTAGCAATTATTTGACGTCTGCAGCTTGATTTTCTTATAAAACTGATTTTTCATGTCTTACAAAAACACACACATAAGGCACACAGCCAAAAGTTCGAAAAAAGCACATGCGCTGTACAAGAAATGAAATGGAACACACAAGAATTACTTAAAAATTGCCAGTACAGTCAGGACGTGCGGAAATTCTGTCTTTTTCTTTCGTTGAACCTCCGATGTGGTGAATTACCCACAAACTGCTTGCGGCGAGAGAATTGCCTTATGAAAAAGGGCTCCTACTAAAAATTTTCTGTCATCGCGGTGTGGTAACTTCGGGGTTCAAGACATGAAAGAAATTTGACGAAAAATTTTATGAGTGTAAATACTCTTATAGTCGAAAATTTTCAATTTGAGCGGTGCTAATGCAATTTGGTGAGTTCATATTATTCATTTTTCTTCAAATTAATCATCAAACAGTTTTAATATGCCAGAGATCAAGGTGCTACCAGCTTTTAGGAGTCAAAAGTAAGCCCTCACCAGGGTTGCATCTGCAGAAAATAAAAAAAGGACTCTCAAAATAATAAAATATATATGAAAAATAAAAAAGGTCGAAACAGATAATGAAAATGTGGAGATTTTCTAAACAAAGATACAAGTTTGACAAGCAAAAAAAAAGGTCGCTACAAGATATATAAAACATACATGTGTAGTACGACTAACTATCCTTCTTGTAATTCCCTATTTTTCCCTTCCTTTATAACATTCATCCTCACTTAACGTAGAACAGAACATACCTATAAAAATTAATATCAATATCAAATTTTTTATCCTGATTTTATTCCATCCGTTAAGCTTTGCTATTAGTTTCGCTAACTTTTTAAACTTTTTATGTAAAGATTTTTATTTGTGCTTATCTCTTAAATGTGTTAAAGAAAAAAATTGTTATTATTCCATGCCCTGACGAAGGCCCACAAAGTGAGCCGAAATATCGAAAAATAGGATAATAAAAAAGTAAAAAGTTTATAAAAAACAGTTTATATATTTATTATAAATAAAAAATAAACTGGCCATTTCAGCCCTTGGAAGGACTTTGACTTCTATTGGTCAATTGTGTTGTGCGTGATATTAAATGCTTGCTCACAAATGACCGAGAGCTGAACCTACATGTTCAATGCCGTCTCCGAACGGCTTATGTTCTCAACAAGCTTTACATGGCAATTTGTACTCTCTGAGGTTTGCCATTGTCTGCAGAGAGGTGACGACCGAACAGAAAAATTAATTCAATTAAAAAACTTTCTGTCTGAGCTGGAATTGAACCCGGGTTACCGCAGTTCTTTAGCTTAGGGGCCACGCACTCTATCCACTAGGCTACGGTTGCCATACGACCACAGCCCAATTTATAATAGCAACAAACGACAGAAGACCGAAACAACAACAACATTTTTCATTGTTATATTACTTACTTACTTAGTTGGCGCTACAACCGTATGTCGGTCTTGGCCTCATCTAAGAATTTGCGCCAGCCATTTCTGTCTTTTGCTTGCTGGCGCCAGTTGGAAATTCCAAGCTTCGTCAAGTTGTCCTCTACTTGGTCTTTCCAACGAAGATGCGGTCTTCCTCTTCGGAGTTGACCGCCGCTGGGTACCGAATCGAATGTTTTCTTCACTGGAACATCGTCTTTCATGCGCTGAACATGACCAAGCCAGCGAAGCCGGTCGATTTTAATGCGCTTGACTATGTCGATGTCAGTGTACAGCTCATACAGCTCATCATTCCACCGTATGCGGAACTCGCCATTGACGCAGATTGGTCCATAGATCTTACGAAGAATCTTTCTCTCGAATGCTCCTAAAGTCTTTTCATCTAAACTGCTCAGCGTCCAGGTTTGTGATGCATAAAGTAGGACGGGCATGATGAGCGATTTATAGAGCGTGATTTTCGTTCGTCGAGAGAGGGCTCTGCTTCTTAATTGCCTACTGAGCCCAAAGTAACACCTGTTGGCAAGAGTTATTCTTCGTTTGATCTCAATGCTGATGTCATTGGTTGAGTTTATGGTTCATTGTTATATAGATATATACTATATAAAAAAAAATTAATTCTGTCACTCCATGTTCCATTATACCAAAAAAATAAGTGAATTTTTCATTCATTAAAATGTTAACCATTTCCATCATAAATGTTTATAAATAGATTTACGGTTTTCTCGACATTGAGCTGAAAATTAAAAAATTTTTTCAAAATACGCTCCGTATTATTTTGGTTAACAACTAGACCAGAATCCAATTATAAAAGCAAGTGTTTAAAACGGCGTTAGAAACGCTCGATAACATTTTTAAAACTCTTTTAGCTGTCAATCTTTTATTTTGTTTTCTTTAGTTTGTTTTTATCTGAATCAAGTATATTTCGCTATTTCACATTTTCTCGATTGATAACTTATAATTGCAATCTAAACTAACGGTTCCCTTTTTTTGCCCTAGGAATTATTTTTTGTATGTCAACGTAAAGCAAATTAGAAAATTTGCTCTACACTTGCTGGCTGACGTGAAACCCCTCTTTTATTCATTCCAGAATTAATTTGATAAGAAGAAAAACAGAACTTAAAGTATCACAGAAAATGCTGATTGTTTTCCATTAATTTAAATGCCAACCATTTGTAATTTCAAATGTCTATTATTAGCTGCGTTCCATTCGCTTCAAAATAATCCAGATTATTCTTTTTTTACATGCAAAGCAAAAACAAAAATAATAATCCTATAACAAATAGGATTATTTTTGCTATCCATATAATCTTGTGGAATAGCCTTTACAAAATTTTAAACACAGGTGCCGCACCTGTATATTTTTATGAGCTGTCATTTCATTTTTTGAATTATTTGATTAGCTGCGTTCCATTCGCTTCAAAATAATCCAGATTATTTTTTTTTACATGCAAAGCAAAAACAAAAATAATAATCCTATAACAAATTGGATTATTTTTGCTATCCATATAAAATTGTGATATAGCCTTAAAAAAATTTGAAACACAGGTGTCGCACCTGTATATTTCTCTGAGCTGTCATTTCATTTTTTTAATATTTTGTTTGTTTGATACAATGACTATTAGGTACCCATAACAGCTACCTGTTTTCTCACGAGCTGTGACCATCGAATGTTAAACAAAAGAAAACAAAACAAACTGCGTGTGTCACACACATTGAACGCATTCGGCGGAGCCAACACTTGCACTTAAATTATTTATATAATTGCATAATATTAATAATTAAATTAAATAATTTACATTTTTCTGACGTTTAGAGCAAAAAACATTCAGAAAAAAAACATCGCTCACTAAGGTATCGCTACCATAACAGTTCACAACAGTTTTGAACGACACACGTTCTCATGACACCTAATGACACCTAATAGCTATTGTATCATGATTACTTGTTTGAATTTAATTTTGACTGCAACGATAATGCCCTCTACGAGTCGTTTTTCTTGCCGTTCCTTTGAGAAAATTTCCTTTGAGAAATTGTGTTTCGATTTCTGTCCATAGAGATGACAGTGATTGTTGGCAGACTAATCAGTCATAACATCTAATATTTTAGTTTATACAGGACGTAGCACCTGACATAACAGCTGCTGAGACATATTTTCGAGAGCGTGGAGCATTCTGTGAATTAATCTAGAAATTTTTTACAGAAGCTGCGTTCCTTTCGCCATAATATAATCGCGATTACAAATTTTCTCAAAGGAACGGCAAGAAAAACGACTCGTAGAGGGCACTACCGTTGCAGTCAAAATTAAATTCAAACAAACAGTCATGATACAATAACTATTAGGTGTCATGAGAACGTGTGTCGTTCAAAACTGTTGTGAACTGTTATGGTAGCGATACCTTAGTGAACGATGTTTTTCTCTGAATGCGTCTTACTCTAAACGTCAGAAAAATTATAAATTATTTAATATAATAATTAATATTATGCAATTATATAAATAATTTAAGTGCAATTGTTGGCTCCGCTGAATGCGTCTAATGTGTGTGACACACGCGGTTTGTTTTGTTTTCTTGTATTTAACATTCAAAGGTTGCAGCTCGTGAGAAAATAGGTTGCTGTCATGGCTACCTTATAGTCATTGTATCATACAAACAAGTAATTAAAAAAATGAAATGTCAGCTCATAAAAATATACAGGTGCGGCACATGCGTTTCAAATTTTATAAAGGCTATATCACAATTTTATATGGATAGCAAAAATAATCCTATTTGTTATAGGATTATAATTTTTGTTTTTGCTTTGCATGTAAAAAAAGTAATCTGGATTATTTTGAAGCGAATGGAACGCAGCTAGAATTTGCAATTTCTTTTTTAAAGCATGTGTTGCATTGAAATAAGTCTGCATTAAACTTAATAGGGGTATTCGCGATTGAGTGCACTTGCCTGAGCAGTTGAGGATTTGAGGTCTTGTGCACTTTACAAAAACAAAATACACATACGTCAAAAATGCAAAACTGCGCTACACTAGAACTACTGTAGAAAAGCACTTGTGCTGCAGTGCAAAAGCACTTGCAGTGCTTCTGAACTTAAGAACTTGAGCAGTTGTGCACTTTTGCGTTAAGGTCCAATTATAATAAAAGTAACGTAGTATGATCTAATGTCAGTTGAAAAGTGCGTTCTTTCATTTATTGTTTGAAACAATGCTATCTTATATAAGTTTAGAATTAAGAATAGATCCGTGGATTTTTGATTTATACGTTACTTTACATTACGTCTTGTCAAAAAGCAACTGAACATTGAGGTTAGCTTCGATTAGTTTGAAATGTGTATTGTTGAAACTACATTTTTTGTTGAGTTTTCGCTGTTAATGTGATAGTACTATATATCCACAGCTATGTATGACGAAGTTTTAATTGAACTTGTGCGGGAACGTGCAATTATTTACGACAAACAACTGCCTGGTTACTACCTATTATAATTTTTATAACGTTTTCTTACATTGCGTCCCGTCATGGTGACAGTTAACAAAATTACGTTTCGTCTAATATAATTGGACCATAAAAAAATTTAGACAGTGGTGTGTTCGCGAAAACTTAACTGCAAAACTGCACAAGTCCTCAACTGCACTGGCAAGTGCACAGAATCTTGAATAACCTTAATATGGAAAGTTTTTTAAAAATTTAAAACATGAAATACAAAAACTTAGTCATTATCCCTGGCTTATTATGATAAATCGCTGACAGTATTGACACTTTATTCAGCACTTGAGCTGAACTGTCAATACACGCTGTCAGTTTTTTGCAGGAGCACAAAACCGTGGATTTTTGGAGTGGAAATTTTTGATTCGTTGAAGGGAACTAATTATAGTTAATATATAGTATTTCCCATAAAAATCACTTTCATCATTAATTTCCAGGAAGTATACTAAAATCCGTACTGAAATAAGTTAAATACTAATGAAAAATGTGCTTACAGTAGTGACTAAATTCCACAAGGTCTTCCGTTTTCTTTTCTCTAGATAAAAAATGTCTGAAGAATCACCAAAAATCAACTTCAACGAGACACCGAAATTGGTTGGGAATGCAACAGCCGCATCAGCAGCAAATCAAGTTATAGCTACTTCGTCAAGTGGAAATAACACTTTGTCCGATGACAATGCATGCGTTGTTTGCTTCAAGGATGTCGAAATCTATTCAATTGGCGAATGTGATCATCCAGTTTGCTATGAGTGTTCCACACGCATGCGGGTGCTTTGTCAACAAAACGAGTGCCCGATATGTAGGCAAGTGTTATCGAAGGTAAAGCAAACTTTCAGAATATAGGTACATGTTACACTATGGCAAAATCATTAATGCTATTATTGTAGGTAATATTTACGTATGAAAAATTACCCTATCGTGAGTTGGAGTCTAAAAATCGTTCCGAGTACTATAGCAAAAAATATAAAATTGGGTTCTACACCAATAAAATACAGCAAGCTTTCTTTGATCTGTTAGACCATCAATGTCCGAAGTAAGTACATACCTACCTACACGGCTGAAATACATTTTTTCTATACTTAAATAATCTACCATTAAGATGTAATGCACCTCCTTATCGCACATTTAATGGTCTCAAAAGCCACGTACGAAAGGAGCACGATCTTCACTATTGTGATCTATGTACGGAACACTTAAAAATTTTTACTTTCGAACGACGCTGTTACACACAAGCTGAACTAGGTTTGCATCGCGTGAAAGGTGATATTGATAACAAATCACATCGTGGACATCCGATTTGCGAATACTGCAATTGTCGCTACTTGGATCGTGATGAACTATTTCGTCATCTACGGCGTGACCATTACTTTTGTCATTTCTGTGATGCGGACGGATATAATGATTTTTATAAGTTAGCTCAAAAATCTTTATGAAATATGAAAAATCTTTATCAAAACTATCTCTTCTATAGAGACTATGAAGCTTTGGCCGAACACTTTCGCCAAGATCACTATCTTTGCGAAGAAGGTAAATGTGCAACGGAGCAGTTTACTGGTGCCTTTCGTTCTGAGATTGATTACAAAGCACATGTGGCCAATGTGCATGGCAAGTCATTAAACAAGCAGCAGGTCAAGCAGGCTAGAACCTTGCAACTTGAGATAACACTCGGACGTCGCGGTCGTTCCGGCCAACCAGAGCAGGGAATAGCAAATTTGCGCTCAAGAGGGTAAGACGGTGGAAAACTTTCATAGTATTTGGTTAACAGCAAACAATGTCCTCACACTTTTTATACTCATGGGCTAAAAATTATGAATTTTTTAAGTGCAGTAGATATATTTGCCAACACGTCTTAGTGCAGATACTTGCATACAATTCATCTTGCATCTATCCACAAAGTGGAAAAATTGTATCCTATTAGTGTTCCTTTCTTACATTAGCCAGGGCATATCTTCGTAGGGCAACTTTTATTTATAAAGCATGTAGGAAGAGGAGGAGTTGGTATCGCATCTTATCTGTTCATGCCCCGCTCTGTCCCGCAGAAGACAAGCATTTAGGTAGCCTTTTTTAGGATGAACTCACGAATCTTGAGGAGGTAGACGTTAAGCGTCTACTACTATTTATTATTAGTACTGGGTGGCTCCACAACAGTGCCCAGGAGATAGATAAAAAAATAGTAGATTAATTTTTTTTCCATTTTAAAGAAATGAGGAAATTAATGATGACTTAGACGAAGCTATAATGTCACAATATAATACACAACAAAATCACCGCTCTCTTACAATTGATGCACAAAACGAACAGGACTTTCCTTCGTTAGGCGGTGCTAGTGGTCCGGCCATGTCATTAGTGCGTCCTTCTCTGATATCAATGCGAAATCGTGGTACCGCAGGTCTTGCCAGAACAAAAGAAAATTTTCCCGCTCTTGGCGGTGGAGGTGTGGGGGAAGGTGAGCGCAAAAATATTACTTTTTGTGTAGGACAAAATAATGTCAAATTCTTGTTATAGTTCCCAGCACTTCTGGTGTAGGGCCACAACGCCAGGCACCAATTTCGAATGTCGTTAAAAAATCTGCTACTTCGGCGGCTGGCACCAAAGCTCGTTCTTCAAATACCCACAACAGTAACAACATCAATAACAACAGTGGCAATAACAACACTACTGGCATGGTTATTCATGTATCCAATCGGCCTGCGGCTGCATCTAGTAACACCAACAACAACAGTACCAATAAATCAAGTGCTCTCGATTTTCCCGCATTGCCGCCCGGCAAACCAAAAAAATACGCTGTAGCTGCTAGCCGAAATACTAACGAGCTAACACCAAGTTCTAATTTTCGTAGTGCGGCTGCTGCTGCACCCAAACACCGTCCGCAAGTAGACGATTATATTCCACTATCCAGTTCTGGCACATTTCAGGTAGCAGGAAAATCCAAGAACCACGCTGCAACAGCTATTCGCCAATTGGACGAAGACATGTTGCCTTCAGGTTCTAATGTGCAGCTGGAAAATGTTTCTGCCAAGCATCGTTTATTGGTGGATGATTATGTCTCAGTGGCAAATCCTAGTACATTTCAAAAGCTTCAACTTGTACAAAAAGAGGAGCTCGATGCTAAGGCAAGAAAAGCTGCAGCGGATTTGCATGCGCCGAAATTAACTACGTTGGATTTTCCAACTCTTGGCGGTAGTGGTACTGGAATCAGCAGTAGAACTAATACTGCTTCATGGCTAAAAAATGTATCGAATGATAAAAAACATCGCGAAGTGGAGAATCGAAAATCAAAGGTAGCTCCAGCACCTGTTTTGCCTAAACAAACTAAATTTACAGCGGGCACATGTGCAACGCATACAAATAACACAACTGAAGGCTGTGCGAACGCACAAAAAAAGGAAGGTAAAAAAAAGGAAGCTAAACATCAAGACTCTCCGTCACTCTCAGATTCCGTCTCTAAAACAAATAATAAAATTAATAAGGAAAAAAATAACAACAATGAAAATAGGCCAGAAAATGCAAATGTAAACAAAGTTAGTGCTACAACCTCACATCTTAACAATGATACTAACAACAGCAGCGCAACGCGTGCACCTCCAGGTTTTAACGGTACGAATATCAATGGCGGCAGTATGGTAATGAAACCTCCACCAGGATTCCAATCAAACGTTATAGTTAATTCCGTCGCAAAATCACCAAACAATTTGACATTCACCAGTTCACTTGGAGAGAGTTATAGCATTGTTCCCACACATAGCTACATACAGCCTCCAGAGGCAATCACTAGAAATCAGGTTATTTTTCTGGAGTTAAAATTTATAGAAAATTCTATATAAATTTTTGGTATTTTAGAAATTGGTTGGACATTTTAAAGAAAGCTTAAACACTCCGGAGGCTCTGGACGAGTTTCGACACATATCGCAAAAATTTCGTGAAGGTGTCTATAAAGCGCCTGCTTACTATGATCATTGCCAAGCAGCCTTGAAGGATAAATTCGATCAAATTTTCCCAGAATTGTTGGCCCTTCTGCCAGATATCAACAAGCAACAAGTAAGCTTAACTTCTTTTTATTTTATTTCCAAGTTTAAGCAAGTGTCAAGCACTAAAATTGTGTAAATTTACTTTTTCATTTATTGCACTAGGCCCTGTTCCTGGTTCATTCACAACGCTTGAAGAGTTTATCAGCTGATCAACGTAAAAAACTGCCCAATTTAGATGTTTGCTCTATATGCAAACAAGTTTTGCTTAGCAGCGATTTTGAAAATCATAAAAAAATGCACAATCATAAAACAAATTTTCCAACCTTAAACTCTTCTGCCACACCCAAAGCAACAACTGGAAATCGAAAGTGAACAATTAATGAGGCTTACTTTCATTTCAAGCAGCTGTTAAAAATTTCGCATGTAAAAATATTTTAAAAAATATGTAAGTTTCTGCTTGACTGTATATTTAAATTTTAATTTTTTTCCATCGCTGCAAAATATCCTTAATCGAGGACTTTTTGTTTTTTTTTTCTTCACCCAATATATTTTAGCGGAGAAAAGATGCTAAAAGTAAAGCTAATGCGCTGCATATTTATTTCCAATGTAATATTCAAATGCCAGCTTTTTCACTTTCGTGTATAAACTTTATATAAGATACAAGTATGCGTTTAATCGAACAAAACTGATTTGTTGAACTTAAAAAAATGAAATATATGTAGAAACAATAAATACACTATATGTATCTCTTTTTAGTTTTATATAAGCACAGCGCCTATTTTAAAACATACAAATTATTTTTAATTGCATGTAAAAACTGAAATACAAAAACTGTACAATTTCTTTAAAACCTTTAGATGTTATATGCAAGTCTTATAAAAATACTTTGTATAATAAATATAATACTACTATTTAATAAAAATCACTTTTTACGAAAAATGCATGATGCCTGAAAAACAATTCGTTAACTTGTTTGATTCGTGGTATCTCCCAAGAAAATCATGCGCTGAATTCAGATATCAACAACCGAATTTAATGATCAAATATTATTTTCCTTAGAAAGAATGCGTAGTTTTTATGCAATTTTGTTCCCTAAATGAAATTTAATAGTTTGGAACCGAATTTAAGATCAAAGCTTGTGTTTTTTCAGTCTTTGTGAGGTAATGAGCGAATTTTTAATAAATTTTAAGATTTTTAACTTACGGAATGATTTTTTTGTTTGTTTTTATTGCAGACGTGGTAAAATTAATTTTTTTCGACGAATTTTTGTTGGCATCTACATATGCACCAATCAAGGTACGACAGTAGTGTTAGAAGTATTAGTCATAAAAAAAAACAAAAAATTTAGAAAAAATATATTTTCCAAAAGGCGATTAATTACTATTTATTTTATTGACATAAAATTATGCCCTCTGAGAGTGCAGGATTTTTTACATTTTTACCTGAACTCGACTTCGAAATGTTGTTGGTGAGAGTGCAAGAATTATGCATTTTTCTCCTAAGGTCAACAATAAAAAAGTAGCATTCGAAAAACATTAGTGCACACATATATTATCGCGATGTTACTTCTTCAAACATATTTGTATACCCCTTCTGTATATTAACTTTGTCACTTGGTCCGTAACGCCAAAAAAGTCTGTCCGCCTGAGATCGTAACGAAATTCAATATATAATCAGCTCATAATATATAATCAAGTTTGAAAACTAGCCAAGTCGGATTAAAACCACGCCTTTCCCCCATACAAAATAACTTTACACAAACTGAAAAATTTTTAAAAGTACTGGCTTAAATTTTGCACATAAGGTTTAAGCCTTAACATGAAAACCACGCCTACCTACTATACAAAGTGGCCTTATAAAAACGGTTAAATTTCCTTAAGGCAGTATTCTAGTGCAAAAAATTTAATAGATAAAAAAAATTTTAATATTTCGAAAACTTTCACATATATTCAAGAATATCTCCTTAAAAGAATTTTTGAAATTCGAATTATTTTAAAAGTTATATTTATTTTAGTGTCGTCAGTTAGACTGTCTGAAACTACACTTAAGGGTACCTTTATGTAATATAAGCGCTTCTGAACTAAATAATACTACAAAAAATGGTCAGAGATATTGATGTAATGTTTTTTTATCAAAAGTTTTATTCAACAATTTTATTTAAGTACATAAATTTTTTGTGACGTCAATTGCGTGTACGTGACGTTGTCATGAAGCGATGCGAGCAGATTTGCTTCCAGAATAACATGATGTGTAATCATTTGAAAAAAAAAATATATATATATGTAAAGTAAACACCTTTGCCGAGGTAGTGATTTCGCCCTGTTTTAAAATGAGCCTGAAAATAAATTTACCGCTCGTTATGTACTCAAGCTTACACCTATTTTTTAAACAATCAACTTTAAAGACGCTTTATTTTCTTGCAAAGACATCCGACTGTGATCCGACAACCGCCACCGCTCCAATTCTGGACGTGTTCTCAGTGGATTTCGCCGAGAGAGATCCGACATCCGCTTTGGTTCTGTTTGGGCTCGATGTCGGATGGCGGGCCTCTCTCGGAGAAATCAGCTGAGAACACGGCCAGAATAGGAGCGGTTGTCGGTTGTCGGATCACGGTTGCATTTTATATTGGGAATGATACAAATTATTCTATATTAAAGCCCGTACAGAACCAAAGCGGATGTCGGTTGTCGGATTCGCCTTGCTACAAAATACATGAAAATATATGCAGCCGCCAAAAATGAATTCGCCGTAGAAATGCGTGCCGGGAAAACGCCAGAATAGAATCTATTCTAATTTCTCTCTGACGGGAGGCGGATCTCTCTCTGAGTGACTTAAATGTTGCCATATTTTTGCTAAAGATTGGGTACGTTCATTGTTATTTTCTTAGTTTTTACTATGATCTGACATTCTGTTTTTGTGCCTGTGTTGCATTCATGTGAGTTCAAAGCATAATATAGAATAATTTGTATCATTCCCAATATGAAATGCAACCGTGATCCGACAACCGCTCCTATTCTGGACGTGTTCTCAGCTGATTTCTCCGAGAGAGGCCCGCCATCCGACATCCGCTTTGGTTCTGTTCGGGCTCTTATGCTTTAAATTCACATGAATGCAACACAGGCACAAAAACAGAATGTCAGATCATAGTAAAAACTAAGAAAATAGCACTGAACGTACCCAATCTTTAGCAAAAATATGGCAACATTTAAGTCACTCAGAGAGAGAGATCCGCCACCCGTCAGAGAGAAATTGGAATAGATTCTATTCTGGCGTTTTCCCGTCACGCATTTCTACGGCGATTTAATTTTTGGCGACTGCAAGGCTCATTTATAAGGTTGTGGCACTTGAGAGCGAGCTCGGTCGAACTTTCAGAGTGGATGAAAAGAAATGAAGAAAATTAATGCTTAGAACAAAGAAAAGCACAGTGACAGTTCGAGCAAAGTCGGGGAAAAGAGTGCATTTCTCTCAAGTGCCACAACCTTATAAATGAACCTTTGGCGACTGCATATATTTGTAGCACGGCGAATCCGACAACCGACATCCGGTTGGTTCTGTTCGGGCTCATAGTGTTTACTTTTCAAATATATACTTTTTTCAGATGATTATAGATCATGTTCAAGGCTCATTTATAAGGTTGTGGCACTTGAGAGCGAGCTCGGTCGAACTGTCAGAATGGATGAAAAGAAATCAAAAAAATTAATGCATGCAATAAAGAAACGAACAATGACAGTTCAAGCAAAGGCGGAAAAAAGAGTGCATTTCTCTCAAGTGCCACAACCTTATAAATGAGCCTTGATCATGATACAAAGAACTACAGATAAAGTATTGCGCATGTCCGCGCATCTTTGCTGTGACGTGCAAGGTGCTCATTGGTAGACACAATTTATTCAAAGGGTGTAAAGATTTTAAAATGCTTAAATTTTCTTATGAAAACTTATTTTACTGAAATAAAATAAATATTGTTGAATAAAGCACATGTCCAAAATAAAGTAAATATATTTTTTAGTACCGTTTGTGAAAAAAATTTGCATATTTTGTAGGGGTGTTTTTTCCCCTTTTTACCAATTTACACAAAAAGCGGCTACGTTGCTTAATGTGCTTGACAGAATTTTGACTGTTTGTTCTTTTTCATTTTGCTATCTTCGTCTCTTTTTGACATTTTCTTTTGAATGTATTCATCAAGTGTCACATTTGACGAGCACCGATGACGAGGTGCGCAGTAAATGTTGTTCGTTGCGCCGAATACTTTATCTGTAGTTCTTTGTATCATGAGCCTTTATCATGTTATTCTGGTAGCAAAACGGTACTATCATAGAAATTACCGTTCAATTAGAAGTCAATTAACTGTTAAATTAGAAGTTAAATTAGAAGTCAATTAACAGTTAAATTTGTAATAACAGAAATGAGTCGCGAAAATAAGTTTATGTTAATTTAATATAAATTTGTTTGAAAGAAAAGAAACAGCTGATTCCTTGCGGAAAATTTGATTTGAATCGCTTTGGCTGCAGCCAGATCAAGTTAACGAAACTTAACGAAAAAGCTGGCTTGAGCAATTATCAGGCTCGTTTTTTGCAACATCCAAATCCGATTTCCATGCAAACAAAATCCTGCTATGTACGTAGATTTTGTGAACTTTTAGTTTGAAACATCACAGCTAGGTGGCGTATAATGAAGTAAGTGATCGGAAAAAGCATTGTTGACATTCTCATGTTTGCATTCAACGCCATCTAGTTTCCAAATACTTTTCATGAGCAGAAAATCAAAATCCAAATCCTGATTTGGATGTTGGAAAAAACACAGCTATGGTTTGTACCAGAGAACTTGCACAAGCCTACTTGAAGTCTATTTCAAGACCTTGCTTAAAATACATATATAACTTAAACTAGAATATAAATAAGCCCACGACAGCTTATATCTAGACTATAACTAGAATATAAATAAGCGACTTGCAAGTATGCTACCTTACAAGCGAACGGCACGAAGTCCCAAGTAAAGGAAAACTTGATGCCTTCGGCAAGAAGCTTGAAAAGCTTCAAATTGAAGGCAAGTATCTAATTAAAGCAAGTATCCAAAAACTTCAATGAGCTTGTGTAGGAACAGCTTAAGCGTAATAGGACTTTTAACCCGCCGTTTGGTTTGGTTCACCGTGTGAAAAAATTTACGCTATTAGTGTGGTGGGGTATATACATACCCCAAAAGTAAAAGTCGTATAAATACTACAAAAAAATTTTATCGAAAAAGTTCAGATCGCTTCTGCTTTCTTGATTGAATTACTATTAAAAAATAATATTTTTAGTGCGTTGCAATTTAAACAAAAAAATCCTACAAATACAAGATATTGAAGGAAATAATGTCTCTGGGGTATATCATACCCCACCACATTAACGGCGGGATAAAGGCCTAACCAAAATAGACGAGTCGCTACGTAACGAGTGAAGCGAAAATGTTTGCTTAAATGCAATTCAATGTTGCTGTCCAAAACAAGCACACGTTAACTTATTAAAACTGAACCAAACCGTTTGACAAAACTTTTTGTTCCGTAAGAACCGGTAGCTGATTTCGGAATTCATGTCAAAATTTAAAATTCAAGATGGCGGATAGAATTGCCACCTAGACTTTTTTGTATTTTTGCGACTTCTTGTAATTTTGAAAATCTGGGAACGGATTTGGTTTCAAATCATGATTCAATTATTATAGGTTGTCCATTCGTTTGACAACACCCGTAAATTTGTAAAAAAAAATATAACCTCTCTCAAATATAAATGACAACCAGGGTTTTGTGGTCTTCTGTGAAAAAAGTTATGTTTCAGTGTTTTGTTGTGTATTTTTTTAAAAAACGAGTTATTCTATATTTTGCTGTTAGCAGGAAAAAAATAGTGTGCATTGCGTTTATAATAATTATTTCTTTGATAATTATTATTGAAAATTGTTTTAAAATTTTGTTGCGAGCCGTTTTTTTCAATAAATATATAAATCGCGACTATTAAGTTGTAATTATTAAAATAAACTTCAACTTGCGGTATTGACAAAACAGTTTATTTTGGTGATGAAATTCAAAAATAAAATGTGCCAATGAATCCAATAAGCCGTCAGCGGTGTGAATAGATTTGCACAACAAAATATTGAAATTAGTTTTTTAAAGACTCACTTAAATTTTCTATCAAAACAAACAAACAGTGCAGAACGTAGTAGAAAAAGCAGTAGTGAAATGTATCCTTGCGTATTTAGTACTGCGAAAAAGTATGATATTCCTGCAACTGATTACTTTGATGGCATAAAAAAATTACTTTTTTGCTCTCCTCTTCAATTTTACGGGTGTATATCTTCATTCTTGTGAATAAACGTCAAATGAATGGACAACCTATAGTAATTGAATCATGGTTTCAAATCTAATGTCACATTTTTAAAATTTAAGATGGAGGTTAGGATTGCCACCTAAATTTTTACCACAGTATTGTAACTCAAAATGTAAAAATGGGTCGCTGAATTCGAATCCGTTGTCAGAAATTCAAAATTATGTAATTTTTTATAATAGTGCTGCCACCCCATAATATATATTTTAAAGAGTGTTAAACACCATTTAACAGTGTTAGGGGTCGCTGATTTCGGATCTAAACTTAGAATTTTAAAATTCAATATGTTGGATAGGGCTGCCACCTAATTTTTTATTTTTACAAATTCGGTGCTGGCGCGAACACTAGGTAAAAATGGGTCGCTTAATCCGAATCCGTTGTCAGAATATCCTATTGTATAATAGGGCTGCCACCTAATAATATGTATTTTTAAGAGTTAATATACAACTTTTCTGAGGTTTAGAGCAACAACACATTTAGAGAAAAACATCGCAACCATAACAGTTCACAACAGTTGGCTCCACTGAATGCGGCCATTTTCGCTTTCTCATATTTTTCAGATTTTCTACGAGCTGTCAGACTCGTTTTGACAGTTTCGGCAGTCTGCCTTTCCGAAATGCACCTTACTTATATTGCTATACCATGCTAGCAGCCTTTTCCCTAGAGTCTGTCTACACTGGCCTCACTCAAACGACTCACTTTACCATAAAAAAGTTGTTAAATGTTGACACATAAATTGCCTCACTCTGAGTCTGCATTTTTTTTTTGTGCTGTTCTTAACCTAAAACATTTTAAAGCAATAAAAATTTAATGTTAGCTTGAGTGTGTGCTTCGTAGCTGCATATAGCACTGCAAAACCGGCACCTATAGCGCATAAACGAAAAAACACTCAAATTGTCAAATATCAAACCAAAGTGAGTCGCAAAATTTTTAAAGTTTTTGAAACTCTTGCCTCACGGTACACTTACTTTCCCACTTCCTCGTCTCTTCTATAAACATCAAAGTAAGCCGGTTGAGTGATTCTAGTGTTGACCAGCACCTTTCTTTTGACACTATTCTCAAATTTCATTATACTCGCTTAAAGGCCTGACTAAAATAGTCACATGCTGGCAGATGGATCTGTCAAAATAAAAGCGAGCCCATGTAAATATATGAGCATACCCATAATTGGAATGACCACAGTTTCGTTAAGGTTCTTTGACTTTCATTGAGTTTTTGTAGAGCGATTCAAATCGCTCACAGCATAGACAAATGTCAAGCAATTGCTTATTTCAATATATTGAAAGCAAAACAGCAAAGAATAGGCTTGTTTATTTTAGTTTTTAAAAAGTTATATTATTTTGAATATTTATTTTGAAAAAATTTCACAATGATACTTCATTGTTTTGTCCAATTTCAAAATCTGGAAACAAGTGGCGCGTGGGCTAGACTAATATTTATTGTAGGAAAAGGATGAAAACATACATCGTGTCAGTTTTGTACATCTGCGCAGCTTTACTATCTTATCTCTCTTTTCTTAGTGGTTGCGGAAAAAAGAGCTCAAGCTTGTTTTTGACACTTAATATTTTATCGAAACTTAACGAGTGACGAATTAAGAGAAACGTCAAGAACAATGCATTAGAAATGCTGTCTGTCGTACATTTTTTCTCCAATTCCAAATATATGCGTATACACTCACACTTATTGCATTTTACCTTTAGCACTATTTCAACTGCTCTAGTTAGTTTTATTGTCAATGAATAAAATAAGACAACACAATGAATTATCATACGGGCTTAACTATTTTGTGGCACTTCTTAAAATCAGTAAATGGCAATTATGAGCACTTTTAATTTTGACAACAGCCGGCAGGCTTTTCGTTCAGTTTTTGGCATAAGCGTATGCCAGCATGCGGCTATTATAGGCAGGCCTTTAGTTTGTATTTATTTGCGCATATTTGTGAAATTTTTTAATATAAGCAATTGTTTGCCTATGCTGTGAGTGATTTGAAACGCTCAACAAAAATCCAATGAAAGTCAACGAAACTGTGGCAATTCCAATTATGGGTATGTTCATATATTAACATGGGCTCGCTTTTATTTTGACAGATCCGTCTGCCAGCATGTGGCTATTACTTTTTTCGATTTTTACTCGACAATGTGTATGGAAACATACCTATTATTACAAAAATTATTTCATTATGAATCTTTTAAATCTCTATGAAGATTGATTTGCTTCGTAAAATTTTTAGATACTTTATCGGTAGTTGACCAATTTTAGGTCTTTTACTGTATTTTAATGGAACACGAGCGCCATCTGGCTGTGAAAAGAATAGGAAATTCAGTTTACTTCCGCAATACTTTCGCATTATTGTCTAAGAGCATCTTCAATAAAAGAAAGAGATATTAACAAATTTATATTAAATTAAATTAAATAGTTAATTGAATTTTATTGCATACAAAAAATATACAACACAAAACTCTACCTATTAAATTAATTAGTTAATTAAATTTTATTGCATACAAAATAAAACACAAAACTCTTTACCTATCACAGCGTCATCTGAATATGACGCTTACCAAGTTTAGCAGTGCGCATTTGCTTGCGTTGCCCGACGACACTTGGTTTTTCACCCAAGCCATGATCCACCATCTTGCATTCATATAGATAATTTTACAAACCAAGGCAAGTTTGCGTTTAGTAGATATTCAAGTGAAATTACAGAAATTGGATAATTTATAAAAATGAAGTGTTTGCAAAACACTTTTAAAGTGGAAAAAAATTAAGTCAGAACCAGAAAACAAAACTACTTGAAAAAATGTCAGAAGAATCGCTGATCACATCACTCGAAAGTGAATTGAAAACTAAGAATATTTGTAGATTTTGCTTGTCCCAGCAAATTGATAAACTCGGCAGTATCTACCGACGAGATGGTCGCTTAAAGTCATCGGCTCCACTGCCTGTGCAAGTCATGGCCTGTGCTTCAATTGAGGTAAGTTGCTGACCGGACAACATTTTTCCGATACAAAAGTTATCTTCTATTTTTGAAGTTGCTTTTACCAAAATATGTACTAGCAATAGAAATCATATTAGCTGGTACGTGAAAAACTATGTGATGTGCCATCATCAGCTGCTGTACCAATCCATTGAGTCTCTGCTAATTTATCGTTAGCAAAGGTGGTGCGTTTCTGAGTAGATACATTTCTTCATTTAGCCCATGCACAAAATTATTTTTTCAAAGAACGCTTATCTGACCCATAACAAAACAAATATGTATGTTGCTGCCAAAGTGGTTGATAAACTGACTATTTTTTGTTATATTAAATAATATTGTTTGTAAATTAATTAAGAAAGACATAATTATGTTTTAATTATTTAAGCATCATATGTTTGTTGAACGACTTGATAAACTAGTATAAAATCAAAGAAAAATTGGCGTTGCCACCTAATTCGAGATTTTTTGTAAATGCATACGTTTTTTCTATACAACTTGAAAACCATTATCCATAGGACAAGGACAATCCAAGTAACAGAAATTTTACCCACAAAGCTATATGCTGCTCAAAGCGCTGTTAAATTTTTTTCCCAATCCTCCCGACAAAAAGCGCCATTTGCGTTTCTTTTTATTATTTTTATTTTTTAATTGAAAAATTACATTTACCAATTAAAGAAAGAGTTCAATATTGCATTCTTATTAATTTTAAAGTGACAATAAAAGCTCATAGGTTGTTTAAAAGGAAGCGGGTCAGCTTTCTACTTGTCAAAAGTCTGTATGGTCAGAATACTGTAATTTTTACAGCATTTTTAAAATACTGTTTGTCTAAAAACTCGTATTTCAATATACTGTTTTTTTATATTTGCTGAATTTTTTTAACACAGTTTTATGTTAATTTTGTAAGGGAATACAAGTTTTAAAATAAATTCAATTTAGTTTAGAATATTATGAAGGACAGTATCGCCAGATGAAATTACCACCAAATTCTATTTTTCTTAATTCACTTAATTCTCACAAATTACCACACTCCCGAAATACCTCAAATTACCACAAAATACCCCAAAATTCCCACAAAATGCCACAATACCTCAAAATACCACAATACCTAGAATTACCACGTAATACCAAAATGCAGTGCTAACCATAAAACTAATTTTATTTTGACAGTATATTACATAATTTCAGAGATTTTCATAAATACTTATACATAAAAAAAGCCTGGCTGTGTGATGGCTATAGATTTATCAAACTACTGCACCGATTTATCTGAAATTTTGACATTCGATTGTTACCGATTACGAGATGGTTTACAAAAAAGTTATGCCACACCCCCTTTAACCGCCCGCAAATAAATAAGGCAACTATACTAAAAAAGGGGGTAGTCACACTATGTTTGCGACCCTTTTTCAGGGGATAACCGTAGAGTGAATCAAAGTGCGCCAGGTATAAACGAAATCAAGCTGAAATTTTGGCAGTCGATTTGTCTCGAGTACAATATGGTTTTTTTCAGCGTCGACACTGTGCATTAACAGGTTTCGTGCATGTACTTATTACACAACTGACATTTGACGTGTGGAAATTGAAAAAGAAAAAATATTTGAGTGCACTAAGAAAGAGTTTTTTAGTACGTGAACGCTTTACTAGTAAAATCTTGTAACAATTTTTTGTTGGTGAACAAACCTATTGTTATCTTTACTTGAAACATCTGGAGAATGTGACGTCGCGCAAATAAAGAGCAATAAGATAAACACTTTATATAAGTACAATACATTTAAGTTTTCTTTTTATTTCATATAGAAAAAATATACAACAAATGCATACTTTTAGATAACTTGATGAAATTAAAATTTAATGCACATAATATTAAAAAAATAATTTAAAAATTACACAATAAAAAACGTAATAGGCCCCTTTTTATAGGTAGGTATTGCTTGACTCATTTAAAAAAGTTTTAAAAGCACCTTTTAAATTAGTCGTAGAGGTTTTAAAGGTCTTTGGCTTTTTCTTGTTCAAAGAGACTTCTAGTACAATTTTTCAATCAACACTTTCATATAATATTTTAACCCTCTACGACTACGTTTAATTGTACTTCTTTAACCTTTTTTGAAAAGAGTCAAAAAGACCAATAAAAAATAGCCATGTGATTTTAAATATAAATTTCCTTAGAAAAAAAATTACAAATCTTACAATATGAAATCTTTAACTTTTCCTAACTGAACAACACCCGGGCAACGCCGGGAAACAATTCAGCCAGTATTTATAATTAAAATCATTTTGCTTTCTATGTAGGTCTTTAGCAATGATGGAATGCCTTCGAAGGTTTGCTGTGATTGTCGACTGTTGTTCGAGCATGCATACCGCTTTAAGCAGATGTGCAAGCGTGCCGAAACACTTCTAAAACAATTTCCGCTCACTGGCAAGTGGCCAATTCCATTGGCGAAGCCAAAATTCCCTAAAGAACTTTTGTCCAATATGACGGCTGCAGCGCAGCAAGAAAAAACACCAACTGCCGCTGTCAACAACAGCCAACAGCAAAAAAACGTCGAAGTTTCCGCTCCAATCAAGATACTAAATACTAATCCAGCAGATTCTCCTGAACCGCCTGTACCCATGCGTATGAAAAGAGAAAAACTCGATGAGGAGACCACTAATTTTCTCAATAAAGTAGAAAATAACGAAGAGCTTTCCATGGATGATGTGCAACGGCTAATAGCTGCAGCTGATGAGGAGCAAGTTGAATTCGTAGAAAATGAATCAAATATTGTTCAACAAAATACACAGCCAACACAAACGGCTACGAAATCAAAGCCAAAACTACTCAACAAATCCTCAATACGTATTTTGAACAAAGATGCTGAAATCGTGCTTGAACCGCGCCTAAGTGCGCCACAATTAAAGCGCGATGTCGATGGCAAAATGGCCATGGTCACGGAGATTCTAGATCCCGACACTCCATATGAACAACACGAACCTGTGCAGCCAGTAGCAAATGTTACGGCAGTAGAATCTATAGTGTTTCCATGTCCACATTGTGAGCGCTCGTTCCCATTGCGACAACTGCGTGATATACACATGGTGAATCACACTCGCAATCGCAGCTTTCAGTGTGCAGAATGCGATAAATCCTTTTTCTCCAAATATGATTTACAAAAACACATTCTCATTCATACTGGCGATCGACCTTTCAAATGCACCGTGTGTGAAAAAGGATTTACTCGAGCAACACTATTGCATCGCCACGAAAAGACCCACACGGACATACCCAAGTTCATTTGCATTTATTGCGAAAAGCCATTCCTTTCGAAAGAACAAATGGAGAAACATGCAGAGCGTCATCAAAAAAATCGTCCCTATAACTGTGGCGTATGCAACAAGTCATTTGCCTTTAAACAAGGCTTAGAGCGTCATGAGGGCGTTCATTCACGAGAGCAGCCCTATCCGTGCCAGTACTGTGATCTGAGTTTCTCAACACCTAGCAAATTGGCACGACATCTTACAGCGCACGCTGGACAACGTCCATATCCATGCAAGTTCTGTCCCAAGTCTTATTTACTATCACATCATCTCACGCGACATTTGCGTTCGCACAAAAATGGCACTGTGTCCTTTATGTGCAGCGACTGTGACAAGGTGTTCAAGACACGTGATGAACTCATTTATCACTCTGCAGTGCATGCCACCCAGACACTTGTCTGTCCGCTATGCAAAGATATCTTCGATGATATACAAAGTGTCACAGTGCACATTAAAGAGCATGCTGAAGGTGATGCCTATGCTTGTGAATTTTGTGATTTGATTTTCATGACATCTGAGCGGCTGCAGGAACACACAGATTCTGACCACGCCAGAGATATGGCGGCGTACCAAAAAGATGACCAAGAAAAGTTGCAAAGGCAGCAACGTAATGATGGTAAGAACAGCGACGGTGAAGGATTGCGCATTATAGAAGAGTTTTTAGAAGAGGATGAAATTTCTAATGATCATCATGTAGTAATAAGCGATCACGGAATGTTTAAACAGGAAAATGATTGGGGTAAGTTAAGGCAGAAAAAATATTTAAGTTTTAAGGCTAGATAATATAAAAGTGTAAGTATTATTTTTATATTGTCATATTCGTTTTTCATTATAAGATATTCTTATCATGGCACGTTTAATGTTTCATTTAAAAATATATGATCCTTTTTTAATTCAAAAACATATGTTTATTTTATTTCACTTTATCCTTATAGCCACTCAGATATCTGATCAACCCCAAATTCTGAATGAAATCGTTCTTCAATCTAAATTTAATACCAGCAATGAGGAGAACTTTATGAACCCCAATGAAAACAGTATTGTTGTGGCCAGTAAAGTGGTGGATGCAGATGAATACGTGGCGCCACCCTCTAAAATACGCAAGGTGGCTACCTCGACCACCCAAAAAATCAGTAAGGCTGCTATTGAGCGACGAAAACCACAACAAATCGTTGATATTTCGCCGCAAATACGACGAAAAGTTGCTCAAGCAGATCAAATGCCGTTACCAATAAAAATCGAGAAGATTGACATTATTGCAGAAAAAAGTTCACCCAAAGCTGACACTTCAATCAATACGGTATTAAAAATGTTGCCGAAAGGAGTATCTGTGCGACGCAATCCATCTAGCACTGAGAACAATGTAGCCGCTGAAAAGCCTAAAATATCTCCACCAAAGCAAACTCCGCAACAACGTGGAACACGCAATACTACGCGTGTGTCAAATGAAAGTGGAGGAGGAGGAGAATCAAATGTTACCAAAAAAGTTACACCAAATAAAAGCACTCCTTCAAACACTGGGCAGAAAATTATAGTTAAAAACTTCACCAGTTCCAATGCTGCTGCGTCACCACGTAACAGTCAGATCTCGTCTACTCAACAAAAAACACCTGTGGAAATACAAAGAACGCCTGTAGGAATACTAAAATCTCCTGTAGGTACACAAAAAACCGTTAAAATGATGTTGGGCGACAAAAAAGTAAAGGTGCAAAAGATCACAATAACTAAAGCAGAAGCTGCAGCCATGGCCAAAGATGGTCGCATACGCATGAAGGATGGCAATATGGTTTTGACTAAAGCTCCAAAATAATATGCATATTATCAGTACTCGTTGCTTTTTTTCTTTTTTAAATAAATCATAAAATTAAATTTATTTTTTTTTTGAGTTAATGCGCTGGAACAGCTAATTTAATCACACTTAAAAATTTAAACTAGAAACGGTCATTCAGGGAGTCCAAATGTTGTTGCGAACAGTGCTATATTTTGAACTCTGAACGGTGTTGAAGTTAATTATCCAACTGATCATGTCTTCACATTAAATGGATTTCACTGCTTGAGCACTTATTTTTATATATCTGAATATAAATAATAACACTGTGGCAGAGCTGTAAAGGAATGCATTCAATTTGATTTTATTCACAAAAAAGTGAATCAGTGAATAACGAAATAAGAATGCATTCAATGAATGCAAAATTGATTTATAAATAAAATTTTTAAGGTACTATTACAGTTGTGTAGCTATAAAAAAACCTTTTTTATTAATTTTTTTTACCTAGTATTATTAATTTGAATGATTCAAATTTTTTTACGTAATAAAGAATTATTCATGAGGAAATAAAAAAAAATTTTTTTTGTCTTTATATTTGTTGTTAGTTTTCTACAGGGCGTTGAAGCTAGCGTGTTTAAAAAACTGTTGTAATTGGCTTCTCGTCTCCAGCATTTGCAAAGCGTCTGAAAGTAAAAAATCAAAGTGCATTCTTGAGTTGAGGGTTGTAGTTGAGCACTCAACCTACGCAAATAAAAACAAATACAAAATTAAAAAATGGCATGCTTGAAAAACATGTACAAAAACCCCTTTTTTTGCCGAAACTTTCAGCCATACAAAAAAAAAAAATATAAAAGTTTTTTGGCTTTTTATAGGTATACATACTCCTTAACAAAGTCTATAAGGACTACAATGCATCAAGATTCATCGAAATCGATCAAGTAGAACTCTTAAAGGTTCTTGAATATCTCGCGACATACGAATATAATATATGTTATAGCTTTTTTCTATTTAATATTTTTTTTATATAATTTTGTATACGTATTCTTAAGACCTTACATAACTATATTCTAAAGGGGAAAAAAAATTGATTTTTAATTTTTTACACACTGTAATAGTACCTTAATTCACATTCATTTAAAAAAAAAGTTTAATAAGTCATTTCAATTATTAATTTTCGTTATTCAGAATAATTAATAATTTTTTTATTAATTTGAGTGCTATTCACAAAGAATGCAATTCACAAAGAATTTCAGAATTATCAGCTATTCTTTTTTTATACATTATTAATTTTTTTTTCGTTAATTTTTTATTCATTATTCTTTTGTTATTCATTATCAATTTTTTATTCATTATTCATTTTATATTTATTATTTGTTATTCATTATTATTTTTTTATTCATTATTCATTTGTAAAATGAATAATAAAAAATGAATAATAAATAAAAACTGAACAATGAATAACAAAAGAATAATGAATAAAAAATTAATAACGAATAAAAAATTATTAATAAATAAAAACAGAATAATTGAAAATTCTGAAATTCTTTGTGAATTGCATTCTTTGTGAATATCATTCAAATGAGTAAAGAAATTATCCATTATTCTGAACAACGAAAATGAATAATTAATCATTTTCTTAAAAATTAATGTGAATTAAAAATTTTATTTATAAAATCAATTTTGCATTCATTGAATGCATTCTTATGCAGTTATTCAGTTGTACTTAAAATTCTGAATATGAATGCCGATTTAACAGCTCTGCACTGTGGCGGGCATAGTTGCAGCCTATTGGGTAGAATGCGTGGCTCGTAAGCTAAGGAACCGCTGTAGCCCGGGTTCAATTCACAGCGCAGACAGCATGTTTGTTTCAATTGAATTAATGTATCTGTTTGGCCGCCATCTTTCTGCAGATAATGGCAAACCCATAGGACAGCTTTACTGACTACCTTCACCAGGTTTTTTAGGACAGCTGTCTCAGTGAGAATGTGCCGCAGGTCGATTCACTGACATGTGAAACTTTCAGCAAGTTTTCTTTTTTTAGCTGAGTTCATACGAGAAGCAAATGTTTGAATAAATCCAGATTTGTTGTTTTTCCAGCTAAAAAAAACGAACTCTGCTCGTTCGAAAATTAACTTCGAAGGTAATTAAAATTTTGATGACGCTCAAGACCATGGCAAAATTAGACAAGGTAGTGTTAGGGCGGAGAGCCGGTGACCGAAACTGTTAAAACGAAGTTGACATTTCATACAAAATCTGCAATCAAAGAGAATGCGATATGAAATCAAAAATTGCCAACAATACCAAAATGGCTGAGTTTGACAGTTATAGTCACTAAGAAAGAACACATTCAGCCCTAACACTGCCTTGTCTAGTTCTACTATGCTCAAGACCTGAATCATTCAGTCAAAAAGAGTAAAAGAACGAAAAGAAATTATGAACTTTAGCATTTGCTTCTCGTGTGAAACCAGCCAATGCTTCTTTATTTTGAATAATTGGGCCTATTCTGCCAGATCTGTTATTCTGTTATGAATCATAAAAGATGCCGACCATAAAAGATCAGTTAAAAGTGGTATTCTGCCTTTCGATCTTTTATGGTACCCTGTTATCAATCTTCGAAAACAAAAATCTTTTACAATTCCGATAACTTCTGTTATGAAACAGCTGATTGCTGTCATTAAAATTAAATTATTGGATATGCATATAAAATGCCAGTGCACATTCACTTTGTCCAACCTAAAAAGCACGAAACGCACGTCAGGAAAATCGAACGGTTTGCTATTTAGGCGTAACTTCAGCAAAGTGGCCCGATGGTTTCTTCTATTTAAAACTTATCTTTAAAACACACACACTCACATTTATTAACAATATAATCCCTGTAGGAAAATCAACTAACTTAAAAGTAGTTGAAATTCAGACTTTTTTCCATAGAACGAACTAACATATTTTGTATGGTGATGTCCGCTAAATAAGTCAATTGACTTTAGTCTGCATATGTTTTCAACTACTTGTTAATTTAAATTATTTTTTTAACTACTTTAAAATAAATCAATTGAAAACCGCATATATTTTACACCACTTGTTAAATTAGTTAAATTTAAACTATTTTTTTAATTACTTTAAAATAAATCAATTGAAAACTATTTAATATTTCGCTTACTGAATACATAAACATTTAAAATTTCTATACATCAAAGAGATAATTTATTTTATTGTTTTTAAAAATATATACATAAATTCATATTAGTGAAAGCCTAAAGTTAATAATATTTAATGAAATAGCATGGTTAAATATGTATAAACTTGAAATCTAATAAAAATTTGTTATAAAAACATGTCAAAATCAGAATAGTTGCCGCCTTAACATAATTCAAAGTAGTTTTTAAACCACTTGTTTTCAAGTAATTTCTCAATTACTTCATATATAATGGAATAAAAACTATTCAAAATTGAAGTGGATGCCGCCTTAATTAGTTTTTTAATTAGTTGTTTTTAAAAACAAGTTTGTTTGTTTCTATAGGGATCTTACATTTGCCTCCTTTTATGAACCATTCTTAATGACATATGTAAATAAACATTAATTTTTTAGACCGAAATGTTTACTTTCTAAAAATTTGTTGCGATAAAAGACAGAAAAATGTATCTGTTATTCTGTTGTCTTTCATAACAGATTTCATAGCAGATTTTGTCATGCAGAATACCAAATAAAAGATTTTATAAAAGATTTTTTGACAGTTCGAAAAATCTGTTATGATTTATAACATATTTCATAAAAGATTGTCGTGCAGAATACGAATTTTGGTCTTGTAACAGATTTCTTGACAGCTCAATCAATAACAGAATCATAACAGAATAACAGAATTTTTTCATAAAAGATTAGGCCTAAATGACCTAAATGAATAGGCCTAAATGAATAAAATATGCCAATTTCAACTCAAAAACTCCATTCTGGCAATTCCACACAAAAAGATTCAGCAATGCCCATATTACACGATGTTTGTTTGCACAACGAACAAAAATTTTAATGAAGGGCCAAAATATGTTAATTTTGTGCACGATCATATCAAAGAAAAATTTTATCTTTTCCATTGATACCTATTTTTTATTACTACTCAAAAATGTCTTCAACGTTCAGAAAAGACATACAGTTTTATAAAGAATAACCTTTTCGCATACATCAAATGTCTAGCTTTTTGCAATTTCAGTGCAAAAAAAAACCCAGATATGTTGAACTAACTTTGTTCACAAAAAATGTCATTTTCACAACGTCCTTTTCAGATATACCATTGCTGCTCTGTTTCTTTCAAAAGGTTTGTTAAACTGTGTAATTAAAACAATTGTTTTTCATAAATAACATTATCGAATGCAACTGCTTCAAAAGTAAAATTCAATTTTAAGGGTTTGAAAGAATTGGGCAAACAATTTAGAGCACAAAGAAAAAAAGCCAGATTTTTCAAAATGAAAAGTCAAGTTATCGGATTACGGTATTATATCGTACGATATTTCAATTGAACTTAAGAACTCTGGTGAAGAGGATTTCATGTAAATGTTAGGTACAAAAAATATGAAATTTTCAGATTAAAAGGTTATGTATAAAAAGTTGTTGTAAACAACAAAATGACGAACAAAAATAACGATAACAAGCCCAATCATGAATATATTTACAGGGGAAGCGGAAAAGGTAGTTTTAATTTTTAAGATAGCAGATAAAGACATCACATTTTTTTCCACTCATGAATAGGGCTAGGAATCTCATGCAAATGCATCTTTTTACTAAACACCTTAAAATGGAAATGGTTAAGTTTTACGAATCATGAAATTTCCTTTAAAATGGCACTAATATTAATTGCGCATGTTTTTGTTTATTTTAAAAGACGTGCATTTGGTTTTTGCATATTTTTGATTTGCAACCATTAAAATTTCTTTTGATAAAATATTATTGACATCTTTTGATAAAATATTACTTAACATTATTACTTCTATGTTTACTTCATATTTTTGTTATTTTTTTATATTAATGGTATTTTAAATTTTTTTTTTAAATAACGAGCAATATTTATTTTTGTACCGATAATAATATAGAAGAAAAATATTTTTAATTGTCTGTTTTATCTGCTTTTAGCGCATGCTTAAAAGTTTTAAGTGCATGTTAATACGCGTATTTTCGATTTTTAGTGCATGAGATTCTTAGCCCTACTCATGAATATTGACGGTTGAAGAACAAAATTGCAATAAAAAATTTCCAAAATATTTTTGAACTTTATCTTAAAAATTAAAACTCCCTTTTCCCATTCCCCGGGAGAAAAGCTTCATGATTGGGCTGAATATGTATTAAATAATTTATTCCAGCAAAACATAAATTTGTTAAAAAGTTAACTGATTGAAAAAATAATCGTTATTTACGGTCTCTGGTAAATATCCAACCATCGCAGTTTTAAATATTCAACCATTTTTAAGTCTGTACTTCATTGTTTCGAGTGGAAGAGAGATTTTACAATTTTATGCCTGTACTCTATATAGTTTAGAATTTAACTATCAAATAAGTTGTATGAATTAGCACATAATAAAATTTTTTTTAAACATTAATTTTTTATTTAATGGCTGGGCTAAACTAAGAACAAAAAATTTTTGAGGTAATATTTCTATTTAGGTCCTAAAAAATATGGAAAAAACATACCTTTGATTTTTACCTGCGCTTCTTACGTTTTGCGGGCTTGTACAAAGAAAAAATTATTTTGGTCCTGTTTGGTACAAAAAATGTTTTTAATCCCTTGAAGGTTTTTCAACCCTTTAGGTAATTTTTTAAACCTTCTAAATATTATTATCATTAAAACCATAAAAAGATGCAAAAACATTAATTTGATTTTGTTCGGTTGTTTTTTCTTATAAAATAGGCCAACAAACTATTTTTTTTTTGCTTTTCTTCGGCATAAAATCAAAAATTCCACTGACTTTAATGTTGAATTTTTTTTACATTTTTTTATCATGATGGTTCATCTTTTTTTCATAGAACCAAACGATCTGATTTAAAAAAAATGTGCAAAATAAAAATTACTTTCTGACGTGTCCAATATATTGGGCAAACTGTTCAAAAATGCATCATGATGCGCCAATAATCATTAGTTTTTACGAAGAAAGTGATCGTATAGCATATAAATAGAAAGTTATGGGTTCTTGTACAAATTGTATAACCACCTCTAAAAATGCAAAGAAGCGTTGCAACAAAATAGTTGCAAACAAACAACTTTTTATGCGTACTCTAAGCTTGAATTGGCCAAATCGGATGAAAGTAACAACCATTAAAAATACAAAACTACGTTTTCAAGAAAGTGAAGCATTCATAAATCTCATACAAACAGAGCAACATGGAAATTTGTTACTGGTACAATCATAAACAAACAATGGTCTTGAAGAACAAGAACAAGTTTAGTCATTTCCGATGAGCTTTTTGGATGTTTTATCTGCAACTCCTAAACCTCGTCCGATAGGAATATTTCAATATAGTGTACAGCGAGAGTCTTATTTAGTGTCCGACCGAATATTCGGTTACGGCCAGTTTCGTCCCTTTGTGGTAAAAATTTCGAAACATTTCAGATTATATTGATTTTGGAGTCCTTACTCCAAATCTGAAAAAGTTGCAGGTCGCTCGCAATTGATTTAGAAGTTATAGGTCTCCAAAGTTGGAAAAAATAGCCTACAAATCTTGCTATTTTTCTAAATTTTTCAACAAAACTACACAATATTGGTATAATAAGAAAGGTAATTTAAGTACCTATTCAACAAGGTAGCTATTCAAATATGTAAATCCATGCCTAACTTTTAAAGATATATACATTTTTAGTGTCGTGCTTTTGTAAAAGGGAAACCACTAGTTTTCCAGACGAATTGTAAATATAAAAGGCATATCTTAAAAATGTATGAATGGATTTTCATGTTTGATACATACCTCGTTCAAGGTACCCCCCGGTACTCGCATTACCTTTCTTTTGATACCCATAACGCGGAACACTAAAAAAACAGAAAGATTTGTAGCCCATTTTGCAACTTTGGAGGCCTATAACTTTTAAACCAATTGCCAGCGGACTGAAATTTGGATTTGGATTTAGGAGGTTAAAATCCGTATAATTCATCAAAAAATATAAAAAAAAAATTGTCGCTATTCATGAATTATACCAAAATTTCTTGCAACAGTCATTTAATTCAAATATGCAAGTTTGGTTTAATAAAAATATTTACAACGCATTGTACAAAACAAAAACTATGAATTCGTCTATAATTTGATTTATCATGTTAACGCAAAACATTTTGGTTAATTTTATGAGTTCGATACTATCATTTTCGATATTATCATCTCTATTGCAATCACCATTAAAGCAAAGATTACATATTATAAGATTATATACAGGATTATATATTACATATATATACATATTCGAAGCGCCCATTTTATTTTTAAATAAATCAAAGAAACCACAATTTTTTGTCTGTTCGTCATGAATATCATTTAATTGGGTTCAAGTAGATTTGCTTACATTATTTCTTGAATATGATATCTCGTAAATGGTCGCCATTGGCCTCTACCGTTTTGCCCGTTTTGCAGCATTTTCCATGGTTTTCTTCAACATTTCGATGGGAATGGCGGTTATTTCTTGACGGATGTTGATTTTCAGCTCTTCTAGGGTCTTTGGCTTGTTGACGTAAACCTTTGATCTCAAATAACCCCACAAAAAGAAGTCTGGAGGCGTTAAATCTGGTGATCTTGGCGGCCAATCGAAATCACCATTTTTTGACATCAAACGGCCAGGGAACAATTGCTTCAAAAAATCGATTGTAGTGCGGCTTGTGTGTGGTGGCGCGCCGTCTTGTTGAAACCAGTAGTGCCTGATACGCTTTCGACGAACGATTGGCATGAAAAAATTGTTTATCATATCGCGATAACGCTCCTGATTGACAGTAACTCTGTGGCCATTATCATCTTCGAAAAAGAACGGCCCAATGAGCATTTTAGCACAAACGCCGCACCAAACAGTGACTTTTGCATCGTGAAGAGGTACCTCTTGAATCTCTTGTGGATTTTCAGTGGCATAAATACGGCAATTTTGTTTGTTTACCGTTCCGTTTAACTGAAAATGAGTTTCATCGCTCATTTTTTGAAAGCACGTTGAGTTTTCACTATTGACTTGTTTTGTTGAATGTAAATTTCAACAATTTTAGAGCGTTCGCGTGGCGTGTACTGTTCCATTGTAAACATTTGCTTGGAATGACGCTTCAAACGCGGTATGTCATTAGTCGATTTGGCATCACTGCGGAAAGTTAGTGTTGCCAGATGGGCGCTTCGAATATGGACAACCCTGTAGTGGCGGCCGTAGCCTAGTGGGTAGAGTGCGTGACCCCTAAGCTAAAGAACTGCGGTAGCCCGGGTTCAATTCCAGCTCAGACAGAAAGTTTTTTCAATTGAATTAATTTTTCTGTTCGGTCATCACCTCTATGCAGACAATGGCAAACCTCAGAGAGTAAAAATTGCCATGTAAAGCTTCTGGAGAACATAAGCCGTTCGGAGTCGGAGTCGGCATAAAACACGTAGGTCCAGTTCTCGGTCATTTGTGATCAAACATTTAATAACACGCACAACACAATTGATCAATAGAAGCTGTCAAAGTCTTTCCAAGGGCTGAAATGGACAGTTTATTTTTTTATATCATTTATTAATTTTATTTATTTATTTAATTTAATTTAACATATTAGTACAATAAGAATGAATTCTTTAAAAAGTAACAAATATTTTTCAGATCAATACGTAAGCTTTTGTCAGAGCGATGAAAAAAGCTTTCTTGAGAGAAAAGAATCCAATCCTTGCATGCACATTCTCTCTGCAATGCTCTTTCACTCTTCACTCCACAATGCTTCACAGCATAGATAACCACTGCATGGTTTTTCATAGCCAGCGAGAGTCGTGAAATTTAATAGGGGTATTCACGATTCAGTGCACATGCCTGTGCAGTTGAGGACTTGTTGACTTGAGGACTTGTGCACTTTACAAAAACAAAATGTACATACGTCAAAAATCTGCACAAGTGCTTTTCCACTATTACCTTCAACTTGAGGACTTGAGGACTTGAGCAGTTGTGCACCTGAGTGCATTGAAAAATTTTGACAGATTTAAAATGGTGATGGTGGTGTGTTCACGGAAACCTAACTGCAAAACTGCACAGGCAAGTGCACTGAATCGTGAATACCCCTAATGTTGTAGTTGTTTTTTCCGTTGTTGTTGTTGGCACCAAGCAGTTGTGATCTCTGCTTGACAGCAACAAATGTATTTGTATGTTTGCATTATTTGCATGATGATTTCCTTATTTTGTGCGAAGCAGATTTTTCTTATTCACTGCTTGCTATTAATATTTACTATTTTTGATTGACTATCAGCCAGAGCAGTAAAGTCTGCATATATATTCAGAATCTTAAGGAAAACTGAATAACGACACACAAATCAATTCAATGAATTAAAAATTTTATTTATAAACAAACAAATTCAATGTGAATTAAAAATTTTATTTATAAACAATTTTCAATTCACACTGAATTCTAAAAACTTGATTAGTAATTAATTTGAATTATTTTTTTTCGTTATTCAGAATAATTAATTATTTTTTTATTCATATGAATGCTATTTACAAAGAATGCAATTAAAAAAGAATTTCACATTTTTAATAATTAATTTTTTGAACGTTATTATTTTTTTGATTAATTTTATAGTCATTATTATTTTTTTAATTATTATTAATTTGGTTCATTATTCAAAAGTGAATACAAGATTTTTTTTTTTAATTTTATTTATTATTCAAAAGTGAATGCAAAATGAATACGAAATTTATAATGAATAAAAAATTAATAATATATAAAAAAATTTAATAGCAAACATTTTATTCATAAAATAGTAGTGAAAACAAAATTTTTTATTCATTGAATTTATTATTTAAAAGTGAATAGCAAATTAATAACAGTGGTACACAATTTGAAAAAAGTTTGCGCGACGAAAGCTACATTGCTAGTTCGATTGAGTATTTTTCTAGACAATAAAAATCATTAAGACTTTTCCAGGTTGGTTCTAATTTTATTAGAAGAATTTTTCGACTTTTTTTAGTTTTAAAGAATATTTCCCCAGCTATGATCATATAACTCGACAAGTATTCATTTATTTTACAAGTTTTATAAATATTTACAAATGAGACATTTATTTTAGCTTTTATTTATACGATTATTTGTACGATTTTTGTAGACATTTTCTGAATGCAACATTTATGAAAGAGTTTAAAATATACCGTTTATTTAACATTTACCCCATATTAAAGTGCGCAAAAATATGACTTTGATATATAATTTGGTTTTATTTTTTCTTTGTTGTTAAAAAAATATTTCAACGAAAATATTAAGGTTAAAAGTATGATTGTAGCAAGTTGGATATTTAACGTATTTCGGTTTTAGCACAAATACTCAAAATTACCTGCATCAAAGTCGACGTGGTGAGTTCGTCCTAAATAAATTCTTCAGACTTTAAAGACCCAATTATCATATATTTAACTAAAGATTTTGCTTACACACAATGTTTTAAACGTTTTAAGCTAAATTTAAAAATCCCTAACCGCAATTTTACTTTATAATAGGACTGTAAACTCTTTGAAATGAGTAAAATAGCAGAAATAACGTAAAAAAAGGTACGTCAAAAATAAATCAAAACAAAGCAACGAAATCTTCGCGATTTAATAACTAGCTGAAACACTGTGCGTTGCTGCCACGCCCCCGTTGCCAAACGCCTATAACATGCTATCAGTGAAACGGTACGAGTAAATTGTGGTCGAGTACCGAATTCCGAGGCTGTGCGGCCACCTATAACTCCAAAGCTATTCAATATCAAAAATTTCGGTTGTGTGGGAGGGGTCACGCCCCTTGCCTAACGCCCATAAAATGTTATCAGTGAAATGTGTAAATTGTAGTCGAATATCGAATTCCGAGGCTATGCGGCCTATAACTCCAAAGCAATTCGATATCGCAAATTTGGGTGGTGTAGAAGGTGCCACGCCCCCTTGCCCAACGCCCATCACATGTTATCAGGGAAACGCTACTTGTAAATTGTGGTCGAATACCGAATTCTGAGGCTTTGTGAAATATAATTATAAAGCTATCCGATATCTCATATTTGACCTGTATAGGAGGTAATTTTGAGTATTAACCATATTTTTTAAACTCTCACAAATGTAGTATTTAGAAAATTTATACAAAAATCGTTCGATCAATACAAATGATAGCTTAAATGAAAGATATAAACGGCTTATTTGCAAACATGTATAAATTTTGTAATATGAAAAAATACTTTTGAAGTTATAGGATTATAACTGGGGACATATTTTTCAAAACTTAAAAAAGTCGAAAAAATCTTTGAAAATTCTTCAATTTTTTTCGAATTGCATTCGTTCTACAATACTCATACAATTTAACACAAGGTCTATATAAATAAAACTTACTTTCTGGTTTGTTTAATTAACATTTATTCAAATCTAAATGGCTTAACGGACTTCGCTCAACGTAAGTACACATATTGTGTGCATCCTAGATTAGATTGTAACATATTTAGTTTTGACCATACTCATTATACCCATTTTCACTTACGTAAATTTTGATATTGAAAATCTTTCTTAAAAAAATTTTTTCGCAACTTAAATTTAAAATTTTTCAGTAATTTTAATACCAAAAAGATTCACATATCTTTAGAATTTCAGAAATTTTTGGTACGACTTTTTCATACAACATCGTTCCCCAAGAATGAGAAAAAACGACATGAAAATCAAAACTTTGACTTTCGATGCAAATAAATTTATATCCGTTTTTTTTAAAATATATTTAATTAAAAATTTTTTGATCAAAGTTTTAATGAAAGCACTTTACAAAAATAGTTTCAACTGTAGCGTTAAGGCCAGTGAATATATTCTTTAACTTTTTTTTCAAAAACTTTCAAAAATATTGAATTTGTACTCAAAAAATGACTCAAAAAATGTTTTTGTTGTTTAAATAAGAAATATCGAAAATTGCATTTCTGAATACTTTTCATATAGTAAAGCATGAATTTGCAATAATATAATAAAACTATATGAAAGTAGTTAAATAAAAAATTTTTCCGCAAAAAACAACTTTAAAAAAGTTGCTTACAACATTATTCGCGGCTAAGCTTCAACTGATGGAATCGCCCTTACAATAATATAACACTAAAAATATCATGTGGCAAAACGGCAAAAAAAAAAACAAGTCAACACACAAAATATACATAGGTTATGTCATCTTTATGATATTATATTCTTGAAGTTATGCAACGAAAAGATAAGAGATAATGCAAAAAAACATAATAACTTCAAATTATATAATGTTCGTAGAGTAGTTTAGTAAAAAAATTGCCTACAAATCTTTACATATCATTTCTATTACTTTTCATATTATGCTCACATTTGCTCACATTGTCGCTTACTTATTCTCTCGCTCTCAAAAGCTTTAAATCGTTCACTCGCTGACTCTCATAAAGCTTTAATGTGGATTTATAATAAATCCACATCCAAATTTTACTGTGTCACTTGCTTTTATGGCGGTGGCACATCTTAATATTATATGATCTGTAATTAAAGTTTTATAGGTACTTAAGCCAAAAATAGATAATTAAACTTCCGAACGAATTCTGTGTGTGTGTGGAATAAAGGAAAAGAAAACGAAATACATACTTTTATAATACTAAACCTTTAAGACAAACAGAAATACTTTGCTTTGTAGTTCTAAAAAAATGTACATTGTAGGTGCATACTATTTTGAGTGTGTACTAAAAAATAAAATAAAAAATTATCTCATTTATTATTTTAGTAACTTCAATTAATTATTATAAATTTCAATATTCAAATAATACTTGTTTTGTACTAGTAGTACTTTTGTTTTCTTTTAATAAAAAAAATCATTTGTAAAAACTTAAATTTTCATATTAATAACCAGTTTCGGTTTCGGCCGAATATTATAAAATGACCGAATATTCGGTTTCCAGTTTCGGTCGGACAACTAGTCTTATCGCTATAAACGTAGTTTTATATCGAACACGAGAGGTCACTGCAGTACAAATTTCTCAAAAAAACGAACATTATTTATGAAATTATTGTTAATGGCCTCAAATCTATTTTGATTTTGTACTTTTCAAACTTTATACAATAATATAAATGTATTTTTTTTTTCATATTTGCACCTAATTTATTTGTTACAAAAAACTCATGTTTTAATGGCGTTCGACGAGTAAAGCGAGTTAAAAAAATGTTAAGAACTATTTAAAAGTGTGTAACATCCGAACAAATAAATTGTTAAAGGTAACTTTAATAATACGAACTTTGAGATGAAGTGGGGCTATTTTTGAATAGTATTTAATTTTAATTTCTTTAGATTTTCTAGGTGCGGTCGACCAGTTCGACGAATTAATGTAAGCTCAGTTTGTTAGTCTAATTAATTTCTAAATTAATTTCTTTGTAACGTCCAAATGCACAAACAAAAATTAGAAATGTGGTTAAAATTAAATGGCATGTTGTTTTCCATGTCCATGAGTTTTATGTAAAACGGGTCAATGCTTTTCTGAGTTAGTTCCTTTGCGTCTTACGTCGTTAGCAATTTATCGAAATTTTAGTTGTTAGTTTATTTAAGTATAATTTGTAATTAACAACAACTGGCAGAATGAACATTTATATTTTACGAAATTTTGTTTCTATCCAATGAACGTCCATCCCATTATCAATGATTTACATTTGGCTCCTTCTTTATACGCTTCAGCAGTATTTATTCAATCTAGTGTTCATAGCCACCGGGCAATGCGTTGACATGTGGGTTGTGGAATAAACTCTTTGTACCATCGCCCCATGGAAAACGTTTCTCGCGTCTACACAGATAATCGTATTTGATAAATTCCGGACGGGGATGATCGTGCTCTTCCTGATGTTTCAAATAGGCGTTCAACATGCACAAAGCAACAGCTGGGACTGCAACGAATAACGACAAACGTTTCCACAATATGAATCCACCTAAAAAATAAATAAATCACATAATTGTCTCAGCTCATATCGATGTGTGAGCAAAATTTTCCAGCAGCTCTACCAAACATTACATAACCTCCTTAACCTTAACATTTATGGATTTTCTTGCAAAAGGCTGCAATATTTTTATTTACCAGAGTGTTCGCCAGCGGAGGCAGCTGTTCCAGGAGATCTTTTCAAAGCTTCGGTAGCTATTTTACGACGAATTGCATGCGAAAGTATTGCAGACATCTTTGCTTCAATTTCGTTGAATAAAAATTTATGAATATTCTCTGAAAAATACGATCTAGAAATTTGACGTTTGTTAATTAAAATGACAGTAAAAACTTGTGTTGCTTTAAAGTGTTCGCAGCGCTAAAATTAACTTGGTTGTGATGTTTATTTCAAATTTACACTTGGTGGTTCTTGTCTCGCACTCAATTACGATATTTTTAAGACTGCAGCAATTGGTGCTTACCTGTGCTTAGAATGCATCACGTATGATTCTTTTACATTGGGCAAGAATAAAGGTGCTAAGAAAGTACAAGATACCCACTAGTCCCAGAACTGTTTAAAGGCTAAATCAAAAAGCTTTCTAGTCCAAAAAGAATTAGCACCGCCAATAGCCTTGCAACCCTATGAAATGAACATAATGACAATAACCAACACGTAGCGAACACAGCAATGTTTGATGTCCCCGTGATGCACTCATTTTCTTCATTTTTTGACACTGGAAGATCACACAGCAACCAGAGTTGATTCCGACACTGGAAGATCACACAGCAACCCGGTCTCTTCTCAATTTTTTTTCGACCCTGGAAGATCACATAGCAACCAGAGATGATTCCGACACTAGAAGATCACACAGTAACCAGGTCACTTATCAATTTTTTGTTTTTTCGACACTGGAAGATCACACAGCAACCAGGTCTCTTTTCAATTTATGTTTTTCAAATCAAGACAAATCATACATAGTTATACAAGATACATAAATAATAAAAACTTCGCTTTCAGTTATCTAATAACTATTTAAATCCACAATTTATTAAAACTCTCTAATCTCTAAATGTTCAAGAAGTTCCAATCACAAAACAAATAATCAGAAACAAGTTGAAAAAATTAAGTCTAGTAGCACAAAAGTTAATACAAAAGATCAATTAAAAATTATATTATGTGACTCATTATTCAGTATCTTCCCCCTCATCTTTAATCTAATTTATTATCTGATAGTGAACACTATGGCGTAAGCTTGTCAGCTGCATATACCAATTGAAGGCAACTTCAATAATAATTCAAGAAAATTTATTTTGTTAACCAAAAACTCACATTTATTTAATTTAAAAGTAAGTTTAATTTGTTTGTAAATTTCAAGCAAATTTTCAAATGTTTAATGTAAATTGTCCATATATGCATCTTTTTATATTGGTAATGGCCAAGGGCGTAAGAAATTTAGGGAGGGGCGAAGACCTTATAAAAATTTGTTTACCATATCTTTCATTCATGAATTTTACGAGTCAATAAAAATAGTTCAAAATGAATGTAAGGTGTCTTATTACCTGATTTTTTTTATATATAATCGACTCGAATACTATGTTCACACTTAGGCCGAAAAGTCGCTTTTCCGACATTAATGGCTTTTCAGCTGAAAAGCTGCATGATATTAAGTTCTTCGCCATAGAAAAAATGTCAAATGAAAAGCTGCTAATTGTTTGCTTTTCAACAAATCACTCTGAAAAGCTAAAAAGCAACCCTGGTTATGGTTGTTGAACAGACTGTTCCTTGAGGTAAAGTCATAGGCCCATTATCATAGTCAAAATAAAGTAAACTTTAAATTTAGTGCAAGCTTTTTGACAACATATTATATTGAAAAACTGTCAAAAATGCTTATACTAAATTTAAAGTCGACTTTATTTTGACTATGATAATGGGCCATAATCTATTACTAAAATCCAAGATGTCGCTGGTATTTGACATTTCATCTGTCTGTTGATATTAGCCGCATTCAGCGTAGTCAACAGCTGACCACTATTGTGTTAAGATTCGATGAATGGTAAAACTATAAGAGCGATCATTAAATCTGATCACGTAGCGGGCACCTTTTAAGCGAGTGTAACAATTATATGTTACATGAAAAAAATGTTAATGTTCAACGGGTAAAATTTTGCAGTTTCTTTCTTTTATAAATTACTTGATTATAAATTACTAAAAATTGTAACCTTGTAAAATCTTGAAAATGACACAATTTAATTAAAAACTAAAAATTTTTATCTACTTCATGTCAATATCTAAGCTTTTAACTTCCCTTTTGAACAGTATACAATATTTTACAAAATCATACAATATCGCTTTAAAAATACTGATTTGCTTTTAACTTTTTCAGATCTAGATTTAAAGAACAAGAAAGGTAAAACAACACAATAAAAAAATATGACACATAGAAACTATTAAAACCGCCCTCGATTAAAGAATATCAGATTTAGGATGAAAATTTCCCCCTCCTTTTCCCTTGCCAAGGACCTTGGTAGTGGCCGCTTGGTATTGACAAAAGCAGTGAGAGGACGTGAATCTTGAGAGGATGCGATGGGTATTTGGTGATATCCATTCATTAAATCTAGCATCATAAAAAGTTTACTATTATTGTCGTTGCACGATGGCAACTCCAACAACGTAACATGCAACTCTGCAAATTAGCACGCACTTCAATTTCGCCATCGCCATTTTAATAGTATTAGAAGAACCGGCGACAAGCAAACACCAATTTAAAAACTCTTTCTCATCGTTAATTAATTGTCTTTCAATAAATAAATATATTTAAAATAAATTCACAACAATATATCTTATTATTTACTGACGCCGCAACATTGTTTTTTAAATTGTTTGCTTTGTCATTGTCTGCTGTAGCGAAATAAGTCAACAATTAAACAATTGTCAAGTGCACAAAGTTTGCTTCCGCCATTTTGAATATATTTCAGCCTTAAAAAAGAGGGGAAATATATCAACGCAGTTGCCAGTCACGTAGCCATTTTCTTATAGAATATTCCAGAATTCTTGCAATATAAATTGCATCATCATTTCGAAAAATTGAAGCTATTAACATTACATGCTAACAAGAAGTGGAAGTAAAAGAAATCAAAGCATGTCCACTGGGGATCAAGATGCAGCTGGCGAAATTAACGATCAGCAACCTCCGCGTGCGCCAATCACCACTGAAGAACTCTCGGCGTTCTTAACTGGAGTAACAGCGTTGCGGGAAACAGTTGAGCAACTTCGATTGGAAACGGCTCGAGGCCAAGAACAAGTGCGCCAACTTCGAAGCCGTGTCGAAGCCGACACTGCTACCAAAAATACCACCACAAGTTTTGAAGCCACTAGCGGAGGATCCAGTACTCCAGCTTCAACTGCCAACAATATTTTAAATAACACTAGCCTGGCCAATAGAGCAACAGGCGCTGTTAATAGCGAACAATTTATATCCAACGAGATGACAACACATTTTTCAATGCCGCCGCCACCAACAACCGCCTCATCATCGCCTTTCTATCACCAACCATTGCCGTCGCTACCATCCAACAATAGAGCAACCTTTTCAAATTCTGACGATTTTACCGGGAAATTGTACCCACTACCACCATTCAATGGTAATGCCGAGGACTGGCCACTTTTTATTGCAAATTATAAGGACACCACTGAAGAATTTCGCTACAACAACAGGCAAAATTTAATGCGTCTGCATACCGCTCTGCAGGGTGAAGCAAGACAAGCCGTATCTTCAATGCTAATTTTTCCTGACGAAGTACCTAAAATTATTGCCGAATTGGAATTTATTTTCGGCAGATCAGATTTGCTCATTAAAAGCCAAATAGATAAAGTTCAACAATTTCCTATAATATATGAAAATCGCCTTGAAAATGTGATCGCCTTTTCTAACCGTGTGCGTAACATAGTTGCCTTTTTTAAGTCGGCGCAATGCGAACATCATCTTATAAATCCTACGCTTCTTGAACAACTCGTCATAAAACTGCCGCCTTCTAAGCAATATGAGTGGAGTCGAACTGCAGCAGGTGCTGAGTCTTTTCCAACAGTGGAAACCTTTTCAAATTGGCTAAGTGAGTTGGCAAGGGTCGTGGCTCATATGCCTTCTATGCATCGTGTTAACACAACCACACCAACTTATCCACATTTTCGTTTACGTAGCCCGTCTAACACACAGCCGACTATGCCACCACGCAACAATGTAAACATGCAGCCAGCCATAAGGGGTCAAAATGTAAATCGACAACCATCAGCGTTTTACAGTGGTCGTGTTTTACATAACTATCATAATGAAGATATCAATCCGAAACAAAGATGTATTCAATGTTATGGCAATCATACACTGGGTGAGTGTGAAATTTTTAACGCATTTGAAATAAGTAAAAAATGGGAGCAAGTAAAGCGTTATGGCCTATGTTTTGCTTGTCTTGAAAAGGGTCACAACATAAACAATTGTGACAAGAAAGCTTACTGCGGTATAAATGGGTGCACCCGCATGCATAATCAAGTATTACATGAAATTGATGAGCCAAATAGAATATTTAATTGCCGCCATAGCTATAAATCGCACCTTTATAAAGTTTTCCCTTTAATATTAACTGGACCACTTGGTAGCTTAGAGGCCTATGCCATGATGGATGAGGGATCGTCGGTATCTCTGATAGAAGAGAACGTTGCAGACAAATTAGGGCTGAAGGGACAAAAAACGCCGCTAACTCTTCAATGGTATGACGACAAAAAGGTGACAGAAATGTCCAAAAAGGTAACGATAACTGTCAGTAGTCTAGATGATAGCAAAGTCTGTTTTGATTTAAAGAACATACACACCGTAAAGAATTTGAATTTACCAGTGCAATCGTTTTCCAAGGAGAGTTTTAGCCATCTCATTAATTTGCCAGTAAAAAACTATACAGATGCCAAACCAGTTTTGCTAATTGGATTAGATAATTGTTTTTTAGGTGCAACTGAAAAAGTGGTAGAGGCCGGACGTCATGAGCCGATTGCTGCAGCTACAAAAATAGGTTGGGTAGTTTATGGCCCATTTTACGCCGATTCACCTTCAAAACCCAGCGTATTTCACGTACAAGAAACGTCTTTAAAGGTATTAGACAAATTAGTGCAGGAGTACTTTGAAATAGAAAATTTTGGCGTAAGAAGCACCTCTGTTATAGAAAGTGAAGAAAATATAAGAGCTAGAGCTATTTTAACAAATACAACAAGGTACATTGGTAAACGTTTTGAAACCGGCTTAATCTGGAAAGAAGACAACACAGTGCTACCATCGAGCCTATCAATGGCCAAAGCTCGTTTATTGAATGTGGAAAGAAGAATGAGCCGTGATTCAGTGTATGCCGAAAGATATATCAAGGAAATAGAAAAATATATAAAAAGTGGATATGCAGAACTAATTCCGTCAAACCATATCAATAGATCCAACTCAACCGTATGGTATCTTCCACATTTTGGTGTAACTAATCCCAACAAACCGGAAAAGCTGAGAGTAGTCTTTGATGCAGCCGCTGCTGTGGGAAAAATATCACTCAACTCAGCTTTATTGAAAGGACCGGAGCATTCCAAGCCCTTACTTACCATTTTACATAAATTTCGTCAAGGTATAATTGCAGTTGCGGCCGACATTAAAGAAATGTTTCTGCAGGTACAAATCAGAGCATCGGACCAGGACGCACAAAGATTTTTGTGGAGAGATGGCGACACATCGAGTCCTATAAGAGTGTACGCCATGAAATCAATGATATTCGGAGCTAGTTGCTCACCTTGTTCAGCTGAATATGTTAAAAATATTAATGCCATTCAGTTCCAAAGCAACATGCCAAAGGGTGCAAAGATAATCACAGAAAATATGTACGTAGATGATCTGGTCGTAAGTTTTGATAGCAAAGACGAGGCGTATCAATCAACAAGCGAAGCTGTTATTATAAATGCAAGAGCTGGTTTTGAGCTGCGCAGTTTTATTTCAAACAGCAAAGAGATTCAAAGCAAACTTAACAGTCAAAACGAGATATCCAATAACGTGTTGAACATGGAACGACAAGCCAGCACTGAAAAAATTTTAGGTATGTTTTGGAATGCAGAAAATGACACCTTTGAGTTTCATTTCCAATTTTTTAAAATACCAAGAGATGTCCTGGATGGTAAACGAGCACCAACAAAACGTGAAATGTTAGCTACAGCAATGTCTATTTTTGATCCGTTTGGCCTTTTGGCCCATGTAATGATATACATAAAAATTTTGCTGCAAGCCACATGGAAAGAACAAGTGATGTGGGATGATCCATTACCTCAAAATCTTACTGAACAGTGGTATCTCTGGTGGAATGAATTCCATCTGATTTCACAATTTCGTATCCAGCGTTGCTATTCACCTCACTTAACGGCAGCCGATGAAGTTCAGTTGCATATTTTTGCAGACGCTAGTTCGAGCGCATATGCTGCTGTCGCATATTTTGTTATAAAAAAGAAGGATTGGCGAGATATTGCATTTGTAGTCGCCAAAACTCGATGTGCCCCGCCAAAAGGAATGTCCATTCCACGTTTGGAACTTCAAGCCGCAGTGTTAGCCAGCCGTCTCAAAACATACACTGAAGAAAGTCATGATATTAAAATAAACAACACTATTTTTTGGACTGATTCGAAGACAACACTTCACTGGATTCGGTCAACAAAGAGGCAGTATAAACAATTCGTCCAATTTAGAATCTCTGAAATACTTGCTGTTTCAATTCCTGAGCAATGGCGTTGGTTGCCAACAGCACTTAATGTCGCGGATGATGCAACAAGAGCTAAGCCACCGTCATCGTATAAGTTTCCATCGAGATGGATGTCGGGTCCAGATTTCTTACGCCTAGATGAAAACTACTGGCCTCAAGAACCTCAAGATATGTCATCAGAACAATGTGCCGCAGAAGATCTTTCTACTGATGCATTCATACTCTGCTTGAGGAATTTCGTCAATCGACGCGGTGTGCCAATCCGTATCAGAAGCGACAACGGCACCAATTTTATTGGTGCACAACGAGAATTGAAGATCGAAAACCGCCTTTTCGACTTTGAAGAAATTAGCAGAGAACTTTCAAAAAATAACATCGATTGGGTTTTCAATTGTCCGTCTAACCCGAATGCCGGAGGCTGCTGGGAGAGGCTTATTCAATGTGTCAAACGCCTACTAGCACGATGTCTACACACTGAAGCGCCACGATTAGAAACTTTCAGAAGTGCTTTAATCGAAGCGGAAAACATTGTAAATAGTCGACCTTTGACCGATTTACCGATTGAGCCAAATCAGGAGGAACCATTGACGCCGAATCATTTTTTGATGGGATGTCTTAATTCCACACAAACACCACATCCTGAAGAAACAAAATTATGTGTACGCAAACAATGGAGAATTGCTCAAAATCTCAAAGACCGAATATGGAAAAGATGGACAGTCGAATATTTGCCGCAACTACTTCAACGACCAAAGTGGAAAGAAAAAGTAACGCCACTTCAGCCAGGACAACTAGTTATCGTCTGTGATCCTAGTCAGCCGAGAAGTCAATGGAAAAAAGGCAGAATTCTTAAAGTATTTCCTGCAAAAGATGGGCAAGTTAGGAGTGCAGAACTGCAAACTTCACATGGAATTATAAGACGTCCAGCGTCGAAGCTAGCCGCTCTTTTGTTTGTAAATCCTTGCCAAGATTTACCAGGGGGTGGAATGTCGTTGCACGATGGCAACTCCAACAACGTAACATGCAACTCTGCAAATTAGCACGCACTTCAATTTCGCCATCGCCATTTTAATAGTATTAGAAGAACCGGCGACAAGCAAACACCAATTTAAAAACTCTTTCTCATCGTTAATTAATTGTCTTTCAATAAATAAATATATTTAAAATAAATTCACAACAATATATCTTATTATTTACTGACGCCGCAACAATTATGCATTTTATTGATTGCCTCCTCTTATATATTAGTCATTAGAAATACTTCTCGCACTGTTTATTTATATAAATCGTGATAACCGACCAACATTCAAAAGTTGTCATAATTTTTTGGAAGCAACATAGTGCGACTAGCATATGGAGAAGCTGAATTCTCAATAATATAATTTTTTCAATAAATCCGTCACTATTTCAGTCAATTTTCATGTTAACGATAAGGTACCCGAAAAAAATTGTAATTTACAATTTGTATTTTTTTCCTAATTTCAATTTCAATTAAATTGAAGATATTTACCAATATCTCAGCAAAATAATCGGTGGAGAAGTTTATAGTTTTGAAACACTGTTTCTTTTCCATTTCTAAACGATTTGATTTAACAAATTACAGGGATTTAATTATGTATATAGTTGTTAATTTTATTTCCCGAAGCACTTTGAGAATTTAGACAGTCAGATAAGTCAACACTTTTAGTCTCAAAATTTGATAACTTCGCACTTCGCATTTTGCACTCTATTGCCGGACACCCTGTATATTTAGTGTATCCCACGAATCTTTGTGGGAAATTGATGTTCGTTTAACCAAACCAGGTTTCTGTAAGCTGGCACCATCGCAATTTAGTTATGTTAATCGCGACGAATTCAACTGTCATTGAAGTCGATGAATTCTTTGGTTTTGTGTAGTGTTTTGATATTTTCTTATCTTTTGCATTATTTTAACATTTTTCTGTGATTTTATCAAGATGCACTTTGAAATGCGGTGAATTAAAATGCAGTTTATTACTAAAACTTCTAATCTTACGACAACGCACACAAGGCGATTGTTGCTCTGAATGCATGGAAAATATGCATTGTATAGAATAAAAATACTCAAGTTCCACCAAAAGTTTATTTATAACGCTTCTAAACATAGATAGCTATGCAAGAAAACAACGGTGTTCCACACAACGCAACTATTTCTACCAGCACTCCCGCTACAGGAGCAAGAAGCAAGAAATATGGTGACAAACGCAATTGGTTCCATTCCTTAACAAGACGCAGAAAAACGTCACTGTCCGAATCCTCGCTAGAAACGACAGCAGAAGAGCTGCGACTACCAACGCAACATCAAAATTTAAACAACAACAATAATGATGATGCCACACGCACCGGTACAGCGCTCGATTCAGCATCACAATCAGCTAGCGATGAGTCAAGTCGCAGTAGACACAAAGCGGAGAAGAGTGCGTTCCAGCGCTTCAAACAGAAGATGAGTTTACATATGCTCTCATTGCGCCGCCGAAAACGACGCGAAGCAGAAAGCGGAGCAACCACAGATGCATCTGCTGAGTTTGTAACAAGTTCTCCAACACGTGACCCCCAACAGCTGCCGTTGACGCAGCCTAATTTAAACAACAGCAATCCAGTCTGTCCCGATGGGCACGAACCAGTACCGTTTACACTGCATTATAAACGCTTTGTTGCAAAAAAGTGGCTGGAACGTGATGCCGAGCCAAATCAAATTATGTACAAGGCCTCATCAGAGATGCTGGGGTATGTATTTAATTAATTTTTGTAATAAATGTACTTATACAGCTGTTGCTTGCAGGCAAGTTTGGTACTGGGGCGAAATCTCCAGGCGTGATGCCCAAAAGCAATTGACCGATAAACCGACTGGCTCATTTCTAGTGCGTGATTCGGAAACCAGCGGCTCACAATTTACTCTTAGCTTTCGCATAGTGAATGTAACGCTGCACTATCGGCTGGAATATCGTGATAATTATTGGCACTTCGAAGAACTGCAATACGAGTCTATTGTTGAGATGATTGAAGATATACTTTTCCGCTGCACAAATGACAATTTTGTATGTTTCGTGCGTGTACCCAACGAGATGCAGCCACCATTTCCGGTTATCTTGAAATATCCACTTAGTCGATACTTAAAGATGCCACAATTGCAAGATTTGTGTCGTCGCGTTGTACAGCGGCACAACGCAATGGAAGAGATTCCCAAACTGCCAATACCGCCGAAACTACAAGAATATTTAAGTGAGCAAAGAGAATTGGTATTTTAGTATTAGAACTGAAGAGCATGAAACGAACCAACTATGAAAAGTTTGTTTTTGTCTCAAGCTTACAATATAACATGAATCATTTAAGCAAAGGAGTGAATAGAAACTTTGTTGTAATGAGTTATTGCAAGATTATATCATTCAAGTAAATAATCTCTATAAAAATAATATTTCGAAAAATCAACAACATTTTTGTTGTTATATTCCTTTTGTGTTCACTACTATCGATATCAATAACAGTCATTAGAATCTACTTTGAGTGGAAATTTTTTAAACTACTCGATGTTGATGGCGCACTTGAAGGCAAGAGTTAAGAAACATCAATGAACATGAGATCTTTTGTTGAACTTTTGTACATCACTTGTATAAGTATAGTTATTGTTTTAAAAGTTGAAATTGTTCTAAAAAATTAAAAAAAAAAAAAAAAATTACTAAATAGCTGTATAAAAAATGTTAAATGTTTTTGCACTCAACTGCCTAACATATATATATATATATATATTTGTATATGTATGTGTAAAAGGTACATCACAAAACATCAAAAGCGTTATAAAATTACATACTTTTCTTCGATACATAATCAAAGCAAGTTGTTAGGATTAAAAAAAAACAATTAAATTATTTAATTTCATGATTTGTTACTTTGCACAAAAATGGTTGCTAATGAATCGGTGGTAACTAAAACGTAAAATAGATTCATTGCTTGCATAAATGCAAAAGCCAAAGATTTCATTTGCATTCTTTTATTTTAACACTTTTCATTTCTTCCAAATCTCTTTTTTATGATCATATTTATTATAGAAAAATATTAAAATAACAGGTTTTTAGTATATTAAAGATCATGTTTAGGCAGTGATTGAAAAAAGGCGGGAGAAAATAATTCAATTCAATTTTCAAACATAGAAATGTGCTACCTGTAAAAAAACTCAAGGTTGATTTCGAAACTTCCACGAGATAAAGAAGCAAAACTGCAAGATCTATTCATAAACCGTCATGACCACTGTTTGAAAATAAATTAAATTAAATTGTTTAAATATTTTAACGTAATACTTTATATAAAAACAATTCACATCACAAAAAGTTCAATAAATTTAAAATAATATTATTAGCGTTAAATAATTAGAATATTATTTAAGCAAACATCAAAAGTTAAGTGATTTAAATGAACTTATTACAACTTTCCTATCAGTTACAACTATTTTTGTATTAAACTTATTGTATTAAAATAAAAAAATATCTTTTATTAAAAAAATTTAAGTAATTTTTCTTGTAGACATTGGAAAATAAACTATGCATCTACGAGGATTGTCAAAAAGTCCTTAAAAAAAAGATAAGACAACCATATATTTTGTGGGAATGTGTTTTTTACAGCAGAAACTTTTTTAACTCTACGAGTGCCGTTTCAAAGCATTCTCATAATAACGAAACGAATGCTAGCAACTACATTAATGGAACGAATAGAGTGAGAGCGCAAACAAAGCGCTTAGAATGGAATGGAATGTGGCAGTTGTGAACATTGAATACTCTCAAAGGAATACTCGCAATTTGAGAGTATTCGTTTGAGAGTACTTCCGAATGACTGACTAAGCTTGGGTAGGAAAAGCTGAAGCGTATTAGGACTTTTAAGAACCAGATATCTGCAATCAGGTCGCTGATTTCGAATCTGAAATTAGAATTTTAAAATGCAAGATGGTGAATAGGGTTGCCACTTCATTTTTTTTATTTTTACGAATTCGGGGCTGGCAAAAAAAAAAGGTACACTAAGAATTGGTCGCCGAATCCGAATCCTAATCCGTGGTCAGAATTTCAAAATTATGAAATTTTGAAAAAGCAGGGTTGCCACCTAATATTATTTATTTTAAAGAGTTTTAAACATAATTTATCAGTGTTAGGAGGTCGCTGATTTCGAATCTGAAGTCAGAATTTTAAAATGCAAGATGGTGGATAGGGTTGCCACTTCATTTTTTTTATTTTTACGAATTCGGGGCTGGCAAAAACAAGTACGCTAAGAATTGGTCGCTGAATCCGAATCCGTGGTCAGAATTTCAAAATTATGTAATTTTGAAAAAGCAGGGTTGCCACCTAATATTAATTATTTTAAAGAGTTTTAAACATCATTTATCAGTATTAGGAGGTTGCTGATTTCGAATCTGAAGTCAGAATTTTAAAATGTAAGATGGTGGATAGGGTTGCCACTTCATTTTTTTTTATATTTACGAATTCGGGGCTGGCAAAAAAAGTACACTAAGAATTGGTCGCTGAATCCGAATCCGTGTTCAGAATTTCAAAATTATGTAATTTGGAAAAAGCAGGGTTGCCACCTAATATTAATTATTTTAAAGAGTTTAAACATCATTTATCAGTGTTAGGAGGTCGCTGATTTCGAATCTGAAGTCAGAATTTTAAAATGCAAGATGGTGGATAGGGTTGCCACTTCATTTTTTTATTTTTACGAATTCGGGGCTGGCAAAAAAAAGTACGCTAAGAATTGGTCGCTGAATCCGAATCCGTGGTCAGAATTTTAAAATTATGTTATTTTGAAAAAGCAGGGTTGCCACCTAATATTAATTATTTTAAAGAGTTTTAAAAATCATTTATCAGTGTTAGGAGGTCGCTGATTTCAAATCTGAAGTCAGAATTTTAAAATGCAAGATGGTGGATAGGGTTGCCACTTCATTTTTTTATATTTTTACGAATTCGGGGCTGGCAAAAAAAAGTACACTAAGAATAGGTCGCTGAATCCGAATCCGTGGTCAGAATTTCAAAATTATGTAATTTTGAAAAAGCAGGGCTGCCACCTAATATTAATTATTTTAAAGAGTTTTAAACATCATTTATCAGTGTTAGGAGGTCGCTGATTTCGAATCTGAAGTCAGAATTTTAAAATGCAGATGTTTCCAGGTGTTCCCGCAAAAATAACTAACAAAAAGCAAATATGTTTCTCGCCAAGTAAGGAAATTGAGCAGTTGTGCACTTGTGCGCATTGAAAATTGTGACACTTTGAAAAACGTGGTAGTGGTGTGCTCACGAAAATCTAACTGTACAAGTCCTCAGCTCCACAGACAATTGCACTGAATCGTGAATACCCCTATAATTTTATCAGAGTTTATTCTCCATTAAAATCTTGAAATGAAGTCTAAGGTGCATGTCACACTTAGCGGACATGGACAAATTTGTTGTTGTTTTCACGGGTAAAAGAAGCTCTCTCAATTAGGTGCATGTCACACGTAGCCGACACGGACAAATTTGTTGTTGTTTTCGCGGGTATAAGAAAAAACTGGAAATTGAGAGAGCTCTAAAAATTTCCAGGCAACCGACAAAAATGTTCACGGCCCAAAGCTGAAAACAATTTGGACAACGGTTGCATTTTCTTGATGTTTTACGTTTAGTAGTAATAAAACTACACTGCAGCAGGAAATGTGCTATTTGATTTCATCAGTAATGCGATGTTTGTTGTTTAGTATTGATTTTTACGCTGCTAGTGCTATACATGGCTTGATAGGTATTTATTTATAAAAATAAGAAGAATACTCGACGAACATGCAAAATGATGTGAAGAGAATTCTTACCATACATATTTATATTCCCGGCTAGCTGCAGCAAATGGATTCAACTGAACAGCTGAATATTATTAGTGATTATTGTGAATGGAATATTAATGACTTAATATATTGTTTTTTTAGTGATTGTGTATTTTTATAATTTAAAATGTGAACGTAAAATGTGTATATGATGTTATTTATAAAAATATATGCATATATTTAACTATATTTTCCATTTATAAACTATTCCACTGTATATATGAAAGTAACACGTCATTGTATATAGTATTTTTAGTGCTTGTATGTACAGCTGCCGTTGTCTCTTTCACCCTTAAACAATCGTAAAGAGAAAATGCGAGCAGTAGTAAATTATTCTGTAATAATATTGAGCCAAGTGGCAGTCGATTTATTAATTTACTGATAGTATAACAGATCAAGCTAGTCATACATTACAGCCGCGTAGTTAACAAATAAACTGTTTATATATACATATATCTTGTAATATCGTTTAAATCGTTAAAATCTACAATATTCTTAGAGAAAAGCTTATGGCTATTAATTGCAGTAGAAATATTACTGAAATGTTCATAAATTAATTTCAAAGCCAACCGGCTTTATGAGATATTCTTAAAAAAATTTTAAATGCTTTATCATCAGTGCATCTTAGCTCCTTTGATAAATTTATCATTATTTTCTTATGTCTGCCAATTCTCCATGGCTTAATCCATCAGGATCTTTTTTCACTTTTTTAACTCCATCCAGAGTTTCATCAACTCAACAATTGTTTTTACTGTGACCATATCGTTATCATCTAAATATGTGGATACACTTCCTGCATACATATTGGCCAATGTATTTAATTTTAACCCCAGGAGATCAGAATTTAACCCATCAATTTTAAATGCCTATAGAGGGTAGCCGTTTTATTGAATCGATTGCATAAAGGAACATTGCCTGCACGAAATGGTAGCAAAAACGTAGTAAATTTAGCTTCCGCCATTATCGATCAGAAAACTATGTGTAGCATGCCGTTGACAAAACAATGAGAGAGGAAAAAAGTGGAAAAATTCCAATGTTTGACTCACAAGCAGACAACGTGTGACATGCCCCTTAACAGTTTTTTATTTAAGATGCGAAAACAATAATAAATTTGTACGTGTCCGCTAAATGTGACATGCCCCAATGAATCAAATTACTTTTGTGCATCCCCGCACAAATAGGGGTTTCGGACTACCCTACATGTAGGATGAACATGTAGGATGAACATGTAGGACGGTAGAATAATAGGAAAGTCTGTTCGAGCTTTCGGACTATCTTACATGTCGGATGGAATACATTCTTTTTCAGCTTTCAAGAAGATAGCATCGTGTAATGGCAAAACAACTTCTTGCTTGTTTATAATTTATGAAGTTTACTTCTATAAAGTTTAATGAACTCCATTAAAAAAACAGTATGCGAACCATCTGCCATTTTTATATATTACACTTTGAATTCTGTTTATGTTTTGCTTAATATGTTCACTCCACGACATTTTTTTTTTTTAGAATGAGAAAATGCATAAAGTCGATTGAGCGTGCGTTCGCACAAACTGCATGTAGGATGGGCCGGCACAAAAAATCAAAAGTTTTAAATTTCCATCCTACTTGTAGGACGGTCTGCACTATTTGCATTTCCATCTACATTTCCATCCGACCTGTCAAATCCGTCCTACATGTTGGATAGTCCGAAACCCCCTAATAGGGATGTTCACATTTCAAATCGCTCATTAAATCGAGCATCAAATGATTTGACCAACAGAATTTGTATGGATTTGAAGGCGATTTGACGAGTGTGAACATTCATCAAATAGCTGGTCAAATCGTTTGATGAAAATCAAAAATTTTTGATTTTTCTGCTGATTTGACCAGTGTGAACACTCGTCATATTGTATTGTATGATTTTGTTAGTTCTTGCGACAAAAGTAAGCGATGTTCCGATGTGTCGGTGTCGGTGATCATAAAAACAAAATTTTTCGGTAAAATAAAATTTGACGAAAAATTTTATGAGTGAATACTTTTATGGTCAAACGATATGACAAATGATTTGATGAGCAGTTTGAAATGTGAACAGCCCCAATAGCTAAAAAAAATAAATCGATAATTTGTTAGCGTATATTACGCCTAGACCGCCTAAGCTGAGGAAAAATTTATCTCAAAAATGTTCGTTAAAAATCTTTGTTCGGAGCAGAGCTGGGTGATAAGGATTTCGATTATCACAAGATTACGATTGCAGTAATCTTAAAAAAAAAATTAAACTGCAATTAAAGTAATCGTCCATCGAACCATTTTAGATTACGATTACAGCAATCGTAATTTCGAACAAATTTAAATTGCGATTACTGCAATCGTAATCTAAATTTATTATTTGGAGGATTACGCTAATTGTAATCTTGTGTTTTCTTTCATAAGGGTTACAGTAATCGATAACCACCAGCCACTTTAATGTTTTCTGGTCTTTGCTACGTTGTAAGAATTTGCATTTTGTTAATATTGGCTGTTAATTTACAGAACTAAATTTTTTGCAACTGTTGGGTAAAAATCTTGTGAATGGCAAGTAATAGTTTCCGCTATTCACAACACAAAATTAGGTGAAAAGTACAATTTATAAACAAGGTAATTAATTACCATTTTTAAAAGACTTAGATTACGATTGCAGTAATCGTAATTTCGACTTTTTAAAAATTAAAGTAATCTTAGATCGTTTAAGTAATCTAAGATCGTTCGATGAAAGATTTTCCAAATCCTAATATAAAAGTTTTTAAATTGGGATTAAAATAATCGTAATACTTACCGCAATCAATTACACATGTAATTTTATCGCCCAGCTCTGGTTCGGAGTACTGTTTAGATCGATTACGGGTACTCACGATTCAGTGCACTTGGCTCTGCAGTTGTCTTTGAAAAAGTGATAGTGGTGTTTTCCCAAAAACCTAACTGCACAACTGCACAAGTTCTCAAGTTGAGGATACAGTAGAAATGCACTTGAACAGATTTTTCAAGTACACTGAATCGTAAGTACCCCTATTGTTTTTTGTTGTTGCTTTATAATTGCAAAAAGGCTTAAGGCCTCTGCCCGATACCTTGCGGCACGTAACGAAACGATATGAAATTGCAAAATATAACTACCATGTGTTCTTATGTATACAGGCTCACTAAGCGACGACGAAACGGCAACGACTGTTGACACCAACAAAAAAGCTGGTGTTGATCGTTGCAAAAATTACAATGGATTTCAACAGTTGATTGTGCAAAGTAAAAAATAGCCATCAAAAGTCGTTTTTAAAGTATAGGATGAATCCAAAATTTACGATTTTATTAGTTTTCTGCATCTTCTTCATCTAATAGCAAAACTATTAAAGCCCGGTTTCCATGTGGTCTTCTAAGATCTCCGACAATCACATCTTCTGCTATAATGAGCGAGATGGATCTATGTTATTCTTGCTATAAAATAATGACATTTGGTTTGTTGTCGTATTTTTTGTAGCTTTTATTTGTTTGCTTAAGAAACTATTTTATTGCATTTGTTTTATCACTAGAATTTAAAAATGTCAGAAAAGTACAACGGGGTCAGTCACAACGATATCAAGAAGTTGTCCACCGCGTCAAGATTTAAAATTCCCATATTACACGATGCTCGTTTGCTCGGTGTGCACATGGCAGTGCAATATGCTTGTTGTAGTATTCTCCAAAATTTTTCACAGTTTCGCATTGGACGCAACAACCAAATTATCTACTCGCCGAGCAAACGAGCACCGTATAATATGGGCAAAAGTACACCAACCAGTGCCGGCTCTATAAAACAAGCTTTCAGAGGCCACCACGGCATAACACTAACAAAACGGAATGTATAAAATCGTCAATTTAATAATTAATAAATATTATTTAATAATAGATTTATTAACCAGTTTTTTGTAACTAAAATAATTACATATTGAATACAGCAAACATTCACAAAATTCTAAACAATGAAATTGTTTCGATTTTTTTCTATTTTATTTTGCTTCTATTTTGACATGTTAAAGCATCCTTAGAATAATATTAAAATAGTTGTCAGTGATGACAATAGTCCAACAACAAACAACTTAAATGGCTGCCGTATTTATAGCAAGTGATAGACTTTTATAGCAAAAGTTAAAAAAGTTGATCTTTCATGATCTTCTATGATCTCCCAGCATCACATGAGATTGTAGAGGATATCACATGCTATAAAATGCAAAATGTATGTATGTTTCGCACGCTCCTTTATCAATCCCGTAAAGAGGCACTCGCATTCTATTTCTTTCCCACTGAAGATGTGATTGTGGGAGATATTAGAAGATCTTAGAAGATTACATGGAAACTGGGCTTAAAGCTAATTGTGTATTAGAAAATTCTGAGCATATTTTTTTATTGTTTTGTTTAATTAAAATTTTTGTTGCCGTTCCGTTAAGTGTGCATTGAACATTACGTTGCCTTTTTGAAGCGCCGTTTTACATTCGTTTCGTTACGTGCTGTAAGTGGGCAGATACCTTTATACGACGGAGAAAATAAAAAACTTTCCAACTGGCTTATCAAACTGGCAAGCTCGCTTTCATAAGCGGGACTCACATGGTCCTACATGTTGTCACGCATTGTAGGACAAGCCTCGTATTTGACCGTTCGAACGCTTGATACAGCCGACTGTCAACATGTTGTCTTGAATTTAAAATTTTTCAAATTCAAGGCCATCACACCAGGCGTGACAACATGTAGGATCATGTGAACCCCGCTATCATATCGTGCCGCCGTATTGTTTTCCACACGACTTTCCCGATTTATAAACTACGTAATAGTTATTTTTTATTCCATCACTAGTTCATTTGTATAGCGTTCACATGATCCTACTTGTTGTCACGCCTGGCGTGATGGCCTTGAGTTTGAAATATTTCAAATTCAAGAAAACATGTTGCCAGTCGGCTGTATCGAGCTTCGAACGGTTAAATACGAGGCTTGTCCTAAAATGCGTGACAACATGTAGGACCATGTGAACCCCGCTTATTGTATAGGGACGTGCTACTGCCAGCACAAGTCAACTTCGACTTTTTTAACTGCTGAAAATATAAAACTCTACTAATCGACTTTTCAACTTTTTTCGACTTTTTTAATTACTCTTGTACCGCTTTTGTTGGGTAGTTGAGAAGCAAATGATTAAATATGTGAAAATGTGTTTTATTGTTAAAAAATATACAAAAATATGGTACTTCAGTATATAAATAACATACAAAAACAAAACAAAGTATTGCAATTTTAGTTCTTCTATAGAAAGTATCGAGACCTAACCGCCGAAGCTCCAATAACAAGATTTTTATTATTAAATTTTAATTCTTTCCTGCACTGTTCACAAATTACTATGCTATTGTTTGTAACTTTATTAAAATATTATCAAACGCTGATAAGGCCATACAAATAGATTTCTTGCAAATTAATTCCGATTTTTAAAGAACGCGCGCAAAAATGTTAAATTGAAGTTTTACATTTATCCAATTAAGAGTTGCTAATGCAGCTTTATTTATTTTTAATCATAGATTTGGTTTATTAGTTTAGAGAAGAGCAGTTCTTAAGCGCTGATTATAATAGACGGAACGGAGTCAAGTGTCATTGTGGCTGGACGAAACGGTTTCAAACGGAGTGGCGTTTATAATAGCAACGAAAGAGGAGTTAATTTTTTCTAAAATAGATTTAATTACAAAACAAATTCCATCAATTCTTCTTTTCTTATATTTTTAAAACATGAATTCAATCAAATTTTATCAAAAATACGGAAAACAAAACAAATGCAGAATAAAATTAATAGTAGCATCTGTCAACATAAAGTTTTTACTCAAAACGTTACGGAACGCAGCGGAAAAAACAAAAATCTATAGATCTCAACGTCACGTGCCGCTCCGTTTCGTCTTATTATAATCGAACTCATAAGAAACTCATGCAATAGATTGTAAAGTGATATTTCTCAACATTCTATAACGATCCGTTCCGTCTATTATAATCAGCCTTTTAGAGTATCGTCAGGTTTTGTTTTGCATAAAATAAAAAAGTCGACTATCGACTTTTTTAATATTAGAAAGTCGACCGCCACAAGTAAAAAATTATCACAAAAAAGTCGATTGTAGACTTCGACTTGCGCATCCCTGGTATTTTGTATGATTATGTGCGATTTGCTTAAATATATTTAATTTCTGTGAAAAATGAAAAAGTTCCGAATAAAAATAGACCTATCTGCATTTTTTGAAGATGAACGGAAACTAGCCCATATTCTGGTTGATCCAGCTTGGGAGAATGTTAAAAGTTTACAAAAACGTGTAGAGCAAGTCTTTGAGGTGGAGAATGTACGTTTTATAACAAATGAAGGATGTTTCGTGCCGCCACAGGAGGCTATTCAAGTTATCAAAACTAGTGATGTCCTTAGGTATATATATACACCCAAAATAAGGAATTTCATGACTCCAGTTTACTCGCACCGGGCCTATCTTTACTATCATATATATTTAGATCCTGGTAACGATGGTGCAAAAATACAATGTCGCTCTCGTCCGGGGCATGAAATGTGTGCCATACAACATAAAATATCGTTATTAACATTTAGAATCCCCTAACTTTATGGGATATCATATATGTATTTAGTATAAAAGCACCTATAATAAAAATTGCGACGTTTTATTTCTGCATCATTATAATCAGCGTCCGACAATACATGACTATAAAAATCGAGTTTGTGCCCGTTAGCTAGACCTGCTCCAAAAGACATTTTTTATAAAATTATAATTGTAACATATTTCCAGAGCATTTATTCCAGGCGATGGCATGAAAAAGAAGCAAAAAAAAGAGCAACCTAAGAATGAAGTTTCGGTAAATGGCGAGGAAAAGGTAAAAAAACGTAAACGGGAACTGGTTTCAAAAGAAACGGGATTTACTAGCTCAACACCGAATCATGCAAAGCGTTCAAAGAGTCTCATGCCGCTCACAATTGCGATTAAAAATAGTACCGTTGACGAAATAACCAGCACAAGTGAGCAGTTGGGACACAAGGTTGAAAAGCAAAAACAAACTGATACCAATTCAACCACAAATTTAGAAGAATTGGAGACACCTATCATTGCAAATAACAATACATCCAGTCATAAAAGAAGTGCCGCACTTTTACCTGAAAGAAGTGATGAGAACTCAAAGAAGCGTAGACGCAAGAAGAAACACACAAATAATCAATCACTTCCTGAAAATAAGTGTATGGAGGAAAGTGAAAAGTCTGTACTAGACATTGAAGATAATGCTCTATTTAAACAAACATCTAGCAGAACCTTGAGATCATGCTCAAGCGTGACGTCTTCACCGCTCCGTAATGAAAGCCAACAAAAATTATCCCAACCAGGTCACTCTTACTTAAATGACACTGGTGAGACTGTCTCTACAACAACCAAAAATAGTGCTAATGAGATACCAGCCAAAGTTATATTTCGATGTCCGGTAGCTGATGTCTCTTACAATAAACCGCGAGTTTTTTCGTTGAAGAAGACTGTCTCAGCTACAACAGAAAATGAAAAAGTCGAAACTACTCCAGAAACTGAAAAAGTTGAAACTGTTCCAGAAACTGAAAAAGTTGAAACTGTTCCAGAAACTGAAAAAGTTGAAACTGTTCCAGAAACTGAAAAAGTCGAAACTGCTTCAGAAACTGATGAAATAAAGTCAACCAATTACTTAGAAGTATCAAGAAAAAAAACCAAATCGCCATTAATTATAAAGGAACTTGTTATTATACCAAGTCCTATGGTTCAAAAAAAAGTAAATGAAGAAACTTCAAATGTTAATGAAATAGTTTCTAATCAAACGGAAAACAGTTATGAAACCACTACGGAGCAAACAGAACAAGAAATCACAACTGCAGCAGATGATTCAAGCGTTATAGCTATTGAGAGCGAATATGATGACTCTGAAGAAGAAAAAGATAAGGACTCGTCTTACGTGCCGAATGAAGACGTTTCGGAAATAATTGATCTCAATGCTTCGGATGACGGTATTTAATTAATGACAAGAAAAAGTACAAAAGTGATATGATAAAACATGACCTTGTCTTAGAATCCCAACAATGCTCAGTAGCTAGCGTCGACAATCAAAGACGGAGGAATGCTCTCCAGAACATGTCTATCTCCGAGATGTTGCCCTTCAGCATTGCATTGGAAGCTTTACCACTTGCCGATGAAATAATAATTTTTAAAGTAATGTTTATAGTTAAGAAAAAAAAACTGATTAATTAAATTATTTGTTAAATTTCAGCTATGTCGCTTGGATGGTAAACGATCAGGTTTTATTGCTGGCAAGTGTGAGCGCATAAATAAGCGCACAAAAAATATAAAACTACTTGTGATCGGTAAATATTACAATAATGTACTAGAACGACTTAAAATTTGTTTTTAATATTGATAGATGGTCGCAAGGAGATTTCTGGAATTCCTAACAAGTATAATTGCACTTTAGATGATTCCACAGAATCGGATAAACAATATCTACAAATAAAATACGATGATTTGCTTGATGCAAAACTTTTTTCAACTAATTAATTCTTCGAACAGTTATTTAAACTATATAGTGTTAAATTTTGTGTACTGTAATATTTAGTTGTTTTTGTATTGTAAAAATATATTTCTTAATTTACTTTTTCAAATATCAAGGTTATAACCAGGGCCATTTATAGCCAGATTCAAGCTGGTTCCAGGGTGCTCGAGTGTCCAGTCTGTATTTTTACAATTTTTTTGCAAAAAGACGTTAAAGAAGCAAAAGCGAGAGCGCCGAAGGTGATTTTATTTTTATAGATAAAAGGCGCAGAAAAAGCGGAAGCGATAGAATTTTTTTTAAAAAAAGACTCAAAAAATGAATGAAAGAGTCCATTATTAACACTTAGTAGCGAATGAGTAAGTACATATTTGAATATTCCCAACACAAACGCAGCTTACTCAAATTTATTTATTCCATTACTTTTATAAATACTCTTCAAATAAATTTACTGCATTTTCAAGTTCAGACTACAGCTTATAAAGTCAAATATTCATACCATTTAAATATCAGTTGAAAGTGTTAGGAATTTTTTACTAAACTACCAACAGGACAGCTGCGAACACCAAACATCTTCGTGTAAAGGATAAAAAATTGGACGTCGTCAGTTCCAGCTGCGCAATTTTTCCTGAACGAATTTTATCACAAATCTACCGTCAGTTTCAATAGAAGGAGGAGTTTTATGAGCAATTGCTATAGAAAAGGAAAAAATTAGTAAAGCAAAAAAATTTTGTAGGTAATTTATTCACGATAAAACTCCAGTCAAGAAAGTTCTACTAAAATTATTCTTTAGCATTAAGAAAATGGCCAAAGCGATTTCCCATAACACACAAGGTACGAAAAAAGTTAAAACCTGAAATGAGTTTCATCAATGATGGTGATTTTGGACCAGCACGAAAATTGTATGAACAAAATTTTGGTATTTGTTGGTATTTATTTTCGTTTACGCATAGGCGTACTTTAACGGTATTTTAAATTTAATTCACTTTCCTTTTTTTTGTTCAATTGTTAAAACATTTTTTCAATATGAAAATAGCTCATTTTTTACATTTTTCAATAGCTTTCAGCAATTCATCGGCCTCTTCCGAGGTCTTAACTCGTAACAACATTGGTGTGGGTTTAGTTATATCTGGTGTGGGCACACATACTAGCATGACATTATTTTTGCCCATACGTTGAGCTGGTATTGCATCGCTCAAAATTAAGTTCACTAAAATGTTTCCCAAATTTGTATCTGCACGCACCAATAGCTGCGTTTTTTCTGAATCCTTGACGGGCTTCAAGTAAACTGTGCCTACGCCACGATCGGCAAAGTTGCCATCTTTCTTAACGAAAACCTTACATTTTTTGGAGAAAACGGCACCGTCTTCAACAACCTGTCGATAGAAATTATTGCAATGTAAATCGTTTTTAAAATGGGCTAAACGCAATGTATTACTGTATACCTGTTTGAATTCAACTTTGGGTGGCTGATCCTCCTCATCATCTTCCTCGGCATTTGATGTTGATGTTGGCAATGCAGCTGGGGGTTTAATGTTGCCAAATGAAAATGGAGTGGCACCAGGTGTGAAAGTAAATCCAGTGGTAGCAGTAGGTTTCTTTTCGTCAGTGCTGCCTACTGTACTTGTATTTTGTACGCCAAAGCTAAAGCCAGCCAAGGTCGAGGAGGAGGTGGATGCAGCCGATTTGTCATCAGTCTTTAGGCCAAAGCTAAAACCATTTGTCTTTGTTCCTTCAATTGAAGCGGGTTTCTCAATGTTTCCGAAAATATTGCCTGTAGATGTGCTTTTAGCTGGAGTTGTTGTCGATGTTAATGCAGTAGTTGCAGCTGTTGTCGATGAAGCAGAGAATTGGAAACTGCCAAATTTTGTTGTAGTTGATGACTTTGCACTGGCACTAGCAACTGTTGCTGTTGTTGTTTTTGTTGTGAATTTCTCTTCATCTGCTTCCATTTCCTTCAAATATTTTTCGTAATCTTTGAAAACTGGTGATAGAATGCATAGCGGATTCTTATCTACATGCGTTTTAATCCAATCACTAACCGCCTGATTAAGACCCTTTAATTTGGCATAGTATGATGCTGATTTATCGCTAGTTTCAGTTGAAGTGGCAGTTGTTTTATCTTCTGGTTTCTTGGCATCTGCACTGATCGCAGTAGTGGTCGTTGCTGCACCACCAAATCTAAAAGTCGGCTTGCTTATAGTTGTTGCATTTGCGCTATCACTAGTGTTATTTGTTGCCGCATTTGGAAGCTTTGCTAAGAATGAGAATGGTGAAGCAGCAGCAGATCCTTGGTTTCCGGAACTGCTGGTTGTTGTTTTGCCAAAACCTGAGTTGTATATTATCTTAAAACTGCAGCATTAGTTAGGTAAAAACAATGTAGCAAACCTGCAAAACCACTAAAAACACTTTTACTAGCTCCGCCAGCACCATCAGCTGCGTCGTCACCGGTTATTTGTCGACGCGCCTTTTTGATAACACGTTTGTTCAACTCATCATCTGGTGCTGCCCGAAATGTTCCACGTTCTTCTGGCTCCTCCTCACGATCCCAATTCTCGTGGTTAAGATTTGTCGTTGCCTGTCGCTTCGCAGACATAATTAACTTAAATATTCCACTTTTCGTCTTCCCAGCGGCGAGGTAATTAAATGAAGGTAAAACTAGGGCAACGTTCGCAAATTCTTCGCAGAGTTTGAGCTGTGTTTAGTTTTTGAATGACTGCAATTTTAATTCATGTCTTGATATGACTACATTTGGTTATATTAATACTACGTTTACATTGCGCCAAATGACTCATTTGAAACGAATCATTCAGAAGTGCTCACATTGTTTTTTTTTTAGTTTGTAATAAGTAATAGTTTGTAATAAGTTAAAAAAAGTATCCAATCTCATTTATTTGTTTCAAATGAGTTGAATTGCAACTGAGAATTTGTAAGGGAAATGAGATGATTTCATTTCTCATTTTGCCGAATGAGCTGAAATGATTCATTTGGCCCAATGTAAGCTTAGTATAATAAGGCTGTCAATCCCGAAAAGTTTTATCAATCCTGGGACTGTCAGGATACCGGGATTTTTCAGGATTTTTCCCCTATGTTTTTTAACGATTTTTTTTTAATAAAACCCATTAATTTTAATTTTTTTAGTTAAACAATTCATTCTATTAACATGTTTTAGATCTATATTATATTTTTAATACTTTTTTATATATTTGAACACTTTTGAGATAATATCTATTAAATATTAACTTAACATAACAAAAGAAAACAAATTCATTTACAGATATTATAAATCATGATAATAATAAGGCTATTCACAGTTTAAGTGTACATTTAACAAATCGTATTTATGGCCCGAAATACACTGCAGTTCTCAGTCTGCATGAGCATTCAGTTATTCAAAAACACACTGTACTAATCAGTCTGCGCAAAACCAGCTTTGTTTTGTGTACTTGAACTGTGTTTGATTGTATGGAGTAGGCAACCCCTTAATAAAACATGATGACTTTGCTTATGTGTGCGTGTCAGTCCATCGTGACTATAGCTTTTTCCATGCGTTAAATTGTACGTACCTCTCGTCTCCTGCCTCACCTCCCATGCCAAAGAAAACGGGTTTCACGCAGACTGATCACTACAGCGTATTTTGGGCATATAGCATTTTTTATTATTGAAACTGTGAGCACCCCGCTATGCGACTGTCGTATTCAATAATTATGCAACCCTGTAGCTCGTTTCTATAACTCTTCTCGAATGATTTTCTCTAAGGCTTTTCTCGAACTGACGTCACGATGAAGTTATTCTCGTCTGCTTTGTTTCTGCAAGTGTGGTGAATCGAATCTGTCAATCGTGTTCAGTCTCACATGGTCTTTGGCAAGTGGGGCTTAGCGCTTAATTACAAAATTCGATTAGTTCTACGAATTTCAATTGGTTTTAGCAACTGGTAAAGCAATGAATGAGGCAAATTAATTTCCTTTTTTTATTAAGATATAAGTGATGATGAGTTTTTCAAGTTGCAGAAACACTAATAGTCGACCGAACAAGTTTGACCGTTCAAGAATGACTTACGTCACTTTCATTTGAGTAGTTCTCTAATGATTTGTAGAAACGAGCTACTGAGATGTATGTAAATATGCGGCTGTAGACAGGGCATAAATTTACGAGTAAAAAACACATTCTAATTTTATATACGCGTGTTTGTGTATTTCCGTTTGCATGCAAAACAACAATAAAGCAAAATACGCTTACGTAAATTGGCGTACAAATAACAAATCGTAAAAATAACAAACCTGCGTGTTCAACCTGTGAATATCCTTAATAAAAACATATAGTCATATGGAATCAAAAAATAGTAAGTTGCATAGTAAAAGTTTTACAGGAGAAGCAAAAAATGTAATAAATTTAAAAGAATTGCACTTGTAAGAGTGTAAAAGTAAGAGAGTTGTAAGAGTGTAAAATTTTGCAGGAAAATGAATTTTGATACGGTGCATCATAATTAATCAAAAAGTTGATTTTAATTTTTTGGTAACTTACGGCATTTTTGATTTCATATGACGATATGTTTTCAAAAATATGATGAGGTCAATAGAAAAAAATACTTTAGAAAGAAATTATAATTAAATAAATGTATATATGCCATCTAGTACATTTCACTTCATTTCACATCAAAAAATATAAGAGCAAGCTCAGAAAACACTAACCAAATACAAGTCATTTCCATTTCCTACAATTTCAGTCGTTTTGCAAAAAGCAAGAGTAAAAAAGTCGTTGGCAACACATCAAAAACAATTTGGAAATAAATACTGACCGTCAAACTTTTGTTTTATCCGAAGAAAAACAATTGTCAGCTGTTGCTTTGAATTTGCTTCACATTGTTACTTTTTGTATGTTCAAATCAAGTATACCCAGCTAGATAGCTCTAACAAGTTTACAAACACAATGAAACAATATTTTGTGTTCACTAATACATTCCTTTCTTATTAGCTTCCCAACAGACAAATTTGTATGCGCTTTGCCTGCATGTAGTCTAAAACCACTTTCTTCTCATTACAAATAGCGCTGTATTGTTAGCACTTTCTGAAGCTATTGTGTAGCACTTACGTAAAAAACATAAAGAGCAAAATAAAAAAGAAAAGTGGAATTAATTTATTCTAAAAAAAACAGGAGTTCTAAAACACACAAGAAATAAAAGGCAAAGACGCGTCGCATTGAAACTTTCTATAAAAACTGCAATTATTTTAATATATTGCATATTACATAAGTATGTATTACGTGCTTCAAAGAGAAAAAACGCTCTGCTTTCCTTTTGTTTTTGAATATTCTACATGCTATATTTTTATTTACACTACAAGGAGAACGGATCGCTCTGATCACGCTACGTTTTCTTATTTACTATAGTGACAGCGAAGTGCTTGCACTTGATGACATGAAAATGTTAAAAATGTGCTATCCGAAAGGGGAATGAAGAGCTCTATTGTTTTTTGGGAGCGCTTCAAATGCTCTAATGAAAGGCTAGGTTTCCTATTGGGTTATGTTGATCAAGTTGAACAAGGAACAGTTGTTTATAATTGTATATCTTGCTTTTGTAAATATACTTAAAGAGCAAAAATATAAACGACATTTACGAAAGTTGGAAAATGCCGAAATTGGAAATTTATGAAAAGTTTATTGCGATTGTTGTTGTTTTGCATATACGAAGTTTGCTTAAATTTCACCAACTATTCAGTTGATTAAACGGTTGATTTCTTTAAGTAATTTTTTAACATTAACATAAAAATATAAAAAATTAGTTGTTGCTTTAGAATTTAAAACAAAAATAAAAAGATAAGAACGAGAATTGTTCTGATTTGCTACACAGCTAAGCGCGTGACTGTAAGATAATGTGTTATTTAACACAAGTGCACAAAAACAGCTGATTACCTATCAATTGTAAGTAGTGCCAATTTTGTCAGTTTTGTTTTTGAAGCAAGCAAATAAACTTGCCGAGATTATTAAAAGAAATAATATTATTAAAGGTTGCTTTAAATAATCTCGGCAGGTTTATTTGCTTGCTTCAAAAACAAAAATGACAAAATTAAATTGGCACTGCATTGCGTAATCTAAGAGATATCGTAACGAAGTTCAATATATGTGCTTTTTATTCAAAAACAGAGATTAAGTTTGAAAATGAGCCAAATCCCATACAAAGCTTTTTAATATTTTATAAATGAAAATTAATAATATTATTCTCCAAATGGCCTTTTTGGAGGTTTTTCTTGCCTGTAACATTAGCTCTAATACTTATCTTAATAACCCATTTTCATAATTTAATTTGATAAAAATGTATTTTATTATATTTTATATTCTTTAATTATCCCAGTGGTCGTGATCTTTACCAGGAATTTTTCGGAAAATCAAGCGTAAAAAATTACCACAAAATTATTCTTAGCCTATTTCTAGCTAGATGAAGAATAGTGAAAACTCAAAATTAACATTTTTTTAATTATATGTATTAAGATCTTCTAAGTCGAAATCCGGAAAAATTTTAGGCCACTCTCAAATCGTTTAGGAGTTATGGGGTTCCAAAGTTGTTAAAACTGGCTTCAAAACTCGGGTTTTTTCCTAAAAAATTAATAATTATGGGTATCAAAAGAAAGGTGATGCTGTTACCTATTCAACGAGCCATCAATCTTAAAAATCCATGCATTACTTTTGAAGATATGACATTTTACGTATTATGCACACTTGATGGCTTACCCTTTTACGAAATTACAAGTTTGCATAATACGTAAAATGTTATATCTTCGAATCTAATGCATAAATGTTTAAGATTGATGGCTCGTTGAATAGGTAACCTCACCTTTCTTTTCATACCCATAATTATTAGTTGTGTAGGAAAAAAAACAGAGTTTTTCAGGCCATTTTTTACAACTTTGTACTCCTGCAACTTCTAAACGACTTGAGAGCGGCCTGAAATTTTTTCAGATTTGGACTTAGAAGGTCTTAATACATATAATTAAAAAAAAAAATTAATATTTGAGTTTTCACTATTCTTCAATTGTTCCGTCATTAGCACAAATGTTGCATGGAGATTTGTCTTAATTCGGAGTGCCGTAAGAAATTGTTAGATATGATTTTTTCGTGCTTATGATATAACGGCGGGTACTTTATTTAAAATGTTACTTGTCATACATGGTAGAAGAATAGAGGTAGTCGCACGGCTGAGAGCGAACTAATTTATATGATTGTTATTACATTTGCATTTTAGTGGATGGCAAACTACGTTTTCGTGGAAGTGTCTATAGCAAACAAGAGCATCTTTTTTAAAATTTTTGGAACATGCCATGTTCCATCGTTCTCTTCTAGGCTCTTCAGCTGGAAGACGAAAACTCTGTCCATTTTCCTTGCCCAAATGTTTTTGGCACAACACACACTTCATTTTAATTTAAAAAATAAATAATTCACTTTTATTCCAGTTTTTAAACAAATACAACACAGAAGTATCCAATTGAAGTAATATAATATTTCGCTTTTATCTTTGTTTTCTTTAAAAAAAAACTGATTTTGACAATTCTGGTAGTATTGTCAAAGAGATCACGATAAGCCACGAGACTACCTGTATTATTCTACCATGGCTGTCATGTTAAAATACATTTAAATGCCGTTTAATTTAAACGCCTCGTTTCATCTTGTTGCAACGACTACAGCACCCGTTTTTAATTTTGACATATTATCATAGTAACTAACTATCAATAAACCAGAAGCTGTTATTTTGATTCGACTCGCGTCGTTTCAACAGCGAGGTCGTTAAGTGCGGCCAGTCAGTAACAACTAAAATCGTCCATCTTAATTGATGTGACTTTTACAGTTAATTATTAACAACAAAAATAACATAACCTCAAAAATTAATGCACAAAAATGTGTATTAATTAATATATTCATAAAATTGTGAAAAAAAGCTACAATAAGAATTTCGTGTTTGCGAAAAAGACTAGATACAAAACAAAATTAAGATAACTTACAAATATATGTCAAAAACTACAATAAGAACCTTGTGTTCGTGGTAGTTTTTTCGTACGCTGTCAATGCTATACATTGTGTGTTTAGCATTTTTAAGAAGAAGAAGAAACCAGAAGCTGCTAATAGAGAGGTGCAAAATTTATTTTCAACTTTAATCAAGGAGCCCACTGATAGAATCCAAAAGCTGAAATGGCGACGTACTCCAACCAGCACTGGCTCCTATCTCATATAAGAAACTCATTTATATCCACCGATGACACCGGCATGTGCGAGACCGTAATGGTGAGCGATGATTTGCCTAAACATTTTTTGCGAAAGTTCCAAGCGGCGACATCACAACCCCAAGCTAACGCACAACGTAAATCCGTGGGACTTAATGGAACTGCAGTCGCAAATAATGGAAACAAAAATATGCAACGCAACGCAGATCCACCGCTGCAGGAAGTTGACTTCATATGCTATCCGGGACTAGACCAGAGTGACGATGAAGATATGGATCTCTCGACACAGTCTTTCGATATACAGATGTACCCTGAAGTAGGTGCACATCGTTTTCGCTCAAATACTGCACAAAAATTGGAAAAGATGGATATTGCCAGGCGCAAAGCGGCACGCACAAAGAGCGTCAACTACGATGACGAAGTGATGGGACCGGAGCGCAATGATTTGTTTGTGCGTAAAGTAGTCAAAATCGGCCAACACCAGGCAGAAGAAAGCAGCAGCAGCGATCGAGGCAATGATGATGATGAGTTTGCGTCGCCTGCTAAGTTGTCAAGCAAAAAAGCAGCGACAACAATGGTCAAAAGCAAGCTAGCATTGCAGCTGGCCAACAGTCCAAAGCAATCGCAAAATAAGTTCATGGAATATGCACGTTTTGATGGAACCTCGCAGACAGGCATGAAGACAAAACGCATAAATGTGTTTCTGAGCATGTTGCCAGAGAAAAAGCGTAATTATCCCATAAAAATTTGTGTTTTGGAAAATGCGAAAATTCTAGAGGTATGTTTAAATTACACCTATTGTCTGTACAGATTAAATGTTAGCTCTACCCTTACCTAGGTAATTGGACTTGTTTGCTACAAAGCTACTATTCAATTTCCCGCTATTCCACTAAAGTCTATACGTCATTATGGGCTGTACATAACCGAAGATAATGATGATATGGAAGATTTTCCGCCATTGGATAATCGAGAGCCCTGCTCTAAGTTCGACTTTTCACATCTCACACTGGCCGAACGTCGCCCCTTGGCATCTGTGACACGCATCGACTATAACTCTGCCAATAATAACAATATGACAACAAAGTCCATGAGTTCGGAAGAGGATCGAGGAGCGCGTTCATCGGTCAATACTGTGTTGCAACACTTTGATTTCAATGGCAGCAATACTGATGCTGATACCAATAATGGTGCCAACAGCGCTGAAGACTCAATGGTTAACTACGAGGAACATATGCTAAGTCACAATGAAATGCTGGAAGCTCCCATGTATCGCACCTATCGCTTGCACATTATCGACAAACGCTTTTTTAAAACCGAAGTCACGCTTGGGATATCCGGTGAACGCATTGAAATCGATCAGCACAAAAATGCCAAATTCTGGACAAAACAGAAAGCGGTTACGTATACCATCGATGCCATAGCCTTTTGCGAAATTGTAGAGCGTCGTAATCTAAAAGCTATACTGAGAATTTGGCTCAAGTCTTCCTCATCTTTGTTTTCCACTACATCATCAACTGCGAATACGGCATTAATGAATGAAGCAAAATCATCAACATTGACCATTGCTGCGGGTAGTAATGTTGGAGGAAATCCGGTGGCATTACATTCGCCAACAAGTCCCGGTCACTATCCAACGCTCACCTCACCATTTGCTATATTTTCGAGCTCCAGCTCGACCTCTAGTGGTGGCTTACATACCCATATACGTTTCAAACACTATGACTTTGAAGCCGATCTGCCTACCGCTGATCATATACACAACAAATTGAATTGCATCTTAGATGTGCGCTTCAGCGAGGTGCGACGTGAGTTTTTGCTAGCACGTGAGCGTAAATTGGAAAAGAGTCAAGCAAAGAAACAGCTAAAGATGTTCTAGTTGTTGCCTCTGGCAGTCGACTGTCCATCGTTTTGTGTCTTTGGTTGTTGGTTGTCGACGCATATCACTTTGGATTGAGCTGGATGCAATAGGCCGTAATTACTTCAGCTTTGCTACAATTAAATATGATTAAGTCTAATATTTATCAATTGAAAAACATATTTATATATATATTGGAGTATGTATTTATAATAATCTTACATTAGGTAATCAATATTAAAATTATCCACGAAAACTAAATTTTTTGTGTGCGTTGTACGAATTGGCGTTATTTATCGTTATTCATATCGTTATCTATTGAATTTTAGAGCGTGCGTTTCTGCTATATTGAATTTAAAATGTTTAAATCCGGATTGAAAAGAGGCCATTTTCACGATTTTATACTCCCTTAACTAGCATTTAAGGTAACAGTTTGAATTTTTTTTAAAAGAGAAAACGTCCAAGAAGGCTTAAGAGATTTAATAGGCGATCTTACATTAATTTTCGATTTTTCGAGTACCTTGAACCTTCTGGAACACTTTGAAATTAATATCTAATGACTTTTTTGTCTTTAATTTTTCATTAATTTTTCATTGGACTTCTGCTTTATCTTGAATGAACCTATGGTTACTGGTAATCGGGATTTGACATAAGTTGATAGTTGTCTTATGTTTTTATATATGTAATAGGGATATCGAACATTTTAGGTGCATGCATGTTTTGTTATCAAGTTTAACTTGAACATTGAGATGACTTGTAATATAATAATAAGCCAATAAGGCTTTTGTGTTACAACTGAATGCATAAAAATAAAAATAAAAAATAAATCAAAGATGATAGACAAGATAGTGCTTTTTTCCATCACGTCTGAATTTCATGTTAAACCAGAAAAAAATTTCTTTTGGGACACCCCACTAGTCTCGAACCAATCTGCAGCCTGGCTAAAAGATAAATTTTTGAAAAAATTAGAACATGGGAAAATAAAAAATTTCAGTGCTACTGGAACTATACTAATGAACAGAAGCAAGCTAAGAAATTTTTAACTCTCAGTAAAGTTAAATCGAAAGATTTACTGAAGCTAACCAAAGCAGACCTTTGAATTTTAGCTAGCTATTTCAGAGATCACTGTTCACTGAGATACCCTCTTAAAAATTTGGGTCTTTCTGATTCAGATGTCTGCAGACCCCAGAACACATTTTAAGTGAATGTCCGGCAATTTGCGGTCTAAGATGTCTCCACTTTGGAGGGGCAATAGTGCTTCTCACATTCCAACAATTTGGAACATCAAGCCAAAAACAGTGCTAAAATTTATTAAAAGCCTAAATCTGGAAGTGTTGTGTAGTGGTGCATATGGGCCTACTACAAACTAACCAACTAACCAACTAACTGTACACATACTAACGCAAGTCTAAAGCGTTTTTTCCTTAAAGATCTTGAACCGAGACGGTCTATAATAAATGTCGTGATATTCCAAAATCCCGGTACGGTCCTAATTTATAATCTATTCAATTAGAATTATTCTTCAAAATAAAATTGTTCACAAAGTATTAATTTTTTTAAGTTACTCGGTCAATTTAAACAAGTTCTATTGAATTTAAAAAAAAAATTGATCCCAGTTTTAAGACTTCTCAATTCCAGATCAGCGCATAATTTTCAATGGTAATTAAGAAAATATTAATTTCAATTCAGAAAAGATAAGTTGAAAAAAACTGCATATTTGAAAATTAAAAAAATCCAATTGAAATTCAGAATTGGATTTGAAAATCAAAGTAAAAGATAAAATGACGTTAGGAAATTCCAATTCAAAATCAGAAAAGATAAATTGAAATTCAGAAAAAAATAAAGTGATATGAAAAAAAAATTAAATATACCTTTTAACTTATTGATTTTAGTCCCACATCATTACCATAACATACCATACCATTTCCATATAATGTATTTACTTATTTACTTTAGTAGGTATCTTAATGAGTAGGCATCTTGTTGAGTAGATTAATTGATTTAATCTCAAATTTATTTGATCTCTGCTGAATTTCAGTTGATCTTTTCTGAATTTTAATTGATCTTTTCTAAATTTCAATTGTTCTCTTCTGGATTTAAAATTTAATTAAATAAAATCTTAAATGATTTTTCTAAATTTAAAATGGAATTTGGCATATCAATTTGTCTATTCAGAACTTGAAATGAAATTTCAATTGATCTTTTCAGAATTTCAAATCGAATTTCAGCATTTCAATTGATCTTTTCTGAATAACAAATGAAAATTTTGTTGTACACAAATTACACCCCTATTATAAATTCACAAGTTTCGTATGAAAATCCATAATAGGAGTATTAGTGTTCTATTGTTATTGTCCATGTTCTGTATTTAAAATACTCCATCGAGTACAACATCGTATTCTAGAATTGGAACTACTTAACTCAAGAATTTCTCTGTATATAAATTTAGTTCGAACCGAGCGTTTTTCAAGATAACTGGTTATGAAAACCCTTAAATCTATACATTATTTAAAATTGCATTATCTGGAGCGTAACTAGAGCTATCTCGAGGTAAATCAAAGGTAACAAAAATTAATGCTTGCAAATTATACTCTTGTATTTGAACTCTAACATCTGTGTTCCAATTTTTATTTTTCGAATTTGAAAAATCACACAAAACATGCTCCCTATATCGTTTTCTGAGTGATCAATACTCTCACTAGAGACTCTGTAAATCTAAAAATACACCCATCTTATGATAGAAACGAATCCACCACCACACGACAAACTCATTATCTCAAAATATTCTAGATTTAGTTTTCTGCAGTTATACCAAAAGAAAAGTACTCTAGTTTTTATGCACAAAAAAATATTTTTCTAAAAGTATTTTACTTTTCTGCAGCATCTTAAAACATAATGGTTTTAACAGAGATAAATGGATTTTTTCCCGACTATTATTTGAACTTGAAGAATTCCCAATTGGATAAGTTTACTGGGCAAATCGAGCGCATTCTTGAGTGTGGCGATGACTTTGAACGCATGGCTTTTGTGGAACAGCTGGCATTTGTACGAGATGGTGATAAAAATTTGACGGTGCAGCGTACGTTTGACGGTAAAGATGCAACAGTTGCAGACGATTTTAAACAAAAGGGCAATCTGGCGTTCAAAGCCAAGAAATGGCTGGAAGCTATGGTGCTCTACACCAAAAGCTACGTATCTTTGCCGAAGGATAAAGGTAAATTTACTAAAATAAGATTGTCATCATTTTTGTTAAACAAAAAATATTTGTTAAAAAGTCCAAATAATCTACTTTGAGAATATGTGTATTTATATAACAAATTGTTAATAGTTAAATAAGCTTTGTCATATTTTAAGAATGTTTATTTTTTTATAACAAAAAATAATTTTATTTCGTAACAGTTTCCGAGATGGCTATAATACTGGCAAATCGCTCTGCCACTCTCTACCATATGGAAAAATATGATGAAACACTTATTGACATCAAACGCTCCATAGATCTGGGTTATCCTAATGAATTGATTTATAAGCTTTATGAGCGTCAGGCCCGCTGCTTTATGGCTAAGAAGGATTATCCCAGCACAATAGCCAGCTTCAAGTAAGTTCTCCTTTTTGTTTCCATTTGAAGCATCCGAAAATGCTGAACATTCCAAAAATCTAGAAAATGCATAACTGCCACAGATGATGCTAAGCTTCCGGCCGATAAGCGTGGCAAACTCAATCTCGATGCAATGACCATGATTAAAATGCTGGAAAAGGATCCGCGTACAGCCAAACAAGCACAAAAACAAAAAAAACTAGGTCCTGTGGATTTGACGATGGCTATACCGGATGAAAAGGAATTCTTTAGCACATCGGTACGCATTGACCAGAATAAAGATGAAGGACGCTTTGCTAGAGCTGCCGCTGATGTTAAGGTTGGCGAAGAGATTCTTGTGGAGAAACCTTTTGCCGCGGTACTCTTGGAAAAATTTTCCAAAACCCATTGTGAGCAATGTTTTGTGCGGTAAGTCATATTTGAGAAATGAAACAAAATTATAACAAATATCAATTTTAACTTGTAAATTTTGATTTAAACTTTGTACACACATTTTAAATTAAAATTTTTGTCTAGCGTTTCAAGTTGTTAAAAGCTGCATTTGAAGTGTAAAAGACTGAATTTGAAATTTAAGAAGTTGAATTTGAACTTAAAAGCCACTGTTTAAAGAGTATTTCAAGTATTTACATTATTTAAAGGAAGTATTAAAAATGTTTTCGTTTGAAAATTGCTTTGAAACATTATTTTTAGTTTTTCTACAGTTTTTCTGTAGAAATCAAGATAAGCTGTAATTGCGGAAATTTATTTTCGTGATTTAAATATTTTTGGTCAGAATAGTGAACGATTTTAAATAGAACTAGCTATTTCCCTGCGCACTTTGCTACGCCTTAGCTTTCTATAGTAATAAAACTCATTTTCTGTTTGTTTGTTTGTTTGGCTTTAATACAAATCTTAACGGCTCCACGGATTTCACTCAAACTAGGTATACATATTAAGTGCATCCTATATTAAAATGTTATAAGCTCAGTTTTTGCCACGCCCCGTCCAAAATTTTTAAACTGACGGTAATTTTGTTATTATAATACTTTTCCTATCGGAGTTTTCTGCGTATTTAATTTTAAAAAATTTTGTTATTTTGACATCAAAAACACTCACATATATTCAAAATTGTAGAAAATTTCAGTGCAACGACTTTTTCATAAAACATCGTTACCATGATTCAATTATTATAAGGTTATTCGTATTTCTTGACGTATGCTTATTATCTTTAATCAAAGAAGTAAAATATAAGGAAATGGTGTTGCTTACACATACACTGTACGTGAACTGTCGCACCATTTGTAAATTGTGCGAGCGAGAAAGAGTGTGTTTTTTGACATTTTTGAGAACCCTGGCATCTGATTGGAAGACTCCTCAGCAAAATAGTTGAAAATAATTTAATTTTAAGCCTTTTTCACTGCTTAAAAAGCAACAAATTTAAAAAAAAGACCACTAAAACAAATGCAATATGAGTTGTGCGGTTAAGAATTGTAATAGTTCCCGAAAACTTAAAAACAATGCGCATTCGTTCCACAGGTAAATATGTCCATACGGTTTAAATTCTTTTAACAATAGTGCTTTATTTAGTTTCTAACGATATTTTTTTAACTTATTTGTGTTAGAAATGTATATAATTCTTATTAAAAATGGTTTAAAAATGCAATTTAGACCCCGTTGATTTTCCGCCAGTTTGATCAAACCACATCTGTCAAAACATAAACACTGCTTCAGGGGCGCAGTCATTTTTCGCAGTTGAATACATGTTTGGGGCGCTCTTGTTTTCAGCATAGTGAATCAGATTTAGTACCTGTTTGCTAAATTTTTCTATTTTTACACAACAACTAGGCAGAAACACCCAAAAAATAAGGATTTTAAAAAATTAACCTAATTTAATTTGTAATTAAAGTTGAAGTTTAGAATTTATAGGCCTTCAAATATAGAAAAATTACCTAAAAATCTTGCAGTTTTTCTAGTTTTTCAACAAAACTAAGCTTTATGGGTATTAAAACAAAGGTAATCTATCTATCTATTCAACGAGGTGTCAAATTTAGAATTCCTTAAGATATAATTTTTTTATAATTAGAATTTGTCTGAAAGACTAGTGATTTCTCTTTTACGAAAGCAATACATTAAAAAGAGACTTATTAAAAAGATAACTACATTCAGAACTGCTAAGCAGCATCCGAAGGCCTCCTTTTGATACATTTATTTTTTTTTTTATTAAATTTGGAAAAACCTCGCAATTTTAAGTAAAAAAAGGGTTGTATCTTAAATGCATGTATTTTTATGTTTGATATCTTGTTGAATAGATACTTGTATTATCTCTCTTTTGATACCCATAAAGTTTAGTTTTGTTGGAAAACTTAAAAAATCAGCTAAAATTTTAGTCCACTTTTTCCAACGTTGGATGCCTATAACTTCTAAGCCAATTGCGAGCGATCAAATTTTTTTTTAAATAATTAGAGTTGTTGCTATTCTTGAAATGTTTCTAAAATTTTAATGCATAAGAACAAACTTTAACAGTTTGGGCCTTCTCTTACGATACAACCGAATACGGCCCTTTGTGATTGTTTCTGTATTTGTGTGAACCAACACCAATATAGAAAATACCACACTTTTCTGCTATTACACATGGTAGAAGGATAGAGGTATATGCAGCGCTGACTGTGCTCTCTTTCCATACTGCCATGTTTGTCAAATTTAGCTGTGCGGCGAATGGAAACAAAAGAAAATAAAGAAAAAGTTTTGCTTCGTTTTGACAATTCCGGCAGTATGCTCTCATCTAGTGCATATACCTGTATTCTTTTACCATGCTATTACACCACTTCCTTATATTTTACTTCTTTGACCCCTTTTATATTGGTCAAGACTTGAAGTCAATTTTCAGAGTTTGTAGGCAATTCGCCGCACATCGGAAGCGACGGAAGGGAAAAAGAAACTTGAAGCTGTACCGGCAATTTTTCGAGATTTTTCGTGTTCCTTTTGCTATTTTCGCGTTGTTGACAGTGCTTTTTATTTTATTTTTCGCATATCAATGTGAGTTTGTTAGACTTCGGCTGCATTAAAATTTTTTGCATCCAATATAATTCAATTTTGCATTAAATTTTTAAGCAAAAACGTTTTGTTAACTTCCAACGCGGTAAAAAAATAAAATTCAGTTTGCAAATTTCTATAAACTATAATTCATTTGCTTGCTACCTATCTCGTTTTATTTTTAGAAAACAAGGAAAGAAGACAAGAACTTGAATTCAAGTCTTGACCAATGTGAAAGCTTTCGTCAAGTTCAAAAGAGAACGTCAAAAAAACTTGACTTCAAGTCTTGATCAATGTAAAAGGGGCCTTTGTCTTTAGGGCTGTTCACATTAGGGCTGTTCACATTTCAAACCGCTCATCAAATCGATCATCAACTGATTTGACAAATGATTTGACCAACAGAATTTGTATGGATTTGATGGCGATTTGACGAGTGTGAACACTCATCAAATCGTTGGTCAAATCGTTTGATGAAAATCAAAATTTTTTGATTTTTCTGCTGATTTGACGAATGATTTGACGAGTGTGAACACTCGTCAAATTGTGTAGTACGATTTTATCAGTTCTAAAAAGTTTTCAACCTGAGCACATCGCGGTAAAAGAGGGAGCGGAAGAAAATAATAACAAAATAATAATAAATAACTGTTGCAAATAATTTATAATAATTTATAAAATAATTTATTCTTCTTCCAATACGATTTTAATAACAAGTGGTATTAATAATTTTCCGTCATCGCGATGTGCTTACTTCGGTGTTCAAGATAAAATGAAATTTGATGAAAAATTTGATGAGTCTGAACACTTTTGTGGTCAAACGATTTGACAAATGATTTGATGAGCGGTTTGAAATGTGAACAGCCCTTTTAATAAAGAAACATATTTTGACAATCTGGTAACAGTGTTTTGTGCTGTTGAAAAAAATAGGTATGTTTCAGTGTTTCGTTGTGTAGTTTTCTAGTGTAGTAGTTTTTCAATGATTTCTTGCCAAGTTAATAAGAAAAAGAAACTATGAAGGTGTTGCGTCGTAAATGTATGCTATGTTGTAAGTATATTCTAAGAATTTAGAAAGCTCCTTTGCAAATTGTAAATAAAAAGTTATTTTTGCCATTGCTCAAAAGCTAATTAGTGAATTTTATTAATTGAAAGTGTAATTTAGAAGAGTTAAGGCAAAAAACAAATTATAAAGAAATACTAGTAGTATTCAATGAAAGCCGTGTTGTCGATGTAAATAGTGTATTTTCGGTAAGTTTACAGCAGCGTAATTTGCAATAATAAAATTGTAAGGGATTAAACATAAGCAGCTTGCGGCACAAAAACGTGGTGCATACATAATGTGACCAACATTTTCAAAGCAAAAAGAAGTACAGACGCACAGACTTTAAAAAGAGACACAAAAGAAGTACATAGAATAAATATAGAATTACAAAATAGAAGTACATCCACAAAAATAATAGAGATATTAAAAGTTGCATGAATAAATCTATTAAACAAACAGTTTAATTTATAAGAGATTCAAAATTAGATCCAGCTTACAATTCATAGCTTATTAAAGTAGTAGTCCACCAGTTTGACGAATTCAAAAAATCATTTTTTTTTAATTTTTCGCAATAGAATATAAAAATTAAATCTTAAAAATATACTCTAAAAGTCTTAGACCTAAATTGAAAATATTTTTTAAGTTACAGCCAAAAGAAGACAAAGCGTCGTAACGTTTATTAAAGCGCTGTAAAAACTTTAAACACGTTTTTTTTCGAAGCTACGTTTTCGAAACTTCGGGGAAGCACTAACTAAAAACTATTCGATTAATTTGGCTCAAAATTTCACCTGTTATTTAAGGCATACATAGCTAGGTCTGGAACTTTAAAACAATCAATTTTTCAATAAGTTAATTTTTGTAAACAAATTAAAAAAGTTAGATTTACAAATTTTTTTTCACAATTTCGTCATTTTTTATTTGTTTTTTTTATACATACATATTATAGGGTAGTGCAATACAATAAAGCCTGCAAAACGATATTCTCTTTGGTTTTTTTATTTCAGATGAACACGTAAGGCTGGGTGCTTTCCCCAAAAACACATCTTCTTTCGAGTACTCTTCTTTGATATAGATAACTATAGGCAAATTAATGTACAATCAAGTCAAAGACAATTCTTTTGCACACTTTACGACATCAATAAAAACATGTTAAAACTTCAAAACGATCGCATTTTATTTTTTTATTTAAAAAATTTATGAAAAAACTCAACATTTCGGTCGTCACACTACTACCTTAAAATAAATAAAGTTACTTGAATCGAGTACAGAAACAAACCCTAAATAATTTTTTGCAGTAGTTAGAGAGGTGTATTTTGAATAGATTTATGATAAAATTGAGAAAATGATGTCAAAAAAAGTACAACAAGTAAAAATAAGTACTTTTAGCGTACTTCGATATAGGAAGTACAGCGAGAAAAAAAGAAGTAAAACACTCCCAAAAGGAGTACGGTTGGTCACATTATGTATACAGTACCTATAATGCGTATTATGCGACCGTGGTTTCATTTTTGTTTTGTCGAATTTTGGTTTCTTTTTTCTTTCTTAAAAATTTAAAAAATTATAAATGCACTTACCATTAATGGATCTAAAATTTCTGTAAAGTTCCTCATAATTTTGTGATGGTAATATCTTTTTAATACAATTACGCAATTAACTCGGTTAATTAACTTATTTAGAACGCGCCACTAAACGCTCTTGTTTAGGTTTCATAGTTAGGTTTAATGTGTTTATTAAAATAAACGAACAAAATTATTTTTAGTTTTGTATTTATATTACTTATATATTTATTAACATAATTTTTATTGAAGTTAGTAAAAAAAATAATTTAAAAAGTTATTAATGCACTTAGAAATCGGAGCAATAAAAGTACTAGAACAAAATTAATAGTAGTCAATATAGTACCAACTAGTATGATATTTGGGCAACCGTGTGCATTTTTAGCTCTAATGACACTGCTCTCATGATTTGTTTCTGCTCTCATTTTCAAATAAGCATACTAATTTGAGAAAATGTCAAAAATACGAATAACCTTATAATAATTTAATCATGATCGTTACCTAAGAATGAGAAAAAAACGACATGAAAATCAAAGTTTGGTCTTTCGATGCAAATATCTCCGCTGTCCATAAATATATTTCATTGAAATTTGTTTTGTTCAAAAGTTAAATATAAGTACTTCACAAAAATGGTTTGAACTGTACCGTTAGGTCAGTGTATATCTGTTTTATGATTTTGTCAAACTAGATTAAAAATTTTGACTTTTTACTCAAAAAATGACTCAAAAATTATGTTTGTGTTAAAAATGAAATTAAGTAAAAATTGCAAAAATAATTTATGTGAAAAAATAACCTTAAGAGGCTGTTCAGACTTGCCTCAAATGAGGCGACTTACTTGCCTCATTTTGACATAAGTTAGCTATCAGGTGTTCACACACAAACTATTGCCTCACTTTGAGTCTGCATCATTTTGGCGTTTATTGTTTTTTTTTCGTTTGTTTTCTTTTGAATTAATAAATTCTCAAGTTTTTACAATTGAAAAAGTATTAAATTGCGAAAAACAATGAATAAACAAAATTAATTCGCTCCAGAACAAACTAAAAATTTCAACACAACAAACTTCACTCTGACGTACGTCAAAATGAGTCGCAAAATTTTTAAAATTTTTAAAATTCTCGCCTCACGTAACCTTCCCGCTTTTCCCTTTGCCTGTAGACGTCAAAATGAGGCAAGTGAGCCGCCTCATTTGAGGCAAGTCTGAACAGCCTCTAATATCTCTTTCCAATGGCTAAAATTCTCTTTATGGCTAAATACCAGACTAATAAATATTTAAACTATTGTGAATTTTTAAAATGTGTTTTTCAAATTCAATTAGCTCACAGCAAGGAATGGAACCCCCAAACACCAAAATTTCCCCAAACTATTTTTGGATTAAAGTCCGTTCAATTACCTTTGTAACGGTAACTCAAACTTAAAATTCAACACGTTTTTCATTATTCCAGAATTTAAAAAAAAGCTTTAATCGAGAAGTGTATATGAAAATGTTTATATAAATTTCTCTCGAGTAACACCGGGTATATCAGCTAGTATATTTTTAGATTTGCACTTTAAATTTTAAATTGACACGTAGGTAAAAATTTTGAACTCAATCTGACAGTTGGTTTCGGAGTTATCGAATTTTTGGTTTTGGAGATGTATGGGTGTTGTCACGTTCTCTTTTCCAATCTCGCAACTATTTCTTGAAGTGATTACTTTCTATACATTTCATCGTTCTTCCCAATTTGAAGGCCTTAACTTTCATAAGTGGCAAAATATCGTGTTTAAGGTTTTAAATCATACGTTTGAAATCTTTATTGCAATTAAGTTTTAAGAAATGGAAAGTGTAGCAAATATGTGTAATATAGAGTGTAATCTGATGTTAGAATTACAACACGTTTTTTGACACTAGGGTGGACCCTTAAAATGTGTTTTTTTTCTATTTTATACTGTTAGTGTTTGTGTTGGTAGTATAAAGAGGTCGCTGATTTCGAATTTGATGTTAGAATTTCAAAGGGTTTTTTACACTAGGGTGCACCCTAAAAATATGTGTTGATTTCGAACCTGATGTAAGAATATCAAAATGTTTTTGGACACTAGGATAGATCCTAAAAATGTGTTTTTTTGCTTTATACTCTTTGTAGATGCGCTGGTCGCTGATTTTGAATATGATGTTAGAATTTTAAAAAGTTTTTTTGACACTAGGGTAGACCTTAAAAATGTGTTTTTTAATTTTATACTTTTTGTGTATGTGCTGGCAGTATTAAGGTCGCTGATTTCGAATTTGATTAAAATTAAAAAAAATGACACTAGGGTGGACCCTAAAAATGTGTTGTTTTGTTTTGTACTCTTTGTATATGTTGAAATTGTTAAAATGTTAAAATTTCAAAAAGTTTTTTGACACTAAAAATGTGTTTTTTTGTTTTACACTCTTTGTATATGTGCTCGCAGTATTAATTAGTCGCTGATTTCGAACCTGATGTAAAATTTAAAAAAAATTTTTGACACTAGGGTGGTCCCTAAAAATGTGTTTTTTGGCTTTATACTTTTTTGTAGATACTTTTGTGTATACTTTTGGCTTTGTAGATGGGCTGGCTGCTGATTTCGAATCTGATGTTTTTCCAAAAAGTTTTCAAAGAATTTCAAAAAGTTTTTTATGCAGTGGCTGGACCCTAAAAATGTGTGTTTTGGCCTAATACTCTTTGATGAACTGGCCGCTGATATCGAATCTGATGTTAGAATTTCAAAAAGTTTTTTAAACACTAACGTGTACCCAAAAAATGTGTACCCTGAACTTTATACTCTTTGTGTATGCGCTGACAGTATAATGGATTCGCTGATTTCGAATCTTATGTTAGAATTTTAAAAATGTTTGACCTAGGGAGGACCCTTAAAATGTGTTCTTTTTTGTTTTAGACTCTTTAATAAGTTCAGTTTTCAATCCAACTTTTCAACGTACTAGGAACATGATGACTATTCAATGCTCAACGCCTTGTTTCGTTATGAAACAAACATCGCTAGAAACGGTAACTGCTTCTTTTCATCTCTCATACGCATTTTATATCTTAATTTTTAATAAACCCATTTTTTTCTAAAATATTAAAATAAACTTTTTTCTGTAACTGTTAATTTACATTGTTTTTCTTGAAAAATCATATAAATTAAAAATAATAAATCAAATAAAAATATTCACACAATTATTCCAGTTTATAGAAAAATCGCAACTATTTTAGTTTTTATCCAATGTTAATGTTTGCTAGTTCATTTTAAGGAAAAATTTAATGAAAAACGAAATGCTATAAAGAAAGGCCTTCAAGGAAGTTATTAAGTATTTTTTAAGATCACTTTTTCTCCTATATAAATAACATTTTGAATTTTGAGTAGAAATTGGATGTATAAAATATCTGATCGGCTCCAAATTTTATATCTACTTAGTTTAGACATAAATGAATTGGAATTCTGATTACTATTTTTAAGAATCTTTATTTTTGAAAATAAGTTTTGGCTAAATTTTTAAGAGTACAACGGAACGTATGAGCAACATTAAAATGTTAATATACTAATTAGTATAGCTTGTACGAAAACAGTTGTCGGCTCAAAGTCTATCGGATATGTTGTTAAACAAGTGGTAACATAATGTTAACGTAATGGTAACGGATATGTTGTTAAACAAGTGGTAACGTAAGTTTAACTGTGTCTCAAATGCATTTTTTTTTGTTTTAAAAAGAGTCCTCAAACGTTAATTTTGTAATTTTGTTTCATTTCTTCAACAAGGGAATACACAAAAATTTTCAATTATTGAAAAGCACATGAATTCCACGAAGTATTTATGTAGGTAAATAAAGCCAACTTTATTTATTGATTCCAATTTATTTTAATCAATCACGTATTATTTGATATACAACAAGCCATATTCTCTTCTTTACAGAACTGCCATTCCTGTGGCCTGCCCAAATTGCGTTGATGTAGTTTACTGTTCCGAAAAATGTCTCAAACGGGCCTCCTCATCGTATCATCAATACGAATGCGGCATATTGCCGATTATATGGCGCTCAGGTGCTTCGATCAATTGCCATCTTGCACTGCGTATTATTGCAAGCAAGCCGATTGAATATTTTTTGAAGCTTCGCTCAGAGCTCGATAAGGACTATAGCATAGACGAGATAAGCAAGTGAGTCTACAATATTAAAACAAAACAAACTAAAATGGTTTTCTCATAATTGAATACACCTACTTGATTCAGATTTGCCAAAGATGATTACAGACGCGTATCCCATCTGGTGCGCCATCAAGAAAGTCGTACCGCCTCAAACTTCTTTCAACATGCATTGATGGCGCGCTTTTTGACTAAATGTCTACAGGAGGGAAATTATTTCGGGTCTGTGGTCAAGGCTGAGGATCTGTTGACTATTGGTGGTGTGATGTTACGCAGCTTGCAGTTTATACAGTTTAACACACACGAGGTTTCCGAGTTGCATAAATCGCCAGCTGACGGTAGCGAGCGGACAGTGTTTATTGGTGGTGCTCTTTATCCCACATTGGCATTGTTTAATCACTCGTGTGATCCCGGTGTTGTAAGGTGAATTACAACTTGGCTGTGATAAGAATGGTTTTGCATATTTTGTTTAATTGTTTGATGTTTTAGATATTTTCGTGGAACTACAATTCATGTTAATACCGTAAAGCCTATTGAAGCTGGTCTCCCAATTTGTGAGAATTATGGCCCTATGTATACACAGGAAACGCGCGAGCAACGACAAGCTAAGCTCAAGGAATTGTATTGGTTCGATTGCTCCTGCGATGCCTGCCTTGAGAATTGGCCTAAATTTGAGAATTTATCAACGGATTTTATACGTTTTCGTTGTGATGCACCCAACAAGTGTCCAGCTATCATAGAGGTGCCACCCACCTGCAATGATTTCATGATTAAATGTGTCACCTGTGGCGAGAGTACCAACATTTTTAAAGGCCTAAAAGTTATGCAGGTGAGTGGGTCTAGAATTTTGGTTTTTCGTAATTCTATTCTGATTGTAATATTTTTGGCGTTCTTTGTGTCCTTACAGGACACTGAAATGATGACACGCACCGCCCAGCGTTACTATGATGCTGGTGACTATTCAAAGGCCTTGACGAAATTTATTGATCTGCTTAAGATAATGTATGAGGTTCTGGCGCCACCCTTTCCCGATTTCTGTCAATGTCAGCAACATCTTAGAGATTGTTTCCTGCATTTCGGAAATTTCTACAACTTGAATTGATTTTTAAATAACAAAAAAAAAAAAAACAAAACAAAGATATTAAGAGCAGAAGCAGAACAAAACTGGATAAATCTACTTTTAGCCAAACACTATAGGAATAAAGTATAAATAAAGGGTCCGCCAAATAACATTTTTTTTAAAAATTCTATAAAAAAAACTACTATATATTTTCTCAAATTTCTTTATTTATTTGAAAGTACAATCCTTCCGGTTAATAATAAAAAATAATTTCATTCAAATAGCTGCCTCGGCTGGCCATGCAGTAGCCTACACGATCGGTCCAATTTTTAAGCACATTATCGATTGTGTACAGCTGTATTTCACCAATGGCTTCACGAATATTGTCCTTTAAAGCGTCCATTGTCTCTGGCTAGAATTTTGGTTTTTCGTAATTTTATTGTGATTGTAATATTTTTGGCGTTCTTTGTGTCCTTACAGGACACTGAAATGATGACACGCACCGCCCAGCGTTACTATGATGCTGGTGACTATTCAAAGGCCTTGACAAAATTTATTGATCTGCTTAAGATAATGTATGAGATAATTGTCTCTGGCTTGTCGGCGTAACACTTATCTTTGAGGGCACCCTACAAATAATAGTCCAACGGTGTCAAATCGCAGCTCCGAAGTGGCCAAATGACCTCCGCTCTGCGGCTGATAATGCGATCTTCAAAAACAGGGCGCAAAACATCGAGTGTAGCTTCGGCTGTGTGGCACGTAGCGCCGTCCTGTTGAAACCAAATGTTGCCAATATCCTCCTTTTCAATTTTTGTGAACAAAAATTCGTTCAACATGGCCCGATAACGATCGCCATTGACAGTAACGGCCACTCCTTGCTCATTTTCGAAGAAAAATGGCCCAATTATGCCTCTGGACCAAAATCCGCACCAAACAGTGACTCTTTTTGGGTGCAGCGACTTTTCAATGTTGGTTGGTTGGTTTAGATGGTGATTCTACATGCAAGTAGGATCCAAGTAGCTCTAGTGAGCCGTTTTGATACCATAACCTCGTGTTTCTGTTGGTTGACTGGGTAGCGCACTGCTAGGTTATAACCATCCGGTGCGATTGATGAACGTTAGGAGATTGTTGATTTTTGTTGTTGAGAGTTCCTCTAGGTTTTTGAGGAAGGGCCTGCCAAGCGTTGTTAGTCTGGACCTGGCCAGGGCCGGGCAGGTGCACAGAAAGTGTGTTAGTGTTTCTTTTTTATTTGGGTCATCGCAGCTGCGACAGTGGGTGTTGAAAGGTAGTCCAATTCTCTCGGCATGAACTCCGATGCACAGTGACCCGTAATAATAGCCGTTAATCTGGCTATGACGTTCCGGGGCTTTGAGAACATCTGTTGAGTTCTGCTTATGTTGTAAAGGGGCCATATTTTTCTTGATGTGTTGCAGGTTGGTAGTTCTCTCCATCTACGACCAGCTAAGGTTAAGTAGTAAGAACGAATTCCTCCCTTGACTGTGTTCAGTGGAACTTCGACTGGTTCCGCTCTGGAAACGTCAATGGAAGAACCCCGCCTAGCCAATTCATCCGCCTTTTCATTACCATAAATGTTCTTATGGCCGGGAACCCAGATTATGGTAATGCTAAGTTGGTGACTTAGCCGGGCCAGTTCATCCTTACACTGCCTTACCAGTTTGGAGTTGGTACTGATCGCAGCTAAAGATTTAACGGCAGCTTGGCTATCCGTCAGAATAGCTGCGTTAAGATGGTCGGTGTTAGCTCTCCTTAGGGTGCGACAAGCTTCTCTTATCACAAAAAGCTCGGCCTAAAAGACGCTGGCTGAGTTTGGTAGACGAAAAGAGTCCACCACCCCCAGTTTCTCAGAGTATATGCCCGCTCCCACTCCGCACTCCATCTTGGAGCCATCCGTGTAAAAGGACACATCGAAGGCTAGATCAATTCCCCCATTGCGCCATTCCACCCTGGTGGGAAACTTGGTTGTAAAGGATTTCGTGAAGTCGAGTTTGGGAGTGTCGTAGTCCGTTTTTCCAGGAATCAGTTCCAGAGGTAGCGGATTAAGAATGTTGCTGTTTCGCCAGTTGTACGACTCTCTGAGTCTGACTGCACTGTTTGTTGCAGTATGCTTAATGTGTAAATCTATGGGGAGTAAATGTGTCAGGACATTAAGTGCATCAGTGGGGCATGAGCGGATACCCCCTGTGATACCTATGCATGCGGATCGCTGGATCCGGGCTAGTTTTGTTGTGTTGTATGCTTTATTCAGTGCTGGCCACCATACTAGTGCACCATACGCCAAGATAGGTCGCACTACCGCTGTGTATAGCCATAAGAGCATTTTGGTTGAAGACCCCATTTTCTACCAAAGGTTTTTTTGCAGGCGTAGAAGGCAATGCAGGCCTTCTTGACCTTCTTTGTTCGATGTTAGTTTTCCAGCTTAGCTTAGGATCCAGAATGACACCTAGGTATTTTGCGCTACTGGATAGTGTAAGAGGTTGGTTGTTGAGCTTTGGAAGGACAAATTGTGGCGCTTTGGTTTTTGTGGTGAATAACATCAGTTCCGTCTTGCTAGGGTTAACTCCTAGGCCGCACCTGGCAGCCCAGACACTGAGTTTTCCCAAAGCAACCTCCATTAGCGCACTGAGCGTAGAGGGGAACAGTCCTGACACCATAACAACCACGTCATCCGCATAAGCCACCACTTTGACCCCATTGCAATTTAGTGTATTAAGAAATTCATTCATGGCGATGAGCCAGAGTAGGGGGGAGATTACTCCTCCTTGCGGAGTACCCCTACTGACAAATCTCGTGAGTTGGCAGCCAACCAGGTCTGCCTGGATTATTCTGTTTCTGAGCATTGAGACTATCCAGTTTCTCACCGGTGCTTGTACACCAAGGTTGGTAAGAGAATCAAAAATGGCCCTAGTATGAATATTGTTAAAAGCCCCTTCTATGTCTAAGAAGGCCGCAAGAGTGTATTGTTTAAAGAAGATTGATCTTTCAATAGTGGTAATTTTCAATGTATGCGTGCGGGTTTTCTGTGCCCCAAATGCGACAATTTTGCTTGTTTACATACCCGCCAAGATCAAAATGAGCTTCATCTGAAAAGATGATTTTTTTTGGCAAAATCGGCATCTTCTGTAAGTCGATCGCAGGCCCACTTAGCGAAGCGAAAACGCATTGGATGGTCAGTTGGCTTCAACTTCTGAACCAATTGGACTTTGTATGGCGTCATACCAAGGTCTTTATGCAAAATTCGTCTCAATGATGTCTCCGAAATGTTCAATTGTTGAGAACGACGGTGAATTGATGTTGATGGCGATTCACGCACACTTTCTGCCACAGCAGCAATATTCTCGGGTGTACGCACTGCTTTTGGCTTTTCACGCTTGGGTTTATCGATGAGGATGCCAGTTTCTTTCACTTTTTTCACAAGATAACGAACATACGGAGCTGACGGTGCGTCTCTTCTTCCAAAATCCGTACGCAATTTTCGCACACATTCTGCAACATTACCATGATTTTGAAAGTAATGTCGCAATATTTCCAAGCGTTGTTCAAGCGCATATACAACCATATTCGTTCAGCGGAAGGATAAAACTAATTATCTGTCAAATCAGACATGAGCTAAGTGTTACCATTCACGAAATAAGCACTAGTTGAAAAAAAAAGTTAGATGGCGGACCCTGTATAAATATAAAGTATCAAGTATAAAGCACTATAGTATAAATGACCTTTTCAAATTTTTTGCTTACTATCCAAAAGAGAATACTTTAAAACCTGGGAATGTGCACTTTGGTGTTGTTAAAATCCGATTGCAGTTGACTAATGAGCTTTGAAAGTAGTGTCACTCGATCAACTGACGAAATTTAAAACACATGTTTTTTTTTAGCTATAGTTTGAAGTGCTATAATGTATATAAAGTGAAATAAAAGATTTTTTGAAGCAAAAAATATGGTTAATAATGTTAATGGTAAGTACTATAGCTTGGGAAAGTCAGAAAGTCGCTTTTTGTGTTGAAAAAAGTTTTGAAAAAATGTTTTTTTTTTTTTTTAATACACTTTGGGCAAGCCTAAATTTGGTAAGGTTCGGCCAACCTACAGTAAGCGTAAATAATATAATTGTAATATTATAATAATTATTAAATTGTGCTGCTAATAATACGATGCACTTTTTGAGAAAACTAATATTTTCTTAGGCAACCTCTACGTAAAAAATTGTGAACTTTTTGATGTTTGAGGCAAAAAAAGCTGCGAAAATAAGAAAAATTATGCTATTTACAGTTTTCTGTTCGCAAAAATTAATATAGAAAAAGTCTGAAGTCCTTTTATTCAAATTTTACAAAAAAAAAAGAGAAAAATTTTACTCGAATTTTTGAATAAATTTGGCAAAAAAATAAAAAAACTGCAAAAGATCACCCGAATTCTTTAAAAAAACATGCTAAAATTGAACGTCCAAAGTTATTTTTTTTTTGCAAAAATCGGAAAGAAGTAAGCGAAGAGAAAGACGCATACACATATTAACAATTAAGACAGTATTGCACAGTGAAACAAGTAGTTTAAAAAATCAAAATTCTTATATACCACTATATAGAGGTGAAAATACTACCCCATAAAGGGCTTTGCTAGTTAGGCGCGGAGCATATTTTTTTACACATTTAATTTATGTGACCAGGGCCCTATTGCACCAATGACTTTGCATTAGCATTTAAGCAAATTTTCAAAATTTTGCAAAGTTAAGTGTTTCACCAACTTGCAAAGTGAAAATAACTCAATTGAGTTTTGAAAAGTAAAATTCCACTCACACTTATTGATAAGCGTTGCACAAAAAAATAATATGCGAAGAGAAATGTTCTTTGCAGATAACGGACAAACCTAGCAAATTAGCAAAATTTTATAGCATTTCGTTGCACCAAGCTTTAGCACTTTGCAAGAAGTATTCTCAAATTGCTAGGTTTAGCAATACTTTGTAAAGAAAAATTTCACCTTGCAGCATGAAGAATAGTTGCGTTTTTTCATTCAAAGTGATTGGTTCACTTTAAAAGAAATGTCGCGGTTTTTTTTATTAAATCTTATGGAAGACGAAGATCAACAGTCAGGAAGTCGTACCATAAAAGAAAGAATAAATTTTAACATTGACTGCGCCACTTTAGAGACTTTTAGAATGTCTCGGACTCAAATAGAGTTTATTTTGAGTCGCATCGGAGTTCATCTACAATTTAATCATAGCCGCAATGCCTCTTTAAGTCCATTGCAGCAGCTCTTAACTACATTGGATTGGCTAGGAAAAGGAAGCCAATATCATGGTGTTGCACTATCTCATGGGATAAATAAAACCACAGTATGTAGAGTCATTCACAAGGTGGCTGAGGTTGTAATTGACAACCTTATGAATGATTACATTCGGTGGCCTGAAAATGCCCACAATGTGGCCAGTGATTTTTTTAGAATCGGAGGTTTTCCCCAGGTAATTGGTTGCATCGACGGAACTATGGTAAACATAGACGCACCAAAGTTTAAGTAGGCCCATTTTGTCAATCGGCATGGAAAACATGCCATTAATGTTATGGCTGTATGCGGACCGAATAGATCTATTTATGCCATCAACTCCAACTGGCCAGGCAGTTCTCATGATGCGAGAGTTTTGAGAAACTCAATGCTTTTCCAAAGGTTTGAAAGTGGCTTTCGACCTTTTCCAAATGCAATAATTTTGGGGGATAGCGCTTATCCAGCTCTTGATTGGCTTGTCCCACCTTTGCGCCGAAATCCGGAGTCTTTAAGAGAAGAAAGGTTTAACAGGGCTCACAAAGCGACAAGACGAGTAATAGAAAATTGTTTTGGTAAGTAGGAAAAAAGATGAATTTGCAAAATATTTAAGAATTTTTCTTTTAGGCATTTTAAAAGAAAAATTTCCATGTCTAAATCATTTAAGATTACAGCCCGATGTAGCTGGAAAAATAATTCTTATATGCAGTATTTTCCACAATATTACACAGTTAAATGCAAATATTGAAGGACTTGAAGAAAATGATTTAATGGAAGAAGAAACCCAAAGTGATGAAACTGAATCTCAAGAAGATTTAATAAACAACAGTGGTTTATCTAGAACTAATAGTTTATTAAGCTTTTTTGAATAAACAAAGTAAAAATATTATTTAAATAAAAAAAAATTAAATTCATTTTATTACAAAAAATACTTAAAATAAGAAGAAGTTTTTTAATCTAAAAGTCTTCAAAAAGTAAAGTGTGGGTTACCGAAGATGTTGCTGAGTCGTTTCTTTCATTTTTATCTTTTTGATATTCTTCAAAATCCTCAGTAAATTTCGATCGCTTGAGTCCCATACGCTTTTCAATGTCAAATATTATTAATTTGTTTTTATGGAGCTCGCTTTCTAATACAGCCTTTTTTAATATTTCTATTTCATCATCAGCTGCTCTTTTTAGATTTCGTTTATTGCAAGGTTTTTTTTTCTCTAAAGTTTCAATATTTTTTTCAATTTCTTTATTGACTTGCACGCCATCAGTTTCTGGCAAGCTAAGGCCGCATACCACTGGCGACTCTTTGCCAATAATGTCCAAAATGATGTTGTCAAGTTCGTCTAGAACAACATCTTTTCCTCCCCCGGTGCCAGTTTTTCTAGCGTTGTCTCTTTTAAGCTACAATAAAAAATTTTTAAGTCATATAAATAGCTAATTAATTTTTTTAACTTACTAAAGTGCGGCTCTTCCATAATCCAAAGAGGTTATCTCTTGCGTAAGTCCACTCTCAGTTAGTACCAGCTAACCCAAGGGATTGCGCTTTGATTAAAATTTCCTTCCAAGCATCCTCCTTTTTTGTTTTTGTAGATGCATTGTTTTGAAATGATCCAAATAATATGCTCTAAGATGAAAATTAAAAAAAAAAAAAATCAATAAGCAATAGCTGTTTTTATTTTTCTTCTTGTTTTTTTTTACAATAATATTTACCTTTTTCTCCGCAATTGCTTGCAGAAGAACCAGTTTATTTTTTTTGTTTTGCACACGCGACATTTTTATTAATTACTTTGTAAAACACGTGCTTTACAAAGTTCTTTTTTTTTATAGTGAAACACCAAGCAAATTAGCTTCGCTTAAATTTGACAAGCTCTCAATTGGCAAAGAGAAAAGCATGTTTGGTGCAATACTCATCGAATCCACTTGTCAAAACACTAAGCAGCTAAACCGGTTTTTATTATTTGAAAAATTATTTTTGCCAAGTACGAACTGCAACACTTCGCAAATTTACTTTTCAAGAAAATCACTTTGCCAAAATATGCAAAATGAAAAGTGCAAAGCAGTTGGTGCAATAGGGCCCAGTGCAATTCAACGCATCAGTTTTTGGTCTCTAACTTGATCAGTATTGGGGTAAGTGTGTTACTATCTTTGAAAAAGTTAATGTTATGAGGTTAAATAATAATTTTCCAAATATTTCCTACCAAAAATTTACAACAGTTGCGAGGTAAAGGTTACCAGTTACACTCCAAAAAATTTTAAAGTTTTTCTTTTTTAAACAAAACTTTCTCTATACACTTGCTCTTTTATTTATATTAGGGCAGGTTGATTCGATGAAATTATGTTTGTATAATTTTTGACGTAGAATTACGTCTTACAGCGCGGTTTGTATGGGGGTCATTTTCACGAATTTTTTCTAAGTGATTTTTGACACTTTGGGGTATACCTACAGCCTTTAATATTCATCGTACAAAAAAAAAAAAAAAATGCCAAAATATCAGTTTTATTGGGAATAAAACGAATATCTAATAAAATAGCAAAATCTAAGAAGATGAAAAATTCATATATTCGTATGAGAAATGCACAAGCTTCTTAGCTGCAGTAGCTGCTTATTTTGTTTTTAAAGTTGTTGTTGTTGTTGTTGTTGTTGTGTGTGTGTTCGTTTGGTTCGTAATCATGTCGTTCCTTGTTGTGCTGCTTTTGTTGTTGTTATTGTTGTTGTTTTTATTAATATGCATGTAAAACATACATATATAAATACACATTAGTTGCGTTCCTTTTTTTTTGTTTCCCAGATAGCCAATTGGCTCGGTTGAACGGTGTGTACTTTTAAAATCACTGAAGCGGACCGTTTCGTTGTCAGCAAACTATGCATTGTGTGTTTCATATAAGCGTACCATTTATTAAGTTATATATTAATGTTGATTTTTTATGATTTAAATACAAATTCTAAATATTTGATAGTTAAAATAATTCTTGATTTTAAATACAAATTCTAGTTATTTGATACTTTAAAATCGTTTATTGAGTTTTAGATCAGGTTAGAATAATTAATTGATCTAACGAATTTTTACCAAAGAAAACACAAAAACAACATTTTCAATACGAAAAGGAAAACATCACTAGCTGATTAAATAGTTAGCTGATTGGATAACTAGTTAGAGCAATTAATTGTTCTAACCTGACCTAAAGCTTAATAAGCGATTTTAAACTATCAAACAACTAGAATTTGTATTTAAAATCAAGAATGATTTAAACTATCAAATATTTAGAATTTGTATTTAAATCATAGAAAATCAACATAATAAATAACAAGGACATATAGAAATTTTTAAGTTGTATATTAATTTTATTTGTTGTTAAACAATTGTAACCTTTTCTTAAAATGGTTTTTCTTAAGTAGCAACAATAAACTACGCAATAAACGGCAACTCAACTGCACTACCTTATTTCACCATATTTCAGAGTTTTTAGGCGAACGGGTGAAAAAGAGCTGAAAAAAGACATGAAAAACGACATATCAAGCGAATGACATAAATTTCAATTCGATTCTTGATAAATATAAAAAAGGACTTTAAAATTATATAGAGAACGGTTTAAAGGTTCAAAAAAATGTCGTTTTCATACCAACAACTCAGACGCTGCCGTTTTAAGTACCGTTTAGCTGGAACAGTGACATTCATGGCTTGTTGGGTTGTAATACAAAAGAGGATACAGATGCATGTAGCAAGACAGCCAGTATGTGGCTACAAGAAAATGTACTACTACTAGCCAAGGTTGCCAGTTAAAATTTAAAACAATTCCGACAGAAAGTTCCTTTTTTGACAGTAACTTAAATTAAATACAACAAAAATTACCATGGTAGAGATAAAACAAAAAGTTTCTACCGCAAATAAAAAAAAAATAAAAAAAAATCCCATGATCATTTAAAATTACCACTTATGATCATTTAAAATTACCAAAATGGATTTATCCAATTTTGTTCTGCTGCTCCTCATACAATTCTAAATAAATAGTTATAGCATATTTGTTTTGCTTAAATTCATCATGCATTAGTTTAAACATAAATATCACATTTATATCTCATTGCAATATTTAAAATAATATTTTAAAAAATAATTCCTTTTTTTATATTATTGATAGACAATTTTATTTATCAATATATTTTATTTATGTATTTTATTAATGCTTAAATTCGATTTTTAATTACAACACATTTGCCAAGAAAAAAAGTTATAGGCTAAATTAATGATGAAAGATATTCTTACTTAAAATAACTGAAATCATTATCATTGTGTATATTGTTTGTTTTGCAGAAACTATCGTGAACTCTGTAGCATCCTGCAAAGTAGCTGTTTGAATATAGGCAGCAGTGAAAACATTCAGTCGGTGTCACAAATTCTAAACCTGTAATTGTAAGAGAAGGTAGAAAGAGAATAGATAATTAAAGCAACCTTAAAGCGAGTTGGAGAAAAAAAAATATAATGCATTATCCATGCTTTAAAATTGTTTTTGACATACATGTTAGTATTGCCAGTCCCTTTAATAATTTTCTAGAAACGAGCATTTAAAGATGAAAAAAAGAGACAAGAAATATTTGAAAATACTTGGACTTCTTCAATTTTTTGCTGATGTACTCAATTAAAAAAAAAAAAATAAAAAATTTAGAAATTTGTTTTTTTTTCGATATCACAACTGGTTTGGAAAAATTGCATTTTTTGCAAACAAAAAAATTCAAAAAAGTACCTTCCGTTTCAATGCACCAAAATGGAGTGGAATTTTAGTGGAATGGGTACGGAAGGCAGGCGTACTTTCGATTTTGCCAATTTCATACTCAGCGTAAAAATGAAAAAGTAAAGTCTATGTGCAAAATTGAAAGAAAATTGATTTTTTTGTGAATTTCTAAAAAAGTTCATCGTTTTTATGATGACACCTTTGTATAAGAGGTAGGAGTAGTTCTTATTTAATTTAACCAAATTAACCCACTACTAACAACATAAAAAAATTAATACTTTTCTTAAAGCAATCAAACATATACCATCTTATTTAAAAAAAAAAAAAAACATTACATGTAAGATGAACATTTAAATAATAATGCTTATCAGTTTTTCCTAGTATTAAGTTTATATTAAGGCTTAAGTAGCCATAGCTCATAAGTTAACTTAAAATTTTAATTTTCTGTTAATATATTAATAATAATAATAATAGAAGTTGATTTAATATTACAAATCAAAGCTTATGTTCAAAATATAAAGTAACTACATACATTTTTGTGGAATTGAAAGAATAGAAAATTTGTTTTAATAAAGACACTTTTTCAACTTTTTAAGTTGAAATGTACATTCTTTCCGAAAAAGTTGAGTTTTTGAAAATGTAAATTTAAAGTTTTTCAACTTTTTTGGATGCAAATTTAATTTTAATATGGGCATTAAAACCAAAAGGTCTGCCAAGACTGAAAAATTAAATGGTACTAAAAAATTTTTTTCTAAACCTCCATAATAGAAAAAAAAATGTTTAAATATATATTGTAAGAGTACTGATAGCTGAGCACAATTTGACTTATTAAAAAATGGCAACAAACATGATCAATGGCAGCAAATTTTGAAAAATGGTGACATAAGTTGAAAAATTTTAACGAAAGATGGATAAAATGTATCGTGACTTATCATATTATGGTTTGTATAAAAATAATTAAAAAAGATTTCTCAACAAAACAATTATGAATATATAGCAACTTTATTTCAGATTTTTATTGTTTTTTATTTATTCCTGATAATATTAAAATAAAAAAGATAAAAAAACGCGAGCACACTTTGCAGATTTTTACGTTTATATTGATGCAGACAAAAATCACATATATTTTTTGTATCGGAACTCGTCGCACAGTGTATTAGTTTCATACATTCTTGGGCCAAAAATAGTAAACATTGATGGATTTTGTTAAAATTTGGTACAGAGTAGTTTTTTTAGTGCTATTAAGGAAATTCCAAAAAATGGTGCATATCGGATCCATACAACCCCTCCTTCCCGTACCAACCCAAAATGGGAAACAGCAAATGCCTCCCCCTCCCCTGATTTAATGGTTTTCTATTACTAAAATATGAGATACTATATGTCCGTGATTTGCTTTTTTCGACATGAAAGCATTGCATAGTGATATCTATTGTGGGGATCTATCTATATACAAAAAACACAAAATATAGAAAAAAAAATGTCTATTGTAATTCATACCAAACTTTTCCCCTCAATATTTCTTATGAACACAACTAGACTCTATCTGCCACCCTTCTGGTGGTTCCCATACAAAAAGCACACAAAATAGAAAATATCATTGCCCTTATACACAAAAATGTGACGAGACTCGAAATATTTTTCATTACGAACATTTTTCGTGACGAGACTCTAAAAATTGTACTCTCAGTATCAAATCGCCGCCTAAGAAATTTCACTTCAAAACTAGAATAGCAAAGCAAAACAAAATTAAAAACCTCGTTTAAAACATGTGTTATCGCTACTTGCACTGATTTTAATTTGTTTATTTTTTGGTTTGGTAAGTTACATTTTTATATTATTTCAATGTTTTTTTATTTATGTATATTTTTTTAAATAAAATATCATTTGCGAAAAACCTACATGCTTTACTTTATCATAATCAAACAATTTTGGAACCATATTTAAAGTCTCTGCTGAAATAACCATTTGGAGCGACGAAGAGCGCGCCACTTATTTTGAAATGATGCCATAACATATTATTACTGAGTTTTGGTTGGTCATGATCAAGAGGCTGTTCAGACTTGCCTCAAATGAGGCGACTTACTTGCCTCATTTTGACATAAGTTAGCTATCAGGTGTTCACACACAAACTGTTGCCTCACTTTGAGGCTGCATCATTTTGGCATTTATTGTTTTTTTTTTCGTTTGTTTTCTTTTGAATTATTAAATGCTCAAGTTTTTACAATTTAAATAATATTAATTTGTGAACAACAATGAATAAACAAAATTAATTCGCGCCAGAACACACTAAAAAGAGCAAAAATTTCAACATAACAAACTTCACTCCGACGTACGTCAAAATGAGTCGCAAAATTTTTAAAATTTTTAAAATTCTTGCCTCACGTAACATGTCACCTTCCCGCTTTTCCCTTTGCCAGTAGACGTCAAAATGAGGCAAGTCTGAACAGCCTTCTAGGCTCATTTATAAGGTTGTGGCACTTGAGAGAATTGCACTCTTTTTCCGCCTTTGTTCGAACTGTCACTGTGCTTTTCTTTGTTCTATGCATTCATTTTCTTGATTTCTTTTCATCCATTCTGACAGTTCGACCGAGCTCGCTCTCAAGTGCCACAACCTTATAAATGAGCCTTGGTCATGAATTATCTCTGCGCAATGTTTGTGCTTTTACAAAGCTTAACATATTTCTAATGCAGTGTCGGGCAGCTTTGCACACCTATACTTTCTCATCTTGAGCATGTATTAATGAGCGCTTTAAAGCTCACACTGAAAACAAAGTAGTGCTAAAGCGCTTTTTGCAGAAATCTTACTAGGCATTATGGGATATTTTTTGCTCGGATTTGTATTGCGAAATTAAATACATAAGTAGTGGACAGAATGTCAAAAGGAAACATACCGACAGACGGATAATGTGAAATACAGATAAGCAGACGGAAATGTAAAAAGGCAGGCTAATAGTAAAAAACAAATATGTTTTTTTATTGTGTTTATGTTGCTTATTGTGATTTGCCAAGGCAAGACTGACAGTGTAAGTAGTTTTCATTGTACGTACTTAGAAAATGATTACTATATGAAATGATATGTGGACATGCCGCTTTTAAATAATTAATTAATTTCTCCATCACATACTCCACAATCATCTTATATTGGCCATGCAAATTATCGTAATGCCTTGTAATGTATAATTTTTTTAATTTTACCTCTTTGATGCCGCTCCATGCCATTATTTACTTAAAATAAAAAATTTCCATACACTCTTCTAAAAATTTTGCATACATAAAATTTTATACAGTGTAATTTTACGTTATATCTGTGTCGATGAGCAGTAACAGCTTAAGTCTTATTTCAAAGTTTTCAAAAATCTTGCTTCAAAGTTTTCAATCGCCATATAATTTATATGAAGGAGTCTTTCATTTTTGCGTCGTATCTTTGGCTAAAGTCATGCTAGAAGTTCTAGATTTTATATGTTCATAATGATATATACGTGGAACACAACTCTATCAATAACTCAGTTCTGTCTTAAATCGACTTGAGCTATTATTGCTTATCGACACAGATAAAATATAATAGGGCAGTTCACGATCTTGTTGCATCGTTGCAAATGCAAAATAAACACCCATTTACAAAAACAAAAAGCATATGTTGCAAAAGCTTTTCATTGCTTTTTGTTTTTGTAAAAGCTGTTTATTTTACATTTGCAACGATGCAACAAGATCGTGAACTGCTATAATATATTCAAGGAACACGCAAGCGCAGATCTTATCTGCTTGACATTCGCTTGAACACTGAAGCTTTGATCTTTCATATGAAGGAGTCTTTCATTATATAGACTCCTTTTCATAAGACTCCTTTTATATGAAGGAGTATTTCATTTTTGCGTCGTATCTTTGGCTAAAGTCATGCTAGAAGTTCTAGATTTTATATGTTCATAATGATATATACGTGGAACACAACTCTATCAATAACTCAGTTCTGTCTTAAATCGACTTGAGCTATTATTGCTTATCGACACAGATAAAATATAATAGGGCAGTTCACGATCTTGTTGCATCGTTGCAAATGCAAAATAAACACCCATTTACAAAAACAAAAAGCATATGTTGCAAAAGCTTTTCATTGCTTTTTGTTTTTGTAAAAGCTGTTTATTTTACATTTGCAACGATGCAACAAGATCGTGAACTGCTATAATATATTCAAGGAACACGCAAGCGCAGATCTTATCTGCTTGACATTCGCTTGAACACTGAAGCTTTGATCGTTCTGTAGGTGAGATGAATACATATTTTACTGCACAAACACAATCTCAAGTGTGCAAAGCTGCCCGACACTGTTCTAATGCAATCAGGCTTATTTTTTATTTCGAGCCTTGCATAAAAGCTATTACCAATTTTCAATTAAAAACAAAATTTCGTTATTATTTGCAGGCACTTGTAGCTGGGACATATTTTATTCGATAAAACATACTTTTAGCAAACTCAAGCAAAGTAATTAAGTAAGAACTTAATAAAAACTTTAAAAACCCTTTCGGTTTCTTCTTAGTTGAAGTGTTTCCATCAGAAAACAAAACTTTTTAGGTTTTTCGGAAATTGATTTTTTCTATTTATGGCAAAAAGAAAACACAGTGCGTCGTTTTTTGTTTGCTTTTATCTTTGGACAATACTTTCGATCGCTTCCAACTCTTACACTAATCAAAATAGGACAAAAAAAAAAAAAATTAAAATTTTTCTTTGCTTTTTTTAATTTTTAAAAACAAAAAAGGCGTTCGAACGTTACGTGCGCAACCATGGAAATGCCCTCAAGTAAGTTAAAAAATAAACTACTAAAAAATAAATTTCTACCCAAAAGTTGTAAAAAAAATTCAAGAAGTTGAAAAACTCATTTTTAAGTTTGACTTTTTCAACCCCAAAAGTCTAAAAATTACATACTGATTTGAACAAACTAGTAGTGGCATTTCAAGTAAAAGAGAAAAATGAGATAAATTTTGATTTTCCATTAATTATCTTAAATTTGGTAAAGAGCTATAGCTAAATGTCTATACTAGAAATAAAGCGAAAAGTTGTGTAAGTTTTTTTGTATTTATTACAAGTTGCATGTCCCAGTAGTCACGCAAAAATCGGTCATATTATGCTTCTGAGTATGTTTTCGGTGAAAAGCTGCAAACAAAAACACTTGCACTCTCATTTCAGTTGTGTTCTAGTGCGCGCACATGTAAGCGCGACAGAGACAGACAGGGTTCACGTGGTACGCGTGCAAAGGCGCTGGCCTACACTGGCTTATATGAACACTTTCTGTTTAATCAAAACAGATCAGAATCAGTGTTGTATAAAAGTTGAACATTTTGTCTTTTGGATTGTCGGCCTTTGTAGTCTAGTGAAGAGTGCGCTAGACTATCAACAAGAGGTCCCTGGTTCGAATCAGGCTTGGGCATGGTTCTTTTCACTTTCTTTGTTCTTTTCTACATTTAAGAATTATGGAAAACTAAAAATCCACAGCTAAATTGTGGAAAATGTGAAATTAAAGGACAGGAACAACTAAGGGCTGGAAATGCTTGCCAAGGTTAAGGCATAACGCTAGCCTCGGTTAAAAGCAATTAAAATTGTCTTTCACGGTTGTTTCGCCTACTCAATAATTTACGTATTTTTCCATCAATTCCTCTAAATAAATCTATCTCTTTCCTTTCAGGTCAAAGACCAAACCTTGTTTGTATAAGGCGCTTGCCTTGGTTCTTTGATCTTTAAAAAAAAAAGTTTAAAACTAAAAAAAAAATTAAAATCTTACCACATATTGTTGAAAAATAAATTTGAAATTGGAAAATTTAGTCTTTTAGGTTGAAATTACTAGATTCATTTCAATCAAATTCAAATATTTTAGTTAAGAAATATCTATATACATAATAAATTGAATTTCAACAATTAAAATTTTAGTTAGGATCCAAATTTATACCACGTAGGCGTGGTTTTCATCCGGTTTTGCTTCATCGCATAAATAAGTCAAAGTATTTCTTTCGGCATAGTATTCAAAGTAATAGTTCGACTTTGATCTCTATTTTAATCAAACATTAATTAAATACAATTTCTTGGTGAAAAATAAATAATTATTTAAGCATTAAACTCCGGTATACCATTTCTAAGTTCAACTAATTCACTTTTTCACAAATATCTCGAAAACTAGAGCCAATCCTAAATGTATATAAATATATATGGCAATTAGAGAAACATTCACTCTAGGTTTTTTTGTTGAGCTGTGTAATGTTTTCTATTCCGAGTCAACATAATTCAATTACACTGTAGGGACGTCCAAAAGACACACGGAAATGCCGCGTCACGTAAACTTTATTTGCGGACGTAGAATTTAGTGGTATACTCAGTTTTTTCCAATCAGATTAAAATCTCGAGGTATTTACGATTGAATATTAGTCACTTTTAGACCCATTTTCAGTTATATTCTCCTTAAAATTTTTACCATTTCCTCCGATTTTGCCTAAAACTTTCAGAATTTAATCTACATATGAAAAAAAAAACACTAATTTGAGTAAAAATTTAAGGATATTTTAAAGTTCTTACGTTCGTTAATCATTCAAATTTGGTCAAAATAGAAGAAAAGGCGAAATTGCTTAACTTTTGAAAAATCATAGATTCAACAAGGTTTTCACGTTGGAGGTATTTTTGAAAAGACAATAAAAAGTAGTTGTTAAAAAACTATAAAAAAATGTTTAAATGAAGATCAAATAAAGGTCAAACACCGAAAATCTGAATATCTTGAGATTTTGATTTGATTTGGAAAAACTGGGGAATGCCACTAAATTCTACTACCGAAAATAAAGTTTACGTGTCTCGGCGTTTTTTTGTGCCTTTTCAAAAGTTGAAAATTTACCTATAGTGCTATCATTTAAATAACTTTGTCAAAATACTATTGACAAAGAAAAAATGAAAAAATTTGAGTAAATGGGATATTTAAAAAAAAACATGACAAAACCTCAAACAGAGATATTAAATCTGAATACTTACGCCCACACTTCCATCTCATTTGTGGAAATCCTTGCTGGGACTTGTAGTAACACGTATTGGTGTTATAATTTGGAAGGTTTGGATACCAAGAATCTGGTTTACGTGTTGTATTCAGAGTTGTTGTTCTTGGTGTAGTTGTCGTTGTGGTTGTTGTTTTTTGGGTTGTTGGAAAGGGTGAATCAGTTACCGGTTCAGTTGCAACAATTTCTGTTGTTGTGGTTGTTGTTGTCCTTGGTGTTTCCGTACTTGGCGTTTCCGTACTTGGAGCATCAGTTGTTTCAGCCGGAGTTTTCGTTGCAGCTGTTGGTGTTTCTAAAGTTGTTGTTTTTGCACCTTCTAATAGTGGCGGCTCAAAATCTTGCGCCAAGGTAACACAAACTAAACTCACAACAAAAAAACTGAAAATAAGTTTGACCTAGAAAAAAATATTGCCACTTTAGATATTGCTAGAATATTAAAAATAAAAAATTAGATAATTTTGTACCATTATAAAAACGCAACGCTGTAATCTTTTGTGGTAATATTTTTTTTTTAACCTGGCAAAAACTAAAGATTTATTTGTAAATTTTTTGTCAACCGCTCTTAGCTGATGTTCGTTTCAAACTGATCGCACTTATGTAGATAAGCGTCGAGAATACTCCTGCACTGAAGTCTCGAACACTCGAATGTTTGCCTAAGTTAGTGTCCGTGCCAGCTGTATAAATTATGGAAAAGCATTAAACTTCCTCAAAGTTAAAGCGACTGATAAGCACCAGTTGAAATGATGATGAGAACAAAAGAAAAACAAACTTGCGAAAGCTTTGTGTACCTCTCTTTGCGCTGCTCTAACTTAATCGATCGCTCAGGGTGTCGTTTGTGATCGCTCGAGATGATTATAGTTTGAGCTAAATTTTTTTCTTATAGTTTAAATTTTGATGGGGTTTTTTCTGTAGCAAAGATGGCTTTTTTAAATTATTTTTTTTTCAATCGATCTTGCAATGTGAATTCGTAGTCACGTTATTATTTTTAGTTGGAATTACATATGCTCATAAAAAAACTTATCTTTACTGCCCTCGAATGTTTTGCATATACGTATTTTGTACTTTTGCTTTTGACGCCCCTATTTTGACACGCAGTGACTCTAACAAAACTCACTACTGGTGCTTCGCTGACTTTATTAGTGAAATGCGCTGCTGAAGTTTCCATTTAAATATATCAAGTTTCTTACTTGAGATTTCGAATTTGGTGGTTTTCTGCATGTGTTTCGAATGCTAATCGTAGCCAGCAGTCTGAAGTTGATGTAAAATAAAAATAAAAATGTAATTGATGCTATACATATTTATAGTCAATGTTTATTTGTAAGAAAAACTTATCAGTATGGGCCGTTGAGAATTGAGTGACCTTTCAGTCTCTATCATTGGTATGCAAATGATTTAAAGCAATATTTGTTGTATCAGAACTTTTAAATTGAATAATGATTTAATATTGAAAAAAATTTATAAATTCAAAAGGACAAGAAAAGCCTTTAATAAACCCTCAACTGCAGAGATGTGCAATGAATCAGAGATGTGCAATGAATGCATCATATTTAATTTATCGTCGCACATTCGCTGTTTCACCTATGCTTCAGAAGAAACGTTGACGGTAAAAAAATTATAAGGCCTCCTTATACATTTGATCCCTCCTGGGCTTACCGATTTGGGGTTAATTCGGGAGAGATGTGAACTTTTTTCGACAATTTTTGTGTAGGGACTGGAATAGGACGCGTTTATAGTGCTGACTAGGGCTTTCAATCCTGGGTTCACGAACCAATTTCTAGTCCCGGAGTCCCGGGATGCCAAATCCTTAATCCCGGGATTTTGTTCATAAGAAAGTATAAAAATTTTCAGCAACTATAAATGCAACTTCAATGTAAACGATGTTTTTTTTAATATCGAAATCACCCTGTTCTTTTTTTATCTCTTTACACACTTTGAAAGTCTATTTTTTAGTTTATTTTGGTTGTGATATTAAAAGACTCTGTTTATTACTGGGCTGTTTCATGAAATTTTCAAAGTAACAATAGTTTTATTACTGTACTATAGTTTTTTTACCATAAAAGGAATATTTTATTCAAAACTAGCTGAACCCGGTGTGCTTCGCTACTCCCCTCGTTATAAAATAAAATTAAAAGTATTTATATATTTTTCATGCCATCGAATTTTTGAAATAAGTCCACCCCAGCGCCACCTACCGTGTCCATTTATACACAAATTATTTTCTTATGATCAAACAAACATACATTCTGAATTTCAGTTAAATTGGTCCATAAATTCAAATTTTCGATATAAGTCCACCCCAGCGCCACCTATCGGGTCCAAATATAGCCTATGTTACCCACCGTACCAAGATGAACATTACCTGAAAATTTCATCAAAATCGGCCCAGCCGTTTTGGAGTCCATACGTTACATACATACACACATCCTATTTTATATATATAGAAGAGAATATACTTTTTACTAACAGCTATACGGTTAAAAATCTTTGACTAAATTTTAAACTTTTTTGGATTACATATAGGACAACACCAATAAAAGATTATATTTTAATCCAAGGAAAAGTTTAAAAGTCTCTAATCTATAAATATAAAAAATTTACTCTGACCATTTCATGATTCAAACACGTCCTCTGATGTGCTCGTTCAACACTTTATTTACTTGTCCTACTCGCCCATTCCAAGCATAACGCAAAACGGGTCCGTCTCATGGCTTTCGATTTGTTTTATTTTTGGTTCATAGGTTCTTATTAAAATTCTAAGAATATAAGTTCATTTATTTTTTGTTATCGCCATTCGTTAAAAAGTTACTGACCTTTCAATTCTGCAAATCGTTCTACGTCAGTTTTAATCCAATTTTAATAAATGAGGTATCGTTAGAAAGGTATTAGAAAGTAGTTTCTGGAAAAAATACATAATTTTAAAAGTTTGAATGTTAGGGTTGCCAACATATTAAAAAAAATTTTATTTGCTAATTTCTCAAAAAACGCGTAATTTTTTCGATTTTTTTTTTTTAAATTTGAAGAAGAATGCTGCCTTTAAGTTTAAAACAATTTTATGATGGAGCTTTTATATATTTTTCGCAATTTAAATTTTTGTGCACATACCTTATCATTTTGAGGCAATTTATCGCCTATAAAATTCATAACGGTAAAGATATTTGCAAAATTTAATCTGCAAAATGGTTTGCCTTATAAGGACCAACATTTTATTCATGAGTTTCGATGACCTTACACTTGACCTTGGTAGAGAAAACTGGTAAATAATCGAAAAAAACATATTTTTTTAACTTTTATTTGTAAAAAGGTAAACAAAATTTTGTTTCAAGACTGCCATATAGAAGATTATTGAATTCTAACTGATTTTATCTCAAAAAGTTTTGAAATCGGTCTCAAAACAAAAAAGTTATGATGGTTTGATCAGCTGATATATTAAAAAAATCCTCTGAAGCTGAATATTGTTGAGTTTTAATCTCCCTATATTGATGGGAATAAAAGTGTGCAACTTTTGTGTGCCGGTTATAGCTTACACATTTTTAAATTTGACATCAACTCAGCTTCAACATTTTCAAAAAACTCTTTTGAGCAAAATCGATAACATATTGTTGACTCCTTTGTTATAGCCCATTCGTAAACAGTGTGACCAGAAGATTTTTGAAAAAAATTGCTTTTTGTTAAAAAAATATGCTAAATATTCCACTTTCAATTTTTATATTCCACAAAAATATTCCACTTTCAATTTCAAAGAAATATATCTAAATAAGTCTAAATATGCATATAAAAAAAACATAGAAGCAATTGAAAAAAAAATTTATTTATTTGATTACTATCGCACTTAAATTTATTTTCTTCTCCTATAAAAAATTATAAACATTGTTATGGTTTTTTGAATTTTAAGTAACGATATACAATATATAAAACTAAAATTCAGGCACATCTTCGAGGTCAATTCTTAAATTGTTGCTTGTTTTATTATCATAGAAATTCGCATTTCTAAATTTTTTTATTAAGCTATCTGGTATTTGATAGGTATTACAACTTTTTTTTTGAACATGCAACCATGTTTTTACATTCAACAAATTATTTAAGAGTTTTTCTTGCATTCTATTTCGAATTTTCGTTTAAATAAGAAAGATTCATATAACTAAAAAATTTCTCAACCTCAGCATTGCTAAATGGTAAGCTAAGCGAGAACAGCACAAATTTTGATAAATCTTCAGATTCCGAACTTTGATCAATAACTTTTTTCTGCTTTATTGTTTTAAATCCACATTTTAAAATAGTTAAAAGAAATAGCTATTGTTAGCAATAATAGTGGTATTCACGATGTGGTGCATTTGTGATAAATTTTTGCAAAATTTACAATACGTACAATTTATTGTGATCGAACCTTCAGTAAAGTACATATTATATTTTTTAAATCAGCTGATTTTTGTTTGTACTTCTGTTTGGAAATATTAATTTAAAGCATCATTTAACTAAAGGAAATCATACAAAAATTGAAATGAAAGAATAAATTATATTAATTTTTATTAAATAAACTCACAGCGTAGCCTTTAGCTTGCTCCATGCTGAGTAAAAATGCTTGTACAATCAGCTGATCCAATACACAACGAAATTTACACATAATACAATAGCGTTCCATCGTTGTATATTTGCCACAGGGTTGTATTTTGAAAACTGTGCATTTTGTTTTTGTTATATTACAAAATTTACTACAAATATCAAATTTATCAAAAATACACAATACAAGGGATAATACAACACATCGTGAATACCCCTAATGTTTTCTGAAGTAAATTACTTATTGCTGTAACATAATCCATAAAAAAATCTAAGCAAACAAACATATAAGCAAATTTACTTCACTTTTTAAGCTGCGTGATGTTATTAAATGAATTGCAATAAAATTGACAACGAAAAAGTTAACCACAAAATTAATTCCTTATATTGCGTTTTACAAGGTGGTTCAGAGATGAAAAATATAAAGTGTCGATAGCCAAAAAATAACCATTTAGTAACCAAATAGACATTTTTATTGCAATTTTTGTGAATTTTGAAAAATATAATCATACGAAAAATATTCCACTTTTTATGCTGCATATTTTTATAAAAAAATTATAATATTCCACTCTGGTCACACTGTTCGTAAAGCTCTCTCGCGTTTGTTAATTAGTTTTCAAATGGTCTTTGAAGACTGGCTCTCATGGCATTTCGTTTAAAAAACCAATTTGGAAAATATGAAGAAGTCAGCAGATGTTTTTATATCGTCATTCAGCCAACGATATTATGATAACTCTAAGATTTCCAACATCATTGCTGTCGTCCCTGAAATAAATGGAGAACGGATGGATAGTGCATTGATCATGAGACCAATTTGAGACAGTACAGCATTCTATTAAAAATATAAGAAAAAAGTTTTACAAAAAATATTTTTCTACTGCAGATCAAATATTTAAGGAATTGTAGGGTTAACGTTAGTTTTATCTGAATGACAAAAATGTAATTTTCTGAAAAATCACATATTACAACAAATTCTCCTGTTTTCAATGCATTTTTAAATAATCCGCTTGTTTTTTAGCGATGAAATCGTGTGGTACTAGCAAATCAACTTGTTTGCTGAATTCCGATATAAAAACATCTGCTGACTTCTTCATATTTTCCAAATTGGGGTGTTAAACGAAATGCCATGAGAGTCAGTCTTCAAAGACCATTTGAAAACTAATTAACAAACGCAAGAGAGCTTTACGAATGGGCTTTAACAAAGGAGTCAACAATATGTTATCGGTTTTGCTCAAAAGAGTCTTTTGAAAATGTTGAAGCTGAGTTGATGTCAAAATTTAAAAATGTGCAAGCTATAACCGGCACACAAAAGTTACACAGTTTTATTCCCATCAATATAGGGAGATTAAAACTCAACAATATTCAGCTTCAGAGGATTTTTTTAATATATCAGCTGATCAAACCATCATAACTTTTTTGTTTTGAGATCGATTTTAAAACTTTTTGAGACAAAATCAGTAAGAATTTAATAATCTTCAATATGGCAATCTTGAAACGAAATTTTGTTCACCTTTTTACAAATAAAAGTAAAAAAAATAAAAAATATGTTTTTTTCGATTATTTACCAGTTTTCTCTACCAAGGTCAAGTGTAAGGTCATCGAAACTTATGAATAAAATGTTGGTCCTTATAAGGCAAACCATTTTGCAGATTAAATTTTGCAATTATCTTTACCGTTATGAAATTAATAGGCGATAAATTGCCTCAAAATGATAAGGTATGGCCACAAAAATTGAAATTGCGAAAAACATATAAAAGCTCCATCTTAAAATTGTTTTTAACTTAAAGGCAACATTCTTTTTCAAATTTAAAAAATAAAAAATCGAAAAAAATTACGCGTTTTTTGAGAAATTAGCAAATAATTTTTTTAAATATGTTGGCAACCCTAACATCCAAATTTTTAAAATTATTAATTTTTCCAATAACTAATTTCTAATACTTTTCCAACGGTACATCAATTATAAAAATTGAATTAAAACTGACGTAGATACAATTAATTAAAAATTTCCCAATTCTGGCGTTTTTGAACGATTTGCAGAATTGAAAGGTGAATAACTTTTTAACGAATGGCGATAAAAAAAAAATAAATGAACTTATGTTCTTAGAATTTTAATAGAAAGCTATAAACCAAAAAATAAAACAAATCGAAAGTCATTAGGTCAATTTTTGAAAAAAAGTATTGCGTTATGCGTGGAATGGGAACAGAGTACTCTGTTGTAAACAAGGTTTCACTTATTTTGCAACGTTACGAATGCAGGCAAGTTCCCTTCAGAAATGTGGGTTCGAGACCCAGCTAAATTAAATTAAAGTAGGGATTAAAAATAGAGCTTTTTGGATTAAAAATTCCTTTAAACCAAAGTTTTGTTAAAAAAGTATCCCAAAATTTATTTGACTAGTTTATTTGAATTAGAAGTTTTTCTTTTTAAATTTTTTAAAAGATAAATTTATGTAGTTTGCTTTGCTTTACTTATTTACGTGCATATTTTTATGTTTATAATAAAGTGAAATATTATTTCATTTTTTAAATATTTTGGGTTTTCATAACGTTTTTTATTTTAAATAAACTTATTATAAAATTTAAATATTTAAATATATTAAAAATTTAGAAAACGTCTTTAATAAAGGACGGTAAAGGTTATTATTTTTATTAAAAAAATCATAATACCAATAATCGTTATTTTTTAATTTAATTTATTTTTCGATCTGATTTAATCAGGCGATGTATTTCCTTTTAATCATAAAATTTACAAGTGTTTCCTCTAAAAATACCAAGCGGGGTTTCAGAATTAATTGTTTTTGTTGTTATTCTTCTTTGTACATTTCAACTGTAACTTTTGTCTGCATTAGTAATTATGATTTCGTCTTAGTGTTATTCATGATTTCATCTTATAAACTTTTGAGTGTTTTTCAATATTTTAAGTATGAATAAAGATTAAGTTTGGATTTTTATTTTAAAAAAAGCAATTGCTTTTGCTAAAACGCAGAAATAACGAGATAGAGTTTTTAATGGTCCCTGCTTTTAATACAGCTAAATACCATTTCTTTAAAATTTTGGAATTTCGGAATCCCGAAAAATCCAGGGATCATGAATTTTAAATACCGAAATCCCGGGATTTGCCAAAACCCTTCGGGATTGAAAGTCCTAGTCCTGACTTATGGCAAAACCGAGCCGAGCTAAAACTCAAAAACGCATTGGACCAATAAAGAACGCAAGTCATTCTTCCCTCGAAGTGCGTTTAAAGTGCCGGCTTAGGTTGCGCACAGAGTGAGCGGCGATTCAGACAGTCTGGCAGACAGGCCCAGGCAAACTATGTGAACAAGCGAGATAAAAGTTAGCTTGGCTTTATTTCGATCTCGTTTCTTCGCAGGTTACTGCCTGCACCTGTGTGCTTGTCCGTCGGAATCGTCAGTCACTCTGACTGCAACCTTACGGTTGAACCGAGTCGAGTTGAAAACGCATCATGCTAAAAGCAGTATACTTGTTGAAGCTTGTTGAAACTTGTTGAAGCTGGTTATACCCCACGTTTAAAAAATGTAATAGGGGTGTATAAACTGCGTCACTCTGTTTGTAGTGCCGATAAGGAGGCGTGGCCGGTATAGAAAAGTATATATATTCTTGATCAGCATCACCTCTTAAGGCGATTAAATCATATCCGTCTGTCCGTCTGTGTGTCTGTGATTTCGATAACAGCCGTAATTTTATAGGTATTGTAACGAAATTCAATATATAAGCTTTTTATGAAAAAATAGAGGTCAAGTTCGGAAATGATCCGAAATGGCTTAAAACCATGCCTACCTCCCATATAAAGTGACTGAACCAAAACGGTAAAATTTCTTTTAATTTCACAAAAATTATTCTAATGACTAAAATGTTGCACATTTACTTTAACTATTAATATCAACTTTAAGTATGAAATTTGTAAAAATCGGATTGATACCATGTCTATCTCCCATACAAAATGACTTAATCAAAGCGGTAAATATCTTTCAATTCCGCAAAAATTAAGCTAATGACTTTATATTTTGCACAAAAGCCAAAACATTTAACATGTACTTTAAGTATGAAATTTGAAAAAAATCGAATGAAAACCACGGCTACCTCCCATATAAAGTGAGGTTACCAAAACGGTAAAATCTCTTTAAATCTCACAAAAATTGATCTAGTGACTTCAAATTTTCCACGTATGAAATTTGTAAAAGTCGAATAAAAATCACGTCTACCTCCCATATAAAGTGAGATTACCAAAACGGTAAAAGCTCCTTCAATCCCCCAAAAATTAATCTCATGACTTCAAATTTTGCACAAAAGCTTTAACAATTAATATGTACTTCATGTATGAAATTTGAAAAAATCAAAAGAAGACCACGGCTACCTCCCATACAAAGTGACTTTATGAAATCAGTATAATCCCCTTAAATTCCACAAAAATTACTACAATGGCTTAAAATTTTTCAAATTAGTTTAAATCGGAACTATCCACTCGATGTTTGAAATTAAAAAAAAAAAAATGAAAATACAAAAATACGTTATTAAAATAGTAAAACATTTTTAAATTAAAAAAAAATAGTGTTTGAACTTGATGTTGTACACAAAAGCTTTAATAAATAAAAAGGACTGTGAGTTTCAAATGTGAAATATTTGGATAAAAACGCGACCAATAAAAGTGTCATCATCAAAATAAAACAGTATTAAAAATTTCAAATAATTTAAAATACGGCAATGGGGGTATTTTAATTTCGATTAAGTCGAAGATAACTAGATAACTAGTTTTTGATTACTTTGGGTTTGTTTGTATATAACTATTACGTTTTTTGATAATTAATTGTGATATCTTTTTTAAATTGACGTGATTTCGTGCATGCGTTTTGCTTTCCGAAAGAAAACCAGCAGAGAAAAAACGCACTTGCAGGCACTGTAAGCTGCTTTAAGTCGCTTTAAGTCACTTGCTGTTCTAGCTTCTTCCGACTTCTTTGCAATTGTTTTCTGCTGTTTTTTGTTGTCTTGCTGTTGCGTTTTAATTTTATTTCGGACCTTACACGGTCAATCATTTGACATCAATCATTTATGTGTATTAGTAAATATTTCTTTGTATGCATTACACAGACTTGTGATGACTTCATTGACCAAAATCTTATTATTTTGACATTTCACCAATATATTGATAACTGATTGATTATTGCAACAAAAAATGAGAAAATTTTGAGGAAAACAAAAGCTACTGATCGCTCTTTTTCCGTTTTTCTCTCACTTGCTTTTAATCCCAAGAAAAAAGGAATAAAAAGGGCAACAGTTGAAACCGCAAACAATATAGTATGTATTTTATTTGAGTTTTAATTGTTGCTTTTTTAAGGTTATTTAATGAAAAAAATAAGTAAGCATCGTGTAAAATTAAACAAAACACATACAAACAGTGTGAGCAAGCGAGCAAGCCTACGCGCCTACTGAATACCAGCGCACAAGTAGCTTTAAGCTGCATGCTTTATTTCATCGATTGTATGTGCAACGTTTTTCAGCTTTTCTCTCAGTTCGGCTCGGCTCGGCAAAGCAACCAACCGGCACTATAAACGCGCCCTAAGAAAGCAGCGTTCGGCTTGGTTCCGTTCCTATATATGTTTGTCATTTCTTTATAAATGTGACTTCATAGAGCAGTTGTTAGAGCCATAAATTTATAGCCTAAGCTCAGTGAGTTCGAACCCCACAGGTTTCCTTATTTTTTTATTTTTGACGAAAACACTTCAATACAAGCATGTAATAAGATTCAGTCCCATTCATTTTTTGCGCTGTTACCTCCATACGGGGAGGGGGAGAGAGAAATAATAGATCTAGCTCATATATTTTAACCCTCTTTGGGTCAATCCGGTAGAGATATAAACTGTTTCAACATTTTGCTGAATGTTTTGTATGGTGACCAGGGTTCGCTTTTGTTCATTCATGAACTGCTCATTTCTACTTCCATTCATTCATTTAAGAATATGAAGAAAGCGAGCTGCTCAATTTCGTGAAGAGCTGATAAAATTTTTTTTTGTTCATGAACTGAAGAAGAGGAAACCAGTTTGTGAACAAGAATATTTTTAACTCTTGCGAAGAAACTGTTGCTATTCATCTCATCTTCAATTCTTCACTTGTCGTTCGTTGGCTCTTCATTTATTCATGAATTGTTCATGAAGTGGTGAAGGCAATAGAGTTGCCACCTAATAATATTTGTTTTTAATAGTTTTAAACATAGTTTAATAGTGTTAGGGGGTCGCTGATTTCGAATCTGAAGTCAGAATTTGAACATTCCCAATGGTTGATAGGGTTGCCACCTAAGTTTTTTTATTTTAATGAATTCGATGCTGGCACGCACACTAGGTAAAAATGGGTCGCTGAATCCGAGTCCGTTGTCAGAATTTCAAATTTATAAAATTTTGAAATAATAGGGTTACCACCTAATAATAAGTATTTTTAAGAATTTTAAACATTTTATATTAGTGTTAGGAAGTCGCTGATTTCGAATATGGAGCCAGAACTTTAAAATTTAAGTAGGTGGATAGGGTTGCCACCTTAATTTTTTATTTTTATGAATTCGGGTCTGGTGCGAACTAAATGGTAAAAATAGGTCGCTGAATCCGAATCCGTTGTCAGAATTTTAAAATTTTATAATAATAGGGCTGCCACCTAATAATAAAGTATTTTAAGCATAATTTATCAGTGTTAGGGGTTTCCCCCATGATAGAATTGTATAATGATGTTAAAAACTTTTAAAATTACATATTTGGTGGCAACCCTATTATTATAAAATTTTATAATTTTGAAAGTCTAACAACGGATTCAGATTCAGTGCCAGCCTCGAGTTCATAAAAATACAAAAATTAAGGTGGCAACCCTATCCACCGTCTTGAATTTCAAAATTCTGACTTCAGATTCGAAATCAGCGACTCCCTAACAATGTTAAATAATGTTTAAAATTCTTAAAAATTATTATTAAGTGGCAACCCTATTATTATAAAATTTTATTATTTTTAGCGACCCATTTTTACCTAGTGCTCGTGCCAGCATCGAATTCGTAAAAATAAAAAAACTTAGGTGGAAACCCTATTAACCATATGGAATTTTAAAATTCTGACTGCAGATTCGAAATCAGCGACCCCTAACACTATTAGACTATGTTTAAAACTATTAAAAATAACTATTATTAGGTGGCAACTCTATTATAAAATATTACATATTTTTGATATTCTGATAACGTTCGTAGTGTTCGCGCCAGCACTGAATTTCTTCTCTGATACAAACCATCTATTATCAGTGAACAAGTGAGTATCATCCGTTGCCTTCACCACTTCATGAACAATTCATGAATAAATGAAGAACCAACGAACGACAAGTGAAGAATTGAAGAAGAGATGAATATCAACAGTTTCTTCGCAAGAGTAAAAAATATTTCTTGTTCACAAACTGGCTTCCTCTTCTTCACTTCATGAACAAAAAAAATCTGCTCAGCTGTTCACGAAAATATATATAAACACTTTTTTTAAACAAAAAATTCCCTCATATTCATGAAGCTTCATGAGTGAGCAAATACGAACCCTGATGATGACACCATTTGGCCCTTCAAGGTATTAACTTTGGGTAGATATGAACAATTATCAATTAGCAACCGCACTTCCAACCATTCGTTGGCTTGAGTTATTATTTCGAAAGCACCAGCAGCAAACCCTGAGTTTTTTTGGGCAATTTCATTGTTATACCCTCGCGCGTATTGCGTAAACTCTGAGTATGAAATTCAACGAAATCGAATGAAAAGACTCCTCTTCAAAGTGACTTAATAAAAATTTATATAATGACTAAAAATTCCACACATAAGCTTTGATTTTAAATATGTTCCTACATTTGAAATGTAATATAATAAAATGAAAACTCATCCTGCCTCTCATACAAAGTGACGTCACCAAAAAAGTTAATCTGTTATAAATTTTGCAAAAATAAATTCATTGACGTAATATTCCATATTTAAAGATTATTGCTTCAAATGAAAACTATAAGTTTGATATTTGGGAAAGTTGGCAAAAAATCATGTCTATCCACCATACATACAAAGTGACGTCATCAAAATAACGAAACCTTCAGAACTTCGAATATAAGCCGATGTAGGGGTATTTTTACTTTTAACCAGTTGAATATACTTTCATGCTAGTTTTAATATTAAAATAAATATTCCAAAAACTTTTAGGTTGATTCTATCGTTTTTCTTTAAATTCGCGCCACATCGTGTTCTTGCAATGAGTTCTATAAATTATGAATCTGTTATCCTGTTACACATATTTCTATAACTAAATATATTTAAAGCAAACTTATTCTTACTATACTATTATAAAAAATTGACTAATTTTCCTTTTCGGTACAGTTTTGCAACACTAGTGATTTCAAAGCATCTTTAGAAAATACTTTAATTTGTTTATTGTAGATAAGCTTACTTTAATCACAATTACCTACGGCAGGGCTAAGTTGAGAGCTTCCCAGTTGTAAAAGAATAATTCTGCATTTATACCATGAGAGGAATGCTGCATTGCTGCTACGGCAGTGGTGGATTCAGAAACTCCATTTGGGGGAGGGAGGGGTAGGGAGCAGCGGATAAAAAAGTGTGACTTCGTAGTAGTTGCAGATATTGGCGATAGTCGCTAATATTACGTGGTAAGAATATGAAAAAATTTAATTAAAAAAAATATCACGGTGGATAGAAATTCAATTCACTACAAATTGCAATCTAATTCAAAATCAAAAAATATTTGGCAAAAAACTGGTTTCTTGAATAACACTAATATGGTGATTTTTAAAAAAAATCAGTTTATCGATTATTTAAAATAAAAGACCAGTTATCCAGTCTTCAGTGACTTTATATATAAAATTCGTACGCATGATATAAAAAAAAAAAGGAATGAAATTGCTATCTTAAAATTTTGAATTTTTTAATGTACCTTAAAATTTCAAAGCCTTGTTTAACAAAAAATATAATCACAGCACGAAATCTAATCTGTACTTCCGTGTTTTTGCATATCTATCAACGACTTGATCCACAGTCACTTTAATGTCATAATTAATATTTGATAAAGCAAGTCCGTTCAATCTTTCTTCTATTGGCGTAGAATATGATTCAAATATGTTTTAATTCTTGAGAAAATTCAGTTTCTCCACTTACAGGCAATGCTATTAAAATTACTTTGAAGAAGAAGATACACTTCAGCATCACAGCAGTTTGATAAGTATATAGTAGGGTGGCTCGAAGTATATGAAAAAATTAGAGTCATAAAAAAATAATTAGATAGAAAATTATGTCAAAAAGCACACGCAATTTGTGAATCTTTCGGATGAAAAATGAAGATATCCTGAATTTGAGGAAAATCGCTTGAGTCTCTAGCCACCGGAAATGCCTAAAATTTATTTTTTATATTTTGTATCGATATATTAATTTGTTTATAAGTTTAGTGATTGTTATTTAATCGATAGATCTTCACAAGACTTTTCCACTGAAACCCCCAATTTGTCCAAATTGAATAATATTTCTGCAATTTTGAGAGATTTCCGTAAAACAGATTGGACGAGAAGCAAATGATTAAATGAATCTAAATTTATAGTTATTTGCCAGCTAAAACTCGACTGAGCCAAAGTTAAAATACCCCCAAGGACGACCATTTTACCAAATTTCATACCTAAAGTTTATATTAATTGTTGAAGGTTTTGTGCAAAATTTGAAGTCATTAGATTAATTTTTGCGGAATTGAAAGAGATTTTACGATTTTGGTGAACTTTGTATGGTAGGTAGGCGTGGTTTTCATCCGATTTTTACGAAATTTTTAAAATTTAAATTTAAATTTAAATTTAATATTAAAGACACTGTGCAAAATTTGAAGTTATTAAATTAGTTTTTGTGGATTTTAAAGAGATTTTACCGTTTTAGTTAAGTCACTTTGTATTGGAGTGAGGCGTGGTTTTCATCCCATTTTTAGAAATTTCATAAGCAAAGTTTATAATAAATATTAAAGACGCTGTGCAAAATTTTACGTCATTATACTAATTTTTGCGGATTTTAAAGAGATTTTACCGTTTTGGTTAAGTCACTTTGTATGGGAGGTAGGCGTGATTTTCATCCGATTTGGCTCATTTTCGAACTTTACTTCCATTTTTGAATAAAAAAAGTTATATATTGAATTTTGTTATGATAGCTAAAAAATTACGGCTGTTATCGTGACCACAGACGGACAGACGGATATGGCTAAATCGACTCAGGAAGTGATGCTGGTCAAGAATATATATACTTTTTATACCGACCATGCCTCCTTATAACGTTTTTACGTTTTTTAAACGTGGGGTTTATGCCCCCAATGAGCTCTCTACGAGAGCAAAAATGAAATTCGATTGTAATCAAAATTTTTATGACGCTCAGGACCAAAATCAATCAAAGAGAGCAACAAAAAGTTATCAACTTCATCATTTGATGCTCGTCTGAACTTAGAGACATAGCAAGCAACTTAGCTCAACATAGTATTGGGGAAAAACTATAATTTTTTAATTTTTTTACACTAGATATGAAAGTCAATCAAAATTATTATTTTACTGAATCACGTGGCTGCACTTGACACTCAATTCATAATAACAGCTTGGCTTAGTTTGTACGTGTTTACAAAATTAAGATCAAATATATATGTATAAAAAAAACAGATTTTGGATACAAACTCATCGGCATTTCCGGTGGCTAGAAACTCAAACGATTTTCCTCAAATTCTGGATAGCTATCATAGTTTTTCATCGCAAAGATTTAGGAATTAGGAATCATACATTTCTTTTTGACATTGCATCTAAAACCTCTGGAGATTCTTTGAAGAATATCGAATATCTGCTACATAGTTTTCTTAAATCTTGTGTAGATAATGTTATATTTTTCGGGGTAACAGAATAAGGAAACAGTACTAAAAATTGATATAAATCCAAAGTTGTTGTTGAAAATCGACTTATTAAATCTATTATCACATTATCAAGCATATTTGATAATATAAACAGCATTTTCAAGAAGCATTGAGGGCGGGCGATCCACGCTTGTGCTACGGTAGTTCATTTGGCAGACATGTCGTCCTAGGAGATGCCTATACAAAAGTGAATATGGAGGCATGTAACCGGCAGAAATACAGCAGGGCTGCTTTTACAACTGGGTAGTATGATAGTATGATTTATGGTGTAGTATATCAGTACTTCACTTTCGGTTCACAACATTACACTTCGAACAGTAACTTTCCACATCGATAGAAAAACTTTTCGTACGCAAAAAATTTACCGTTGGTTTTTTCGTCGACTTAAATATACCCGTATTTTGCATTGCCACACATGCTTTATACCAGAGATGCCTAGAAAAAGTTGAGCATCCCCAGTTAAGACATCGCTGCTATATACCTCACTTTGAAACGACGCGACAGTAAAGTTATCGCTACAAATAACAAAAATGCTCATAAATGCAGCCTTTGTTTCTTTGGTCCCTTAAAATTAACCGGAATTTTGCATTTGCATACATGCTACATACCTAATAACTAAAAAGTAACGAGGAAGTTTTTCAAAATTTTAAAAAGTAGACTCCTAAAATTAGCATTAAAATTATAACCTGCCACATTCCTTCCATCGGCAGGCCTGCTTTGTTTTTTATCTGGGTTACTTGTGAAAATTTATGTCGTGACATTAACATCACAATAAAGACTTAAAAAAGATGCATGGAAAAACCAATCGATTTTACAGCCATTTTTATTTTTATTTATTTATTTTTTTTTTATTTTACGCACAGTTTTGTGTGTTTGCACACAAAGTGACTCATTTCATCAACCATTAACATGAACCAATAAAAACTGAAGTTGGCATTAGCGAGAAGTAAAAATAAAAACACTTGTTCAATGTTTGCGCTATTTTTGCCGGTATTTTAATTATGTAGAGTGTGAGACGGCAATATTTGCACTTCTAGAAATTGTGATGAGTTTCAAAACTTCTAGATTATTCCCAAAATTTGTTGAACACTTTAACTTGTTTGTTTGAATTAGACCAATTTGTTTTGATAAGCTGTTTTGCTAATCAACCAAAAACAAAGGTTAAACATGTTGTATCGAAGGTTCTACCACGTAATTGTAAGAGGTGATGTGTTCAAAAAATTTTTTAGTCGTGTTAAAAATTTGTTTATTTGTTTAAATTAGTGAAGTTTTCGTGTTTTTTCCAAAGAGCTTTTAAAAAACATAGTTTTCGTTATGCTTAGTTTTTCTATACAAGCTAAGATTTAGATAAAATTAATAATATTATATATAATAATAATAGCAAATATGTATAAAAATATATCAAGCTGATAGCCTTGCTGTTAGTGCTCCTTCGTTGTGTTTTTATATTGTAACTAGCTGATGTACCCGGTGTTACTTTGAACTTAATTTTGAACATAGCTTTTATTTGGGTATTTATTTCAATTTTCTCTAAAAATAGGGGAGTTTTGTTTCAAATGAGAAAAAGAAATGTCTTGAAAGAAAAATATATTTTTATGATATGAGTTCTTTAAATCTCTCTCAGAATTTAAAATTAAGCTGAACTTTTAAAATTTGTATTGTGCAGGTGGGCCTCTATTACGAAAAAAAGCCATTGGTTTGTGGCTAAGATAAAAAAGTCTGAAATGCAAATGTGAATTATTATATTATATAATTTTTTACAAAAACTATTTTTTTGCCAGATGACGTTATTGACATAGGAAAATCAAATTCGCAGCAACTTTTTCGAAAGAATGAATTACAAATTTTCATTGTAGAAAAAATAAATGTACCAAAATAGATAAATAAACAGATGGGGCTCGAAGAAAAGATCATTTGCTCATTTTAAGAGTCAATGCTACACTCAGCAAAAAACACTCTTACCTGTTCCAGGTTATTTTTAACAGACAAGTTTTGTTAGGGGAGTCAACCATATCGTTTTAATCTGATTCACTTCACTTTCATCTGAAGGATATGGTTTGCAGAGATACATGTAGAAATAGCGGAAAAAACAGGCGAAAAAAATACCTAGCATCTGTCAAATTCTGCTCTACTGATGCAGAATTTTTAACAAAGGGTACCTCGGGATAAGTTTGGTGAAATTATACTGACTTTAAGTTTTCAATTTTATCTAATTCTGGGTTGACATTTGAAAGCTTATGTTGAGACGATTTTTGTACGATAAAAATTTTTTTTTGTTGGACCCAAAAATCAACTATTATAATTTTGTATAACTACACCATTTTTAAACTGTTTATAAAAATAAGTATGTTGTTAGATAGATCACAAAAAAACAGCAATTTGATCATAGATAACAAATATCATTACACTTTTGTGAAGAAAGTTTTTAATTTCATTAGTTGGGATAAAAGTTCCGGCGAATTAACGTTTAGGTGTAGTTTGGTGTGTTTTTGGTCTTTGATGTGGTGTCGTTTGCTTTCGAAATGACATTGTTCATCTTCGGATTTGTCCGTAAGTCCTCGGTTCATCTTCGTTTGGCTTCGTTCGTCATAAAAAAATTTGTTCACAATCGGTCCAGTCGTTCAGGCGTTGCTTTAAACGCCCTCTACCTAAAGTTTTTTCAACTTCTGATAGCCTTTCTTCTATTCATGGGTTGGGAGAGTCTTCAGACTTAATTTGGTCTTTTGCAAAGCTATCAAAAACAAAGAAAATGTTTAAAGTGCAGTAATAATATTTTTTATGAGTGTAACAATATTTTTATTTTAATTTTGCATCGCTTTTTGAAGTAGCTTTTAGGCTGAATGGAAAATGAACTATTTGCAAATTTTGTCTCTCTAAAAAATGTATAGTTTTAGGGGCTATTCTATTTATGCTTTCATTTCGCAATCGTAATGCGACAGCTGAGTTGAATGTGAAGAGTGTGTGATCGTTGAAGTTCTAAACATTTTTAAAACCCTCAAACAGTAAAACAAATTAAAACCACTACCATGTCTTACTGCATTATTCTGTATCACGAACAAGCACACCAACGATGAGAAAGACACGGGAAGCAATACGTTTTTCCATACAAAATTGTATTGCTTCTCGTTTCTTTCTCATCGTTAGTGTGCTTCTTCGTGATACAGAATAATGCAGTTAGAAAAAGAAACGTATGATCACAAAAACTAACTCTAACTAACTCACAAAAATCCTACTCAGGGGCTTTAAAAATGTAGTGGGAAAATTTTTATTATTTTCACAGTAGACCAACCCAGTAGTAAAACAAAACTCCTGAAATTCTTGGAGTTTTTTTTTTAGAAATTTCGTGTTTTGTTTTTGGGCCATTTTCCGTAGAATAAAATCAGTCAACTTTTTTTGACAAAATTTAATTTGACGTTTATGGGTAATTTTTTCGTTTTCAATGTATGACAAAAACATGTTCAAGTTGGAGTTGGAGGTAAAAGTTTTTAATATAAAACTGACTTTTATGGTAAAAACGTAACAATAACTTTGTTTTGAATATTTAAAATTATTAAACAAAATCACGCGCCGTGTGAAAATAAACAATTTGTTTTCCATAATAAAAGGAAATTTTTGAAATTTTTTACATATTTTTTGTGACGTAAATTTGTTATTTTAGTTTTTTAAGTTAATTTTCCAAAATTTTTGGAGTATGTTTTTTTTTATTAACGAAATCACGGAAGTTTTGTTTTGCTCCTACGGAAAATTTCATATTTAGGAATTAGTTTTTTCGAAAAATTTTTACTGATCTTTGCTTTAAAGTATCTGATATTTAGGCTAAGATTGTCCATATAATTTTATTAACCTATTAGCAGCATTTACTATTTCCGCCATACGCAGTAAGGGTAAAACTTAATAAGGTTAGCAGCGAACCAAGAAGTAAAAATGAAGAAAAAGGACAAAGTCTAGTACAAGAAAAAGATGCACCTACTCCTACGCCACCGTGCTTTCGCAAGAGCCTGATCTTTTTAAACTTAGAAAAAACCTTCCTTTTTTAACACTTAATTTTTTTTTGAAAATGTAGCTGTTCAAAGATATACAAATTGTTTTAATTAATCTAATTGTATTTAAAAAAAAATTATATTTAAAACCTAATACAAAGAAAGTCAGGTCAAAAAAGCAGAATATAATTTATATAGTTCGACCCTTGTACGGATACTGTTCGGTCAAATAGTCCTGTAAACGCCTGCTGTCTTGTCATATCTAAATTACTTTAGAATGGCCACTATTCTGCCCTTGTTCAGCCGCTGTTCGGCATTAGTTCATCAAATTTTGTTTGAAATCTAATTACGGGAAGTTATTTCATAAATAGGTACAAGTTTTTTGTGAAAATTTTATTGATCTTTGCTTTATAGTTTTTGATATTAGAGAGAAGATTAATTTAATTAAGTTTCTAAACATAGAAAAGCCCTTGTTTTCTTAGCACTTCTATTTTTTTTTTGAAAATGTGGCTGTTCAAAGATATACCAAGTTTTTAATTAATCTTACTGTATTTAAAAAAAATTATACTAAAAACGTGATAAAAAGAAGGTCAGGTCAAAACATCAGAATATAATTTATATAGTTCAACCCTTGTACGAACACTGTTCGGTCAAAAAGACCTACAAACACGCGTTGTCTTGCTATAACGAAATTATTTTAAAAATTTCGACTGTTCTGCCCTTGTTCAGCCGCTGTTCGGCCTTAGCTTTTTAAAATTTTATTCAAAATCAAAACATGGGAAGCTATTTCATAAGTAGGTATATGTTTTTTTGAAAAATTTTTATTGAACTTTGCTTTATAGTTTGTGATATTAAGGACAAGATTAATTTAATTAAGTTTCTAAACATAGAAAAGCCCTTGCTTTCTTAACTCTTATATTTTTTTGAAAATGTAGCTGTTCAAAGATATACCAAGTTTTAAATAAATCTTACTGTATTAAAAAAAATTATATTTAAAACGATGTAAAAAGAAAGCCTGGTCAAAAAATCAGAATATAATTTATATAGTTTAAATCTTGTACGAACACTGTTCGGTCAAAAAGACCTGCAAACGCCCGCTGTCTTATTTTGTCGAAATTACTTTAAAAATTGCTACTGTTCTGCCCTTGTTCAGCCGCTGTTCGGCCTTAGTTAATCCCATTTTATTTTGGATCAAATTACAAGAAGTTATTTCATAAATAGTTATAAGTTTTTTGAGAAATTTTTGTTGGTCTTTGCCTTATTGTTTGTGATATTAGGGCTTTCTAAGCATATTGAACTTAGTTTCTAAGCATAGAAAAGCCCTTGTTTTCTTATCACTTATATTTTTTTTTTTAGAAAATATGTCTGAACAAAGATGCACCAATTTTTTAATTAAACTGTATTTAAAAAAAAATATATTTAAAACGTAATTAAAATATGGCTGGGTCAAAAAATCAGAATAAAATTTATATAGTTCAACCCTTGTATGGACACTTTTTGATCAAAAAGACCTAAAAACGCCCATTGTCTCATTTTGTCGAAATAATTTTAAAAATTGCCACTGTTCTGTCCTTGTTTAGCCACTGTTCGGCCTTAGTTCAACAAATTTTATTTAAAATCAAATTACGGGAAGTTATTTTATATTTAGCTATGGGTTTTTTGAAGAAATTTTTATTGACCTCTGCTTTATAGTGTGTGATATTAAGGTGTGTGATTTTGTTAAATAACTTTCTTAACATAAAAAACCTTTTTTAACTCTTAATTTTTCAAAAATGTGGCTGTTCAAACACTTACAAATTTTTTAACTAACATTGCTTTATTTTTAAAATATATTCTATTTAAAACCTAATACAAAGAAGGCCAGGTAAAAAAAAATTTAATTTTTATAGTTTAACCCTTGTACGGATCAAAAAGACCTGCAAACGCCTGGCTTCTTGTTTTATCAAAATTACTTTAAAATGTCCACTGTTCTGCTCTTGTTTAGCCGCTATTCGGTCTTAGTTCAACAATTTTATTTTAAAACAAATTACGGAAATTATTTCATATATAGGTATGTATAAGTTTTTTGACAAATTTTTATTGATATTTTCTTTATAGTTTGTGATATTAAGGTTAAGATTAATTTAAATGAGTTTCTAAATTTAAAAAAAACTCAGTTTTCTTATGACTTTTATTTCTTTTTGTTTAAAATTAAGCTGTTCAAAGATATACATTTTTATTTTAATTAATCGTACTGTAATTTTAAAAATATTCTATTTAAAACCTAATTCAAAGAAGGCTAGGTAAAAAAAGCAGAATAAAAGTTATATCTTTCAACCCTTGTACGGACATTGTTCGGTCAAAAAGTCCTGCAAACGTCTGCTGTATTTTTTTATCGAAATAGCTTTAAAATGGCCACTGTTCTGCCCTTGTTCGGCCTTATTTCAGACAAATTTTTTTAATCAAATGATAGGGAAAATAATTTGAGGTTGCTGATTAAAAAAATTTAAACAGATTTCATATAAGTCTTATACGTCTTTCATAAGTATATTTATTTTTGAGAAGCTATTGTAAAAATAAATTCTAAGTTTCCACTAATTTGTTAACGAGTTTGCATTTTTTAGGTGGCCAATGTTTGTACTTTAAGCTATATATTTTTGTAATTTTCTTAAACTATTAAAATAATTCAACTGAATACGATTTTGAAAGTTTGAAGACAAAATTTGTGACACAAATTTAACAAATACTTGAAAAAATTACTGCCTTCTTTCACATATTATTTCAGTTGCAAGTCAGTTTAGTTGTAATAAAATCAGGCGCGAAGTCAAGATTATCCCTGAGGAGGGTTTTGATTGAAAAGAGTACCACGTAAAATGTGATACCAATTTTATTTCTCTTAATTACTATTTTTAACCCTTTCATTGGATTTTGCCAATATATTGAACACGTCAGAAAGTAATTTGAGCATATATTTTGCAACGCTTTTTTTTAATAAAATCGTTTGATTCGTTTGATTCTATGAAAAAAAAAAAGATGAACCACCTCTAACAGCCCTATTCTGGCAAATGAACAATTGTTAACCAGTATTTTTTATATTTCTATATGTTTGTTGTTTTCAAAACAAAATTTGAAGTACAAAAAACCAAATTTTCGAATAAAATTGTCAATAACTGAAAAGCAGTTGACAATTCTTATCAAAATTTACTATTTTTGTGCTTCAAATTTTGTTTTGAAATAAAAAAAATTACAACAAACAAATTGAAATATTCAAAATACTGGTTAACAATTTGTTAATTTGCCAGAATAGGGCTGTAAATTTATTTTTATCAAAAACATTTTTATCAAAAAAGATGATAAAATTTAGAGAGATATTTGACATTATAGTCAGTTAGATTTTCGATTTTGTGCCGAAGAAACGCATTCAAATTTTTTGTGGCCTATTTTATAAGAAAATATAAATGTTTTTATTCATTTTATGGCTTTAATGATATGAATATTAAGAGGGTTTAAAAAACAAACATCTAAAGGGTTGAAAAACCTTTAAGGGATTAAAAAAAAAAACAAAAGATTTTGTGCCGAACAGGAGAAAAACAATTTTTTCTTTGTACAAGCTTGCAAAACGTAAGTAACTCAGGTAAAAATCAAAGGTGTGCTTTTTCATCTTTTTAGGACCTTAACGATAGGAATACTTATTACCTCAAAAAATTATTTTGTTCTTAGTTTAGCCTAGCCACTGAAAGGGTTAAAATGTGGCTACTTGAAGACAAATAAATTTTTTAATTAATCTTACTATATTAAAAATTTTTTATGTAAATAAAATACACAGATGGCCAGAATGTCAGGGTACAAGTATCTACCGTTATTTTGATAATTCATCAAACAATATATATATTTAATTTCGTTTTAATGAGTTTCTATTCTAGACCTAATGTATTTCGTAGGATCGTTTTTAAAGAATTTGTACTCATACTATGAAATTTTATAATATCCCATTTAAGAGTATTCCCTAATAATTTTATATCTGAAATCATATATAGTATCATGCTATTTAAAATTGAACTTTACCTGTTTTATTTAGTTTTATCGTTTTAATATGTATGCATATAAAAAGTTGTGTATTTTTTTAAACATTTATTTAACAAATTTCTTTTAAACTTACATAAAATCTAATAAATTTTTGCTTATAACATATACACATATATAGCTTCGGTGCAATATAAATACATTAATAAATATATTTCAAAAATATTAAGGCATAAATATTAGTTTCTGTTTGATATAATATCCTTAATTAAAACAAACATCGGATTTTTTCGAGATATGTTCTTTTTTGAAAAACGAAGTGGAGTGCTAAGTTTTACTTTTTTTTGCTTAAAAATAAAGTGCTTAAAATATATGTAGAAGTTTTTATTTTTGAACAAATAAAATATTTTTAAAAATACTTATTTCCAAATAAAACAAGAAACACTTAAAGAATTTGCAAAGCATGCTTTTAGGTGATTTTTTTTATATATTGGATTTAAATATTTTTGGACTAAATAAACACTGAAGAGATTTATTTTTTGTCTGTTTTGAATAAAGCAAATTTCGCCAAGATCAAAAATAATGATTTGGATTTTTGTATTTATTTACACTGTCGTTCACTTTGGAATTTTTGAGTTTATTTCTTAGAAATCGTATGAGTTGGCTTCATCGTCGCCTTTGCGCACCTTGAAAACCAATCTATAAATAAATGCAGCTATAATGCCACCTACAATGGGTCCCACCCAGTAGACCCAGTGTCCGCCCCAGGCGCTTTGCACAACCGCTGGACCAAAAGAACGTGCCGGATTCATGCTGGCACCTGTCAATTTAACCTAAAAATGGAGTTGTATTAAAAAAAAAATTAAATTCCTAAGACTGAAGCAGTAACGACTTGAAATTACCGCAGATAAATGACCTGCTGCAACAGCGAGTCCAACAGCTAAAGGTGCTGAGCCTTTGATATCCTGGCGACCGGGATCAGAGACACCCTTAACGACAAATACCAAAATGAAAGTGATCAGCGCCTCAATGAGTATAGCTTGGCCAACGGTCATGTGTGTTGAGAAACCATTAACACCAAGATCGGAGCCGGCAATAGGCTCTGGTATGGCCACCTACAGGTGAAAAAAATATTAATAGATATGAAATGAACTCCTTCATGGAATTATGTTCTCTTACTTTAATTACAGCAGCTCCGGCTATGGCACCAATGCACTGCACAATTATGTAAAAGATGCTCTTCAATAGGCTCATTTCGCCGACAATAAAGAAACCAACGGTCACCGCTGGATTGATATGGCAACCGCTGATGTGTCCCAGTGCCTGAAATAAAAAGAAAACAATGCAATTAATAGAGATAAAAAGTTTTGACAAAAGTTTTTCCTAGTTTAAGCCTTATGTTACTCCCACTTGTCCCGCTTTTCCCCCGCAGTACTTGGCGACATAGTTTCGGTTGACTAAAGTGCACATTGCGTTAGCCCATATGAACAAGAAAAAAAATTAGAGAAATTGTTTGACTTTTTACCTAAACTGAGTAAAACGAATGCCGAACAAGGGCCGAACAGGGGTCGAAAATGGGCAACAAATAAGATAAAAGCTTACTAGTTCAAACAGCGGCCAAACACGGGTTGAACAGTGGTTTTGTTGGGAAGTTCATTTGAGGCCGTTGATTTCAAAATTCAAATAGATTCCATATAAGAATTTTACGTATTTCAGAAATTGCTTCTCAAAATAGAATTTCAAATATTTTTGAAAAGTGAACAAAAAAAAAATGCACATTAGATTTTAAACGAGCTTACATTTAAAAGATGATCAATATTTTGTGTTTAAGGCTCGATAATCTTAAATCTTATTAAAAACTTAAAATATTTAAGTTAATATTATAAGTTGTTAATTAAAGTCTTTTCTAAATGACCTTGTTATTGAATATGTTGATTTTATATGATTTAAATACAAATTCTATATGTTTGATAGTTTAAATCATACTTGATTTTAAATACAAATTCTAGTTGTTTAATAGTTTAAAATCGTTTATTGAGCTTTAGGTCAAGGTTAGAACAATTTATTTACGAATCTTTCTAAAGAAACAACAACAACGACGTTTTCGATATGAAAAGGAAAAAATCACTAGCTGATTTTATTGCAATTTCGGCCCTGCTAAAGTATGATTTAAACTATCAAACATTTAGAATTTGTATTTTAATCATATAAAATGCACATAATTAACTTTTAATTTAATAACTTTCACACGATTTCACAATATCCAAGACAAAATGTGTGCAACTATTGTGCAACTACTTAAAAAATCCACTGCTTTCTTTCACATATTATTTCAGTTGCAATTCAATTTAGTCGTTCAAATTTTTCCCGTACTTTCCCAGACCAGGATTTTCCAGGAGTTTGGTTCAAAAATATATCATCACAATGATATTTGCAATAAGGATTGCTCTTTACGAAGCAAAATTGATTACATTATTTTTATTCTTGAATGTGACTTATTTTTTAAATATCAAAGTTGAATTTGTCACTAAATATTTTAAAAATAAAAAAAAAATTTAAGAGAAAGGTCATATTTTTTCACATAATTTCCTGTAAAATGATTCAAATAGAAAAACCTTCATTGTTTTTTAAATTCGTAGGAATTCTTTCAAGGTTATTTTTGTAATTTCATTTAACCCCTAGATGCAATTTCAGATTTGTTGTTAGTCTTCAATCCTGAATAGATATCTTATATTCCAGTAAAAATTATGGATTTTTTTGGAACTTAAGTACCTACTGAAAAACTTTATATTCTCTTATTTTTTTTCTAAAATAAATTTCCATTCCAAAATAAAGGTGGAAATTATTTTCATAAGAATTTTTTTGACACTTCGTTTGAATTATATCTAAAAATAGAGAAAATGGGCAAAAGGCAAGATAGGTAAGAATAAGAATAAGACGCAAGAATAAGAATTTTTAAAACATTTTCAAAATTAAAAAAACAAAAAAAAAAAAATTGGGAATACGAATTTTTATAATTTTTAAAACCTTAAAACTGCTAAAAGTAAAACTTTAAGATCCTCGAACTTTTTCGGGTTAAAAATATAATAAAAATAAAAACACATATTTCAGTTTTTTCTAATTAAAGTCCGTCATAATTGTTTTAACACACATTAGATACATTTTTCATGTTTTAAATTGTATTTCCTTCGACACTATTTATTATCTTTCATGACTATTACGATTACACTATGCAACAGTCATTCTGATCTGGATTAAAAGTTAGACAATCTTTGTTTACAATCCGCCGCTGATTCCAAATATTAGGTTAAAAAATAATTCTGCAACACCGTTTGTAAGGGTATCGTCGGTAGTTTATTATTTTTAGTGAATTTCGAAAAGGTGATCGTTATTGCAAATAAAACACGTTTTTATGAATTGATTTAATATTATATGTATATTAGTGTGTCCCAAAAATATTTGTTGTTTTTATTTTGACAGAGGTCCGCGGCTTTAATACTTCCACTTGACCTTAGAAACACCCTCTGTGAAGCGTATCTCAATTAGTAAAGGTTTGAAAGGTTAAAGGTTCCGTTACGATTTATATGGGGAAAAATCAGTTTTGCTGGTAAATTCAATTTAGAGCCATTATCTTTTAAGCAAAAAGTGTTCCCTCAAATTTTGTCTGCTATGACATATCCAAATTTCATTTTCATTTGATTATTATTTGGTGGTCTGTGGCTCATTTCTTATAGTGCTACCTATATAAATGAATACTTTTACTTAGAATTACTTCACTAAAAATCGATATCTCTTAGAGCACTCCATTTTTATTATTGTTATTGGTCTTAAATTTTAGATAATGATAGTTTGAAAGTACAATGAAGAAAAAATTCATGGGGTTAATATATGTTTTTGGTTTAAAAGTTACAAAAAGTAGGTTTTTTGTAAATGTATCATTATTTTTTTATCGTTTTGGGCAACCACCAAATAATAAGCCGATGAAAATGAAATTTGGATATGTCATCTATATATATATAAAAATGGATGGATGTATTTATGAGGGTATGTGGATATGTGGGTATGTGGCTATATAACGATTGGGCAAGGGGGCGTGGTATTTCCCATACAAGCCAAATTGGCGCTATCGACCACAAACCAAAAAAAAGAAGATAATTATATCAGGCGGTTTTGATCGTAAAAAAACTAAGATTTAATAATTTTGTTCAGATGGTTACTGTCCGTAACTGTAAAAAAAATGGGCGTGGGCGCATTATATAAACGCCCACTTTTTCGAAAGCATGGCAATTTCAGAGCTCTACACATTTTTATAGTGTAACTTGCTGTGTTTCCCACGCCCACTTTTATCGCCCACAAATCAATATCTATGTATATAAAAGGCAAAACGATGTGTCTTATGCCTATAGACTCCAAAACTACTGGACCGATTGACCTGAAATTTTGGCAGTCGATTTGTTTTAGGTACGAGATGGTTGGGAAAAAAGGTTGCCACACCCCCTTTTACCGCCCCCAAATCAATAAAAATGCTATATTTCAGTCGGTTTGGGTCGTATAAGGCTAAAATTCAGTAATTTAATTTGTACGGTTACTGTCGACAACTGTGTTAAAAATGGGCTTCCACGCCCCATTTCACCGTCCACAAATCAATGAAAATGCTTTATTTCAGACGGCTTTGGTCGTATAAGACTTAAATTTGGTAATTTAGTTTGTATGGTTACTGTCAATAACTGTACTAAAAATGTGTGTCCACGCCCCCTTTTACCGCCGACAAACCAATGAAAATGCTTTATTTAGTACGGTTTTGGTCGTATAAGACTTAAATTTGGTAATTTGGTTTGTGTGGTTACTGTGAGAAACTGTACGAAAAATTGGTTTCCACGTCCCCTTTTCCGCCCACAAATCAGTGAAAATGCTATATTTCATGCTGTTTTGGTCGTATAAGACTTACATTTGATACTTAAGTTTGTATGGTTACTTTTGGCAACTGTACTAAAAATGGGCGTTATCGCTATCATTAAAAATCATTAAAATCATTAAAATTGACTACTATGTCGATTGAGCTAAAATTTTAGCTTACTTTGTATAGTTACTGTCATCAACTGTACTAAAAATTGGTTTCCACGCCCCTTTCAACCGCCCACAAACCAATAAAAATGCTTTATTTCAACGGTTTGGGTCGTATTAGACAAAAAATTTGTAATTTAGTTCATATGGTTCCTCTCGGCAAGTGCACTAAAAATAGGCCTGTCCCAATTTAGTAAAACTCACTTTTCAGGGGGGCAGCGTGGAGTGAAGAAAAGTGCGCCAGGCTTAAGCTAAATTGAGCTCAAATTTGGGCAGTCGATATGTTTCGATTACGTGATGGTTTAGGGGAATAATTTTGCCGCACCCATTTTTACCGCTTACAAAACAACAAAAATGCTATATTTCGCATGGTTTTGATCGTATTAGACTAAAATTTGGTAATAAGGTTCATATGGTTACTTTCGGCAGCTACCCGAGTAAAAATATGGCCGCACGACCGTAAAACGGTCAACGACGGCCATACAAGGCCTAAATTAAGTTGTATGGCCGCAGTATGGCCACTAAACGGCCGCAAAACATCCGCTGTACGCACGTTGAATGCCACCAAATTTTTCAAAGCTGTTATTAAACAAACGTATGCGTAACAACAGAAGCATGACTCACTCGGCGATGTTAATATTATCGCCACTTATGTTTGGCGCAAAACATTTTTGTATATGAAGTTATTTGTTTAAATACAATGCCCCTTTAAATTTTCAATTAAAACAGTATAATTTTTTTTAACTGATTACAATTAATGGTAATAAAAAAAGATTAATTATATACAAAGAATTGATTCAAAAAGTTTTCTAATTAGTTTTACAGTAATTCCACATGAAGTTACAATTGAAAATCTGCTTTTCATTGTAGAATAAGCACGGCCACTGATCGCCCGTTGTACGGCCGCTGTTTGCCATAAAGTCCTGAAAACGACCCTTGTACGACCCTCGTACGGCCGAAAAAAATATTAAAAAGTAGGCCTTGTACGGCCGCTGTTTGGCCTTAGCTAAAAAAGTTTTTATTTTTACTCGGGTATACTGAAAATGGTGAATATATTTGGCATTTCTTGACATTTTTGTTTATGGCAGTTAGGCGGTCTGTGGCAGAACAACGTCTGCCGGGAAATACTAGTAACAGATAAAATTTGAGGGAACACGTGTTTTTTTGTAACCTTTTTGCTTAAAAGATAATGGCTCTAAATTTAATTTACCAGCAAAACTGATTTTTCCCCATACAAATTGTATGGAAAAATTAAAAAATGAGTTCGCGACGTCTAAACCTTTACCAATTAAGATGCGCTTCACAGAGGGTATTTCTAAGGTCAAATGAAAGTGGAAAAGCCGCGGACATCAAACACGATTTTTTTGGGACACCCTAATGTATATATAATAGAGTGTATCAACTTGTATAGATAAAATCTGAACCCCACTTCCGGTACCAAAATAAAATAGTATATAAAAAATACATTCGATCGGTATACTATTGTATTTTTGGTCTTAACCAATTTTGGCGTCCCTGAATTGCATTTTTGAGCAACTTTTGTACTGGAGACCATTAGTATTTGATTTAAAAAGAAAATGAAAGCTTATCAATCAATTCCTTGGATATAAAAACATAGAACTGCAAATTTTCATCGCATTTGACGAATGCTCTAACGAGATTTGACGGTTTTTTTTCAAAAACAAACTACTTGTTATTTAATTTAATTATAATTTTTTGTTTTTTATATGGAACTTTTTCAACATTTTTGGGTTTATTTTAGTTTAATGCGCAGTGGTTATTTTTCTCGCTGTTTCTTGATTTAAAGCCAATTAAGTCAAATTCCGTATATTTTGTTTTTATGAGTTCCAGAATTTTTAAAAGTTTTAATTTTCTTTCCAAATGCCGGCCTTTGTAGTCTAGTGGAGAGTGCGCTAGACTATCAACCCAGAGGTCCGTGGTAGGAAGCCGGGTTCGGGCATGGTTCTTTTCACTTTCTTTGCTCTTTCCTACATTTAAGAATTATGGAAAACTAAAAATCCACAACTATATTGTGTAAAAATTCAAGGACAGAAACAATTAAGCGCTGGAAATGCTTGCCGAGGTTAAGACATAACACTCTAGCCTCGGTTAAAAGCAATTAAAATTGTCTTTCACAGTTGTTGCGCCTAATCAATAATTCACTTATGGCTCCAATCAATTCCTCTAAATAAATCTGTCCCTTTCCTTTCTGGTCAAAGACCAAACATTGTTTGTATAAGGCGCATGCCCTGGTTCTTTGATCTTTTATAAAAAAATGTGAAAGTGTTTCGAAAAGTTTTAAAGTTTAAAAACCACGCATTTCTTTATTAATTTAGTTTTAAACCAAAAGTTTTTCTGATTTGTAACATTTAAGTTATTGAACTTTAATTTTTATTGTGCATATGTTGTCGTTGCAAAAGTAAACTAACGAATCTGAAAAATGTAATTTTAAATTTTCCACAGAATTTTTATTGAAAATGAAAAATTTTATTTTTCAGATTCGCAAGTTCACTTTTGTAACGAAGATATCAAGAAATGTTTAAAAATTTCAAATGTTTTAATTTTTTATATTTGTTATCATTCAATTCACTGTGGAGCGTTTCAATCAACTAACACTCTCTCTCTCTTTCTCTTTATCTCTCTTGTAGCTGTTCTAGTTGCTTTGCCTGATTTTGACTGATCGACAGTCAACACATTGCCAAATATCAGTGCAATAGTAAATTTGTACAATTGATTTCCAATCGAACGACTAAACATAATTGAGTTTGGGTGCGCGCAGTTGTATATCAGTGTAGCCAAGTATGTTGGTTTCCCATGCGTCTAAATTATTCAAGCGTAAATCCAAAAACTGTGACAACACTTATTCATGTTGCATAAATGAAGCAAACAATTTTTGCATAAAAGTTCAATAGTTCAGTTTTGTCAAGTTGATTTGACCAACCAACATTCGTGTATAGGCACATGGGAAAATTTAGTTTTTGAAAGTTTTGGGAGAAAATTGAGACTGTTTGTTAAAGCAAAGCATGTATAAGTAACAATAACACAGTTCAACAAGCAAAATAATTGCCTACATCGATCTACGCTTTCTGTTAGAGGAGACAAGAAAAATGTTCATATGTTTGACCTTTTTATAAGTTGACGTCTGTGTTATTTTTATTACATATATGCAAGTACAGGAATAATTTCTTATAATTAAAAAAAAAAGATATATAAAAAAAAACAATGAAAAATCCCCCAATATTTTTCCATACAAACGCAACTGTATCTAATATATAAAATCAAATGTTTGTCCTTGTGTCTGTCTGTCTGTTCCGTGTAGGCTCGCGCACCGTTTATCCGATTGAGCTGAAATTTTGACACCGAGTACGTTTTATAGGGGGAAAGATCATAGGGAATGGGAAAAAGTGGGCGCAAGACTGCGGGCGTGGTACTCCATGATAACTTCTAAACGCCTAGACCGATTTCAATGAAATTTGGTATGAAGGTTCAACTGCACCCAAGATAAAACATCGGCAAAAAAATTCCAAAGACTTCTGAACATAAGCCGAAGACCAACGACAAAAAACGAAACAGGCTTATAGCAAAAACCTAAAACGATAATTTAGCACTTAAATTTTTCTCTAAGGTTCAACAGTTTTTTTATTAAATTGATCAAAGTTGGCGTACGAACTTAAAACGAAATTTTAGCATTTAAATTTTTCTTTAAGAGTCAACATTTTTTTTATGAAATTGATCAAAGTTGGCGTAAGAAAAATCGTACGAGGTTAGAAAATGGTTTTATCAAATCATTCATTAAGTAATTTTTTATTTTCGTGACATAGTGAACCAGTAAAACAGTGAAATTGCAGTGACATAGTAAAAGAGTACAACAGTGAAATTTCATTTCGAGCTATCAATAGAACCAAAAAAAGCAGCCAACTGCGCGTTAAATACAATAAGTGAATTGGAAATACATTTTTCTATTTATATTACAGACAGTTTATTTGTTTTTAAGGAAAAGGGGGCGATGCACCCCCCATACAACCCAAATTTGAGTTATCGAATAGCTTTTGAGTTATAGTGCGCACAGCCATGGAAATTGGTATTAGACCACAATTTACACGAGCCGTTTTACTGATAACATTTTATGGGCGTTGGTGGCACCTCCCATACGACCAAACGTTGAGATTTTGAATAGCTTTTGCGTTATAATTCGCACAGCCTCGGAGTTCAGCGTTGGAAAAGAGGGCGTGGCAGCTCTCATTTAACCCAAATTTGCGATATCGAATAGCTTTGTAGTTACAGACCGCACAGTCTCGGAATTCAGTATTCGAACTTAATTTACACAAGTCGTTTTATTGATAGCATTTCATGGGTCTTGGACAAGGAGGCGTGGCACCTCCCATACAACCAAAATGTGCGATATCGAATAGCTTTGGAGTTATAGACTGCACAGTCTCGGAATTCAGTATTCGAATTCAATTTACACATGACGTTTAACTGATAACATTGTATGGTGTTTAAAAAGGGGGCGTGGCACCTCCCGTCCCACCAAAATTTGAGATATCGAATAGCTTTGCAGTTTTAGACTGCACAGCCTCGGAATTCGGTATTCGTGCACAATTTACACATATCGTTTTACTGATAACATTTTATAGGCGTAGTATAAGGGGCGTGGTAACCTCCTATAATTTGCAAAATCGAATAGCTTTTGAGTTATAGTTCGCACAGCCATGGAATTCGGTATTCTACCAAAATTTATACATGAATTACAGGGGGCGTGGCACCTCCCATACAACCAAAATTTACAATTTGCGATAAATTTGCGAATAGCTTTGGAAGTATAGGTCATACAGCCTCGGAATTTGGTATTCGACCACAATTTAAACGTGCCGTTTCACTGATCAAATTTTATGGGCGTTGTAAAATGGTAAGTGACACCTTCCATAAAGCCCAACTTTGCGATATCGAATAGCTTTGGAGTTATAGGTCACTCAGCCTTGGAATTCAGTATCCGAACTCAATTTACACATGCAGGTTCACTGACAACATTTTATGGAAGTTTGGCAGCGAGGCGTGGCAGCAACGGCTGCGCGGGTTTCAGCTAGTATAGAATAAAAAATTATTTCAAAAAACTAAACCTGTGGTCCGGTCAGAATTCGAATCACGGAACCCTGGTTGACAGTCAAGCGCGCTACCACTCGACTATCGAGGCCGCCCAAATATGATTTAGTAAGCATACAAAATATAGTAAGGCTATTCACAGTTTAAGCGTACTTTCAACAAATCGTATTTATAGCATTTGTTATTGTTCAAACTGTGAGCACCTCGCCATGTGACTGTCGTATTAAAAAATTATGCAACCCTGTGATGCATGTGATTATGCGGCTGCAGACAAAGCATAAAAATACGAGGTACAAAAGACACGTCCAAGGGCTACTTTTATCTACGCGTGCCTGCGTATTTGCGTTTGTATGCAAAACAATAACAAAGCAAACTACGCTTTCGTAAATTGCCGTACAAATAGCAAATCGTACAAATAGCAGACCAGCGTATTCAAACTGTGAATAGCCTAAGTATTTTTTATATTCCGTATTGCTCAAGGGACTTTCGCATGCTGCTTGTAATGCCCACAAGAGCGTGACAGTTATAGAAAAATAAACACATTTTTGATAATCATCCCCTCCTGAGTAAATTTCTGTCAATCTGCATGTGAATGATCACATAATAACAGTCGTAATGTTAGAAAAAACATAACGAAATTAAGTTTATAAATAGGAAAAAACCACGTCCACCTTCGAAACAAAGTTACTTCATCAAAACGGTAACTCTCTTTAAATTCAACAACGAATTATATAATGACTTTTTGACCCTTTCGACGTAAGCTTTAACCTTTAAAATGTGCTTTGACTTTGAAATTTATCAAAATCAAATGGAAAGCACGCCTACCTCCCATAGCTTAATGAAACGGTCTAATTTCTTTACGTTCCTTAAAATTGAATGTAATGCATTTTGATATTGCAAATAACTTTAAATTACTATTCACTGCTATTCACTTTAAGTTTGAAAATTGTAAAAAAAAAATTAAATCTACGCCAACCTCCCATATAAAACGACACGTCTTCATTATAACAAAACCTTCATGAAATCTACAAAAATGAAAGTATTGACTTAAATTTTATACAAAGGCTTTGATATTCAAAAACCATTCTGAGTTAAAATTTGAATAAAAACCACGCCCATAAAAAGTGACACGAATAATAAAACATTTAAACCTTCTAAACGAAATTCAATATACGAGATTTTTATTGAAAAATTGAGGTTAAGTTTGAAAATGAGCCAAATCAAATAAAAACCACGCCTACCTCCCATGCAAAGTGACTTTACCAAAACGGTAAAATCTACTTAAAATTCACAGAAGTCTATATAATGACTTCAAATTTTGCACAGTGTCTCAGATATTTATTATAAAGTTTGTATGAAATATGTAAAAATCGGATAAAAATAACACCTACCTCCCATACAAAGTGACTTAACCAAAACGTTGAAATCCCTTTAAAATCCACAAAAATTAATATAATGACTTCAAATTTTGCACAGCGTCTTTGATATTTATTGTTAACTTTTAATATGAAATTCGTAAAATTTGGGATGAAAACCACGCCTACCTCCCATACAAAGTGACTTAACCAAAACGTTAAAATCTCTTTAAAATCCACAAAAATTAATATAATGACTTCAAATTTTGCACAGCTTCTTTAATATTTATTATAAACTTGGAATATGAATAAATACAAATATGAAATTCGTAAAATTTGGGATGAAAACCACGACTAACTCCCATACAAAGTGACTTAACCAAAACGGTAAAATCTATTTAAATTTCACAAAAACTAATCTAATGGCTTAAAATTTTGCACAAAGCCTTTAACAATTAATATAAACTTTAGGCATGAAATTTGGAAAAATCGTCGTCCGTGGGGGTATTTTAACATCGGTCGAAGATAATTATTTTATTATTTTTTATTTACTATTTTATTATTTTTTTTAAAAATTGATTTTAACGCAAGCCCTTAAATATCTTGACTTAAACAATAATACTCAAAATTGCTCACTAATCGTTGCACAAAAATGCTGCAGCATAATTCACAAAAATAAAGATTATTTGATTGATTAAGTGCTGTACTGTACTCCTTCAGCTTTAAGATTGAAAAGCCGTTAAATTTAGAAGGGTGCTCAAGTTTATTCGATCAAATACTTACGTGTATAAATGATGTTCTTGAGTTTGAATCGAGTTAAAGTGTTTGCGAAAAATTCTCATGCAATGAACTGATGACATTTGTATGGTTTAGCGATAAAATATTCAATAACTAAAAGTTATGAATTAAATTATTTCTGATGGCAGTTGTTTGTGCATGTAAATTGCATATGAGTCGCAAAATTTGCGTGCATTTTGGATCATCTGCCAAACTTCGATGCAAGTATGTTATTCATATTGCAGTGCGAAGGTGTGCGTCATGCGCATACATTTTATTAAAGCGTTGATGTACTAAAATAGAGAATGCAATCAAGCATAAAAACAACAACAAACCTACTTGTTATTGTTGATTTTTAATTGAATTGTGAATGGTTATGCGTTAGTTATAAAGTTTTTGAGGTATTCCATCATCCATCAATGGTTCATGCAAATATTGAATAATTTTAAAAGGGGCAGATTGGGGCAGGTTTTTTTTATTAAAAAACTTAAATCGATTTGGCTGGGGCTTATATCTTTTTGGCGTTTTATTAAACATTATAAAGTTGAACTATTTTAAATGGTAGCAGATTGGGGCAATTTTTTTAATATATTTTATTAACACCTACATTTTCTGAAACAAATATTGATTTTGCTAAGATTTCTTTTGCTTTGACGTTTTTTTAAGGTATTATTAGGTTGAAAAAGATTATTGCTAAGAACAAAAAGATATTTGAAAACTTCTCCAATGCATTTAAAACTCATTCAAGTGTTTTACTGGACTTTTAAACAGACGGTTTATCAAGACGTAAAAAAAATGAAGGCCGCGTGCGTGTAACTTACAAAGTTGTGGTTGTCGTTATCTTGTCTTAAATTAGGTTGCAACAAGTGCAGCAACAACAAATTGGTAGCAATCTACTAAAGCGGATCTAGCAAATGTTGTTAATGCATAATCGACGCAATTCGTAAACGATTTGATGTGATGTGATTTGCTTTGACTTGAATTTTTTTTTTAATTTATTTCTATTTTTTTTTTTCGTCGACGACTAGTGTTACTCGATCGACGCATTAGCTGCAACGCGAAAGTGTTTTAATTAACTAATGCTAAAAATCTGTAATTGTACGCTGGAAATGCTACAGACGGTCGGACCGAAGCAGACCATAACTTAGCGGGCCATGAGCTGTTGTGAGCCATGACTCTGGAATTTTGATTTCAGTTTCGATGATTAAGTGAGGCGCGTCGAGTTGGTCGCTCACAATCAATCGCCTTGGATTAAAGACAACTAAGCCCGCAGTTGTGCGTTGAATCTGCGTTCCGCCCAGCTTCTATTAAATCTGCGTAGATTGTGGACACGCAATCTGTGAGTTGTAATTTTTTTTTCTTCATCTTGAAGTGATTTTCTTAAATGAGGGTCTATTTTTTGTGGTTGTTTGTTGTTTTATTCTTGCATGACCACCACCTTCAAAGTGTTTGTCGGGTAAGCAGCAATGAGGCTAGCATTAGTGCTAAAACACAAGATCCAAATCCGTTGCGCATGCGCAGGTTGAGTCGTGCGAACGCTTAACTTATGATAGCTCTAAGTGGCTGTTGATAGAATTCTTAAGAATGAATTGAGAATGCATTTAAATTATGAAATAAGTATGAATATGAATATGAATACCAATATGATTATGAATATAAGAAAACTCATGATGAGTATGAAAAATTTTCCGACAGGGAATAACGCTCCAATAGCGTCATGCAAGATTAGATTTGCATATGCAACGGCCTTTTGTTATAACATATGCATGAATGGTGCAAATTCATATGAATGCTTTTTGTTTTTCTAAAAGCTGCTTATTTTGCATTTGCAACAAAGCAACAAGATCATGAACTACCCTATTATTCATTCAATATGAATATGTGGCGGCTGTAGCCTACTGGGTAGAGTGCGTGGCCCGTAAGTTAGGGGACCGCGGTAGCGCAGGCTCAATTCCCAGCTCAGACAGAATGTTTTTTCAATTGAAATAATATTTCTGCTCGGCTGCCATCTCCCTGTAGTCAATGGTAAGCCTCAGAAAGTGAAAAAACTGCCATATAAAGCTTCTTGATAACTTAAGCCGTTCAGAGTCGGCATAAAATTCGTAGGTCCTGTACTCGAAATCTTGAGATTTTGTGAGATTTCGTAAATCCATATTGAAATCAACAGAGTTTTCTATACAAGTTTAAGATTTTAAAATCTTGTGATTTCAACAAAATCTAATACAAAACCTCAGAAAATGCAATGCGGTATCCCTGAAAAGTTATATCAGTATCCAGCACTATTCAGCTTATGTCAAATTTTTCAAATTGACAATTGGCAATGACATCTAATTAATTATTAAAAAAAAAAACAATAACAATAAAAATTAAAAATACCTTTGAAACACTTTGAAATCACTTTTCCAAAATCGCAAGATTTCGAGTAGATGGAAGCATAGTATAAGAGATATTTAGGACAGTTTTTCCTTTCAAAAAACAACAGTTTGAAAAAATTAATTTTCGACAAAAAAATCTAGCCCAATATTGTTGACCCTTAAGGCTCAAACATAATAGGCTCGAGCTGGCTGCAGCTAATGCCAAAAACAACGAAAAGCTAGCTCAAGTTCTGCCAAATATTCAATTTGAACGAAATGACTTAAGCGAGCTCGTTTTTCAATCATTGAAAAAAAAATCGACAATTAGTATATCAATTCGTTTTGCTTGGTTCAGTTGAATTTTTGAAAGCAGGAATAAATCGCGAAAATAAGTTAATGTTAATTTCATTTTAATTCGTTTGATAGAAAAAACAGCTGATTTTATACGGAATATTCGATTTAAATCGCTTTGGCTGCAGCCAGATCAAGTTAACGAAACTTGACGAAAAAGCTGGCTTGAGCAATTCTGGGTTGTACGCATCATTTCTATGTATTCGTATGAAATTTAACATTAGCTGCAGCCAGCTCGAGCCTATTATGTTTGGGACTTTAATGATAGAAGCTGTTTATTGAGTTTTGTCTCAAAACGAAGTAACTCTTGCTGATAAATGGTATGCCTAATGAAAAGATGTGAGAAATTAAAACTAAAAAAAAAACAAAATAAAACAAAAACAACTTCTGACTTATTTTTTGAGAGAACATTAAAAATTTTAGAGGTTTTGTAAAAATCTATATATAATATGATACTATAATATAATACTATAATATAATATGGACTTAGTGAGGTAAGGTTTCCAATGTAGCCATTTTTCTAAAGTGTTTTAATTGTACTTTCAGTCAAAGAAAGACTTTCAGTCAGACGACGTAGATATTTGCTTGCAAATTCAAAAATTGAAATTTCGATCGCTTTTTCTTATACTGAGGTGATGACCTTGTCTTAAGAAAATCTTTAGATTTCAAGATTTTGCAATAGCTTTTAACTGACACTTAAACTATTGACTGACTGATAGTTTAAAAAACTGACATTTTTTGACAACTGACATTCGTGTGCCGTTGTTTTTCTATATATATATCTATAAATCAACGACTTTCCATATAAAAATAACTCCATTGTACTGAGAAAATCTATAGTTTTCGAAATCTATAAAATAAAAATCAAATGTCGTTCGTTGGTAATTGCATCAGTTGAGAACGGCTGAACCGATTTGGATAATTTTTTTTTTAAAATGTTCGTAATAGTCCAATTTAGGTTTTTACGGAAAGAAAAATTGACCACGCCCACTTTGCGCCCACTTTTTTTGATTTATCTAAAATCGGAAAACGGCTGGACCGATTTGGATAATTTTTTTTTTAATGTTCATAGTAATCCAATTTAAGTTTTGTCGGAAAGAAAAATTGACCACGCCCACTTTTGCACCCACTTTTTTCAATTTATCTAAAATCGGAAAACGGCTGGACCGATTTGGATAATTTTTTTTTCAAATGTTCGTAGTAATCCAATTTAAGTGTTTACTGAAAGAAAAATTGACCACGCCCACTTTTGCGCCCACTGTTTTGATATCTATATAAATAAAAATCAAATGTCGTTCGTTGGTAATTGCATCAGTTGAGAACGGCTGGACCGATTTGGATATTTTTTTAAAATGTTCGTAATAGTCCAACTTAGGTTTTTACGGAAAGAAAAATTGACCACGCCCACTTTTACGCCCACTTTTATATTTATCTAAAATCGGAAAACGGCTACACCGATTTGGCTAATTTATTTTTTAAATGTTCGTAGTAATCCATTTTAAGTTTTTACTGAAGAAAAATTGACCACTTCCACTTTTACGCCCACTTTTTTATATATACCTAAAATCGCAGAACGCCTGCGCCAATTTGGCTAACTTTTTTAAAATGTTTGTAATAGTCTACAAACATTTTTTACAGAAAGAAAAAATGGGCGTTGGACAAGGGGGCGTGGCACTCTCATACAACCCAAATTTGCGATATCGAATAGCTTTTTAGTTACAGACCGCACAGGCTCGGAATTTAATATTCGAACTCAATTTACACATTAAGTTTAACTGATAACATTTTATGGTGTTGGAAAAGGGGGCGTGGCACCTCCCATACAACCCAAATTTGAGATATCGAATAGCTTTTGAGTTATAGTTCGCACAGCCATGGAATTGGGTTTTCGATCACAATTTACACGTGCCGTTTTACTGATAAAATTTTATGGGCGTTGGGAAAGGGAGCGTGGCACCTCCCTTAATACCCACATTTAATATTTTGAATAGCTTTTGCGTTATAATTCACACAGCCCCGGAATTCAGTATTCGACGACAATTTACACGTGCTGTTTTACTGATAACATTTTATGGGCGTTGTACAAGGGGCGTGGCTCCCCCCTTGCAACCAGAATTTGCGATATCGAATAGCTTTGGAGTTATAGACCTCCACAGCCTCGGTATTCGAGCACAATTTGCACATGTCGTTTTACTGATAACATTTTATGGACGTATGGTGTGGCAACCTCCCATAATTTGCGATATCGAATAGCTTTTCAGTTAAAGCTCGCACAGCCTCGGAATTCGGTATTCTACCACAATTTACACACGCCATTCAGGGGGCGTGGCACCTCCCATACAACCCAAATATGCGATTTGCGATATCGAATAGCTTTGAAGTTATAGCCTAAGAATTCATTATTCTACCACGATTTACACATGCCGTTTCACTAATCAAATTTTATGGGAGTTAAACAAAGGGGCGTGGCACCTCTCATTCAACCCAAATTTAGATCAACCCAATGCAGGTTCACTGATAACATTTTATGGAAGTTTGGCAACGGGGGCGTGGTTCTAGCTAGTATCGGAATAGTTTTGATATAGAAATAAAATTTTTCATAGATTACTATTTGTAAGAAATTTCACCATCACAATATATATTTACACAGTTTACATAAAATCAATTCTTATTGTAGGGTATCCGTAAGAGATGGCAAAAAATATCACGTCTTATTAATGTCTAAAATTTCCTCTTACATTTACTGTTCTTCCATCTCCTAAAGTTTAACTTAAATTTAAAAAATGCTATTTCAACGCTTATGCTTCAGGTCAAAGGTCATCAATTTAAAATTCAATCATATTGTGCAAGCCTCCTCATCTAGACCTTTCATCCGATACCTCATTCTACCTCCTACTTATATTGAGATCCCTTGCTAAAATAAATATATATACTTCCAACGCTCATATTTCGGGTCATCAATTTTAAAACGAACATGCTTCTGCACATCTCTGGTATAGTATCTTTCGAATGATTTACGTTTCATTACCATCCTTCTAAAACAAATATTAAAAAAGCGTACGACAACTCTTGATGTTCACGTATTTATACATAAGATAGCTTTGGTCCTATCATATCTCATGGTAAAATTATAAAGTATTTCAACCGCCAAAATTGGAATCACCAGATTAAACTTTTTCCGAAAAATTGCAAAAATTGAAGAAATTTAATAATATATAAAAACAATTTTTACAATTAAATTAAAATATTAAATATTATATCTGGCACTTTTATTAAGATACCCTTTTTGGTTTTGTATCAGCAACGCTGGTTGAATGTTACCAAAAGGATAAGAAAGAAAAAAGCTACAACAACCACACAGGTCTGGGTTTTTAACTCTCATTCAGGGTTGCCAGAGAATCTTAGCCTAAAATCGTCATTTGGGTCTAAAAATCGTCATTTGCCCGTCCTACATATCGTAATTTAAGTCCTAAAATTGTCATACAGTGCAGAAAAATTAAATTTTACCTAATGGCCTGTTTACAGCTCTTAAGTAAAGCAAATTTTCCATATAAAAAACTGAAAAGTAATCAAAAATAAATTTTTTTTTTTTTTTAAATTACTTAGAAATGAATCCAGCTCTTAAGAAAAAATTTTTTATTTGTACTACTTTTTTTCAATGAAAATCAGGCACGGAAAAACTGTGACTGAAACGAAATATATGCTCGAGGCATTGTTTCTTTAAGTAAAGTTGTGAAAGTATCTTTGCAGATATATTTATTTTTATTTTTCTTAGCTATAGTTTGGTGATTATTTACGAAAATGATGATATAAATGCATGCAAGGTAGAGGTAACGCAGAGTTAATGCAATCCATGCAAAAGAAAATATTTAGCAAATTCATAAATTATGCAAATCCTATGCTCGAGTAGGAATAGGGTCGAATACAATAAAAGATACAGAAAATAATACCCTTACAAATCAATTTTTTCTTATATTTAATGCCCTTCATACAGAAAAAAATCTTTAAAATCGTTTAAATTGCATGTTTAAGCCTTTATATAAATGCCTGAAAAATCTTTGTTTCGTAAACTAAAATTAGTCCAGCCTAACGGAAATTAGATTCGGTTACTTAGATACCATAGCATTATATGGTAAAAGTTATGCGACTTTGGTCAGTAGCCTAGGCTGCCAATGCAACAACAAAGAAGGTAATGTAAAGAAGTAATTACATCCTCAAAATAGTGTACTTTCATTCCCTAGCCTTGGGGTAGAAACGAATACTTCTTTTCTTCTGAATTATTCTGATAATATTATAGAATGCTTACCCATTTCATTTCATAAATGCACCAATATTGAGATTTCAAAAAGGAAAAACTCTGATTTAGGCTCCTGGAAAGAGCCATGAGCACTGTTTTTAGGAGATCGCGAGCTACCTATATATAATAACCTAGATCATTTATGTTAGGTAAATACTGTAGACATCAGTGGATCCTTTCAGTTAATAAGAAATCTTTTTCCTCCGGTTCGTTAAATAAGCCCTTTTTTAATGGAGTCTCCACATGAGGTACTTATTGTCGTTAAATAATGTCGCCTTTTTAAGCAATTTAGGGGAACTTTACAACTACAAAAATAAACAACCTACTGGTTTTTATTAACCACACTAGACTAAGTGTCATTTAATTCTTCTGGTGTGTTACACACTTAAACTGACAGGGGATTATAGTAGCAAAACATCGCAATAGAGCTAATTAGATATAGCTGATCGCTAGTATCACCATCAGAGAGAGAACAGCTTGAGTGCATTCAAATGACGTTTAGAGTTTCACGACGATATACGAGATATATTCTTTGCATTAAAGTTAACCCAGATTATCCGAATAGCCTATATGTAAGGCTACGTGAATACATGTGCCAATTGCTGCAGATAAAAATGCTATAGCGTAAGCTTGCAGAAAAAGTGAGAGTCGATTCAGGCAGGCAGGCAGATAGTCGCAGGCAAACTGTGTGAACAAGCGAGATAAAAGTCAGCTTGGCTTTATTTCTCTCTCGTTTCTTTGCAGGTTACTGCCTGCGCCTGTCTGCTTGCCTGTCCGAATCGGCGTTTACTCTGTTTGCAAAATAAGGCTTCCCGCAGAGTAAACGCCGAACCAGGCAGGCGCAGGCAGTGCACTGCGAAGAAACGAGATAGAAATAACTTTTTCTCGCTTGTTCACATTGTTTTCCTGCGCCTGCCTGCCTGCTTTGGCGTTTACTCTGCGGGCAGCCTAAGAGCACTCGTGATAACGAACGTCTACGACACAAGAATGCACAACGAAGCAAGATATTAGTAACATCTGCAAGAAAATTCATGCTTTTACGTTGATTCGCTCAATGAAAAATATATTAAATGCAGCTCTCAGAGTAAAGAGAAAACGCTAACGAGAATATATCGTACGTATTTATTGCATTTTCATTTCGTGGGTGGCGGATTAACGGAAAGCGTCGGAACGTGTTGAAAAAAAATTGCGTCACTCTAACGATTTGCAGCTTTCATGATGTTTGCTGTGCGACATTTGAAGCAGAGATAAAGAGATGGGAAACTCCGTTGGAGAGGGATAGCACTATGTTCGATTTTACGTTAAATTGGCTCTAATACTAACACAAAACATTTATAAGTGGTCGTAAAATCAACGGAAAACAACCCTGGTTTATGGTATATTAAAAATTTCACCAGTTACGTTTGAGGTCCGATAACTGTAAAACTGCATATTATTGGAACAAAATGGGTAACAAAAGGTATACCAAAATAGACTTCAGAAATGCAATGGAAAGCATCCCTGAAACATCATGGTGAAATTATCTTAGAATAATTACACCATAGGAATGAGTCCAAGCAGTGTTGCCGTTAGGAAAAATTTATGGATACTTTTTTCATACTCATATATGAATATATGTTTTTATTTGCAAAAATATAAAAAAGGAGGCATTTCTTTAAATTCAACAAAAACTTTAAGAAAAATTATGACATTGAGACATTTTTGGACAGTACTTTTTTATCAAAAAATGCATTAACGCAACCTCTTTACGAAGAACTTTACAATTTTGTGATAAATATATTAAGTCAGCCTTATAGCACAGCTGCTGTTGAATGAAGTTTTTCTAATTTAAGTCTCACTATAAACGATAAGACTAGTAGATTTTTTTTTTGGAATAAGTAAAGGTATATTGTTTTGCAAAATACTTAAAAACGAATAATTTTTAAATTTAATATAAATAAAGGGCAATAGCAACCCATTTTATTTATATTACACTTAACTGAATAAGCTATTAAATTACTATTTTATGTATTTATATATTATTATGTATCATAGCTGTTAAATAATTATTACTAATCGTATTCATTAGCAATTCGATTATTTTTTTAAAATTGTAAAATAATTGATTAAGTACAATTCTTTTCTGTTTATAATCGTAATATAATTATAAAAATCGCAAAATAATAACGATTACTTTAGATGTCGAAAATAATCAAAAAGAATTAAAAGTAATCAAGAAAAATAATCAGAGTACTTTTAGAAATTATGTTTGATTCTTTTTTTTATTATGTATAGCATTAGCAGCGGTAACAGAGAAGGAACCATGAACCCAAAATTCTTACTGTAGCTCAAAACAATTTTGTTAATAAAACTGATGAAGTTTTCGTGTAACTGTTATTCGTATAACTGTGTTAACTGAAAAAGCCGTATCAGCGTATGGGCGATTTCAGTTAAAAATGACTGGTTGCACTTCACAACCTCACCGTTGAAACGATGCGAGTCGACCTCAAACAGAATCAAAAATAGTTTCTAAAAGTAGTCGGATTATTGTTTCTTGATTACTTTTTATTCTTTTTGATTATTTTCGTAATTCCAAGTAGTCGTAATTATTTTTTATTATTATTTTCGATTATTTGTAATCGAAATCAATTACTTATCAAAAACATCTCCTTCAAGGATTATATAATGATTATAATTATTATTAAAATAAAATCTAATTGTTTATTAATCGTAATCGCTATTTAACAGTTATGTTTTGTATATAGATTTTTGTATAAATATCAAACTTTTGCAATTATTGTAATAAACATAATTTATAAAAAATATAAAAATAACACAAAATACATCAGACTGAAGTACTGAAATGTACATATGTTCCTTTTTAAGGCAGGAGCAGGTTGTCTAAAATTGTTATCTTCTCTTTCTTCTTAAACTTTCAAAAGTATAGTTTTTGAGAATTTACTGTTAAATTTTTGTAAGGATACTGACGTTATCTCCGCTTCTACAGCCGTTTTAGCAGGTATCGAGCGCACAGCAAAAATAGCATACTCACTCTATTTACACTCATTTATTTCAAAACTACTTTTTTCGGCAATTTATTGTAGCGAAAACAAAAGCTATTCAGCCAAATCATCTGAAATTTTAATATGTTATTCACATCAGTGATTTTCGCTATCAAAATTTAAAAAAAATCGTAAATTTTACACTGAATAACCAGTAAAAAACCCTGTTTTGGTACTTAAATTTAAAAAGCGCGTCATAATCAAAAACTTTTATTGCAATATACCTTTAAAGTTTAAATATTATTGTTCATTATTTTAACTTTTAAAAAATAAATTCTTAAAATATTTAAAATATTCAAGCACTAGGTCTTAATATTATTATTTATTATTTTATATATGTACATGCTTTGTTTCTTACTATTATATTTTAACAAAGCTATTTGTTTGGCCTCAAATTAAATAAATAGAATTGTTATGAAAGCTTAAAAAATTGGGTTTCAGTACTGTAATATGTGAATACTTTTTTCCGGAAGTGGACCTTTTCATGGATACTTTTTTTTTAGAATCGTCGCGGCAACACTGATCTGAGAAGTCACGTACACAATAAATGAGTTTCACCAAAGCACATAAAAATGGAAAAAACATATGTTTTGACGTCACAAAATTTAAGTTTCCTATCTCTTTATCTCTGATTTGAAGGACCTATTTGTCGCGGATATTTATGTATGGGTACGCAAAAAATTAACTAACAGGAAACAAACAGGAACAACAACAAAGAGGAACGCGTTGCTAGAGAACGGCAGGGAGGTATAAAAGTATATATATTGAGTTGCAGACACTCGAGCTTTAAGCGAAGCGCCCGAATGTCTTCATTGTCTGAATGCTGCCTTCGTATTCATTCGCAAACCGTTGTTTACGAGCTTGAGCCGTATGAATGCATTCATTTGTGTGTGCGATTGTAGCTGATGGCGATTGTTATTCGAATGGCAAAAATTACGAACGTTCTCATTCGAATCTCTGATCACCATTCAAATAAACAAAAAAAAAAAAAAAATCAGCTAACGGCTCGACAGCCTTTTTTTGAAAAATATTCTGCCAAAATAAAAATAAATAATTTATTTTTGTGAGATGTCAAATTTGCTTTCATTTTCTACTTAAGAAATATATTCAAATATTTCTTAAGTAATTACTTGAGAGCTGGATAGAGGCCTTAAAGCAAAAAAAGTAACGCAAAATCTTTATTTATAAAAAAACTTTATTTTTAAGTTATGAGATCAAATTCATTTACACATAATCACATATGGCTTTTATAAGATATACATATATGCATTTTTTGAACACAGATACATACATTGTATAGTTGAAATTGCTTTCAGAGTTTCGGTCTCAAAACGATTTCTAAATTTATTTTTATTTAGATTATTTTTTAAAAAATTCTTTTTATTTTTGAGGAAAAATTAGGAAGGAGCATGAGTTCGCTTATAAACTTTGTCAATTTTGAAAAAGCTGTAGAAGAATCGCTCCGTTTGATATTTGAAATTTTTTTCCCAAAAGATTTCTGCTGATTTTTGTTCTTTATTAGGTAAAATGTTATCAAAATCTAAATGTTTTAGTTCTTTAAGCTCTATGTAAATATTTTGAAGATCATCGCTTTTTAACAAATTTGATTGGAATTTGATTGGTTTTAATTATTAGTTGCGGACTAATGATATTGAAGTTTTTTAAAACTATATTATTGAAATCGAAACTTTTTTATTTGGTTACACAACTCGATGTAAAAGAAAATGAAACGCTTTCTCAACTCAACTAATTTATCAGCTTTTTATTAGGTATTTGTCCATTTCAAAATTTTTAGCAGCCTGCCAGCAGTTCTATGTTACTAGAATTTTCTAACGAACTTTTTATCAGTTGACGTTTGCTTTTTACTTTGTTCTTTCTTTTTCAACTTGTTCGTAAAACAGTGTTGTTAGACAAAAGAAAATATTGAACAGTGCATGTAAGCAAAATTTTTATTTAGTTTTAAATTGAAATTTCGTGGTTAACAAACTTTTTTTTTATAAAAAATCGTCTTCATTTATTTATTCATACATATATCTACTGGGCCCAGCCCTAACAGATATCACTTAACCTAATTCCTTAAACAATATTCAAATAAATCTTCATAAAAATCGTTCTATTAGAACTAAAATCAACATATTTAGCAACTATATTACATCGAGATAGGCATTTAGATATTGGTTCATTGGTACCATAATTCGTTCTATGATAATATACATAAAATAAACTTGTTTCTCTTAGAGATCTTGTTGGAGCATAAAATGAAATGAAAGCAAGCAATTCCGGACTGTCAACCTTGTTATCTACAATATCTTTTATAAATAAGACACTCGGCGTATTGCGTCTAATGGCCAAGCTTTGCAAGCCGAGTACTTTACAACGGTCACTATACGCAGGCATATTTTTCCACGAAAATAATCGTCTTAGAGCGAATCTCGAAAAACGTTTTTGAATTTTCTCGATTCGATTTATGTCATATTCATAGCAAGGATCCCAGATTAAGTTCGCGTATTCGAGAATAGATCTTACCAGACTCACGAAAATTGATTTTAATGTGAATGGGTCTATAAATTCTTTAGAGTTTCGCTTTAGAAAACCGAGTTGTGAGTTAGCTCTTGATATGACATATTCCCTGTGTTACCCGAATGATAGTTTGGTATCAAAGTAAATTACCAAGTCTTTAATGGATTCGAGGCGTGTGAAAGTAATATTGGACTTATAAAAATAATTGTGATATATGGTTATATGTTTGCAAGAATATGTTTGTACGATATGACATTTAGAAAAGTTTAAATTCATGCTATTTAGGCTACACCAGGAAATAAGTAGGTTAATATCATTTTGAAAATTGTTACAGTCCTCAAGGTTGTTTATAATTTTAAACATTTTCAAATCATCTGCATAAAGCAGGAACTTACATGAAGTGAAATTTTTAGATAAATCGTTTATGAAAAAAATAAACAAAAAAGGGCCTAAGTGGCTCCCTAGCGGAGCTACCGATTTTACATCTACTTCTTTGGAAAATGATTGATCGATCTTAACAATAAATTTCCTATTTGACAAGTATGAGCCTAACCATCTCAAAAAATTAGAGTGAAATCCCATTTGACGAAGTTTAGATAACAGAGCCTTATGGCTTAGACCAGCGTTTCTTAACCTTTTTCACTCCGCGGACCCCTAGAAAATCACGCACAAGTTCAAGGACCCCTTAATAAAAACACAGGAATAAATTTTGGACAAATTATTTTAGTACTGAAAAAATGAAATTTTTATAAAAATTAAAAATTCTGTATTAATGTGAAGTTTGGTGCTGCTTTTTTGAAACTAAATTAGTAATATTTGGGTTGATGTTTTTACTTAGTTGTAATCTCAAATCTGATTCCAATTGTAATCTGTTTCTGTATTTGTTTTTGGTGTATACAAGAGCAGAGAATGCCTTTTCACATATGTGGACGAGAAAAGCAGTAAATATTTTAGTGCTTCTGATATTTCTTTATAAACATTTTTTAAATTTACCCAAAAACTTAATAAAGACGATTCTTTAAAATTACGTTTTAAAGATGAATCATATGATATTTCTATAAATTGATTTTCCTGTACCGTTGTCAAGCTAAAACCTCTGCGTTGAAACGGTCTGCTATCCAGGTTTTATTTCTGTCGAGTTCTGGAAAATAATCCCGAAAAGAAGACGTCAAACCGCGGAGGTGTTTAATCATTTCCTCTTATACTTGCGTTGGCAACATTTCTCCACCAGAGTATTCCAAAAACGCTACCAGTCTAGGAAATTGATTATATTTTTTTTGTAATTGTACGATTAGTCCAAAGGTCAAGTTTTTTTATCATAGTTTCTATTTTATCTTCAACATTTTAGATGCTGTTATCTCTTCCTTGTAGACTTAAGTTCAGCTCGTTCAGGGCACTAAAGATATCAGCCAAACATGCCACCATTGTAAGCCATTTAAAGTTATTGAAATGATTTGCATGTTTATTGGCGCTGCCAACAGAATTATTAAAAAAAAACCATTCTGATCTCATCTCTAAGCTCAAAAACACGCGACACGACTTTGCCACGAGACATCCAACGCACCTCAGCATGTAATAACAACTGCATGTGAATGCTGCCCATTTCTGCACATATCATACCGAAAATACGGGAATTTAGAGGCCTGGCTTTAATAAAATTCACGACCTGCGCTATGTCATCCAAAACTGTTTTTAATTTTTCTGGCATATTCTTAGCAGTTAATGCCTCTCTATGAATGCAACAGTGATGCCAGATAATAGATGGATTCATGTTCTTCACGCGCGCCTGAAGTTCTGTTCGTGTACCGGTCATAGCCCGAGCACCGTCGGTACTAACTGCCACACATTTATCCCACGGTATTTCATGAGTGGACATAAAGTTGTATAGTGTAGTGGACATAAATACTTAAAAAAATTATTAATTCAAATGTCCATAGATTAGACAGCGGACCCCCATATATATACTCTCGGACCCCAGGTTAAGAAATGCTGGTTTAGACTATCAAACGCTTTTAAAAAGTCAGTATATAAAACATCGATTTGCGATCCTTCACATCGCAATTTTTTACATCTGTATTGGAATTCCGAAACGCGTTAAAGACGATTTTCGATATCGTTAATTAGCGAAAACTGTCATTTACTAGGAACGTGGCAAGCACAATGACCGATAATGACAACGATTATTATCGTTAAATTTTTGGGAATTCCACTACTGGTATGCTACAACTTTGCTTTCGAACGATTGATTTCGTTCAAAAATTTCATGGTCAATTTTTTTTTGCACCGAGGTTCTTATTTGTAGCATCTGTTAAAAAATTCCACAATTAATGGAACTCCAGTAGAACATTTCATAAACGAATGATTGGTGGACTTCAGTACAACATTTTGGACAAATTATAAAAAAGTCAAAAAGGAGGAAGGCTTTGTTATAATTAACAAAATAACTCCAAAATTGTTATATATAAAAACCATGCAAAAATTAATTTTATCAAATCGGCCCGCAATTTCAGGATAGAAGAACAATTTTCAATAAAAACTGCTCGACATTTTTGCAGAATGTAACAGCCTGGCCACTATTCGATTCTTGAAAGATCACCAAAAGTGTCCAAAAAGTAATGCTAACGACCCTTGTTTGGCCTCTGGACTCTGTTCGACCGAGCCAACCCAAAAACGGTCGCTGTTCAACCCATGTTTGGCCGCTGTTCGGCCTTGCTCAAAAAGTTTTATTTTTACTAGGTATGGTTTCACTAACTCAGATGTCACAACACTAATGGTTTCAAACAAAAATCAATCAAAATAAATCATCAAAATCAGCCAATGTGTGAAAAAATTGTCCCCTTCAAAGGGTTAAAGTATCTGTAAACGCGCCTTATATCCGCTGCTTATCTTAAATACTAATCCACAAACGTGCGGTAATTCAAAGTCGTGCACTTAATCAATTTTAAAGATTTCATTTAATGCGTTTTATTAACACAAAAAAAAAACAAAAAAAAAAAAACAAAAAAATACCAAACGCAGCAAATTGTGTGAACGGCCGCAAGTTCATTAATAATCAGAATGCATTAAAAAAAAGTAAAAATTACACATTAAAATTTGTGGGGAGGGCTTGAATCACCTGAACATGTGTTGATATTTTGTTTTTGCACTGGTCAGACCACACTTTTTCATGTGCAACACCAAATGTTGCTTGTGCAAAGCCGTTGCGTTTGCGCTCGACATCTGGCTTGCCGATTGCCAGCGGACATAGCAAAATGTGGTTTGTTTTAGTTGCAACAATTCGCTTTTAGGTGTAAATGTATGACTACTTTATGTCTCATTCAAGTCTTAATTCGCAACAGTTGCTAACTAACGTTAATTTAATGAAAGATTTTCGGAGGTGCTTCTTAAAATATCATAGAAAAAAATTATTGTAGAAAACAGAATATGCAATAGTGAAAAGCCTTGTTATGCTTCATAAATGAAACAATGCACACATCAAATGTCTTCCTGCATGTAAATAAAGAGACTAGCTTTAATAAGATTTCATAATTTCAGGCAGTGAAAAATATTTGATTATTTATATGGTGCATTAACCGTTGACCCAAAGAGAAGATGTGTACAATACCAAAACGGAAATTCGCAAATTGATACAATAGTAAAACAGCAATTGAAAAGCACTGGCAGTCTTTGTTTGAGTGTGCATGTCTCCTTTTTTGCTGGTCAAGAAAAGTTTGATTCACGATGAACCATCACGCAAAAAAATACAAAAAATGCTATCGAAAATATTGCATGGTTTTGTGTATCCATTCGTTGAACATTTCTTATCATTTCGTATAAAATTTGTTTCTCTTGGCCACATATTGCATTTCCGGTTGAAATTAGAAATTTCAAATAAAGACATTAGACATGGTGAAGCTAAAATAATAGAAAAGTTTTTAATTTTTCTACTTTTAGGTATAACTTTTCAACTCTAAGGGTATTTTTTTAACTTATTTAGATTAAGTTTTTAAAAAAGTTGAAAATGCCTCACATAACATGCAATAAAATATACTCTTAAAACCAGTTAAATGAATATTTCAACTAAAAATGTTGAAAAATAGATCTAAATTTTGAAACTTGTGCCCGTTAACTAATCATACAAAACAAATAAGCAGTAAAAAATGGTGGTGGTTCAATTGATTTTTATATATGCTACGAAAAAGTATGATATTCAAGCAAATGCGCAGAACGGAACGAAACGGCATGTTAGGTGGAAAAAGGTCAAAATCGAATTTTAATTTTTTTTAAATGAGGATATGTTAACAGAAGTACGCCGACCTCGAGATTAATATTTGTATATACCTATTTCTTGTAATTAAAAAAATATTAGGGTTAAAAATGGACACAATCCAATTTTTTTTAAAATTACGGTTGTAAAAAACGCTTATAACAAAAAGTTTTCTTAAAATGCTGATTTGATATGATTTAAATACAAATTCTAAATGTTTGATAGTTTAAATCATACTTGATTTTAAATACAAATTCTAGTTGTTTGATAGTTAAAAAATCGTTTATTGAGCTTTAGGTCAAGGTTAGAACAATTAATTATTCTAACGAATCTTTCCAAAGAAACAAAAACAACAACAACAACGTTTTCAATATGAAAAGGAAAAAATCATTAACTGATATTATTGCAATTTCGGCCCTGTTAAAGGCTTCATCAGAAATCTTTGTGATACCCCTTACAAGCGCGCATTAGCGCACTGCACCACAGAGGTGATGAGATTTTTTTATGTGTCAATTTCTCAGTTTTCCTCCGATGTCATATTTTCATGTTTGTTGTTGTATTTTTTGCTTTACTTTAGTCTTTATACTTATATTATTATTATTTTTTAAATATCAATTGTTTACAGTTTTCTGAAAAAAGTTTATAAGCTCCGAACCAGTAAATAAAATCACGTTTGATGGCCAAAATACCGAATCCTTTGCGCGAAATTATCGTATGTGCCATTTTTTAGAAATCGCGCAAAGGGGTCGTATGTAAAAGGTGTTTTTTTAGCTGCATGAGAAGTTTCGATGATAGTTGTCTATGGTTTGAGAGTAGAGAATGTCATATTGCGTTGACATTTCTGTTCAATAAGGTTTGGCAACTTTGTCCATTTTAAAATCAACATAAAAGATCTAGTGAGCAAGCAATTCGTGCAGTTATGATCGTTTTCGCACTAGTTTTACTTTTCTCCAATCAAAACCATCAACAAGAAAAAAAAATGCGTTAACCGGAGAGAATATTGTTGCTGTAGCGTGAAGTGTTCAATAAAAAGGAAGGAACTGCCGTTACGGTGAATGGCGAGCGCTATCGAGTCATGCTGACTGATTTTTTGTTTCTTAAAATTCATTATTAATTAATAAATTTATTAATTTATTAATTTAATAATTTATTAATTTAATAATTTATTAATTTATTAATTTATTAATTTATTAATTTATTAATTTATTAATTTATTAATTTATTAATTTATTAATTTATTAATTTATTAATTTATTAATTTATTAAAATATTAATTTATTAATTTATTAATTTATTAATTTATTAATTTATTAATTTATTAATTTATTAATTTATTAATTTATTAATTTATTAATTTATTAATTTATTAATTTATTAATTTATTAATTTATTAATTTATTAATTTATTAATTTATTAATTTATTAATTTATTAATTTATTAATTTATTAATTTATTAATTTATTAATTTATTAATTGATTAATTTATTAATTGATTAATTTATTAATTTATTAATTTATTAATTTATTAATTTATTAATTTATTAATTTATTAATTTATTAATTTATTAATTTATTAATTTATTAATTTATTAATTTATTAATTTATTAATTTATTAATTTATTAATTTATTAATTTATTAATTTAATGATTTAATAATTTATTAATTTAATAATTTATTAATTTAATAATTTATTAATTTATTACTTTATTAATTTATTAATCTATTAATTTATTAATTTATTAATTTATTAATTTATTAATTTATTAATTTATTAATTTATTAATTTATTAATTTATTAATTTATTAATTTATTAATTTATTAATTTATTAATTTATTAATTTATTAATTTATTAATTTATTAATTTATTAATTTATTAATTTATTAATTTATTAATTTATTAATTTATTAATTTATTAATTTATTAATTTATTAATTTATTAATTTATTAATTTATTAATTTATTAATTTATTAATTTATTAATTTATTAATTTATTAATTTATTAATTTATTAATTTATTAATTTATTAATTTATTAATTTATTAATTTATTAATTTATTAATTTATTAATTTATTAATTTATTAATTTATTAATTTATTAATTTATTAATTTATTAATTTATTAATTTATTAATTTATTAATTTATTAATTTATTAATTTATTAATTTATTAATTTATTAATTTATTAATTTATTAATTTATTAATTTATTAATTTATTATTTTATTAATTTATTAATTTATTAATTTATTAATTTATTAATTTATTAATTTATTAATTTATTAATTTATTAATTTATTAATTTATTAATTTATTAATTTATTAATTTATTAATTTATTAATTTATTAATTTATTAATTTATTAATTTATTAATTTATTAATTTATTAATTTATTAATTTATTAATTTATTAATTTATTAATTTATTAATTTATTAATTTATTAATTTATTAATTTATTAATTTATTAATTTATTAATTTATTAATTTATTAATTTATTAATTTATTAATTTATTAATTTATTAATTTATTAATTTATTAATTTATTAATTTATTAATTTATTAATTTATTAATTTATTAATTTATTAATTTATTAATTTATTAATTTATTAATTTATTAATTTATTAATTTATTAATTTATTAATTTATTAATTTATTAATTTATTAATTTATTAATTTATTAATTTATTAATTTATTAATTTATTAATTTATTAATTTATTAATTTATTAATTTATTAATTTATTAATTTATTAATTTATTAATTTATTAATTTATTAATTTATTAATTTATTAATTTATTAATTTATTAATTTATTAATTTATTAATTTATTAATTTATTAATTTATTAATTTATTAATTTATTAATTTATTAATTTATTAATTTATTAATTTATTAATTTATTATATGATTTTTGGGCCAATTTTTAAATGATATTTAATTTGATTTTTAGCAGAGGTTTTTTGGCCAGTACTTTTCAATTGCAATTTTTAGTTATATATAAAAAAATTCAATTTTTTCTCCCGACGTTTCGTCAATTTTTTGTTGACATCTTCAGGGGGTTTATTTTTTCTAAAAAACACAATACATGAAAATTTTCTTAAACTAACAAAATAAAATAACACTGTACATACTTTTTTATATAATTATTCACATTACATTAAATTAAAAACGCGATGAACTATTTTAGACTTAAAACAATTAAAACATTAAACAAACGATATAAACTAATATTTAACAAAACCGTCCGTCCAGTGCTACTGCATAATTATTATTAATATTGTCCGTGTCTTCTTTGTAATTTATTGCCTTTTCTCCTTTTTGTTGTATTCGTAAGCTTTCTAATGTTAGTCTTTTGTTTGTTTTGTTTTCGACGTCCAAAATTCTGACCTCTTCAAAGTCAGCTGTGTGGCCTGAGCTTAAAATATGTTGTGCTAGTGCTGTTGTTGTTTTTTTGTTTCTAATGTCCAGCTTGTGTTCTGTCATTCTTGTTTTTAGTGCTCTCTTTGTTGTCCCTATGTATATTTTGTCGCATTTTTCTTTTTCGGCGCCTTGGCATTTTATTTCATACACTACGTTGTTTTTCTCCTCGTCGTTTATTTTTGTTTTCGTTTTTGTAAATAATCGGTCTAATGTAGCGTTCGATCTGTATGCAAATGTTGTGTTGTCTGCTTTGAATATTTTTCGTATGTGTGTGTTATTCGTCAATTTTGGTATGTATGTGATGCCTAAGTACTTTTTAGTTTCTCGTTCAGTGTTGCCAGATTGTTTGTTCTGTTCTGTGATTTGTGTGTTCTGTTTATTTTTTGAAAACTTACAATTAATAAGAGAATTCACGAGGTGTCTAGGGTAGTCATTATTGTATAGTATTGCTTTTATCTTTTTTATATTTTTGTCCTGGAATTGTTTGTCTGCTAAATTGTATACCTTTTTTATCAGGTTGGTTGCTGTATTTATTTTTTGATTCATTGGTTGCGTCGAGTGAAAATTTATAATTCTACCTGAAGATGTTGGTTTTAAGAACCAGTCAAAAATAATTCTGTTATTTGTCCTCTGTAATTTCACGTCTAAATATGGGATGCTTCCATTTCGTTCTATTTCTGTTGTAAATTGTATGCTCTTGTGGTAACTGTTAAACGTTTTCTGGATTATGTTCAAATCTTTTCCCTTAATAATAGCTAAGATATCGTCTACATATTTACATATGTATGCTATATTTATGCCATTAGTTTTAAGAGTTTCTAAAGCATCGTTAAGTAAGTTGTCAAGTATAATATCTGCTATCGTCGGAGATAAAGGGTTTCCCATGGGCATACCATATATCTGATGGTACACTATGTTGTCGAAAATAAAATAGTTATTGTCATTTAGGCAAAATTCTAAAATGCTTAGAAATTGTTGTCGCGGAATATTCGTCAAGTTTTTAATTTTGTCCCATTGCTTCATTATAATTTTTATTGCAAGATGTATCGGAATATTAGTAAATAAAGATACTACATCAAAAGATACCATTATGTCTTCATCTGTCATTATAAAGTCTTTTGTTTTTTCTTTGAGTTGAACAGCGTTTTTTATATTGTATTCGTCAGAGATTAAGTGTTTTAGAATTTGTCCAACATGTTTTGAAAGTCTATAACAAGGAACATCCATGGATGAAGATATGGGTCTTAATGGGACATTTTCTTTATGAATCTTTGGTAGTCCATAAAGTCTTGGTGCAGTTGCGGCAGGACTCATAAGTCGATACTTTTGATATGTGTCAATATAGTTTTGTTTGTGTAAGTAGTTTACAATAGTATTGTTCTTTTTCTGTAGTTTGGTGGTTGGGTCAATTCTTGTTGTTTTGTATGTCTTCTTATCCTGTAGTAATTTCGTCATTTTTTGTAAGTAATCGTTTTTGTACATGACCACTGTTTTGTTACCTTTGTCAGCCTGCGTTATTATTATTTCGTCCTCATGACGTTTAATAATTTTCCTTGTTTGTTCGTACGTTTTTGTAATAAATTTCTCTTTTGTCGTATTCCTAATCCTATTCTTAAAAGATATAATTTTGTTTGCTGCCGTTGATCTGGCAACACTTTTTTCTCGTTCATCCGCTATTCCTTGAATATGTTGCTCCAAATCAGCAATCACGTGTATAGGTGAAAAGTTACTTCTTGTGATTGGAAGTGTAAATTTCCGCCCAAGTGAGAGTAACCACCTGCTGTCTAATGGGAAGTTTAGCTCTGTTTTATTTACAAACCAATCTTCGTTAAGTGTGAATCCTAGTCTCTTGATGTATTTATTTTTAAGTTCTTCGATTTTCCCGTCTAAGGCTGTGTTCGTATTGTTGGCGATTTCCCTGTATGCGTGCACTTGTCTCGCTGTAAATTCATTGTAGTCGTCTTCGTTTAATGTTGATTCCATTTTTAATTCGGCGTGGAAAATGGAATCTGTTGTCTTCTTGATGTTTATATTTGCTTCTTTAATTTCCAAGTTCAGTAGTTTCAGGTGAAATTTGTGTTCTATTTTGTCAAATAATGTTTGCACTGTTTCCATAGAGAACATCTTTTTTGCACCGCATGTCGAATTTGTCAAGTGTTTTGGTGTTAATCCATATTCCTTACATATTAAAAGAAATCTAAGTTGTCCTTTTTGTTTCGCTAATTTTTTCCGTAAATTGCAGTAGTCCTTCAAGATCACAGCCTTAGACGGGAAAATCGAAGAACTTAAAAATAAATACATCAAGAGACTAGGATTCACACTTAACGAAGATTGGTTTGTAAATAAAACAGAGCTAAACTTCCCATTAGACAGCAGGTGGTTACTCTCACTTGGGCGGAAATTTACACTTCCAATCACAAGAAGTAACTTTTCACCTATACACGTGATTGCTGATTTGGAGCAACATATTCAAGGAATAGCGGATGAACGAGAAAAAAGTGTTGCCAGATCAACGGCAGCAAACAAAATTATATCTTTTAAGAATAGGATTAGGAATACGACAAAAGAGAAATTTATTACAAAAACGTACGAACAAACAAGGAAAATTATTAAACGTCATGAGGACGAAATAATAATAACGCAGGCTGACAAAGGTAACAAAACAGTGGTCATGTACAAAAACGATTACTTACAAAAAATGACGAAATTACTACAGGATAAGAAGACATACAAAACAACAAGAATTGACCCAACCACCAAACTACAGAAAAAGAACAATACTATTGTAAACTACTTACACAAACAAAACTATATTGACACATATCAAAAGTATCGACTTATGAGTCCTGCCGCAACTGCACCAAGACTTTATGGACTACCAAAGATTCATAAAGAAAATGTCCCATTAAGACCCATATCTTCATCCATGGATGTTCCTTGTTATAGACTTTCAAAACATGTTGGACAAATTCTAAAACACTTAATCTCTGACGAATACAATATAAAAAACGCTGTTCAACTCAAAGAAAAAACAAAAGACTTTATAATGACAGATGAAGACATAATGGTATCTTTTGATGTAGTATCTTTATTTACTAATATTCCGATACATCTTGCAATAAAAATTATAATGAAGCAATGGGACAAAATTAAAAACTTGACGAATATTCCGCGACAACAATTTCTAAGCATTTTAGAATTTTGCCTAAATGACAATAACTATTTTATTTTCGACAACATAGTGTACCATCAGATATATGGTATGCCCATGGGAAACCCTTTATCTCCGACGATAGCAGATATTATACTTGACAACTTACTTAACGATGCTTTAGAAACTCTTAAAACTAATGGCATAAATATAGCATACATATGTAAATATGTAGACGATATCTTAGCTATTATTAAGGGAAAAGATTTGAACATAATCCAGAAAACGTTTAACAGTTACCACAAGAGCATACAATTTACAACAGAAATAGAACGAAATGGAAGCATCCCATATTTAGACGTGAAATTACAGAGGACAAATAACAGAATTATTTTTGACTGGTTCTTAAAACCAACATCTTCAGGTAGAATTATAAATTTTCACTCGACGCAACCAATGAATCAAAAAATAAATACAGCAACCAACCTGATAAAAAAGGTATACAATTTAGCAGACAAACAATTCCAGGACAAAAATATAAAAAAGATAAAAGCAATACTATACAATAATGACTACCCTAGACACCTCGTGAATTCTCTTATTAATTGTAAGTTTTCAAAAAATAAACAGAACACACAAATCACAGAACAGAACAAACAATCTGGCAACACTGAACGAGAAACTAAAAAGTACTTAGGCATCACATACATACCAAAATTGACGAATAACACACACATACGAAAAATATTCAAAGCAGACAACACAACATTTGCATACAGATCGAACGCTACATTAGACCGATTATTTACAAAAACGAAAACAAAAATAAACGACGAGGAGAAAAACAACGTAGTGTATGAAATAAAATGCCAAGGCGCCGAAAAAGAAAAATGCGACAAAATATACATAGGGACAACAAAGAGAGCACTAAAAACAAGAATGACAGAACACAAGCTGGACATTAGAAACAAAAAAACAACAACAGCACTAGCACAACATATTTTAAGCTCAGGCCACACAGCTGACTTTGAAGAGGTCAGAATTTTGGACGTCGAAAACAAAACAAACAAAAGACTAACATTAGAAAGCTTACGAATACAACAAAAAGGAGAAAAGGCAATAAATTACAAAGAAGACACGGACAATATTAATAATAATTATGCAGTAGCACTGGACGGACGGTTTTGTTAAATATTAGTTTATATCGTTTGTTTAATGTTTTAATTGTTTTAAGTCTAAAATAGTTCATCGCGTTTTTAATTTAATGTAATGTGAATAATTATATAAAAAAGTATGTACAGTGTTATTTTATTTTGTTAGTTTAAGAAAATTTTCATGTATTGTGTTTTTTAGAAAAAATAAACCCCCTGAAGATGTCAACAAAAAATTGACGAAACGTCGGGAGAAAAAATTGAATTTTTTTATATATAACTAAAAATTGCAATTGAAAAGTACTGGCCAAAAAACCTCTGCTAAAAATCAAATTAAATATCATTTAAAAATTGGCCCAAAAATCATATAAAATTTATCGGAGAGGACACCGAAAAAGGTTTAACTTTAATCAACACGACTTCCAAAGTACACAAAATGAAAGGATTCTATGAACACATCAAACTAAAATACTCAACGGAGACTTGTAAAATCTTGAAGGACTACTGCAATTTACGGAAAAAATTAGCGAAACAAAAAGGACAACTTAGATTTCTTTTAATATGTAAGGAATATGGATTAACACCAAAACACTTGACAAATTCGACATGCGGTGCAAAAAAGATGTTCTCTATGGAAACAGTGCAAACATTATTTGACAAAATAGAACACAAATTTCACCTGAAACTACTGAACTTGGAAATTAAAGAAGCAAATATAAACATCAAGAAGACAACAGATTCCATTTTCCACGCCGAATTAAAAATGGAATCAACATTAAACGAAGACGACTACAATGAATTTACAGCGAGACAAGTGCACGCATACAGGGAAATCGCCAACAATACGAACACAGCCTTAGACGGGAAAATCGAAGAACTTAAAAATAAATACATCAAGAGACTAGGATTCACACTTAACGAAGATTGGTTTGTAAATAAAACAGAGCTAAACTTCCCATTAGACAGCAGGTGGTTACTCTCACTTGGGCGGAAATTTACACTTCCAATCACAAGAAGTAACTTTTCACCTATACACGTGATTGCTGATTTGGAGCAACATATTCAAGGAATAGCGGATGAACGAGAAAAAAGTGTTGCCAGATCAACGGCAGCAAACAAAATTATATCTTTTAAGAATAGGATTAGGAATACGACAAAAGAGAAATTTATTACAAAAACGTACGAACAAACAAGGAAAATTATTAAACGTCATGAGGACGAAATAATAATAACGCAGGCTGACAAAGGTAACAAAACAGTGGTCATGTACAAAAACGATTACTTACAAAAAATGACGAAATTACTACAGGATAAGAAGACATACAAAACAACAAGAATTGACCCAACCACCAAACTACAGAAAAAGAACAATACTATTGTAAACTACTTACACAAACAAAACTATATTGACACATATCAAAAGTATCGACTTATGAGTCCTGCCGCAACTGCACCAAGACTTTATGGACTACCAAAGATTCATAAAGAAAATGTCCCATTAAGACCCATATCTTCATCCATGGATGTTCCTTGTTATAGACTTTCAAAACATGTTGGACAAATTCTAAAACACTTAATCTCTGACGAATACAATATAAAAAACGCTGTTCAACTCAAAGAAAAAACAAAAGACTTTATAATGACAGATGAAGACATAATGGTATCTTTTGATGTAGTATCTTTATTTACTAATATTCCGATACATCTTGCAATAAAAATTATAATGAAGCAATGGGACAAAATTAAAAACTTGACGAATATTCCGCGACAACAATTTCTAAGCATTTTAGAATTTTGCCTAAATGACAATAACTATTTTATTTTCGACAACATAGTGTACCATCAGATATATGGTATGCCCATGGGAAACCCTTTATCTCCGACGATAGCAGATATTATACTTGACAACTTACTTAACGATGCTTTAGAAACTCTTAAAACTAATGGCATAAATATAGCATACATATGTAAATATGTAGACGATATCTTAGCTATTATTAAGGGAAAAGATTTGAACATAATCCAGAAAACGTTTAACAGTTACCACAAGAGCATACAATTTACAACAGAAATAGAACGAAATGGAAGCATCCCATATTTAGACGTGAAATTACAGAGGACAAATAACAGAATTATTTTTGACTGGTTCTTAAAACCAACATCTTCAGGTAGAATTATAAATTTTCACTCGACGCAACCAATGAATCAAAAAATAAATACAGCAACCAACCTGATAAAAAAGGTATACAATTTAGCAGACAAACAATTCCAGGACAAAAATATAAAAAAGATAAAAGCAATACTATACAATAATGACTACCCTAGACACCTCGTGAATTCTCTTATTAATTGTAAGTTTTCAAAAAATAAACAGAACACACAAATCACAGAACAGAACAAACAATCTGGCAACACTGAACGAGAAACTAAAAAGTACTTAGGCATCACATACATACCAAAATTGACGAATAACACACACATACGAAAAATATTCAAAGCAGACAACACAACATTTGCATACAGATCGAACGCTACATTAGACCGATTATTTACAAAAACGAAAACAAAAATAAACGACGAGGAGAAAAACAACGTAGTGTATGAAATAAAATGCCAAGGCGCCGAAAAAGAAAAATGCGACAAAATATACATAGGGACAACAAAGAGAGCACTAAAAACAAGAATGACAGAACACAAGCTGGACATTAGAAACAAAAAAACAACAACAGCACTAGCACAACATATTTTAAGCTCAGGCCACACAGCTGACTTTGAAGAGGTCAGAATTTTGGACGTCGAAAACAAAACAAACAAAAGACTAACATTAGAAAGCTTACGAATACAACAAAAAGGAGAAAAGGCAATAAATTACAAAGAAGACACGGACAATATTAATAATAATTATGCAGTAGCACTGGACGGACGGTTTTGTTAAATATTAGTTTATATCGTTTGTTTAATGTTTTAATTGTTTTAAGTCTAAAATAGTTCATCGCGTTTTTAATTTAATGTAATGTGAATAATTATATAAAAAAGTATGTACAGTGTTATTTTATTTTGTTAGTTTAAGAAAATTTTCATGTATTGTGTTTTTTAGAAAAAATAAACCCCCTGAAGATGTCAACAAAAAATTGACGAAACGTCGGGAGAAAAAATTGAATTTTTTTATATATAACTAAAAATTGCAATTGAAAAGTACTGGCCAAAAAACCTCTGCTAAAAATCAAATTAATTTATTAATTTATTAATTTATTAATTTATTAATTTTTTAATTTATTAATTTATTAATTTATTAATTTATTAATTTATTAATTTATTAATTTATTAATTTATTAATTTATTAATTTATTAATTTATTAATTTATTAATTTATTAATTTATTAATTTATTAATTTATTAATTTATTAATTTATTAATTTATTAATTTATTAATTTATTAATTTATTATTTTATTAATTTATTAATTTATTAATTTATTAATTTATTAATTTATTAATTTATTAATTTATTAATTTATTAATTTATTAATTTATTAATTTATTAATTTATTAATTTATTAATTTATTAATTTATTAATTTATTAATTTATTAATTTATTAATTTATTAATTTATTAATTTATTAATTTATTAATTTATTAATTTATTAATTTATTAATTTATGTAGCAATATGTAAATAGTATGTAAATAGTAGTGTATAAGTGTATCAATATGTAAATGTTAGTTTTAAGCATATTTATTTGACCACATATGGTCACCTTATACTACAATGTTACTTAAGACTAAGATGGTCACCCTAAAATAAAAGAGAAGGGCAGAATAAAGTAATCAGCAAGTAGAGAAGACGTGTTTTTTAATTGTTCGTGTTTAATTGCTAAAATATCAGAAGTGGGATGTGCCCAAATAAATTTTTTTTTCCGCCTAAATAAATAAAACAATGTCAATTGACACTACTATATTAAAAAAAAAAAAAAAAACTTGTGAAAAAGTTACTTACACTACAAAAAGAAAGAACAGTGAAACAAAAAGTTAAAACAGTTAAAACGATAGCGAAAAGTGAAAAAAAAAAAACTAGCGAAAAAAAGAAGCTACTTAAACTACAGAAAGAAAAAACAGTGAAACAAAAAGTAACCGCTAAATAACTGTACGATGGAAGTCGACGGCAATTTATTTACAGCAGCGCAGCTGCGTGAGTGGCTTCGTTGTTTGGGTTTACCTACAGCAGGAACGAAGAGTGCGTTGTTGCTACGCTTAAATGACTTGCCAGTAGAGCAGCGGGGTGGATGCCCAAGCAGCGAAGGGGTAGACGACGTTGACAAAGGAAAAAATGCAGTGCAAAGTGAAGCCATAAGTGATGATGAATGCCTAGAAGGTGCGGTAGGTGGAAACGAAACAAATGAAAATCAATTCGAACATAATGATGGAAGCGAAGAAGAAAGCGATAAGGATAGAAACAAAAATGAGTGCCAAGACAATAATAACAAAAGCAACAATTTTCAAATAATGAGTGTCAAACGAGTGGAAGCGGCAAACAATGATAGAACAAAGGAAAATGATAGAATGAGTCAGATTGAGAAAGATCGAAATTTAAATGAAAAAGAAATAAATTTGTTACGACGAGAAAAAGAATTGATGATTAAGGAAATACAAATTTTGAAGAAAGAGTTACAAATGAAAGAACAACAAGAGAAAAGACCGATTGCGAGTTTGGAAGATGTTGCTAATTCAAAACATTCGCTCGGTTTTTTTAGTGACATGTTGCCTGATTTTGATGACGGAGTTTCGTTTGACGTTTGGATAGAACAACTTAAAAATGTTGCTAATGTTTATGCACTCGATGAAAACATGCTGCGAACGCTGATAATCAAAAAACTCAAGGGAAAAGCTCAGAGGTGGTTATATTCAAAACCAAATTTCTTGACAGAAACAGTAGACACTCTAATTAACCAAATGCGAGAGATATTTGGATCAAAAGATAGCAAAATTGCATTCCGTCGTAAGTTTGAGGCTCGCCAGTGGCAAAATAACGAAAATTTTGCTGAATATTACAATGAAAAAATCATTCTTGCAAATAAAGTGCATGTTGAAGACGAGGAAATCATTGATTACTTGATTGAAGGAATTCCAGATGATCAACTACGTACGCAGGCCAGAATACAGTGCTTTGGAAGTGCAGGGCAGTTGTTGCAAGCCTTTGCAAACATTTCTTTAAAAAAACGATTGAAAATGGAGCAGTTCAATATCGATTCAGTTGCAGATACGACAAGGAAGCAGGTAGCAAAGATGAGATGCTTCAATTGTAACTCTTTCGGACATCTTGCTGTTGAGTGCAGAAAGCCTAAGAGGGAGTATGGTGCTTGCTACGTCTGTGGAAGTGTGGAGCATCGAGCTGCAGTTTGTCCGAAACGGAAAGGTTCAGTCAATTTGCTAGAAGACAATGAGTATGTGGTATATTTAGATTATTATATAGATGATAAGGTTAACAATATTTTACGGTTACAGAGTCTAATTGATACGGGAAGCCCAATCAGTTTTATAAAAAGATCCTGCCTCAGTCGTCAAGCTAAGTTAAAGGAAATTTCTGATGTTAATATGTTTTTTTGTGGAATTAATAATAGTAAACTTGAAATTTTTGGTTCTATTTTATGCTATGTAAATTTTAAAAAAAGAAGAATTACACTGAATTTAATGGTTGTTGCTGATGTTTCTATGAGTTTTGATGTCGTCTTAGGCAGAGATTTTTTAAGGGCGAGTAAATTTAAAATTGTTTCTGATCTTAATGAGGAAATAGATTTTGTTAAAAAAATTTATGAAAATATGAGCGAAAATGATGTTGAAAAATCTAATGAAAATAATGAAAGCCTGATTAAAATTGTAAGCAAGAAGAGTGAAAAACTGAGTGACAATGATATGAAAAATCTTGATAAGAATTTCGATGCAAATGAAACTTTTAAAGAAATCATTGATCACGACAACAATTTGAATTTTAAAAAAGCCTGTAATGTTAAAATTGATGTAATTGAAAATGAAAATGAAGAAAAAAATAGTTCAGAAAAAGAATGTTTAGCTAAAAATTTTGAAAATAAAGATAGGGATGAAAATTTTGAGAAAATGCTTTTACTGATTAATCATGATGAACCCAATGAACCAGATTTAAATATTTGTAAAAAAGTGGGCTTTGCAACTAAAAGTAAGTTATGTAAAATTTTTGAAACGTGTTATCTGAAACCTGAACGCCCTGAAGAACCATCTATTAAAAGTCAAATGAAATTGGTAATAGAAAATGGAAAACCTTTTAGTTGCAATCCAAGGCGATTATCGTATGTGGAAAAAACTGAATTGCAAAAATTGTTGGATGAATATTTAGACAAAGGTATTATACGAGTAAGCGAATCAGAGTTTGTTTCGCCAATTGTGCTAGTTAGAAAAAAAACAGGTGATCTTAGAATGTGTATAGATTTTAGAACTTTGAATAAAATTACTGCAAAAGAGCATTATCCGATTCCTCTTATTGATGATTTGCTAGACAGGCTTGCGAACAAAAAGATTTTTACAAAGCTAGATTTAAAAAATGGGTTCTTCCATGTTTTTATGCACCCAGAATCAGTAAAATATACATCATTTACGACTCCCTTAGGACAATTTGAGTTTTTAAAAATGCCGTTTGGTTTAAAAAATGCGCCGTCGGTATTTCAAAGGTTTATAAACAAAGTATTTATTGACATGGTAAAACAAGATAAGGTAATAATTTATTTAGATGATATTATGATAGCCTCAACGAATATAGAAGAACATTTGGAAATTCTTAGTGAAGTTTTCGAACGACTGGTAAAAAATAAACTTGAGCTTAGGTTAGACAAATGTGAGTTTTTACAGTCAAAAGTGAAGTATCTTGGGTATACTATAACAGGAGAGGGTATACAGGCGGACGAAACTGGTCTACAAGCGATAAAAAATTTTCCGATTCCAGACAGACCTCACGCAGTTCAAAGTTTTTTAGGCTTGTGTTCGTATTTCCGTAGATTTGTAGAAAATTTTTCTGTGATAGCTAAACCTTTATATAATTTAGTTAAAAAAGAAAGCAAATTTTGTTTTGGTCCAGTTGAACTGGAAACTTTTGAAACTTTAAAACACAAATTGATAGAAGCTCCCATACTAGCATTGTATGATCCAAATGATATTACAGAGTTGCATTGTGATGCAAGTTCGATAGGTTTTGGAGCAATATTATTACAGAAAAAGAAAGATAAAAAGTGGCATCCATGTTTTTATTATTCTAAATGTACTTCGGAGGCTGAGTCAAAATACCATAGCTTCGAGCTAGAGACACTGGCTATTGTGTATGCGTTGCAACGTTTTCGAGTTTACCTTCAAGGAAAAAAATTCAAAATAGTTACGGATTGTAATTCATTAACGTTGACTCTAAGTAAAAAGGAATTAAATCCAAGGATAGCGAGGTGGGCATTAGAGTTGCAGAATTATGACTATGAATTAGAACATCGAGCAGGCAAAAGGATGCAACATGTCGATGCATTGAGTCGGAGTACCAATATTTTAGTTTTGGAAGCTAATACTTTTGAGGAAAATTTAATTATTTGCCAAAATAAAGATAAAAATTTGGACGAAATAAAAAAAAAATTGGAAATAACTGAAGATAGTCTTTACGAAATGCGTAATGGTATTCTGTATAGAAAGAGTGAAAAAGGTCTGGTTCGGTTTTGTGTGCCTGAAGACATGGAAGATCATATAATGTATAAATACCATGATGAAATGGGTCATATGGGTATAGATAAAACAATGGATTTGATATTAAAAAGCTATTGGTTCCCTAAAATGAGAGAGAAATTAGGAAATCACATCAAAAATTGTTTAAAATGTATAATATTTTCTTCCAAAAATGGCAAAGCTGAGGGGCTTCTTCACAATATTCCAAAACAAAAGGTCCCGTTTGAAGTTTTACATATAGATCATTTTGGGCCAGTAGATAACTCTCGATCGAAAAAACATATTTTCCTAATTATTGACGCATGCACTAAATTTGTAAGATTGTACCCCACTAAAACGACAAACACAAGAGAGGTAGTTCAAGCTCTTGAAGATTATTTTAGAGCATATAGTCGTCCAAAGTGTATAGTGTCGGATAGAGGAAGCTGTTTTACGTCAAATGAGTTTAAGGAATTTCTAGAAAGGTTTAATGTACAACATATAAAGATAGCAACAGCTTCTCCACAAGCTAATGGCCAAGCAGAAAGAGTAAATAGAAGTTTAGGACCAATGATAGCAAAGTTAGTCAAACCGAAAGAGGGCATTTATTGGGACACAGTTATAGAAAAAGTAGAATTTTGCCTAAATAATACAGTCCATAGAACGATAGGTGAATACCCGAGTGTTATGCTTTTTGGAATACAACAAAGAGGCACAGTAATAGATTCATTAAAGGAAAGTTTGATTGAAGTTCAACAAGGGTCAGTGAAAAGAAATTTGGAAGTGGTGAGGGAAGAAGCAGGTTTAAAACAGTCGAAACTTCAGGAATACAATAAAAAGTACGTAGATAAAAAACGTCGGGAACCAATAAAATATGTCGAAGGAGATTATATTGTGATAACCAATTTTGATTCGCATACTGGTGTGACAAAAAAATTAATTCCTAAATTTAAAGGACCGTATAAAGTTAGTAAAATTTTGCGCAACGATCGATATTTAATTGAAGATGTGGAAGGCTTCCAACAGTCGCGAACACCTTACAAAGGTGTATGGGAAGCAGATAATTTAAAGCCGTGGTTTAAAGGACGTAAGGTGTCAGATAACTCAGTTTAATTTATGAAAGATCAGGAGATCTCATGGTCAGGACGGCCGAATTGTAGCAATATGTAAATAGTATGTAAATAGTAGTGTATAAGTGTATCAATATGTAAATGTTAGTTTTAAGCATATTTATTTGACCACATATGGTCACCTTATACTACAATGTTACTTAAGACTAAGATGGTCACCCTAAAATAAAAGAGAAGGGCAGAATAAAGTAATCAGCAAGTAGAGAAGACGTGTTTTTTAATTGTTCGTGTTTAATTGCTAAATTTATTAATTTATTAATTTATTAATTTATTAATTTATTAATTTATTAATTTATTAATTTATTAATTTATTAATTTATTAATTTATTAATTTATTAATTTATTAATTTATTAATTTATTAATTTATTAATTTATTAATTTATTAATTTATTAATTTATTAATTTATTAATTTATTAATTTATTAATTTATTAATTTATTAATTTATTAATTTATTAATTTATTAATTTATTAATTTATTAATTTATTAATTTATTAATTTATTAATTTTTTAATTTATTAATTTATTAATTTATTAATTTATTAATTTATTAATTTATTAATTTATTAATTTATTAATTTATTAATTTATTAATTTATTAATTTATTAATTTATTAATTTATTAATTTATTAATTTATTAATTTATTAATTTATTAATTTATTAATTTATTAATTTATTAATTTATTAATTTATTAATTTATTAATTTATTAATTTATTAATTTATTAATTTATTAATTTATTAATTTATTAATTTATTAATTTATTAATTTATTAATTTATTAATTTATTAATTTATTAATTTATTAATTTATTAATTTATTAATTTATTAATTTATTAATTTATTAATTTATTAATTTATTAATTTATTAATTTATTAATTTATTAATTTATTAATTTATTAATTTATTATTTTATTAATTTATTAATTTATTAATTTATTAATTTATTATTTTTTTAATTTATTAATTTATTAATTTATTAATTTATTAATTTATTAATTTATTATTTTATTAATTTATTAATTTATTAATTTATTAATTTATAAATTTATTAATTTATTAATTTATTAATTTATTTATTTAATATTTTATTAATTTATTAATTTATTAATTTATTAATTTATTAATTTATTAATTTATTAATTTATTAATTTATTAATTTATTAATTTATTAATTTATTAATTTATTAATTTATTAATTTATTAATTTATTAATTTATTAATTTTTTAATTTATTAATTTATTAATTTATTAATTTATTAATTTATTAATTTATTAATTTATTAATTTATTAATTTATTAATTTATTAATTTATTAATTTATTAATTTATTAATTTATTAATTTATTAATTTATTAATTTATTAATTTATTAATTTATTAATTTATTAATTTATTAATTTATTAATTTATTAATTTATTAATTTATTAATTTATTAATTTATTAATTTATTAATTTATTAATTTATTAATTTATTAATTTATTAATTTATTAATTTATTAATTTATTAATTTATTAATTTATTAATTTATTAATTTATTAATTTATTAATTTATTAATTTATTAATTTATTAATTTATTAATTTATTAATTTATTAATTTATTAATTTATTAATTTATTAATTTATTAATTTATTAATTTATTAATTTATTAATTTATTAATTTATTAATTTATTAATTTATTAATTTATTAATTTATTAATTTATTAATTTATTAATTTATTAATTTATTAATTTATTAATTTATTAATTTATTAATTTATTAATTTATTAATTTATTAATTTATTAATTTATTAATTTATTAATTTATTAATTTATTAATTTATTAATTTATTAATTTATTAATTTATTAATTTATTAATTTATTAATTTATTAATTTATTAATTTATTAATTTTCTAATTTATTAATTTTTTAATTTATTAATTTATTAATTTATTAATTTATTAATTTATTAATTTATTAATTTATTAATTTATTAATTTATTAATTAATTTATTAAAAAGTACGGGAACAGACTTATAAATTAGTTGGTTTGCTTTTCGTCAAAAAATAATTAAAAAGCTATTTTGTGTTTCAGTCTTATTTATAGTTTTATGGTTTTATCTTATTGACATCATGAGTACGTTGATTTCAATATCTTTACATCAAGCATTTCAACACGGAAATGCCTTCTTTTAAGATAGTTCAAAGTGAATGTGATAGCATTAAATAAAGTTCAAATTAAATTTTCAACACGTAGCAAAGATGCATCCATCAAAATCTTGTCAGCACAGAATGGCAAAAAAATCGTAAAAATTAACATAGAAAATGAATAGAATGAAATAACAGACTAGAAAGCATTTAAAAGCGGATTTGACTGCGACTGATGTTTATTATGATGCGCAACACGCTCAAAAAAAAAAAAAATCAGAACTACACTGGGAGTGTTTTAACACTGTTGATGTTATTGCATTTTTATGACGTTCTTATTTATTGCTGTTTAAAATAATAAAAAATAAAAATAACAACAAATTGGTTCTAATAAATCGAGCAATAACTATCTTTCAACTATTAGGATAGAGCAGTTGCGATTTTATATACCTGTATTACTATTTCCTAATATATATAAAGACACAATTGTCCAGACTATATTTGAACAACAGTTGTTGTTGTGGTTTATCAAGCAATATCAAAAGAAATCCATTGGCTTTGGTTCCAAAATGTTGATCTATGAACGTTTTAAAATGCATCACTGATTTTGGTATGTTCATATATCTAACTATTTATTAAAAAACTCGTTCATAGGACACGCTTCGCTAGACACCTTAAAATTGGTAAATTTGTTGACGTTGATAAAGATGCAACTTGATCATGCTTAATTGAGATGATGTCGATTATTTTCAATGGAAAATATATAAGGAAATATTATTTTGTTGCAATCCCCATGCAATACTATTTTCTTGTTAAACTGCAATCATGATAACATCTAGTTGAAATTGTTTCAACACCATCGTTTAATTAGTTTTTAATATTAAATTTAAAAATATTGTCCAGTTGACCCTGGATGTCCTTTAATGGAGTAACTTCACGCATTAAAATATGTACTGAAAATTTTCTTAATCATCTTCTGTACTTCCATAAATTTTCGTTGACTTCGTAGATTTCCCATAATTTGTTGAAGCAACAACAAAATTGACAACAACAACAGCAACAATCTCCCAATAAGCAATTTTACGCTCACCAAGTGCAACATACAAGATCAGCTACATGGTCAAGTTGCAAAAAGCAATGAGCTGGAAAACCTGTAATCTATACGCTAGCTGGCAATTATTTTTCATGCCAACATTTTTATTTTTATTCACACGCACGCATTTGAAGAAAAATAATGAAAAATTCAAAACGAATGGTAAAAATTTGAATATGAAAAAATCAAGTTGTTAATTATGCGTGCACCATTCAAGAAAACTCGGATTACTTAACTTCCAGCAAGTCGAAGCTAAGAATCAATAATGAAAAATAGAAGAAAAAAGTGCAACATACAACAACAACAGCAACATGCAATATCCGTTCAACGAACTCCATCATAAAAAACAAGTTCCAAGATGTTGACCACTGGGTAGTCAGTTGGCTAAGACAACAGAAAGATATAATTTAATCAAGATTTTGATAGAGACCAAGTATCGAGCAGATAGGATTTTAAGATTCAAGCGACCGGAGCAGCAGACAAGTGATCGCCATGCTGGCAGTTTGGTAAACAAGTAACCAAAATAAGTTCTTTCGAAAAAAATATTTCATAAAGTAACCATCAAAATGCTAAAAGTTAAAAAAATTAGCTTTTTTCTTTATTATTAATTTTCCCTTAATAACAAACAGACTATTTAAGCAATCTAATAAGAATCAGAAAAGTTAAGAAACAGGTTGGTTCAAAAAAGTTTAAAACGATATTCTCTCAGTCACTTACAATAATTATAAGTTAGGCTTCTCATTATTGGAGTAGCACATTACGAATTTCTTTTTTGAAAAAATTTAAAGTCATTAAAATTTATCTTTTCAATTTGAAGCACTTTAACAGTGCAGCAATGTTTTAAGCTATTAAAATCTAACGTTGTAAGGTTTATTTGTAAATATGTAATTTTCCCTCATCTTATCCAGTTTCACCAAATTCCCCAGTAGGGACAAAAAAATGTTAACGCAGTGGCTAAACATAAGTAGACAGTGACCGCATAGTGATTAAACAAGGGGAATTCACAGGACTTTTTGACCAAACATGTATTGAACAAGGATCGAACGAGGGTCGAACAGCGGCCGTTTTGAAGCAATATCGAACATTTTTACAACCAAATGCTGAATACATTTTTATTTCACTAAAAATCATTTTATGAGCTGGCTAAGCGATTAATTTATCAGCGAAAACGTTGCAAGATCGATTCCAGCCACAGCCAAAATATATTTTAATTTTTTTCATTATGTTATATAAAAAAGTGTGTAACCTTGATTTGTTAGTTTTGATTGATTTTAATTGATATATATGTTACTTTTAATGTTAATTTTTCATGATAAATCAATAAAATAATCCATTTTCGAAACTTTTTTCTCGCTGAATTCAAATCGGGTTGTAAGTGTTCTTCAAATTGCTGGTTCAAATCACTTCCACAGAGCTATTTGAATGTTGAAAATTCGGTAGCTACACGTCTTTTTGAATCGCAAACTCTTCACTCAAACTAAATTTGTATTTAAGTCAAACATCAACAAAATCCACAAGCAACGATGCAATTAGGGTTGCCATACGTACTGCTTTTAGCAGTACATGTACTGATTTTAATAACTCAAATCTACTGCTTTTTAAGAATTTTCAAGTCAGTACTGATTTTTTTTGAAGTGAAAACTTCTTTAGGCGCGTTGAACGATTTTGGTAGAGGGTAAATCATTGGTTTGCATCATCGTATTTTTCCAAAGAAATCGTTCACAATCGGCCGCAAGCTCACAAAGAAATCACTTGGAAACTCCTGAAATTAATGCATATAATCTGTTTGTTAGCATAAAAATACTTAAGTAAGGTTGCAATAAGATGTTTGCAACCAAAACTTATTATTAGTTCGGTTTATATTGGTATATATATAAGCCTTTAAAGTTTGGCAATTTCTTCAGTTGTTGTATTTGTCAACATTTTTGAAAAATTTGCTTTTACTCAAACAGCTGCTATTTATGGTGAGATTTAAAAATGGATCGATCTTCTTCTCTTTCTGCTTTTTTCTGCTGGAACTTTGTTTGAAAACAAGAAAAATAATGTATGGATTGAGTGTTTAAACATTTTAATCTTTAAGTTGTGATAAAGGAATATGTTGAACATTCAAATAATTACATGCATGCTCTTATTTTATTACATATCGTCAAACAAAGTTTGACAATTTTCATACTTGTTGTATTTGTCAGTGGCTTTTTATTTTCACCACTGCGGCATTTTATATTCAGAGTTGTCAACTATGGCTGTGTGTCAATCGGAAAGTTTTCAGTCGTGGTAGGATAGAAAATATCAAGTTGAATAAAATTTGTGTGTGTTGCAAAAAATTTGTCTTTTTTGCTGTGTCAAATAGACGATGAAATTTTGACAATTACAAATTTTGACGTTTCACATTTCGGTCGTGTTTTAGCGCAAATATTTTATTTTATTTGCATTTTATCAATTTGCGACATATGTAATTCGAGAGCTTGTACTTGCAACATATTTCGTAAACTTGTAATATTGTAAACTTAAAAAACTTCAAAAATAACAAATTAATGAAAAAAATGAACGAAAGTGCTTGAGTTTGTGTCTGCCTGTGTGTGGGCCAACGGTCTCCAACATCAGCAAGTGCAGCAAAGTTAAATTGACTTTCTTTGCTGGCGAGCGTCCTCCAAGTGCCACCACCAGCAAGTGCAGTGCAAAATTTGTTGCTAGCCAACATCCTCTAAGTGCCATCACCAGTAGCACAAGCAAGTGCTAAGTGCTTGCTAGCAGGCAAACAGAAAATATAGCATGCAAAGTGCTGTATATTTTACGCCGTCAATTCGGTTCTTCCCCTCTAACGCTGCGCAACCGCTGGGATCTTGTAATTCTCTTTGCGTTGTTGTTGTAAATTTGCTAAGTAGTTATTGTTGTACAGTAAGCTTTAATTTTTTGTGGATGCTTATTTGTAGCTACAGTCAGCATATGACATCGAACTAATTTAGAAAACAGTTTATACATATGAATTAAAGAATATATATAATATTGGTAAATCTATTTGTTTTTAGTAAAAGTGTTACCGTATCGGAAATACATACATATATATATATATATATATATATAGTTCATATATATGAACAATTTAGCTCATTGAGGAAATTTAAGGAATATTTATGTATATTTATATAATAACAATTACGTATTAAACCTGCAAAATAATTAATATTTTCAGTAGTAATTGAATAACTAAAGTCTGCTTATCCTAAGCATTCTATTTTTTAAAACTTTTATCCATCCTCAATGGGCTTACTTTGTTCAAAAACGTACAAGTAAGATATGTGTAGAGAATTTTAGTACCTTTCCACGAAAGTTAGAAAGTAGCGAATTTTCATTTCAAAGCTTTTATATTCATAAAGAAATTATTATGTTATTATTATATTGGTAATTAAATAAATTTAAATAATCAGATTTCCCATATAATAATATACAAAAATAAATTATCAAATTTAACCAATAAATTTATATGAAAAACAATTTAAAATAATTTTTTACTTTGTCGTGACTTTGAAGTTGGTTTTTTCTTTTTGTTAAAAGGCTTTTATATCTTCCTTTTCAGAGAATATGATAAATTTTCGAAATGATTCTACCCATTCTTGTAACAAATTTTAATACACTTGCGAAAAATTATTCTAGATACAGTGTTTTTCTTATAGGGACACGCCCTTTGCCGAATTCCACCCACTGTCTTCATCGTGTTTTGTAATAGTTCTACCCATTTTGGTAACGAATTTTATTTCCCTTGTGACAATATAATTCGAGATACAGTGTTTTTTTAATATTGCCAAGCCTTTTTGTCAAATAAAACCCATTATTTATCGTAATTTGTCATAATTGTGACTACCCCAGTACTAAATTTCAGTACCTTTAAGTCAATATTACTTGAGATACAGTGGTTTTGTAATGTTTCCACGCCACTTTGGCGAATAACGACCACTTTCTTTACTGCAATTAGTAATAATTGTGCCCAACCCTGTACTTAATTTCAGTACCCTAGTGTCAATATTATTCGAGATACAGTGTTTTTCTAATACAGTCACGCCTCTTTGTCCACTTTCTTACCTTAGTTTGTCATAATTGTGCCTACTATTATATCATCATATACTATTATAAAATTATAATAACTTTCAGTACCCCATTGTAAATATTATTATTTTATATTATAGTTTTCTAGGTACAGTGTATTTCTAATATTAGAAGATGGAAACCTCCGTTCAATGTCTCTACCTGTTGACAAAAAATAACAGCAATCGAGCAAGTGCTTTAGGAGTTATCGATGTACAAATATTAGCTGCGTTCCTTTAACCTTAATATAATCGCGATAGCAAATTTTCTCAAAGGAACGGTAAGAAAAACGACTCGTAGAGGGCACCTTTGCAGTCAAAATTAAATACAAACAAGCAATCATGATACAATAACTATTAGGTGTCATGAGAACGTGTTTCGTTCCAAACTGTTGTGAACTGTTATGGTAGCGATACCTTCGTGAGCGATGTTTTTCTGTGAATGTGTTTTACTCTTAACGTCAGTAAAATTGTAAATTATTTAATTTAATTATTAATTTTATGCAATTATATAAATAATTTAAGTGCATTTCTTGACTCCGCTGAATGCGTCCAATGTGTGTGACACACGCGGTTTTTTTTTCTCTTGTTTAACATTCGTTGGTCGCATCTCGTGAGAAAATTGGTAGCTGTCATGGCTACCTAGTAGTCATTGTATCAAACAAACAAATAATTCTAAAAATGAAATGACAGCTCATAAAAATATACAGGTGCTGCACCTGTGTTTCAAATTTTTTAAAGGCTATATCACAATTTTATATGGATAGCAAAAATAATCCTATTTGTTATAGCATTATTATTTTTGTTTTTGCTTTGCATGTAAAAAAAATTATCTGGATTATTTTGAAGCGAATGGAACGCAGCTATTAACAGAAAAAAGAGAAACTAACGAACTTGAGAACCTCCCTCCCATTTTTGAAGTCGGGTAAAAATGTTCTTAATGACCTTAAAACAGGAAATTAACTGATATCACCTCACGCAGACTTTATAACCACAGATATCTCTGGGGAATATTAGCCAAGTAAGGGCTGCTTTCATTGCTGTGCATGCGCGTGTTATGAACATTAAGTGGTAAATGTGTGTTTTTTTTTGTGTTCGTGCGTGTGTTTTTACATAAGCTCGCAGGCCAAATTTTTGATTAAATATTACTTCAAGACGGGTGCTGTTCGACCCTTGTTCGGCCATTGTTTAACCGAAAACCCTTTCATTTTTCTAGACCATGTTTGACCCTTGTTCGAGCGAATTTGTCTTTATTCGGGCGAGTTAAAAATAAAAAAGTTAACTATAGGAATTAAAAAAATATTTTAAGAGATACTGCCATTTCGAAAAGAACTAGACGCCAATACTGCAGTTGTTAATTGTAATAATATTTCCAGCTTTTTTGTCTTAAAAACTTTTCACTATTAATAAACCTCACATAGGTTTATGATAAAATAATATTTCAAAACGGGCGCTGTTCGATTCCTGTTCGGCCGAGTAGGCTTAAAATTTTTTTCTAGGCCATGTTCGACCCTTGTTCGGCCGATAATATCTTTAAAAGTTTGAGTTCGAAGTTAAAAAAGTCATCTTCAAGAATTGAAAATAAATATTTCGAAGAGATACAAACTAGGCGCCATTACTAAAGTCGTTTGTTGCAATAATATATCCAAATTTTGTCTTGACAACTTTTTTCTACCAGTGAACCTTTTCTAAGCAGACTCCGACTGTGTTAGAAAACTATTTTTAGACAATATTTACAGGAAGTGTTTTAAATATTAATATTTGTGTAATATTGAAAACGTGAGGGAAAATGTTTCCTTAAAAATTCTCAGATATTTTTTTTTGTTTGTCCCTGTTTTAATCTAAGCCTATCAATAAGTTGAGCTTTATACAACGTTAATACCGGCACCGGTGTGAAAGCATGTTCAAGCATTTACACATCTAAGCCAAAATGTAATCCAACACAAAGCGAACTGTCAACCTTGCATACAACATTTAAAATTTTTCCAATTTTTGCCTGTCAGCTGCGCTGGTATCTTGTACAATGACTATGTGTTGGCACAGTTCATTCTGTTTGAGGAGTAAGCTTAACATTGTTATGGTTGCCAAGTGCATTAAATTTATTGAAAAAAAAACAGAAGTGAGAGTGCAGCGTGTAGGTAATTTATTATCTTTTTCATGAACTTTCTGTTGTATTAACGGGCAGAGAAAACTATTTTTATGCATTTTTATGATGGTGTTGCCATAAAAGTGAATAGCAATGTGTAGAAAAAACAATTGCTGATGGATATAAAAATCAACGGTAAAAATTGATTAACTTAAACAATAGCTTTAACAGCTTTTCTTAGAATTTTTTTGATAATAATAACAATGGTTATCTAAATTCTCTAAAAAACACTGTCTTTGATGCTTAGACGGCTAAACATTAAAATGATTAAAATGATCTGTCATTTTTATGTCTGATTAGCTCATAAATCAAAATTAAAACTAATGACAGCGCAAAATACGAGGGCGTGAATGTGGCACAGTTTTTCAAAAAACACTATCTATTCGAAGGTCTTATTTTGAAAAAAAAAAACTATTTGACGACTGCAACATCCTCTCAAAATCAGCACGCAGACGCACTCATGTTAAGGTGCAAAAATGTAAATTTGCAAAATGGCAAGAATATTTTTCATTGCATATTTAATGCGTTTAATTAATATTAATTAAGTGAGCCGGTTTTTGGTACTTCAACTTTAGTATCGCAAATATCGTGTAATTGTGCGTTACTCACAGCAAATCGAGTGATGCATGCAGGCAGCAGTTGTGGTCGACTCTGTGTCTGACTATCTGTGCGTTTGTCCGATTATTTAAGACACTCTAGACACATATCTAGATAGAAAAATACCTTCTATCAGTGCAATTTTAGTTGAAGTTTGAAAATATTTCATGTCCAATTCTAAGTTACTAAAACAATAACAACAAACGACGCATGGCAAATGCCATAGTTAAAAATAAATAGAAAAAAAAGCAAAAAAACAGCTAAATCAAAAAGTGGTCTAGCCCCAAATTTATGCCATCGGCAGCACTTTTAAAAGTTCAACTTATGTCGTGAACGCAATGCACCGCATCGACACACAGTGGGCCAATACCCTGCTGTTCTACCCAAATTTATGTTCTGGTCCGAAAAATTCGAATAGTTGAATTTTTTTTTCACGTTCTAAAGTGTATTTTTTCATTGTATTATAGGTAGGCATGCCCTTATAATGGGGATGAGGAAGAGGAGGAGTTGGTATCGCATCTGTTCGGTATCGCCTCTGTTCATGGCCCGCTTTAGCCCGCAGAAGACAGAAGCATCTAGGAAGCCTCTTTTCTGATGATCTTAGGGACGCTTTTTATTATTAGTTCAGGGTGGTTTCACGACAGCACTTAGGAGAGGAGGAGTAGATCCCCTGTAATACCACAACGGACCAAATATCTGGTCTATGTGGGCCGGTCTTTGACTGGCCGCTACTTTAACCTAACCTAACCTAAAGTGTATTTTGTTATTAAAGTATATGTCTGTCAATATGTCTGTTCGGACTTTCGATTTTCATTTCCTATTATTCACAATTTTTATTGAATAGACTAAGAAATCTTATCTAAAGTACACCGGATTTAAAATAAGATTCTGCCGTTAGTGGTTTAAAATGTAGGAGAATACTTACTCCTACATACTTTTTTTAAAATGTTAGGTATTTTTACGGAACGTTTTTGATTCTCTACTGAAGGTCTTCTTTTGTAAAAAAAAGAACTTTTGTTTGAAACACTTTATATATCACGAATGCATAACCAAATCATGACTACGCTTGAAACATGACTACGCTTCACAATGACGGAAACTCAATGAGACGGATACCAATATTTTTATATAATTTTAACAACTTGTTACAATAACAAAATATACACGTATATTTCAGGACCTTGCTTGCTAAGTTTCTACCGGCAGCTCACTAGCTGTATGAGAAGCAACAAGCGTTAAAATAAAATGTGATCAACAAATTTGCGGAAGATTCGCGAAGGCTTCTATTTAATAATGAAATTATTTATTTTATATAAATCTTAAGCATTAACTCTAATTAAAGTAGAAATCTGAAAAAAATAAAAACCAATATTAAAAAATAAATATCAAGTAAAAAACATCTAAAAAAAAAAAACCAACTTCAAAACCAGTACAAAGGGAAAAATATTTTTAATAACTTTTCACATTAATTCTTGGTCAAATTTGATTATTTATTTATATATATTATTAAATTGGAAATCTTATTATAAAATTTTTTCTATTTTGTATTATTATCATAAATATATTAATTTATCCATGCCTATTAAACCGGAGCGTTAATTTTATAAAAGTCTGGTTATAGTAGCGCCGACTTTAAAGGTTTTATATTCATGGAGAAATTAATATATTTATGGTAATAATACAAAATAGAAAAAAATAACAATAAGATTTTCAATTTAATAACATATATAAATAAATTATCAAATTTGACCAAGAATTAATGTCAAAAGTAATTTAATTATTATTTTTTACTTTGTAGTGGTTTTGAAGTTTGTTTTTTTTTGTTAAAAAGTTTTTATTTCTTCCTTTTTAGAGATTATGACAACAATTTTGCCCATTGTTGTAACGAATTTTGGTACCCTAGTGTCAATATTTGAGATACAGAGTTTTTCTTATAGTGACACGCCCTTTGAAAAATTCCGCCTACTTTCTTGATTGTGTTTTGTTATAATTCTACCTATTCTTGCACCATATTTCCGTACCCTAGTGTCAATATTATTCGAGTTACATTGTTTTTCAAAGATTTCCACGCCCTTTGTCGAATAACGCCCACTTTTTTACCATAATTTGTAATAGTCATGCCTACCTCTTTAATAATTATTCCTTTGTAATAGTCATGCTTACCGCCCAATTTCTTCATAGTGTTTTGCAATAATTCTACACATTCTTGTAACGAAGTGTATATTCCTAATGTCCATATTATTTGAGATAGAGTGTCTTTCTAAAATTGCCACGCCCTTTTGGTTAATAACGCCTACTTTCTGGAGCGTAATTTGTAATAATTATACCTACCCCTGTACTAGGGAGTCCTACCCCTGTACCAAATTCCAGTACCTTAGTGTCAATATTAACAGAGATACAGTATTTTTCTTATATTGCCACGCCCTTTTGTTCAATACCACCTAATTTCTTGACTATAAATTTTCATAATTATACCTACCCCTGTACTAGGGAGTCCAATCCCGGAAGCTTTTTTCGATCCCGGCATTATCGGGATTGAAAATTTCAATCCCGGGATCCCGGGACTAGTTCGGGATTGAAAATTTTAAGAAGTTAATAATTCAAAACGTTTGTAATACAATTTCTTTTGTAGTATTACTTTTAGTATTACTTGAAACTAAAAAATGTAAATTTATTCGTTTATAATGTAACAAAAACAAAACACATTAAGGGTATTCACAATTGCGTTTTTTTCAGTGTAGTTTAAAAACCCCGTGGTATTGATACCACACTTAACCGAGCGGTTTTTATATTTTTTATTGTTTTACATGAAAACTCTAAAAACCAAGTGTAGTTATTTTAAATATCCCAATATATGTTTAACAAACGTGTTTCTAAAGTTCCAGTTATTTTTGCAAAAATGGAAGAAGCTCAAAAAGCAAGTTAAACTTTTTTATGCTATATATTAATAAAATGTACCAATTTGGATAGTTAATTTATTTGCATAGTAACAAAAAGCTATAGTGGGCGGTTCCCAACTACAAATTCTATTTTAAAGGGTGCTCATAATTGTGATTTTCAACTATGGCAAAAAAAAAAAAAACAATACTACTATACCACACAATTGTGAATGCCCTTATTGTTAAAAAACAAAGAACTTAAATAATATTAATGACTAGCAAATTGTATTAATTTAACCCTTTCAGTGGATTTGCCCAATATATTGGACACGTCAGAAAGTAATTTTTATATGTATTTATTTTGTAAAGCTTATTTTTTAAATCAAATCGTTTGGTTCTATGAAAAAAAGATGAACAAACATGATAAAAATAATTTTAGAGATATATTTAATATTCAAGTCAGTTGGATTTTCGATTTTGTGGAGAAGAAAAGCAAAAAAATTTTGTTTGCCTATTTTATAAGAAAAAAATCACCAGACAAAGATCAAATTAATGTTTTTTTTTATCTTTTTATGGCTTTAAGGATAAGAGTATTAAGAGGGTTTTAAAAACAAAGATCTAAAGGGTTGAGAAACCTTTAAGGGAGTAAAAAAAAAGACTTTGTGCCGAATAGAAGCAAAACAATTTTTTCTTGGTACAAGCTTGTAAAACGTAAGTAGCACAGATTAAAATGAAAGGTATGTTTTGTGCATCTACAGGACCTAAATGATAATAATGAATATTACTTCAAAAAACTATTTTGTTCTTATTTTAGCCTAGCCATTGAAAGGGTTTAAAAACAAAAAATATAAAAAAGAACACTTTAAGGTATTACTATATAAATTTTACTCTTTTTTTTTTATACACCGTCTTGATGTTTTTTTGAGTTTTAGGTAAATTACGGTTGGAAAAGACTTTTCAAATTAAATTTTTTGTTTTAATTATTTTGAAAGTAATACATTAAGCTAATCAACGCGTCTTATTTTTCATAAGAAAGTTTTGTTGGAATATTATTACAAATATAACCCGCTGATGAGAAGTACCGTTCTGATTCTATGCTAGTTGGAGAAATAGTTGTACAATAGTCGTAAGCAATTTGTAAGTTTCGATCGCGATTGCCTTCACTATAAAACAAAATTATTTCCTAAGTCAGAATATCTGACAATTTTGAAATACATAGCTGACTTCCCGATGTTGCAAATTCTTCTAAAACTATGTAAAGTCCTTGCTCCAGTGATTCACACTCATCGTTTTAATAATCTTTTTCAGCCTCAATAAAATTTTTTTCTAATTCTATATTCAGATCAACTTAAGCTGAAATGTTTGTATTTACATGAATATTGGTATTACAATAATTTTTTATTTAATTTTTTTTTAAATCCCGGGATCCAGGAAAGACAATCCCAGGATTTAAAGTGGCTTAAATCGTCCGGGATCCCGGGACTTCCCTACCCTGTACCTAATTTAAGGTTCCTAGTGTCAATATTATGTGGCGGCCGTAGCCTAGTGGGTAGAGTGCGTGGCCCCTAAGCTAAAGAACCGTGGCAGCCCGGGTTCAATTCCAGCTCAGACAGAAACTTTTTTCCATTGAATTCATTTTCTGTTGGGTCGTCACCTCTCTGCAGACAATGCTAAGCCTCAGAGAGTAAAAATTGCCATGTAAAGCTCTTTGAGAACATAAGCCGTTCGGAGTCAACATAAAATACGTAGGTCCAGTTCTCAGTCATTTGTGATCAAATATTTAATAACACGTTCAACACAATTGATCAATAGAAGCTAAATCAAAGTCCTTCCAAGGGCTGCAATGGCCAGTTCATTTTTTTTTAGTGTCAATAATATTCGAGTTACAGCGTTTTTCTAATGTTACCACGCCTATGTCGAATAAAGCCCACTTTCTTGACCCTAATTTGTAATAATTGTTCCTACCCCTGTACCGATTTCCAGTACCCTCAATATTAACTGAGATTCAGTATTTCTCTTATATTGCCACGCCCTTCTATCCAATACTGCCCACTTTCTGGACCGTATATTTTCATAATTATGCCTACCCCTACTAACTAATTTCAGTGTCCTAGTGTCAATATTATTCGAGTAACAGCATTTTTCTAATATTGCCACGCCCTTTATCACATATCGCCCACTTTTTTGACAATAATTTGTGATAATTGTTCCCACCCCTGGACCAAATTTCAGTATTTTAGTGCCAATATTCCTCGAGTTACAGAGTTTTTCTAATATTGCCACGCTCTTTGTCGAATACCGCCCACTTTTTTGGACGGGCACCTCCGCGTCAAATGTCTCTATTTATTGACAAAAAATTGCTGCAATCGGGCTAGTACTTTAGGAGTTATCGATGTACATTTATTAAAAAAAAAAAATAAAGAAACCAACAAATTTGAGAACCTCCTCCTTTTTGAAGTCGGTTAAAAATAAACTTATTTTATTAGAAAAATACAGTGCTTTGCTTTAGTGTGATTTTATTTGCAATCCAAATATGGAACAATATATATTTGCTATATTTTCAGATATATAAATGTACACACGAATGTGCATGTCAAAAAGTGAATACATAAGGATCAAGCGCGTCGGAAGCGAATTTCATCTAGGGGGGCAGTACAAATGGGGGGCAGTGCAAATGGTGGTGCAAAAAAAGTTCATTAAAATTTCTTCAAAGAAACATGAATGTAAATACACAAATTTTTTATTTTAGTTTAAAATAAAAAAATATAAAAATATATAAAAAATATTAAAATTTCATTATTTTTAAAAGTTCTTCCAATTTCAATATTAGAGATCATTCTTTAAAGGATCTTTCATATGGTAATATGAAAATATAAGAAATAATGGTTGCTTTTATAAAGCAAAACTAGGTATATCTTTACATGGTTTAAATGCAATAAGGTACAAAAAGTTATATCAATTTAAATTCTTCCAAAATGTTTCTTTCTGTCCTTGCGAGAAACAAACTCTTTCACCACCTCCATCGAATTTAATTCTTCGGTTTTATCTTTGTGAATGTGTATAAATGCCGCATGAGTGAGTCGTTTCCGTGTCATAGTTGCTCGAAGATACGTTTTAAGTCGTCTTAGTGCACTAAAAAACGCTCAGATGAAGCTGCTGATGCAGGCACAGTCAAAAGCAAAGCAATAAGTTTTTCAACTTCATTTAATGGTTTTTACGGTATCCGAATTTTTTGCAAATTGGGATACAATGCCACTACAATTTGAAGGTGTTTGGCTTCAGCAATTTAAGTTGCGCGTGGAGGTCGCTCACATCAAAGTCATCTGCGGAAAGATCTAGTTTTCTGTTTAGATTTTGTTCAGAAGGCACTCTTCCGTTGAAGGCTTCGATTACAATATTACAGTATTAAGCTACATACTTAAGGGTGCTTTTAAACTATAGTGGTGGGTTTGCAGTAGAAACTCTACATTTTGTTCTATCTTTTTGCAAACACAGAGAAAGAAAATGGTTATCCGCAAGCATGCTTATGAAGAAGAGAGAAAGAAGAGGAAAATATCTTATACAAAAATATTATCGTTGTAAAAAAAACTGACATTTTGAATAACTTTTGAAGTTTTTTTTTAAATTGTTTATCTAGCTAAAAAAGTGGGGGCAACTGCCCCCCTTTCCCCCCGCTTCCGACGCTAATGATAAGGATTCTCATTTAAATAAGTATGTAAACATGGCAAGTATATAAACTTGTGATGAGCGATAAAGTGAAGAAAGCGTAAATGTCGACAGAATGACAGCTGCGGTTAGGGTTCTGATATCACCTTTTTTCAATTTTAAATCTTTTAAAACCCTTTATTAACATAGAAAAATAAATAAAATTTGAATTTACTTCAATTTGACTTTGTATTTACGCGCATGCTTAACAATGTTCACCAAAATCTGGCTACGCTAAGGCTTTCATACGTCCTGTTTTCCCAGGACATGTCCTGGTTTCGATGGTTCTGTCCTGGTGTTCTGACTAATTATTTTAAACCAGCCAAATGACCTGGTTTTTGTTTCGTTTCAACTTTGAATATTAAATTTTCTCTTAATTGTTTTATTGTTTTACAAAATTGTCCAAAAGAGATCTTTGTGGGAGAAAACACAGCTCTAAAAGCGTTTACAGTTTTTTTTTTAAAAACCCTTTATCAGAAATGTACCCAGCGTTTTTCTTTAGCCAATATTTGATGATTGAAAAACAAATAAAAAATATTAAAAAATCTTTTATCACAGTTATAAAGTTGAAAATATTGTCGTTAATACAAAGATAAATTTAACCGAGACGCTAGACACCCATTTTTTGGGAAACCAAACCAAACTGATCAATGAAAAGCTCAAGAAAAATAGCTCAATTAATACAACTGAACTAATAGAAATTATTGAAAAAGAAGTTGAAAAATACTTTAAAAGCGCATTGAGCTGTTTAGAAAAGTGGAGCAGTCCTTTGCAAAAGTTCCAATCACATAGCAGACTAAGACATTTATGCCATTTTTTTGAGGAATTTCAATATTTAAGGAGCATTCCACGGTTACGTACAGACAAATTCAACTATTTTTTGAGTTTATTGTACAGCCAATTCTAAATTTACACATTGGAAGTTATGTCCTTTTGATTAATTAAATAGATTGCATTCTGTTTCTTCATTGTACGTTCAAACTTTCTTTAAATTTTTTTAAATGCAAGAGAAAAGAAATAAGACATCTACTGTCACGTGTCGGACGGATCCAGTCAATCGACGTTGCAAACCGTTGTGTTTGATTATAAATTTTAGCGAAAGTAACTAACATGAGGAAGAGGTGTTTGAAAGCAAAATGCTTTCGGCGTAAAAAGATTTTAAATAATGTCCATAGCTTTTTTTTAAATACTATATTTACAAAGCATCACGTGGAGACAAAACTTCACGTGTCTGACTGACTGATAATGTTGTAGTTTAATTGGGCAATTAAGTAATTAGGTAGTTAAGTAATTATGTAATTTAGTAATTAAATAAAAAATTCAATATATTTTTCTTTCCTTGCCTCAACCATTTTTTCATTATCTTTAGCCAATGTCTTCCATTTGTACTAAAACAAAAAAGCTTACGAAATATTTACTAAACACTTACGAAAAGAAAAACTACATTTGTGAAACAGTGCATACTATTTGATCATCATGGTAAATGCGTTAATATATATAACTTTTATTAAATAAATAAAATTAAAATGTTTCTATTAGATAATATCATAAAATAATACGTTTTTTAGAAGTTTTAATTTTTTCGTCAAGGTTGACTTTTCTGTGGAAAGCCCCCTTAATATCTTATATGTGTAAAAAAAAAAAGAATGTAATGCACATGTTAAAGAAATGTATGGATTTTTTTAAAAAAACTGTTACAATAGAAAAAAGGATAATTTGCTGTATTTATAAGCAATACTGGGGACAATGCAAATGTTGAGAGAGTTGTTTTACAAAAGTGTAGAAATAGAAATTTTCCACATCAACAGCTATGGTTGGAATTTTTTGATAAAAGCTTGTTTTGTGAAATAATACGTTAATAAAACGTGATGCTTTAAATGCTTTTAGTGCTCTAAATAAAATTAAAAAATTTTAACTTACTTTTATTAAAACATACAAAAAATATTATTGAATAAAGTTATTTACTGCATTAAAGGTATCGAAGTTCCTTTTTGTGTTTGCATTTTTAACAAATGTTTAATTTAAGTTTATTTTTTATTAAATAAAATCCTAAAGCATAAAACATGATCTCTGTATGCTGTATGCTGTACCTATTACAAAACTTTTTATAAAAATACATTATTATATTTGTGTTTTGCTTTGATGGAAGTTTTTGTTGTTTGGTGTCCTGGTTTTAAGGCTACCATTTATGGCAGTCCTAGGCTACGCCCATAACCAAATCTGTAAAATTTTATTGACACACAGAAATCTAAAACATTTTGCATAATTATAACTCTTTTGACCTCCAAAAACCAACTTTTTTGGCAAAAAAAAAACAACTATTAAAACTGCTAAAAAAGACGAATTTTTTATACGATTTACGTTGAATTAGTTTTATTGAAAAGGTATTGAATTCTTTTTTCTGCAGATACACTGATTTCAATTATATGTAATAGATTTCAAAACAAAGACATCGTTATCTGCATTTTGTTATTTTGTATAGAAAACTTTTTTATGAACTTAAATTATATTTGATTTTGATATCAATAGGCAAAAACGACTAAGTGTACATTTTGAGGTTGCAATGCACAATTTTTGTGGTGTAGTTTTTACACTTTTTAGACACTTTATGACCTATTTTGTAACAAGTAGTATAAAAATTATGATAAAACTCCTCCAATTTTTTTAATAAACCGATATAGTAAAAATATACAGAATCTTTACGCAACTATTGTCCAAAATGTAAATTTTCAGATCTTTGCAATCTCTGCTCCTTGTAATTGGTCAACTTCGCGCAGTAAGCGAATAGTTAATAGAAATAAGTTTTTATACCTTCAAGACCGCTTCGTAGAATTTTCTTCGATGTAAAAAGTGGTGCTGCGGAGTTGGAGTCTGCAGAAATTCTTGTGCAAAGGAGTCGGAGTCGGGAAAAATGCATCGACTTCGACTCCGGCAAAACAATCATAAAAATTAATAATATTTCGTATTATATTGTAAATTTTGTTTAAAACCGTAAAAATCAATCATTTTTTAATTTGGTCTGTCCTGTGAATTTATCGCATACGCATTAAAAAATGAAACACTAAAGCTATCATGACTGAAATGTCAGTGATAGCTTGAAACGGAAATTTTAACATTGTTAAGAAAATGGCAAAAAACAATGTGTCAGCAGTTTTTGACCTCAACTCGTGAAAACATTACTCGTGTGAGTGTTATTAAAAATTATTGAAAATTGTTACTAAAAATTCAAATAATTTTTTTTTAATTATTTAATTATTTAGTCGGAGTCGGAGTCGAAATTTTTTGGTTTGACGCCGCAGCCCTGGTAAAAAGTATCCTTCAACTTTTGGATCCCCAAATTTTTTTCTACGTATAAAACGATCCGATATACCGTATTCGACCAAGATTTGAGGCATCGAAAACATTTTTTTGTAATAAAATATATGTGTAATTTATCAATTTTTTTTTTTATTTTTGCATTGAAAAGTTAATAAAAAAACAATTTTATAATTTTCTATTACAAAAAGAGTAATTCAGGGCCGTCTTTATAATACGTCACACGTTTTTGAGCCATTTTAGACACCTCTTCCTCTATGTCACATCTTCATCACACCCTCCCCCACACGATGTCACGTCACATTCTTATTTTATAGACATTTTTTATTTGTTTAGAAATTCTTGTTTAATGAGTACATTATTTAAAGATGTCAAAAACTCACTTGTAACTAGCTTGTACTATAAATTCAATTACTGATTATAGCTAAGAGCTTTACGTCAAACAAATTATTCCGCTAGTTCAAATTTAAAATTGACCAAAAAATCAATTGGAATGAAAAACTAACGAATCGTCCCACCGTGCGACACGCAGCCACAAATTGGTTACAAATGTCCGACGGTATGACGACTACGACGCATGCGCTCTATTGCTGCTTTCGCACTTTTTATTAGATCGTTTTATGATGAATGCGTTGCATTTGTTGTTTGTGTCTCTGACCTTGATGTAAATTGTTTAAATTGTATCTCGGATTTAATGCATTATAATCGGTTTTATCTTTTTTTATCACCACATTGTTACTTGTCTATATAATTTGCACATTCCTTTCTTTTAATAATCTATGTTTTTTTCAAACTAACGCATAACGCGTCAAACACATCGTTTATTTGATTTGTACAATTAAATGCTTGACCTGTGTTCATACCTGTGCCAGTGTTGCCACAGTAAGGCCAAAAGTGAAGGCAATCTGCGGTACACTCGGTGTCCAATCAGCTCCGCCCGTACAACTGCCAACTCCGATGAAAACTAGGAAAAAGGTACCGACCAGCTCACCCATCAATTGGCGCCATATTTTTTTGTTGTCCGTTATGTCCGTGACTCCAAGAAATTTGGACATCTCTAAAAAATTCATAAAAAAAAAGAATAGGAATTAGTGAAAATTACAGCAAAGCTTTGTAGAGCAGACTTAATGCTATGCTGCCAACCAAGTGACTCAATTGGCATTATAAAGGCATTGCTATTTTCTCAGCTTTGAGCTTCAATTTTATTTTTCGTATTGAGTCAGTGAATTATGCAACAAAAGAAATGGTTTTTATGAAAAGCATGTTATATAGCTTTCTTCTTATTTTATCAGGAACACACAACCATAAGCTACGGAGAAATGTTAACATTTTGATAATCTACATTGTTTCGAAAAGAAACAAATATGTAAAGGGTGTTTTTTATAGAGTGATACAAGATTAAATGATAATAAAACATACTAATATATTTTTAAAATCAATAAAACGGACTTTATTGAATAGAAAATTTTATGGCATTATTGTTTTAATATGATTTAGGCCATGTAGCCACCACGGCTGGCGCGTACAAGGCGCAATCTGGAACACCAATTTTCACAAACTTTTCCCAGCATTTGCGGCCGTATCTCGCCGATAACTCTTCGAATGTTGATTTTCAGGTGTTCAATTGCTTGTGGTTTATCGACGTAGACAAGTGATTTTACATAATCCCAAAGAAAATAATCCAACGGGGTTAAATCACACGATCTTGGGGGCCAATTAATTGGGCCATTTCGTGAAAATATTTTTTCTTCAAAAGTTTCCTTAAGTAAATCAGTTGTAGCGCCCGCTGTGTGGCATGTGGCTCCGTCCTGTTGGAACCACATATCAGCAAGATTAATGCCAGCTAATTGAGGTTAGAAAAAAATTCGAATCATGTTCCTATACCGTTCACCATTGACAGTAACATTCTGACCATCATCGTTTTTGAAGACATATGGACCAATGACTCCGCCAGCCCATAAAGCGCACCAAACAGTAATTTTGTGTGGATTCTCCACACTCCAAATACGATAATGCTGCTTATTTACGTACCCGTTCAACCAAAAATGGGCTTCATCGGAAAATAAAATTTTCCATGGAAATTCAAAATCAATATCAATGTGTGCTTCAGCCCATTCGCCGAATTGGCGGCACATACGATGGTCGTTTGGCTTTAAATCCTGCACAAGTTGAATCTTGAAAGGTTTTAAGCCAAGATCTTTTCGTAAAATCTTCTATAAAGTGGAAGGACACAACCCCAGTTGCTGAGAACGGCGACGAATTGATTGTTTAGCATTATCTTCAATGCTTTCCTGTACAGCGGCTACAGATTCTTCAGTGCGCACTGTTCGGCGTCTCACGGGATGCACATTATCAGTAACAGTAAATGTGGTCCGAAAACGATGTATTGTTCTTCGAATTAGCAGCTCTGAAGGACGATTATATACGCCATAAAATGGACGAAGTGAACGATAAGTTTGACGAACAGAACCATTATTTTGGTTAAAAATTTCGCGTTGCTCTGGTGTAAGTCGATTCATAATAAAATGCCAAAGCAAACTTAACAAAAAACAACTATCAGCTGTTAAATGGGTGGTCAAATAAAGCAGTAATGCAAACTCAAAGTTGTACTCTATAAAAAACACCCTTTATTAATAAGAGCGTGAGGACCTGATTTTTTAACAAAAAGTTCGACGAACTTCGGATAATAGTTGTTTTAAGAGGGTGACCTCATCTAAACAAATGTTATTGTAATTGAGTAAAATCAATAAAATAAAATTTTTAGGCTGAATTTTTGAGAAAAACCTACTCTTATAAAAAATAAAAATTTTAAAAAATTAAAAATATTTAGACTTTGTAGAGCCATAACAGTTTGCAACCGTTATGGTACCGAAAAAAAAACTGGTTAGTATCCTATTCAACAGCCATGTCAGGGTTATAGTAGGTGTGATAATTTCGAGACTATGGTATTATCTTGGGTAGCACCTACTTTACCGAACACATTTTTCTAAACACCCTGTATCTCGATGGATGTTGAAAATAAACCCCACTCCGGTACAATTTTTTGCTCAAAATAAGCCAAGGAATCAACCGTTAGCGGATTATAATCTCAAGTTCGGACACCCTGTATATCTCGTTCCCGCCCATCAGTCTGTGATTACGATAAAAACAGCAATTGAAGAGCTATCGTAAAAATTCATTTTATAAGTTCGAATTATATTTATGTTTAAAGTTCGAAAATAAGCCAAATCGGATAAAACCACGCCTACCTCCCATACAAAGTGACTATATCAAAACGGTAAAATCTCTTTCACAAAAACTCCACAAAAAAAAATTGAATGAATTCAAATTTTGCACATTTGCTAAACCTTAACTGGTACACCTCAAAAAAATTACACTAACAGTACATCTGGTCCCAGGAACCACACCAACTAAAATGCTAAAAACCACAAAATTTTGTTAGAAATCCATATTGTTTTTTCTAAGAACGTCTTAAATAAAGTATTTTCTTCCTATTATGAAAGAATTTATTTATTTAATTTGAATAATTCAATTGAATCGAATTGAATTTTGAATTGAATTATTAAAGAAATATACTCTTTTGTGTTTTTGTTCTGGTTCCACAGACCAGGAGTACCAGTTAAGGGTTAGGCTCTAGTTTGTACTCTGAGTATGAAATTTGTAAAAATCAAATGAAAACTACGCCTACCTCCCGTACAAAGTGATTTTATGAAAACGGTAAATCTCCCTCAATTTCACAAAATGAGTACAATAGATTACACATTTGAAAATAAGTTTCAATCTTAACTATGCACTCGGTGTTTTGAATTTGTTTAAAAAATAAACTTTAAACTACGCCCACCTCCCATGCAAAGTAAGGCCATCATAATTGTATAGCCTTTACAAATTTAAAAAGAAAAAAAATAATGTTTAAAGTTGATATTTTACACATAAGCTTTGATAACTAGCATGTGTTCTAAGTTAAAATTTTGAAATATTTGGATAAAAACCACGACGTATAAAAGTGATGTCATCAAAATAATACAAAATCAAAACTTCGAATATACTAAAATACGGCTGTAGGGGTATTTTAACTTCGGTCTAGTCGAACATAATTCCTTATTAGTTTTGATTTAAATTTCTGAATAGATAACAAAAAATTATTCTATTTCAAAGATTTTTAAACTTTCAAGGACAATATTTTTAAAGTAGAAAGAATAACACAATGGTAATTACATATATAATTGCACAATGGTAATTACATTTTTCTTGCAACTCCTAAGCTCAAACCGATTTGAAAAATGGAAGAAATTTTTGAAAAAAATTCAACAAAAATCTTACAAAAACCCAGGGAATTTTCCAGCGGTCAGCAATTGTAATACCTGATGAAATCTGGTTTGAAATAAGATCTATTTTGCTTTGAAAATTCGGGAATGATATCTTTACTGATTTTAGAATAAGCATTTTCATTCAATCATTCTGAACATTTCCTTGAAATTGTCGAATCTGTGAACATTTTGTGTTGTTTCGATCTCAGACCGGAAGATGCCCCTGAGTTTAGAAGCGAACGTGTAATGCTGCCAAACGTTTATGAGTGCTTTCAGTTAGCCGAAGCCTGAATTTGCTCGTGTTCGCACCTGAGCGACGGCTGAGATTAGAAGTGAAGTGGTAATGGCACCTTATAACTTTGGGAAATTAAAATAAAAATGTATTAATGCGAAGAAGATGGCGCATATTTTTTTCATTTTTAATAATTTAAAAAGAGGACGTTAAAAAAATTATTAAAAAAATATTTGAATGCCAAATTTATAAATGGAATAATATTCTATATATATATGTATTAGGGCGGGTCAAATTCTGGCTCAGCGAAATTCGTAAAATACATGTAATTTCAAGACTTTTTCTCCACTACAGCATATACAAATTCTGAAAAAAAGCTGTGCGGACTTTCGTAAATAGATTCATACACATACATTCATACATTCATATTTTATAATTGAGAACAAAATCTATTTACGAAAGTCCGCACAGCTTTTTTTCAGAATTTGTATATGCTGTAGTGGAGAAAAAGTCTTGAAATTACATGTATTTTACGAATTTCGCTGAGCCAGACCTCCAAAAAATTCGTCCATACAAATTGACCCGCCCTAATATGTATATTATTAATATATGTAATAGATGACTTAAAAAAGAAAAATAGGGTTACTTTCTTTTTCGTTTGAATATTCACTCTAGAGTATTCACTACCTGATAGAAGGTCTGATTTCTTAGCGTTCCCTGTGGTTTGAGTTTTAGTAGGAAATTTTTTTGGGGATTTTCAGGCCTGAGTTTAGGCTATACGATATCAGGGGTTACGTAAGTATGACATCTTAATGGGAAAGGAAATCAAGTGGTGTATTGAATACTCAGGCCTTACCATTACCCCTCAGGCCTAAGATAGTTCATTGTTTCAGGCCTATTTTAATCGCTGGGTTACAGCAATTTTTGCTGGCAACAGATTTCCTTCATATAATATACATAGTTTCATTTGCGTAAAAACCATGATTTAACCCTTTGAATCAGGAACCTTCCGGAGGTGGTAAGTTGCAGTATGAGGTCTGGCCAGTCATAATTCCAAAGCTATTCGATATCGAACATTTGGATTGTATGGGAGGTGCCACATCCCCTTGCACAACGCCCATAAAATGATATCAGTAAAACGGCATGTTTCAATTGAGGTCGAATACTGAATTCCAAGGCTGTGCGACCTATAACTCCAAAGCTATTCGATAACGCAAATATGGGTTGTTTGGGAGGTGCCACGCCCCTTGTCCAACACCTATAAAATATTATCAGTCAAACAGATCTTTCAAATTGTGGTCGAATACCGAATTTCGTAGCTGTGCGACTTATAATTCCAAAGCTATGGCGATTTTATATGAGAAATCGTATGGGCGAAAAAGGATCTACTATTTTTGCAATATATCGAAAACCACTCATCCGATGTTGTACAAATAAGTTCAAATCCCGTACAATGACTGGCCGAACACACCTTAAATATTAAAATTTGGTTTACGCACACTGACCCATACAAATTCCATACATTTTATATGAGGTCTGGCCAGACCTCATACTGTTGCATTCACGAAACGACATAAAAAGAAAAATTTATCAATACCAAAACAATTCTTTTTGATTTTTCGTTGTTCATTGTGTTCTTCTCGTCGAGCCTGACAAAGTCGTGTAACTATTCTGCTCTCCACTGTAATAAAAAAAGTTGCATACATTTAAAAAGCCGAAATGTCTGGCAAAAATTAAAAAAAAAAGTTTTTTTTTGTTCTGAGCTGAGTTTCGAACCCGCGCTCCCGAAAGCTTACTTGCATTTGCAATGATGCAAAATAAGCTAAAAAACTTTGCTAACAACTGCGGTAGACGAGTGAATAAGATGTCGGACTGCCACACGAGATGGTTAAAATCTCGAAATTGTCAGTAGTTTTTTATTTCAAGTTGATATTTATATTGCTTTTCTTTCTAACGTGCATTCTCAAAAAGGGCTTCTAGCAGGCTTCTTTAGAGTCACGAGAGAGTAAGGCCTAGAAAATTTTCTCGTTTCATATAAGAAAGTAAATGGGCTTGGATATGAGTACGGAAGGGCTAAAAAATCCATATGATGGCCTGTTAGAAGCACTTCGAAGCCCTGCTTTTTCCCACTGGGTTAAGCTTATTTTTGAAAAAATTAATGTAGATGTTTTCTTTTTATTTTTAAGTAAAGAAGCATAGCAATTATAGTAAATTTTTTAAAGTTTTGAGCGTTAGGGGGTTTTTACCCTTGAAATGCCCATGGTTTCGCGCCTAAAAGTGAGTACTCAATTGAACGAAATTTCTATGTTTTTCCAAAACACCACGAAAAAGAAAGATAACACATTAAAAGGAAAGTTATTACACAGTGCTAACATAAATTTCACTTTTGTTTGTGAGTCTGAAATTGGCGACAAACAAATTTAAGGCACTTAATCGCGAGTACGGCACCGAAGTTTCTGCATCACGTTAGAATTTTGAGAAAATCGACCCGGATATTTTTCAGCAGGTAAACTTTTGATGGGCAGAATATATTAGTTATCCTTAGAAACTCGGCTTTGATCCTTGATATATGTCAGTATTGAGTTTTGGTTGTGCAAATATCCATCCACCTTTCAGTTAAACACTAGCTTCTAGCGAAGCAAAATTCGTTTCAATTCTATCGTGCATTTCGGCAGACTCGTTGAACTCCAATGAATATCGAAACAATAAGAAACAACTATAACAGACGGCAACCTTGGTAGAATTGAAAGGCTTGATCTAAAAATAACTACTGCCTTAATGTCATATGATTAAATGGCCGATGGGAACGTTAAATTTCTTACGAATTTGTTCGAATAAGAGTCAAATCATATAAGGCTTTAACAGTGGGTTGGTCACAGCTGAATCACTCAAGACTACCGAAGAGGAAATGTAGCGATTTCCGAAACAGGCTGTCTAGTCTGCTGTGTGATTGACACTTTACAGAGTTGTTGTTGTTGTTGCTGCCTTCTTCAAACTTACTTGATCTAAAATGCTCACAATTAAAATCATGTAAAAAAAATTAATAAAATAGATCACAATTAATTATCAAGTTTGAGTTCTTTTGTTCGTTTTTAATACTAAAAAAATACCAAAGCACTAAAGGAACCACCAATTCACACCGCATTCCTTGGCATGCAATTCCGAATTCACCACTTAAATTAAATTAATGTTTTATCTAAGCTTTACCTACCATCTTTAGCATGTGTTGTATTGAGCGTTATTAACATTTTTTTAAGCTATGCGTACACTTATTTTTTTTTATTTTATCAACTCATCAAATATTAAAGACAAAACTTTTAATACTCTTCAGCTTAGCTTCGATCTGGTTGTGCACTCTAAATCAACGTTCAAAACCAAATAATTTAGTAAGCAAATATAAATTTGCTTTAATCTTTATTTGTAAGTCAAACAATTGAATTTTTATAAGTGGCGGTTAAGTGTTAATTGTCTGGTTTTTAACACTTTCTTCTATTTATACATATAATTTATTATTGTTGTTTTACAAATAACAACACATGTAGCTAATTAAGTTATTAAGCTATTTGTTATTGGCATTTGGCAGCGACTCGTCTTATTAGCATTTACTTAATTTTTACCGCATATTTCCGTATGGTTTGGTTTTTGGGATATTTAGTTTAAGAGCTTACATACATGGTACTCGTAACAGAATTGCATTTTTTGACATTTGGTGTGAAAATACGACACTTTTGTGGCCTTGAATTAATTACACTGACAGAAAAACTTACCACTTACAATCTCTTGTAACTGATATTGTATCAAGCATAAAAAAAGGAGAAGGGATATTATTAGGCAAATATTGAGGCAACAATATTAAGGGCCATTAGTTGTTTGCATATCTGCATTTCTTTCTTTTCCCTAAGTAATGATATTAAAAACATAAAAACCGACCGTCATCGATATCTCACTGTGTTTATTTTCATTTTGTAAAAATACATATCATACATAAATATATATTAAAGAGCTGCAGGAATGTATTCGTTGCTTTTAACATTCGAAACATTCTATGAGAGTATTCCATATTCTCAAACCATTTACAAAGCGGAACGAATGAGCGCGAAACATTTTGCGAAGTGAATAAATGTGCAATTCTCTTTGAGAGAGTTTTAATGAATATTGATCATCTAGTCGTTTGTAGCTGTTTTTTATGGAATGCATTCGAAGAATTGCGAATACTCTCAAATGGTTTTCATGAATTTTGGCGTTTGCTTTAGTTTTGCCTGCTTCTGATCATGTCCAGTATTTTAGGTTTTTGGCAATATGAATTTAAATAATGCGATTTACAAATGAATACACAAATAGACCTTTTATTGTGATTTTAAAAATTATGTGACTTTTTTATAATAGGGTTGCCACCTAATAATATGTATTTTTAAGAGTTTTAAACATCATTTATCAGTATTAGGGGGTCATAATATTAAAATTCAAGATGGTGGATAGGGTTGCCACCTCATTTTTTTATTTTTACGAATTCGGGGCTGGCAAAAAAAAGTAATAAAAATGGGTCACTGAATCCAAATCCGTGGTCACAATTTCAAAATTATGTAATTTTGAAAAAGCAGTGCTGCCACCTAATATTAATTATTTTAAAGAGTTTAAACATCATTTATTAGTGTTAGGGGGTCGTTGATTTCGAATATAAAGTCAGAATTTATAATGAAAGATAGTGGATAGAGTTGCTACCGCATTTTTTTTATTTTTACGAGTTCGGGGTTGGCAAAAAAAAGGTACACTAAAAATTGGTCACTGAATCCGAATCTGTGGTCAGAATTTCAAAATTATGTAATTTTGAAATATCAGGGTTGCCACCTAATAATATGTATTTTTAAGAGTTTTAAACATCATATACCATTATTAGGGGGTCGCTGGTTTTGAATGTTTCTTAATACTTTCATAAACTTTTGTTCCTAAAATTTTATACGAAAAAAAAGTTATATTTGAAAGATATTTTAGATATTTTTAAAAATTTCAAAAGGGAAAAAAGAGATTTTTTCATGTGTTTGTGGGAATTTCAACAAAAATATACTAGCAACATTACCACTACGTATAAGATACGGGTTTTCTTCATTCTTCGTTTCCAAGTGACGGACCAACAAATTTGTCCTTTAAATAAAACAAGCGAAACTGAGTTTTTTAAAAAAATGGAAAATTCTTGGTGAACTAAAGTGTAATTTCATGATTTTTAAACATATTATCCAACTCCGATTTTTCCATATTGTGATTGGAAATCAGAGACCTCCTTACACTGATAAATTATGTTTAAAACTCTTTAAAATAATTACTATTAGGTGGCAACCCTGCTATTTCAAAATTACATAATTTTGAAATTCTGACCACGGATTCGGATTCAGCGACCAATTTTTAGTGTACCTTTTTTTGCCAGCCCCGAATTCGTAAAAATAAAAAAATGAGGTGGCAACCCTATCCATCATCTTGCATTTTAAAATTCTGACTTTAGATTCGAAATTAGCGACCCCCTAGCACTGATAAATGATGTTTAAAACTCTTAAAAATAATTAATATTAGGTGGCAACCCTGCTTTTTCAAAATTACATAATTTTGAAATACTGACCACGGATTCGGATTCAGCGACCATTTTTAGTATGCCATTTTTTTTGCCAGCCCAAAATTCGTAAAAATAAAAAAAAGTGGCAACCCTATCCACCATCTTGAATTTTAAAATTCTAATTTCAGATTCGAAATCAGTGACCTGATTACAGATATCTGGTTCTTAAAAGTCCTAATACGCTTAAGCTTTTCCTACCCAAGCTTAGTCAGTCATTTGGAAGTATTCTCAAACGAATGCTCTTAAATTGAGAATATTCCTTTGAGAGTATTCAATGTTCACAAGTGCCACATTCCATTCCATTCTAAGCGCTTTGTTTGCGCTCTCACTCTATTCGTTCCATTAATGTAGTTGCTAGCATTCGTTTCGTTATTATGAGAATGATTTGAAACGGCTATTAACTGCAGTTGTGCAGCTCTTTAATATATATCATATTCTAGGAACATTCCATACCAGTGTCATTGTAAATCGTCATCATTTATTGTAAATGGCAAATAGCTCTGACTGATTATAGCATTTGCAAACCAGTTAATTTAATTCTTATCCTTAACCAAGGCAACAATAAACAGTCCAATGGCCTAGTCAATAATGACGCATTTACAATCATAGAAGATGGCCAGATCGAAACGTAACGCAATAAAGCGTTTTACTGCGGTAACGAAACTTATTTTTGATGTTGGTCATAAATTTACCTTATCGAGATTTTGTTTGAATTCTATTATTTAATATTTAAAATGAAAAAAAAACCAGCAATTGTTTAATCAATGAAAGAAGTTATCACAGATGACTTTGAAAAAATAGAGATTACTTGTTTTGAATTCTATTAAAATTTTCATGCACAATTTTGAGAATTGAAAAAACAAAATTTTCAATGCATTTTTCTGTAATAAATCTTGTCTATTACAATAAAAAGAGTCAAGGAAAAAAATCACTAAACTATTAAAAATTTAACACTTGTTAGAGATAACGTTTCAGTGTAGCCAGTGTTAAGTATTATAAGAGTAGAAACCCGCTGGTAAAACTGTGTCGGTACTTCGAATGTATTGCATGTCATAGCCAAATATCTTATTAGTTATCCTGTTGTAAGTAATGCAGAGTTGTTTGTGGAATCCGACGAAATCCAGTTATGTTTTATTCAAAAGTAATTCGTATGTACAATATATGTTGGTTTTGAAACAGATTGATTTTAATTGACTTAGCAGCACAATATTTTTTTTTTAAGAAGTATAAGTTTGTCGTTAATGACATAGTAATGCATAATGTAAGCGGGATCTGACAAAATCTTGTGTGCGTTTTTTAGGGTCTATTATTTTTATTTCATTGTTAACATTTAATTTGATTTGTAACAGTAAATATTATTATTGTGTGTGTTCAGAAAGCTATATGTACTAAATTGGTCGCAAAAATTTGAAATATTTTCCGACCTTTCAAACAGTACAGCATTAAAAAGAAAACAGGAACCGCTTTCTGAAAAAAATTTAAAAAAAATTACACTTGAAAAAAGTTTTTTTTTTACTTAAGGGTTCAATTTTTTTATTTTTTTATAATGTCAATAAAAAACCATAGAATAAATGTTCTCTTAGATTTTCAAAATAATAATCACTCTGGCTATGAAAAAAAAAAAATTCCGCCTACATATGTTATGTCAAAAATTTTTTCACATTTTTTGTCTCTAAAACCGATAGAACAAATTTTGTTGAAAAAAATGAGAATGTATGTAGAATATACGAATGATGTGATTTCTTGTGAGAAGATAGGATCAGAAGAAGTAATGCTTAGGAGTGGGTACAGCCAGTTGATTTGGAGAAAGCCAATGACTTGTGCGCTTATTGTTGTTGTACAAGACCCGCTTCACATCACCAGTAACAATTCTTGTTAAAAATGGATCACTTTGTTGTCTACACAATAGAGATGTGCAAATTCTACGCCGTTGTTCTTTATTCACTTCCGACAATTGATGTGGTACCCATTTACCCTCTCTGTAAGCCTTACCGATTTTTTGAAGGTGTATTTGCACTGTTGACCAAGTAGCCTGAAGTAGCGTGAAGTAGTGCTATTTTCTGAATACTCAGATTGGAATCACTTTCGATCACTGAAAGCGTCATTATAAAATTCTTCTGGTCGTTCACTTCGATCATTATCGGAAAAGTCAAAAATCGCCATTTGAAAAATTTCTAAACCAACGCTGGAACTTATTGGTTTTCAGTACGTCCCCAAACACATCGCAAATTTTTTTGTTGCAGACGTTGCATTAAAACTTGATCAAAATTAAACATCATGCAATGACATAAATGTTCTTCTGTTGGTTCATTGTCCGTCATTTTGCACTGCAGTAATAAAAAGGATCGTTTTTGTCATGAACAAAAAATCAACACCCAGTGTTGCAATAGAACATGATTAAACACGCCTTAACACGTTTAAAACCCTGAATTAGATTAAGTCAAATTTTACCAACTCAAAATAATTGGTATTCACAGAATAAAGATATCCAATAGCACAAGATACCGTTGGAAAGGTAAACATAAAATGCAACTTTTATGTTCAGACAGATTAGCGTTTTGATTCAAATTTATCTCTCTACGGCCAATTTTCTAAGGAAGTGGTTTTTGGCTCTTCAAAAAAAGTGGCTGGGCTGTGAACTGATCTGGCAAGTCCCAATGAAACTTGAAAAATACGAAGTAAAACACCCACTATTTTGCAATAAGTTGAGATTTTATTTATTCAGAAGTCCTTAAGAGGAGAAACAAGCTATAATGCCACCGCTTAGGCTAAAACAATCTTCTTCATCGTCATCCAAATCGGTATCGCAATGTTTGCATGTGAAAAACAAACGCATTCCCATGTGGTCAGTTTTTTAGGCAAAAAACCGCAAACAAATGGTGCAAAAATCAATGACCTCATCAGATGGTTTCTGATGGTTCTTTTGCCTTGGGACGCTTGGGTGGTGCTTGTTGTGCCTTTTTCGGTGCTGCTTTTGTTGGTGGTTCTGAGTTTGTTGTGGTTTTTTTTCTGCTTCAGATCATAAATTTTGTCTGGAGAAGTCAGATGGAAGCTCTTCATTAACTTTCGGCCACGATTCGATGGCTTCTTTGGTGTGGCTTTTTGTAATAGCCCAATTTTATCACACAGTGACACAACCCTGGTGCTTGCTGACGCTATTTGACAGTTCTAGTACAAGTCTAGTCTAATCACCAGGGATCGGATTTTGAAGACCTAAAAAACTGCAGAAAATGACCTAAAAAATGACAAAAATGACCTAAAAACTGCAGATAATGACCTAAAACTGACAAAAATTACCAAAAAAGTCAAACCATTGCATAAAAAATAAACAAAAAATTTGGTCTTAAAAATAAAACATTACTAAATTAAAATTTATTTTATACTAGCTCACCCTAAGTTTTTATTCGTCAGTTTCACTACACGCAGATCTTCTTTTTTTATCGAAGTCTATAAACAAAGATACTCCTTTGTCGAGAGGTAATGTTTTTGATTGAAGGGACTTTAGTGTTAAAGGAATATATTTTAAAATTTGCATTTTGACATTTTTTAGTACGAATTAAAACAAAAAACAAATATTTAAAAATTACACTAAAATGACCTAAAAAAAAAAAAAAAAAAAATGCTCTAAAAACTAAAAATGTCCAAAAATGACAATAAAAAAACTTAAAAATCTCTAAAAATGACCAAAAAATGCCATAAATCTAGTAAAAATGACCTGAAAACTAAAAACGATAACAAATGACGAAAAAATGTCCTAAAAACTTTTCATTTTTGGAATTAAGAAAACATAAATGGACGTTTTAAATAAGCAGGAAATGCCTTAAAAGCAGCAGAAAAAAGATGACATGTCATCGAAATCCTAGCCCTGCCAATCAACATAGTGGTTCACAACCCAGCCATGACACCATTTTGAAAATGTCTAAAACAAACTATTTGTCTATTTTGACATAACCAAATATTGGAACGTAAAATAGAATAAAACACTAAATAAATGTGCATTACACTCACCTTTTTAAAAGAATTTTTCTCACTTGGATAGGACTTTGAAAAAAATCAAAAAGTTTTTGCAATCGATTTTTCAACAAGATGTCTGTAGCTACCACAAGCAATACGTCTGCACTCTTAGGATTAACTACAAAAACAGAGTCATTTCAAAAGACTAACTTGACAGTTGAAGGATTGGCGATATGTCAATTAGTGAAATAAAAATAAGCAATGGTTCACAACCCATCCCTTTCCCCTACATATTACAATAATGACCTTCAGAATTTTTTTAGTTTTTTAATTCAATACAGAACAAACACTTCAAAGACATAAGTTTTATGACTTAATTGTGACCTTTTCATGATTTTACAAGGTTATGATTTAATGAGCTTTAGGTCAAGTAATTCTATGAAAGAAAGAAACACCAACAAAAACAACAACTCTGTCAATCACACAGCAGACTAGGCAGCCTGTTTCGACTGAACCAACGCTCAGGGCATGCCCCCTATAAATGTGCAAGCATTGTGTTGATTCGGAAGATGGGTGATAGTTAGCTGGAGGGTGGAAGATGAGTAGTGTCGGTGAAGATTTGTTTTAAATTTGCACAGCTCAAAACGGCCGGGAAACACACTCGCAGGGAGACTATTCCACAACATAACCGTGCGACCAAAGATAATTCGTTCTTTGGTAATGCGAGGTTCTATTAGGCATCGATGCAAAGGGAAAGGGGTGGGCTTGGACAGCTGCCCGAGTGGACCTGGGAAACACACGAGCTGGTGGCGTCAGGCCATGCATCTCCCTTGAACACTTGGTAATACCTATACAGAAGGCTTAGGCAACCTACATTACGTCGATGCCCAAGAGAGTTGAGAGAGGATGCAATACTTTCATCCCCTATCAAATATATCGCACGACGTTGAATTCGGTCCAGAAGCTCCAAATAAGATCTTGAAGCCCCTGCCCAAATGTGCGAATTGTACTGATAACGAGAGGAGCTAAGGGGCAATTCACACGCTTGTGGGTTAACAGACAATACTGGGTCTTGCTTGCATTAAACTCTACTCTATTAGCAAGACCCCACTCGGAGATTTTTTGTAGATCATTTAGGAGTGTGTCATTCATATTTCGCCTTTTTCTCTCAATCTCCATAGAGCTTGGGCGTTTTTTGGATGAATAGGAATGATAAATGCTGCTGTCGTCCGCAAACGAATGTATTGGGTAATGCGTCAATGACAGAAGGTCGTTGATAAAAACCAGAAACAAGGTTGGCGATAAAACTGAACCCTGCGGTACTCCTGCGTTGCTGGTGTGATTCTCGGACGAAATACCGTCAACTACGACTCGAATCGTTCTGTTCTTGAGGAAACACGTGTTCCATCGAGCAAAGTTACCACCAAAACCATATGCAGCAAATTTTGACACGAGCGCTTTTGAAATATCCAGAGCAACAACCCTGCTCGCGCCGAAAAAGTGAATGCAATTATTCCATTCTTCGGTTAAGAACGCCATTAGATCACCAGTAGAGCGAGCCCTACGGAAACCATACTGACGGTCACTGAGCAGTTGGTTGTGCTCCAGATAGTTCACAACGTTGAAGTTTATTACGCTCTCCATAACTTTGGAAAGCGTAGAGCATATCGCAATGGGTCGGTAGTTTGCAGGGTTCGTGGCATCACCCTTTTTAGGTACCGGCTGGACATTTGCCACCTTCCAACAAAATGGAAATATTCCTGTTCTGTAGGAGATGTTGAAAAGGTTGCGCAAAGGCCGAGCCAGCGAAGAAGCACACATTTTAAGCACAATTGGCGGTATGCCATCAGGACCAGAGGCTTTGTTTACGTTGAGATTTGTAAGGAACCTTTTAACTGCTCTCGTTCGAAAGTATATCTCCTGCGATATCAGTAGTCAGTGAAGATTTGGTCATCTTTTAAAAGAGCTGGAATCGATGACGATGTCTGGTTCTTAACTCTTTTAACAAATAACCAAAAATTTTTGCTCCCTTTGGGGCAGAGAAGAACCTGTTCTCGAATGCGAGCTTCGTGTAGAAACTTTTCGCGTTTTAAAATTGCATTACAGCGATTCCTTGACTCGATGCAAAGTATTTTAGTGTCGATATTCTTGTTAGAACGCCAATTCTGGAAGGCTTCCTCTTTGGATCTGACTGCAATCCTGCAAGTCTCATTAAGCCATGAGTGATCTTTTAGTTTAATGCTTCTCATCTTATTGGGAATGAAAGACCGCATACCCAATAAAATAATTTATTTTACCATGACAGCCGCGGCATTCACATTTCTATCAGCAAAACATAATTTACAATTGAGGCTGCGATAAAAATTATTTAACGCAGTCCAATTTGCCTTTCCATAAAACCATGCTTCGGGTTTAGAATATGGAAAAACAGCGGAGATGGAACAATGGTCCGAGTTACCAAGAGGTGCGTTGACACTCACATCATATTTTTCATGATGTGAAGTCAGAAAAAGGATATTATGGCTTTACAAATCACTTTGGGGGAAAAAAGTGGATTCCTTCACTAGTTGAATCAATTGGTTCGATTCAGCAAACAGCTTAACATATTGCCCAACAGGTGTCAATGGACCCGATTGACGTAACCAAGCCAGGCGCGGATCTAGAATTTTTTCCGGAGGGGGTCACAGGATAGAAAAAATTAACCCTTAAAAACAAAGTTGTTGACTATAAATTCTTTACTCTAGACTAGTGATGATCAAAATAGAAGATTGGATTTTGTTTTATAAATGATGCTTTTAGTTGGAACTTGTAAACAGTTTGTAAACAGATGATAATATATGAAGTATAGCTACAATCCAAAAGTAGAAAAAATAATAAAAAAGTCAGCCTTGTTTAAGAAAATTTGTCAATTTTGTTGATTTAGTCATTTTTTGATTCCAATTTTTTCAGAGTGCAAAAAAGTAAGTTAATTTTCGTCGTTTGGTTAGTTTCAGGTTTTTAAGTTTGTACAAACTAGGTTTTGTTCGTTTGTTTTTTTTTCGGTTTGCAAAATATTGTTTCAGCTCTATTTTTTTAAATGCGGGCTGTTTTAGGGGGGGTCATGACCCCCGTGAACCCCCTTTGGTCTGCGCCTGAACCAAGCCGGGTTGTGGACATTGAAATCACCTGCTACAACGATCTCACTGTCATTAAGCAACCCCAAAATATGTGTGATCGAATCAGAGAGAGTCCAGTTTGTTAAAAGTGGGCTCCCTGCCTAGATTCGGACTTCTATAAGTAAAGCAGAAATGTAGCAAATGGTTAATCGCTTTTTTGGCTGAATCACCAGAAGGCGCGACTTTTAGCTTAGTTTAGAACTTTAACATCCACTTCTTGGTAATCGCTTGTTTGGCTGATATCGGGTGGCACACAGTGCTTTGAGCAGTTTAAATAAATAAAAAAAATTTGGTCTCAGTATTGTACAAATTTGGTACCATTTGAAAGATAATTTTAAGTAATTTATCATTAAGGTAAATCCAAAATATTTTTGCTTAAAAATTAGAAATGTAGGCATCAGGTAAAACTTGTCTATTTTTTTTTGTAATTTAAAAGGTAGTGTGTGTGTTTTTAATGCTCACAGTAAAAATTATTTTAAAAATAAATTTTTAATCGAAAATAAAAAATAACATTTAAGGAAAAGACTCTGTTCCATATTTGCTTTATAAAGTTTTGGAGAAAAATAATAAGTAGAATTTTGTTGAATTTTCAAAAAATAAAAAAACTACTATAAACGACAAATTTTACAAATTTGGATATACATTTACTAATACCATGCAAATTATTAACTCCGGTTTTTTTTTAATTGATAACCTTGGACCTTTATCTATGAAAAGATAAATTCTGCTTTGTTCCGCCTTTTTGCAAAAATCAATTTTGGATATACATACTTGAATAAATACCAAATCATACCAAATAAATAAATTGCTTGAAATTCCAATCATGTAAAAAAGAGGTTCTAAGGAGCTATCCCAAAAACTAATTGATTTACACCATTTCTAACATAAATATATTTCTTTATATTCTTAGCCTTCTGACCAAGTTTTATTAAGATTGGTCAACTTTTGTGTCTACCTCCCATACAAAATTATGTAAAAATTTGATATAGGTCCAAAGGAGGTACCCCCAAAAACTAATTGATTTAAACTATTTTAAGCATACATCTATTTCTTTTTATTCTAAGCCTTCTGATCAAGTTTTAATAAGATTGGTCATCTTTTGTGTCTACCTCCCATACAAAATTATGTAAAATTTAATATAAGGACTGACTAAAAATTTGAGGACTGACTGATTTCAACCATTTTTGGTTGTTTTTCTTAGATAGCTTAAACTTACTAAAAATACAAAATTTCATTATCATGGCAGCACTTTTTCTATTTCCGAAATGAGCTGTCTAGTCTGCTGTGTAATTGATTTTATGCAGAGTCGTTGTTGGTGTTGCTTTCTTTCATAAAATGACTTGACCTCATGAGCTCATAAAATCATAACCGTGACATAAGTTTTATTTACTGTACATAAAGAAGAGGATTTTATCGTTTTCATAAGGTCAGTTTGTATAGGAGGTATGCGTGATTTTCATTAGATTTTTACAAAATTCGAACTCGGAGTGCATATTTGCAGTTAAAGCATATGTGCAAGATTTAAAGTCATTAGATTAATTTTTGTAGAATTTAAAAAGATTTTATCTTTTTGGTAAAGTAACTTTGTGTGGGAGGTAGGCTGGTGATTAGGCCTCCAAGGAAATAAAAGTCAAAGATTTGACAAGGATTTGAAAAAGGGTTAGAACAAATATATGGAAATGGACTAGTTTAAGGATTAAGACAAGGATTAGAACAAGAACTCAGACACTAGTTAGTACAAGGATAAGGACAAAGATTAAAACAAGGATTGCAACAGGGGCAAGAGGTCTATTATAGCAAGGATTCAAAAAGGAATGAGGACAAAAACAAGGACAAGCATTTGGATAACTTGACTCAGGGATTGCCTCGTGGATGATGATGAGAATTACCACAGTGACTACGACAAGAATAAAGAAATTTTGTCATGTCAAGATACTTTCGGGTGAGTTAAGATCATAGCCAATTGTATCTTTTTTGTTGTTGAATTGTGTACTGAGAGATCTCATTAAAATTTCGCTTCAAATTAATTGACATCAAAAACAGAAGCACTATTCAAATATTTTCAATTCTTAAAATTCTATCTCCTATGGATAAATATGGAATAAAATGTCAATTCATTGATCTAAGATGCTTAGTCAACTCCAAATAATTAATCACGCTTCTTCGCACTCTACTATAGACGAAGATTTTGCCATTCATTAATCATAATTGGATTTCTTTAATGGCCATTATTAAAATTATGTCAGATTTGTTATATTTTCACCTAATAAAAACCACTTAATTAGCTTCAACTTTTAAAATTGAGATTTAAGGTGTATTAATTAAGTGACCAAATATATATAAAATTTGTATGCTAATAAATCATAATTAATGCAAAGAATAAAAGCAAACAAAAACTGAGTTTATTTTGTTTACTTTAGTAAATATTCATACATATCCGCTGCTGGTATTTTTTTATGACGTTTATTACTTGCCATTCATTTGTATCGAACTGAAGCAAAAGTAAAGCGTATCGTGACAGCTTTAGATACATTGATGCAGCTAGTCAAGATATTGTTTGTTTAATTAATTAGATAAAAATATTTATTTATTTTGTTTCGTTATGAAATTCTAGCAGTGCAATTGTTTTTGTAAACAAATTATTTTCATTACGTAGTGAATTGTTATGGTTTGTTGTTTTTTGTATGCTCATTAATTAAAATTTACTGGAGTCCAATTAAAATACATCGTATTTGAAATGCAGTTTATTATTAATGATTGTTATTGTTTTCATGTTCTCAAAGGTAATGGAAAAAAGTGAAAAACAAAAAACAATTAAAAAGGCAAAAATTAATTTTCTTAACGATTTTTTTATTCTAATTATATAAAAGTTAGCGATATTCTTTGTTCAGAAGAAAAGTGTGATAATCATTATAGCGAGCACTAAATTTATCTTAGCAAAGCGCTAAAATAGTTTCTGTGATATCACAAACGAACACAACAATGGGCTTAAAGTTTTTGAGCGTTTTTATTTTAATATCGATATGTGTTGAGTCCAACTATAATTCTCTTTAAGTCAATATCAAATATTTTAATGAACTCCAACAATTTTTATTGACAATTATTTTATAGCAAAACATTCAATGTTATCAAAACATTGTATAAACTTGAATTAAGCTGATCGAGCTTATCAATGTTTTTTTTATCACATAAGCCCCGATACTCAAGTGCTCCTGCATGTAAAAAAGCTGTTATACTTAATTAACCCTTGTATGAAAGCTGGCGTAAGACCGAGTCTGTAATTATTGATAAACTGTGGAATAAAAGTCAAATGGAATTTAAAGTGAAGATAAAAAATATTTAAAGAATCTTCAGTATCTTTCCACAAATCTGGACTTTTGTGACGCTGCATAACTCTTGGATATTTAGCGCTGTCACTGAGTCCCGTCGTAGTACGATATCGTAGAACCTACGAAAAAGGCATCACTGAGTTCATTCGTAAGATTTTTGAAATAATTTGTTACGACGTGTTTTTACTGTCGGAGAAAATTTTAATAAAAATTCATTCAGTAAAAGTGGTTATTCCTTCTGGATTTTATTTCAAAATTTTCTCCGACAGCCAAAACACGTCGTAAAAAATTACTCTAAAAAAAAATCTACGAATGAACTTAATGATGCCTTTTTGTAGATTCTACGATATAGTACTACGACGGAAATCAGTGATAGGGCTGAATATTCTTTTTTTTACCTTCTGACACGAACTTTCGAAGCGGGCTTTTTAAAATATCAGCCCCGTTTTTTAAGTTTTGAAAATGTTTGATTTGATTATGTCTATGTTCTAAAACACGGGTTAATATATTTGCAAATGTAACACATTTCAACTAACCACTCATTAATCAATGGCAGACGAGTTACAAATGCAATATATTTGGTTAAAGCGGTGGTAAGGACGGTAACAGGGAGTTCTTATTTATTTGAATCAATATATTTATTGACACTTCATAAGTGTTACATATGTTGAAGTATTCGAAATTTTTCAGATAGCCGTCATAAGCGAAGATAGTAATGGTATTTTGACTTTTGTGTGCAATTTTTGGAGATTGGAAGGAAACTTGTGTGAAATTGATAAGGATTTACTTTGTATTTATTTAAACAAAGATAAAAATTGTTAACAGTAACTTTATCTAAAATATAATGTTAAAAGTAAGAAACTGTCAATTGTTCAACGAAAGCTGTCAACCCCTGAATACGTAGTAAACATCTTATTGAAAACAAGTAATATTGTTCGAGCTTAGAAACTATTTGTGTAGATTTATATCGTTACTAGTATCGTTATGAGCAGGGCTAGGATTTCGATGACATGTCATCTTTTTTCTGCCGCTCCTAAGACATTTCCTGCTTATTTTAAACGTCCATGTTTCCTAAATTTCAAATATGAAAAGTTTTTAGAACATTTTTTCGTCACTTTTCATCGTTTTTAGTTTTCATGTAATTTTTACTAAATTTAGGGCATTTTTTGGTCATTTTTAGAGATTTTTAAGTTATTGTATTGCCATTTTTTGACGTTTTTATTTCTTAGAGCATTTTTTGGTTTTTTTATGTCATTTCAGTGTAATTTTTAAATAATTTGTTGTTTTTTTTTCATACAAAAAAATGTCAAAATGGAAATTTTTAAACATATTCCTTTAACACTAGAGTCCCTTTAATCAAAACCATTACCTCTCGACAAAGGAGCAGCTTTGTTTATAGACTTCGATGAAAAAAGCTCTGCGCGTGGTGAAACTGACGAAAGGGTAGGTATGTAGGAAAATAAAACAAGTGTTATATAAAAACTCAGGATATGCTAGTGTAACAAGACGTTACAATTAGGCTTACGATAAATTAAGTATAGTTACTTATATATGCAGCATAGCGTAGGTAACTTTGACAACTTTGATAACAACCACGTGACCTACATAAATTACCAGACAAGACTCACAGTTTAGTAGCCATAAGACAGCCACTAAACATTCTTTTCATACGCCATACAACAGACGACTTATATAATTCCTAAGTAGTTCTTTCTCAAAGCATATAAATAGACACGACAAAACCAGCTAAGGTAGCATTCCTTTTTAGGTGAGCTCAAGCCTAGTAGCTACTGCCTCGGCTGACCGTCAGGTCTATCGTCCGGGGAGGGTGGCGAACGGTAATTTTTAGTTATTTTTAAGTGTAGTTAGCTATTTTTTTATTATTTATTTATTTTTTCTTTTGTTTTCGAAAGCCACGTCGCTACCTCAGTTGACCGCTAGGCTTATCACCGGGGCTGCGACCTAGGCTTTTGCGGCCACGCCACTAAAGCGTCGTCTATAGTCAGATTTGGTTGTTTTATAAAGCCACGTCACTACCCCGGTTGACAGCAAGACCTATCACCGGGACTGCGACGCAGGCACTCTCTACTACGCCAACACGGCACGGCGTCTACAGTTGACCTCTCTTCTCTATTATTTCGTATTAGAAATAACGAAGCATTCCTTTCTAGCGATTGCCAACCAATTACCGAAGTGATTACCAACCGATTACCAATTACCAAAGCGATTACCAACCGATTACCAAAGCGACTACCAACCGATTACCAAAGCGATTACCAACCAATTACCAAAGCGATTACCAATCGATTACCAAAGCGATTACCAACTGATTACCGATTACCAACTGATTACCGGCTTCTACAGCAATTGCCAACTGATGACCGAGTACTAAAGCTATTATCACCTGATTACTTAGCCCACTAGCGACTACCCGAAGCTGCATAATTAAGAGGTTATAATAAGGACAACGTATTCAATAAAGAAACTTTGCGAATTACTGAAAACCCTGCGTCTTTTATTTTCAAAATAATTTGTGAGAGTTAGTGTACCTTTTCACAGGACCCTGGAGCGGCTGAGTTTTACCTCCGCCTTTGATAAAACCACGTCACACTAGTATAAATAAACGAGTTTTGTTTTTAAGGCTTCATTTTTAATTTATATTTTATACAATTGTTTGCGTGTTTTAGGTAATTTTCTACAGTTTTTAGGTCGTTTTTGTCATTTTTTGTAGGTAATTTTTTGCAGTTTTTTAGGTCATCAAAATCCGAGCCCTGGTTATGTGTACAATTTTAAAAGAAGTAACATTTAGTTGAAAAAATACCTTAATTTTTAAGATCTTGATATATAAAAATGCCAAATTGTTCAAGAAGTTCATTAACCCTAAGATGCTACGCTATCCAAATGTGACATAAACTCAACACTGCGATAACACACACCCCTGGCTTTCTACTCCATACTGTTAACGGCAAGTGCCTATGTTTCGAAAATTATCATTTAAATTTTATATGAAAAATTAAATTGCAAACATATATGTTCAATTTATTCGATTTTTTTTTAAAACAAACGAGTGCCACAACAAAATTTCTGAACGCTCTTTGGACTAAAAATTCGCAGTTAACATTTTTAGCTAATTCAATCAATTTTCAATTTTTAGAACACTTTACTCAATACCGATTTAATCACAATATTTTGTATTCATTCTTTTTAATTTTATGTTTTTTTTTGCACATAATTTTTTGATCAAATATTTTTAACGAATACGAACTTTATATGATCAGTAAAAAAACTCTAGTTATATTTCGCTTTCTGTCTTGGAATCATATAATTCAATTTGTGAATGTTACGAAAAAATAATTTTATTTGGTATGAATGGACCATGAAGTGCTTAACTGAGCACTTATTTGGTGAACTACAGTTTTGTTACACGGCCATACAGAAGGTTAAGATTTTTTTTGAAATCATACAAAGGGTCATAGAAAGATCTTTTTTTTCTATTTGATTTAGCAGAGTGTAAAAAATTGAATGGAAAAGATCCAAATTTGTAAAAGAACCAAATGAACATAGGTAAAATTTTGTATAGAAAAATGTGATTTAATTTTATAATTTAAACACTATTATAAAGGGTGAACGATTTAGTTTAAGTTTTTAAGTTCAAACAACTTTTTTATTTTTAAAGATATGTTTATGTTTTTGATGTCATTGAAAAGAAAACTGAATGCATAATAAATGTTATGCTAAAACAAATCTGATTTATCACGCAAGGTTCTGTGAAAATTGCGCTCAAACATGAAGTTTAGTAGTTTCAACTGATTGATTTCATATTCACACGAGCACAGCTCCGTAATGAATTAGTCAGGTGGGTTTTTTGATAAACCGTTAGAATGGTAAATCTATTGCCTTTTAAATGAGTTCTTAAATGAAGTTTTCCAGATGTTAGTTCTTCTGCTAAAAACAATAAAGTGCTTCAAAGTCATGAAATATTAATTAACCTTGTAACTCCTAAGGGTGTGAAAATAGACCCTTACGACTCCTCCGATACGATTTTTTGCTCAACTCGACATCACCATTTACCTCCGTAAATAGTTGCTCTCTATTGCGGCACACACCGAGCTGCAATTAGTGGTTTTTGTAATAAAATTGAAAAAATCTTTTTTAGTTTTATTTTTTTAAAGTAGGTGTTTCGATTTAGTTTCATACGGTTTCTTGGACAAAAATATGTAATTAACCAGTCTCCGTTGAAAAATTTTGAGTGACAAGACCTCGCAATTAAACGTGTCAATTATGAACCGTGGGAGATATGGATAATATCATAAGGTACCGTGCGACCGGATTTACGAAAAAGCTCATTACTCCTGTAATACGCTCAAAAGTTAAACATTCAAAATTTTCGCAAGACTTAAGGCTATAGCTGTGAGTTTTTTAAAATTTTTAAAAAATGGTCTTTTTGCAAAAAGTTAATTTGCTTAAAAACAAACTTTTATAAACTTTTAAAGTAAAATTTTCAAAAAAAAAAAATTATTTATTTATTTTTACCGAAAAAAGGCTTTATTAAGATTGGACTTGTACTTAAAAGGCCTTACGCCGGACAAAAATTGCGTTTGCTTAATATATATAAGATTGGTATATATTAGTCATTTATAAATAATGTTATTAACCCTTTCTGAACTGCCTTGAGTCTTATTTTGACTTTGATTTTGTGCTATAATTTCACCCACTACTAATAGGTCCATTTTCAATTTTACTGCTTTGCATAAATAGTTTACTGTCAGAAATCGTAAGTAAACGTAATATCCTTCGTTACTTTCTTACTCTGTGTATAGATCATTATAAATTACAATCATTACCATTTTTACAAAAGTGCATTTTTTTTTGCTTGTTTAAATTGAATGATTTAAATCAGCATGAATTAGTTCTCAAATATTATGCAACTATTTAAAAAAATTTCAATTATATTTTATTGTTGTAATGCAGCCAGTTCAAGCCGCGTTCAAAGCCAGATGAGATATTCAAAGTCATTCGTAGTATTTTTGGCACGAACATGAATGAAAAATCACTGATGCATTGTTAATCCGTTAGGCGGCAGGTTTTTTTCTAAGATTTCATTGAACTTGAAATTAATTCATTATCTACTTAATTAAAAGCTATACCGTGGTTGCGATGTTTTTATGCTTTCAAAAATAGTTGGAATTTCAATAGATACTTGAAACAAGTTTTCATACTTTTGAAATGATTAAATTGTTAATTGAACTATTATTGAAAGTAGTTAATATTCAACTTGAATATAATTTAAGATGCATTCATTACTAATCTTGACAAATATGATTAAAAGCCATTTTAAAAAATTTGTTTCTTTTCAACTACAATTGCTTATAAACTATGTTTGAGTCAAAGTTTTAAGCAGTGTCTCTTTCGTAAAAATGTAGTTAAGTGCGGGAAACTTATCTACTTACTAACTTACATTACTTGTAAATGTTGTAACTTGTATTGGCTACACTGACTTTGCATTTACATTTTTGATTTTTAAATAAGTTCCCTATTGATTATTTAAGGTTTGTTGATACTACTCGTATATATGTAGTTATAAATAGTATAATGTATTCAGAGTAACTTTTGCTACTTACTTGTTTTTCACTTATTTTAACATAAAACGCAATTCAATAAGAGATATTAATACTTATTATTTCTAACAATTGCATCAGCTGTTAAGAAGTTACGTGTTAAGAGAAATAATCGTATCAACGATTAAGATATACGTTTTATAAATTACAATTAATTTATGTCAAATGCGAAAAATATATTGCTAAAACCAAACAAAACATTGTTTAACCCTTTCGTTAACCCTTTTGTCCGTTGTAATGGACATGCATTTGAAATGAGTGTAGCGGAATGCAAACCGTTGTTTTTGATAAAGAATGCATTGTAAACAGTGCATTGATCTAGTCTTTCTTCTATTTTTACCTTTCATATCTATATCTATATCTATATCTATATCTATATCTATATCTATATCTATATCTATATCTATATCTATATCTATATCTATATCTATATCTATATCTATATCTATATCTATATCTATATCTATATCTATATCTATATCTATATCTATATCTATATCTATATCTATATCTATATCTATATCTATATCTATATCTATATCTATATCTATATCTATATCTATATCTATATCTATATCTATATCTATATCTATATCTATATCTATATCTATATCTATATCTATATCTATATCTATATCTATATCTATATCTATATCTATATCTATATCTATATCTATATCTATATCTATATCTATATCTATATCTATATCTATATCTATATCTATATCTATATCTATATCTATATCTATATCTATATCTATATCTATATCTATATCTATATCTATATCTATATCTATATCTATATCTATATCTATATCTATATCTATATCTATATCTATATCTATATCTATATCTATATCTATATCTATATCTATATCTATATCTATATCTATATCTATATCTATATCTATATCTATATCTATATCTATATCTATATCTATATCTATATCTATATCTATATCTATATCTATATCTATATCTATATCTATATCTATATCTATATCTATATCTATATCTATATCTATATCTATATCTATATCTATATCTATATCTATATCTATATCTATATCTATATCTATATCTATATCTATATCTATATCTATATCTATATCTATATCTATATCTATATCTATATCTATATCTATATCTATATCTATATCTATATCTATATCTATATCTATATCTATATCTATATCTATATCTATATCTATATCTATATCTATATCTATATCTATATCTATATCTATATCTATATCTATATCTATATCTATATCTATATCTATATCTATATCTATATCTATATCTATATCTATATCTATATCTATATCTATATCTATATCTATATCTATATCTATATCTATATCTATATCTATATCTATATCTATATCTATATCTATATCTATATCTATATCTATATCTATATCTATATCTATATCTATATCTATATCTATATCTATATCTATATCTATATCTATATCTATATCTATATCTATATCTATATCTATATCTATATCTTTTTTTTTGTTGGACGTAGTGATAGCGCGCTATCATCTAGTGGCCCCACGATACTCCACCAGCTCCACCCCGGAACCGCGTCAGCATTTCATCAGGACGGGGGTTTGATTTCGTAAGATTCCTACGTCCTCCTTAAGCAAGGAGGTTCGGAACTATTGAAGTTTCTCTCCTTTAATATTTTATTTATGTGTCTTTCACACAAAGTCCATGCATGTTCAGATTTTAGCATTTCGTTCAACAGATTCTCTTCAGTTAATGTAACACCTAGCATATCATTTAAAGCTCGTCTCTCCTCCAACCACTTTTCACATTCGAAAAGTATGTGCTTTGCATCTTCTTCTAGCGTTGCGCATGAATCACAGCTGCTTATTTCTTTAAGTTTAAATCTATGCAGGTATTTGTTAAAACTACCATGGTTTGTCATAGCCTGAGTCAGAAAATATCCCATGCTTCCATGTCGTCTTTCCAGCCAGACTTTTATATTGGGGATAAGGCTATATGTCCAGCTCCCGTTCATGTTTTGATTCCAACGTTCTTGCCATTTAGTCACTACATTGTCCCTGGCATTAATTTTTATTTCTGAAATTTTTTTCTTTCGCTCTTGTGTATTAGTGTTCGCCCAACTTATAAGTTTAGTTTGGGTATATATTTCTTCTCTTTCCAGTATTAATAAGTCTATTGGTGGCAGACCTGCAAGCACTAAAGCCGCACTTGTGGACACTGTACGGTACGCTGATATAATACGGAGAGCACTAACTCTCTGTGCTTTCTGTAGTTCCCTCATATTATTCTTCAGATTCAGTGCCCTGACAAAGGTTGGAGCAGCATAAAGAAGCTGGGAGTGTACTACGCTGTTTATTAATTTTCTCATCTGCGGCCTTGGGCCACCACAGTTTGGCATTATTCTGGCCAATGATGCTGCCGTTCGCAAAGCTTTGTCACGAATATTTACTACGTGCTGTCCAAAGCTAAGTTTGTCATCTAATTGCACACCCAAATAGCATAAGCTTCGTTTAAAGGGTATCTCTCTAATTTGTAGACGTATTTTCGGTATTTTGAAGACCCTACGATCTGTCACTAGAATTGCTTCCGTTTTTGGAACTGCAAGTTTCAAACCGTTTCTTCGCAGCCATCTGTTACAACGACATAAGCTATCGTTTACCACTATCTCGATTAATTCGGCAGTTCGCTGGTTTACTACCAGAGCAATATCATCAGCGTAACCTATTAGTTTTGCACCTTCTTGTAATTCCAAATTCAGTAGACCATCGTACATTACATTCCACAGGAATGGTCCTAATACTGAGCCCTGAGGTACACCTGCTGTTATTTGGTGCTCTTTTATACCATTTTCCGTCTCATAGATTAAAATTCTGTTATCCAGATAGTCTGATACTATGTTAAAGAGATAGTTATCTAAACGTCGGTTTCTGAAAGCTTGTAGTACTACTTTCCACTTTACTGTGTTAAAAGCATTTTTAACATCTAGTGTTATTATTGAGCAGTATTCTCCTGTTGTTTTGGCCTGTATAGCTTTATTGCATACTGCGCTAATGGCATCAACTGTACTCTTCCCTTTGCGGAAGCCATGTTGCATAGGGGATAGTCCGCCAAGGTCATCTATGCGCTCTTCCAAACGTTTTAGCATTACGTACTCTAATAATTTTCCTAGTGAATCCAACATACAGAGTGGTCTATAGGAACTAGGCTCATTTAATGGTTTATTTCCCTTTCGTAACAAAACTAACTTTTGTATTTTCCATTTAGCTGGAAAGATTCCGTTTATTAGACATAAATTGAAGACTTCAAGTAAAAGATCTGGCCATATCTCACATACTACTTTTATGACCTCATTTGGTATACCATCTGGTCCTGGGCTCTTACCTATTTTTAGTTTACTACATGCATGTGTAATGTCATCTACGTTCAGAGGGATGAAACCTTCGACTTGATAATTTGGTTCTCTTTTTAGCCCATCTTCATCGAATGGAAATAGTGTTTCTACTATTGTTGTTGCCCACACTGGTTCTTTAATGCCGGGTATAGGTTTAATGCTACCAAGCTTTTTCATCACAATTTTGTACGGTTTGCCCCATGGGTCGGAATCTATTTCGTTACATAGCTCTGTCCAGCATCTTTTCTTACTCTCTTTTATGGCTGTTCTTAAGGTTTTACGTGCCGTTTTATACTCAACCGTTAAGAGCTGGTTATCATAGTTTCGTGTTGACGCTCGACGTGCTGCAAGGCATTTCGCCCTCAACTCACGTATTTTAGCATTCCACCAGTATACTGGGCGCTTGTTATTGTATTTTTGAGCTCTTGGCATTGCGACATTACACGCTTTTGTGAGTATCTTCGTCAGCGACTCTGCGGCATTTTCTACATTTATATTTTCGGATTGGTTATCCATATTTCTATCCTTAGCCCGAGTAATATAATCGGACAATTTTTTGTCGTCAAGTTTGCTGACGTTCCATCTTGGGAAATTTGCATCTTCTACACTCATATTTGGACGTTCATCTATATTAAATGAGATATACTGGTGGTCACTTAAGGTGAGATCTTCCAGCACTATCCAATTCATGTTTTCATTGTAGAGGTTTGTCGTTCCAAAGGTGATGTCGATAATACTACCACCTGTACCTCTCCGAAAGGTAAGTTTGTCTCCGATATTAAATATCGTAAGACCAAGACTAGCAACCATTTCACACACTGTAGTACCCTTTTTATCCATTTTTTTGGAGTTCCATTCTGTAGATTTACTATTGAAGTCTCCTCCAATGATCACTTTATATTTTGAGGACCTGATAGAAACATCAAGTATGTTCAGGGCTTCTGCAAACAAATTAAAGTCTATATTTGGTGAAAAGTAGCAACTATATACCCTAATTTTGCCCACTGTGACATATACGAAGCCAGCGTTGCTTTCATCAACTTCGCTTATTATTAATCTTCTGTTTCTTACCATGATGGCTGCGCAATGGTTTTTGTCTTCGTACCAAACTTGAGATGGTGGGTTTCTGTACGGTTCGCTTATTAAAAGTATGTCTGCATTAATCTCTGTCGCCTTCTGTATCATCAGGTCTTGCGCTTCTCTACCCCGTCCTAGATTGATCTGTAGAAATTTCGTGATCATTTTCTTGCTTTATTTCTTATGTTGATTGCACACGCTGTACTACCAATATAATGCTGAGAATTTATTGAGCCACTTTCATGGCATAGTATGCATCTCGTTTCTGCTTTGCATTCTTTAGCTTTGTGTCCCGGATTACAGCATTTTCTGCATAGATTGCTTCTATCTGTCCCTTTACACTGGCTCGAAATATGACCCTGTTCTAGGCACCTGAAGCATTTCTGAACTCTAATCTTACTCCTCAGCCTACACATAACCCATCCTACTCTGACTTGCCTCGTACGGAGTAGTGGAGCTGCTAAGTGCTCAGGTAGTTGAACGAGCGCTTGTTTGGTTCCTCCAAACGATGTTCTAAAATTTAATATTTTGAACGTTGTGGGTTCTTCTACTTTTGTTGCCTTCATAAGAGCATTAACAAGTTCATCTTTATCTGTTGACTCATCCATGTCTCTGATATCAAGAATATGATTTTTGGTAACCGCTCTAATCATGACATCTTCACCAAGCGTGTTACCTATAGCGTTTCTGAGCTTTTCGGCTTGGCCTTCGCCTTTTTTTAGTTGAACGAGTAAGTCTCCAGCTTTTATATATCTATATCTATATCTATATCTATATCTATATCTATATCTATATCTATATCTATATCTATATCTATATCTATATCTATATCTATATCTATATCTATATCTATATCTATATCTATATCTATATCTATATCTATATCTATATCTATATCTATATCTATATCTATATCTATATCTATATCTATATCTATATCTATATCTATATCTATATCTATATCTATATCTATATCTATATCTATATCTATATCTATATCTATATCTATATCTATATCTATATCTATATCTATATCTATATCTATATCTATATCTATATCTATATCTATATCTATATCTATATCTATATCTATATCTATATCTATATCTATATCTATATCTGTATCTGTATCTATACAATTATATAAAATTGAAGTGCAAGTTTAAAGTTACGACTTTACTCCAAAAGTACTGGGCCGATTTTTATGAAAAACTTTTAAAATATAATTTTTGGGGTACAAATTTATTTAGGGGTATTTCTCTTTTGAAATTTTAATAATAAGTATATTTAATTATGGTATTAAGTTTTTTAAGAAATCATCCCAGCTACCAAATATTGCTTATTCGTTGTCTTTTGACAGGTTTGTGTTGCGAGAGTTTCAATAAACTCCATGTTGCTCTCTATTTTTATCTTTTTCTTCGTACTCAGCTAGCACAGCTCAGCAAAAATAAAACTGATGAGCAGTGTTGCCATATGAACCGATATATCGGATTTGTTACGATTTTCAGTCTAGAATGCGATGATCTTTGATCTTTGTCCGATGATATTGATATGAGGCGTGGCAAAAACTAAGTATGTAAGATTTTAATATAGGATGCACTTAATATGCATACCTAGTTTGAGTGAAATCCGTTGAGCCGTTTTGATTTGTATAAAAGCAAAACAAACAAATAAACAGAAAATTAGTTTTATAAAAATAGATTAGTTTTATAAAAATAGATAACATTGAATTTAATTTAATTTTAACCAACAAAAAATGGACAAGAACAACGAACTCATCACGAAAAAAATATCAAATAAAAAAAAAATTAATTATGGTACAAAATAATTTTGTTTGTAAATAATTTTTATTTAGACGATGAAATGTTTTTAAAATAATTTTTAAAAATATATACGAAAAAAATCAGAATTCTCTATTCCTGTATAAAAAGGAATTCTACGTCTACTCTTACGATACTATCGAAACATTGTTTGCTTGTTTTAAACATAAGCTCGAAAGCAAAATTAATAGACTACTGTTTCAAAACGGACACTGTTCGACCAGTGTTCAACCGCTGTTCGGAAGATTGGCCTTTTTTGCTTATTTTAAGACCATTGTTGCTTATTTTTTTTATGTTTGACCATTACTTAGTCGATTATACTGTTACTCCAAAAATGAAGCATGGGCGTCCTAATATTGGCGACCCTAATATTGGCGCATGTTCTTGTGATGATTCCTTGGGTTACCTTCCGAGACCAATCTCATCAAAAATCTGTATTCGGATTCCGGTTCTTCGACACATTAAACGCACTTTACAATTACTTAAGAGCCACCGTAACAATCCTTAAAAAGTCACTGCTGAAATTATAAACGATGCTACTATTGTTGTGGAGAAAGTCGAACTGAGAAAGACATCACATCAATGCTGTGAATTGTCGGAAAACAACGTCATCGAAGAAACCACTCATCAGAAAGCCCTTCAGAGTTCTGGAAGAGGTCGTAAATAATACCATATTTGGTATTACATTATGACTCCATTATTACATCTCTTGAAGTACGTTTTACTGAAGAAAACACTAAATCATTCGCATTATCTAAATTATACCCTGCGCAAATGCAAGCGATGTCAGTCGCAAATCTTGCAGAAACTTTCGCCCAATTTTTTTACTAACCAAGAATTAAAAATTAAATTGAACTTTAGCAGCAAGTGTTAGTGGCAATCTGACTATTGTTGATGTACTAAAAGAGGCCAAAACCTTCTTTCCCGAAGCGGGAAACATTGGGCGCGTTATGCAGAAATAATCGCTTACTGAGCGATTAGTGAGCGCTCTTTACGAAGCGATCAATTCTGATGAACGCTGTGCTATTAAAAACAGAAACAGCTGCTTAGAGTTCTATGCCACTTAAAATCGTCGGCGTAAAATGTAACTTTGCAGTGTTGTAACGAAAAACGGCCAACTTCGCGGCATGAACAAAATATATTGAATTTGAAATTGAATTTTATTTTTCTTATTCACTAATTACATTTGAAAATACAAGTATGCATAAATATATCATTAATTTAACAAAGAATTGGTGAAAAAGAACTGCTATCTGTAGTTTACGAGGAACTAGTGGCGAAAGCAGTAGTATGTTGAGGGAAAACTAAACTTAAAAAATGACAACAGGAGAATCATATGGCAAGAATTAAAGAAAATCTTGGTAAATTTAGTAAATGTATAGATATAATTTGCCAGTTTAACAGTTATTCAGGAAGATCCCAGTACAAAGAGTGCGCTGCAACCTTGGAGCCCGGAGAATACCAAAATGGGGCTGCAATTGTATTTTGTACGTAAAGAAAAGTTTCGCGATCCCAAGTTCAAAAAGAAAGCTTCCCAGGGATGACAGACGATATATTGGACAGAAAGATGAGAAATATGAAGAAAACATATAGGACAATTAAAGACAACACTAAAACTGGCCGAGGTTGCGTGTCCTGGGAGTATTTTGCAACAATGGAAGACATTTCTTCCTGACGATAGAACCATTAACATTGGGCCTACTATTTCTTCATTTGGCATGCAAGAAGGTAGCGAAATATTGCATGAAAACCTGTTTTCGGAAGACGCATGTGCTTTTCAACAGACAACCAATTTGAGCAGTGTTTTGCTTGACGAAGAGTCATTCGGTAGCTGTTCAATTTCTCGAAAAGAGAAAAAGGCTTCTATGGCCAAAAAAAGTTGCCATCAAAGATCGTTCTCTCATCGTTCATGATGACAACGCTACAGAGAATAATAGATCTCCATATAAGAGAATCCTTGAATGATACCAATCTTCCCAGTGTGCAACACGCCTACCTTAAAGGTAAATTAGTGGAAACGGCACTGCATGAGGTGGCTTCAGTCAAAGAAAGAACCCTTCATCACAAAGAATATACTTTAGCTACTTTTTTGGATATCGAAGGCGCATTCAACAATGTGAATACAGATTCCATAAAGAATGCTCTAGTAGACAAAGGAGTTAAAAGTAAAATATCCCAGTGGATTTATAAAATGCTCAACAGCAGACCTATAAGCTCACAATTGGGAATGAGTGTGGGGAGGAAAGAGGTCATAAGAGGCACACCGCAGGGTGGAGTCCTATCCCCCCTGCTGTGGCTGATTGTGGTTGACAAAATTCTCACTACACTCAAAGTTGGTGGAACAAAAGTGGTAGCCTATGCCGATGACGGCACCATCCTAATATGCGGGAAATACCTGCAAACAGTTAGCGAACTAATGACTGGGGCATTGAGTGAGCTATCGCGGTGGGCAGAATCGTATGAACTGGGTGTAAACCACACAAAGACCGAACTCGTTCTGTTCCCAAGAAGAAAGAAAAAAGAAAGTTTCACATTACCGAAACTGAACGCATTAACTTAGAAGCTTTAAACGGAAGCTAAATACCTTGGAATTATCCTTGATAACAAGCTGAGCTGGAAACGCAACACAGAAGAAAGAAGGAAAAAAGCACTATGCGCTCTTTACGCATGTCAGAGAGTCTTTGGCAGGAAATGGGGTCTGCGACCGCACATAATCCACTGCTTGTATACAGCAATCGTGAGACCTATTCTTACCTACGGCTCTCTTGTATGGTGGACGATAGCGCACGAAAAGACCTGCATAGGAATAACTGGAGCCATGCGATCAACGCCACAGGCGGGACTAGAAATGATGCTAAATCTTCTACCCATGGAAGGGGTTCTTAAGTGTTCGGCGACCAAAAGTGCGATTCGCCTCAACGAATCACAAGTGTGGAGAAACACATTCGGACATGCATCTATTCTCAATCTCTTTGGAACCGAAGAATCAAAAAGAGCAACCGACGATATCATAGCCAGTGTGAGACTCGGCACAGAATACATCACATCCATCCCAACAGACAAGAATGGGAAGAAACGGCCATAGAATTCAATGGCAATCTCCAATTATATACTGATGGTTCCAAAATGGAAAACGGAACTGGATCAGGTGTATATTGCGAAACGCTACAAATCAAAGAGTCCTACAAACTTCCCGACTACTGTAGCGTTTTTCTAGCAGAAATATACGCTATTGAAAAAGCTGCACAGGCCATTCATAGAGATATCTTACCCCCACAAGGGTAGTTGTTTATGTGGATAGCCTAGTGGCCATCAAAGCGCTGAATAGTAAAACGACGAAGGCTCGAACGGTACAAAACTGTAAACTGGCACTGAACAGTATCTGCAATACCTACAACGTCACTCTCTGCTGGGTTCCCGGACATAGTAATATCGAAGGGGATGACGCAGCGGATGAACAAGCTAGGCGTGGAGTAACCGCAAGTACTAACAGAGCTAATACAGATGTGCACATTCCAATAGGCGTCGTTAAAAGGAGTATAGACCTTAAAGCCAGAGATAATGCTAAAACTAACTGGGCCTCCAGAGGTGACTGCAACATATCTCGAAGGCTCTGGCCGGAGCTAAATGAGAAGAAAACCGAAAGCCTTCTGCTTTTGGCCAAACGAGAAATCCGGATTCTTGCCAAGAAAAGAAATTATTGAGATGGAGCAACAGCGGACAGAGGCTATTGGTGGTTTAAATGCCAGAATAGCTGAAGCAAACAAAATCCAAAAAGAACATGATTTGCTTCAACAATTTCTAGACAAATTTGGTTAATTCTTTTACTTAAAGAAGCTTTGTCCGTCAATGGGTCTAATTACTGCATCCTTGAACGAGTGAAATCTATAAAATATACTCTGTTAATCAGATAGATTTTACTCGATCAAGAATGTTTTAATTCTGCCCCAGTTTCTTAAGAAATATCTGATTTATTATAAAAAATATTTGACTAAATTATAAATTAATTTATTATTTTCATTATTATTTTCAATATTATTTTCAATATTATAATTCATTATTTCAATTCTTTTTCGCTAAAAACTAAATTAAATGCTTAATGTAATTTAGTTCCATTTCTAGTCTTATCTTCAAAGAGTTGACAAACAAAATCAGCTGTATTTATGATAAGTGAGCGCACGTAGCATTGAAATTGTTCGCTACCTAAAATGGCGAGCACTCACCGAATAAGTAGCATATACCAGCTCGTTCAGCAGACTTTTAGTCAACAGTTGTGCAACAGTTCTCTCTGCAGAACGCGCCCATTGAAAATCTTGATTCTCTCAGTTCTCAGTTCAGTTCTCTCTGCACAACGTGTACAGTAGAACGATCGTTTAGCAGCTTCAGGCCAGGGTTGATAAATGACTTTTTCATTTTGGTATAAAAATTTTGAAAAAATTGTACTAAATGAAAAAAGAAAGTATGAAATAATTTTTTTTTTTATTTAGATTAAAATGTTTTAATTTTTTAACTATTCAGTTCATGAACAAATATGACAAAAGCTTTTATTAATTTTTAATTAATAAAAAAGTTTTTTATAATCAGTAAAAGGAGCACAAGTGGTTTATAATATTCAGAGCAAGATGTCACTAAAAGCCAGGGCCGTAGTAAAGGGGATTTTCGAGGTTCAAACCACCCAGAGGGTTGAAAATTTAATAAAAATTTTATATTTTTGCAATCAGATTAAAGACAATGCTTTTATTTACACATATTTTTGACATTTTTTATTTTATTTCTATACAAAAACTTTCAAAATTTAAATAACTTCTTTTTTTTTATTTCTCATAATATTTTTTCAGAAGGTGTTTATTTTATAACTAATATTTTGGCTTTAGAAATTTTGGTCTTGAATCAATGCATGCACTCAAAACCTTTTTAACGATATCTTGAAAGTGAGGATTACATTAGAAACAGTGAAATAATTTAAATTTTAGTGAAAATAAATTAAAAATTTCAAAATAAGGCAAAACAGCATTGTCTTCAATGCTCTTGCAAAACTTTAAAATTCTTTGATGGAGATTGGAAGAGTTTTTTACGGCCTTTAATTTCTGACAGTTTTTTTACAACTATTATACTAGTCAATATGTTTACGAAAAACATTATTAATGGAGGTTTTGCAAAATGGTTTAGCTCACTGGCGGCTATCGTAACAGTAAATATATTTTGGGAATCGTTATAAAATAGACCAAGGCTTATTTTTAGAGGGGTACAAATGCAATTTTTTCTAATGGAAATCGAGGCACCTTAATAAATATACTTACATACATATATAATATATAAAAAACTTAATTCAAAAATTAAATGAAACAAGTACTTATATATTTTAATTTTTTAATATTGAATAAAATTTATAAAAATATTCATCAAAACCCCCTATGGGTGAATTCTGACTACGGCCTTGATAAAATCTATTAAAAAATCAAATAAGCATAAATTTTAGGTCTTTTTATAATTACAAAACAAAAATTAATAAAGTGAAAAAAGCAAACAACGTTTCTACAAACGTGCGATTTTCTTTCGTTACCTTGATATAGAAAGGCCACTAACATTTTTTTTAATCAAATCTTTTGCAGATGCCCCTAGATCAACCACCTATCCACCCGAAATCTGACACAATGCAACAAAAAATAGGTTTTTAAAAATGTTAGGTAGTACTTTTCTATATTAAGGACACGAAAGAAATCAATGGGGAAATCTTTAAATCAAGCAATTTTTCACTTTCAGTCAAATTTTCTAAAATTTTTTCTTTTGGTATATTACTTCTGATATCCATACATATATAATATATAAAAAACTTAATTCAAAAATTAAATGAAACAAGTACTTATATATTTTAATTTTTTAATATTGAATAAAATTTATAAAAATATTCATCAAAACCCCCTATGGGTGAATCCTGACTACGGCCTTGATAAAATCTATTAAAAAATCAAATAAGCATAAATTTTAGGTCTTTTTATAATATTACAAAACAAAAATTAATAAAGTGAAAAAAGCAAACAACGTTTCTACAAACGTGCGATTTTCTTTCGTTACCTTGATATAGAAAGGCCACTAACATTTTTTTTAATCAAATCTTTTGCAGATGCCCCTAGATCAACCACCTATCCACCCGAAATCTGACACAATGCAACAAAAAATAGGTTTTTAAAAATGTTAGGTAGTACTTTTCTATATTAAGGACACGAAAGAAATCAATGGGGAAATCTTTAAATCAAGCAATTCTTCACTTTCAGTCAAATTTTCTAAAATTTTTTCTTTTGATATATTACTTCTGATATCCATATCAATAAGCATTTTTTTCACTAGATTTTAAAAAAACCGTAGTTTTCATCAAAGAAGAAATTGTTGCAATGGTTTTTATTGAATTTGGAATATGAAATATTCTTTTAACTTTTGCTGACTTTTGAATTCTTTAAATTCAATTTTAATAGTTTTTACAGAGTGACAAAATTCAGAAATAAATAATTTAATTCTTTTAATTCTGTTTGCTCACTAAGAGCTCTAAATCCTGTAGTTAGTAAAAATTTTTTGAGTAAATAAAATGTACCAAAACGCTTTGGTAGTAGGAAAGTAGGAAAAATGTAAAATTGTACCAAAAAAGTACAATTGTACCGAAAATATCAACCCTGATTCTGGCGACTAAAAATCACATTACGAAGCTCCTTGGGGAAAATTGCCTCAATGGTCTGGCCACGATGAGTGTGCAGAGAAAACTTATTTATGAAAACTCACAAGATAACATTTTTTAAAGAGTTTTAGTTTTTGTACAGTCAAGAGCTCGTGGAGCTTTACACATTGGACTTATTTTAAGTTATTCTTTTTTTATTGTTCTTATGAACATCGCCGTAAGTAGAGGTAGTAAGACTCGCACTACAAATAAGTGTAAAGTGATCTTGACTCTACCTATAATTCATACTTTTTTTCCCATCCTCCATAGATCAACTTTCCCCCCTTGGGTCATCGGCTGGCGACACCCTTGAAATGAAGTAATAAATTAATTTGAAAATAAGTGTATACATCGTATATCATTTATAGTAAAAATTCAGATTAGTTATATATGTAAGTTCTTTCTCAAAAGTTCAAAACATTCCCAAATTAATTCGAATAAGGAATAGTTATAAAAGGTTAGGTCATTTTAATTTTTTGCTGAAGGTATTTTTTCCAATAAAATAATTTCATATACTTAAGGCATATTAGCTTTTTGCCTAGTAAAACAATTAATAGCCATTTAAAATGTTTAGCTCGTTCTGATACGATCGGAATTTTCAATTTTCCTGCCTCTAACATCAGATCAGATAAATTATTTCCAACCATCAAGCTAATTCTTTCCACCCACAGCAACTTGATGGAGGCAGTTGGAAATTTATGACTTTATTTGCAAATTACACGAGTACGCATAAATAAAACATTCTTCATCATAACTTGGTCGAACACAACACTTAGCTACACTATACATATCTATATGTAAAGTGAACGCCAAACACATTCCACATTCGCATTGTAGGAAGGTAAATTATTGGTTGTCTTGTGTGTAAATGCAGCAGATAGCAAAAACAAAGTGCGTGTGGAGTTTAAAATTAAATTAGCGTTGACCACGCCTTTTGCTGTTACGCCTTTTTTTGTTTTTATGACGTCTCTAAAGTGGTACAAAGTGTTTCCACACTCATTGTAAACGAGTCAATTATTTTTAAATGGAGACAAAACTCTCTGGCTTGGTTTGCACTATCGTTCAGATGCTAGAAACACTCTTAAAAATGTATTTAAATTCACTTCTATTTGAGTATTAGTTTAAGTGTTGAAAATTGTAGTTTCCCTATCAATTTGGTATTAATTGTTATTTACTACTTAAATAGTAATAACTTCACTCAAATTTTGAAAATCCAACATTTTTTTTGCTGCCAAGATGATAGTAAAAAACTTTTTACTACTAAAATTGTAGTGAAATTATTGAAAATCAGTCGTAATTGAACGAAATAATAGTTTTACATGAATGTAATAAAAATACTACAAAATTAGTTGCAAATTCTCTTCTTCAATAGAACTAAATTTACTCGATGGTTGCTCAATTTTGCTGCAAAAATGGTAGTAAATCTTATTTTTACTACTAAAATTGCAGTAAAATTACTACAAACATTTATTGAAAATGCTAACTCAATTACAGTAAAATCATTATTTCGGAGAGTGATTTTACTGTAATGAATGCAGCAGGCGCGTACTCAGAAAAAAATTTCGGTTTTAATTTTTTTTGTTAATAGGTAATAATAGTATATATTTTTTTTTGGGCTCATACATTTAAAATTTCTTCCGTGGTCACTTCCACATCCCTGTGAACATTTAGAAGAGCTAACCCATTGAGCCTTTTTCCCCCAGTTTACTTCTCATGCATGTTTTGGGTTTTCAAAGCGACGAAAACGAGAGTTTGCTTGAAGAGACTGAAACCGGCATCGTTGCACCAATATTCAGGAATCGGCTTGTTGATGGATACATAACGTATTTATATATAAACGTTACAGGGCAATTTGTCTGTTTCAAGCAGTGCCTACATATATAGTGCCTACAAATATACACTGGAAAACCATCACGTTTTTAAATTCAACACAATGCCTTTAATATCAATGCGTGTTTTTTCATACAAAATTTGAAAAAATGTTTCAAGATATTTTTTAAAAAATTTTTAACAATATGTTATAAAAAAATTTGCATTTAAAAAATTTCGTCACAGTAGGAACAAACTATTTTGAATATGTCGCCCATTTCACAGTTGGGGTCAATATCAGTTGCACTGACCATCTCCGATTTGGCTCATATTTTGTGCTTAGATTAGTATATTGTTTAGAAAACCAAATCCGGAGTTTGAGGTTTTGAGATTTCTTTTGTGGACCCATAACCATGTGGATGCCAAAATGGGATCTATTTTGAGACAACGTAGCTCAGTCAATTTAAATGCGATTTCCGTAAATAGGGTATCATTGAAAACTAGTAAGCCCGTGTGGCGTTAAAACGCCAAAATCAAACATAAGCTATTAAATAGAGTTTCAAATGATCAAAGTTGAAATGATATTAATGTTAGACTTTTTGCAATATACGCGGTATTTCACTAAATTAAAAGGTTAAGGTTATAAGAGGTTATTAGAGGTTAAGGCATAACACTAGCTTCGGCTTAAAGCAATTCAAATTGTCTTTCACGGTTGTTTCGCCTAATCAATAATTCACGTATGGTTCTATCATTTCCTCTAAATAAGTCTATCCCTTTCCTTTCAGGTCAAAGACCAAACCTTGTTTGTATGAGGCGCATGATTTGGTTCTTTGATCTTTAAAAAAAAAATTTTATTTTTGTGTAAATTTTTAAAAATTAAATAATTTTCCGACCAACAGTTTAGAAATTTTTTTCAACTGTAAGAAATCATTCCAGTATCACTTTGATATTGAATATATCAATTTATAGATTCAGCTGTGAAATTATAAAAGATTATTCGTCAGTATAAAAGTTTCAAAGCTATTAGCCGATAGGTGGCGCTAAATACCTCACATCTTTCTAGGCATATGCTGAAATTTTGAAGAGAAAAAGCAACATAACAACAATTAGATGCAAACTTTAACTCGCTATAACTTAAAAAATATAAATTTTTAAGAAATAAAAAGTCCAGTTTGCACATCTACAGGTCTAAACCTATCAAAGCATACTAAATTTATGAAGATTGAACTTTTACTTAAAAAGCCTTACGCCGGACAAAATTTGCGTTTGCGTAATATCATTGGAAATTTTAATTTGAGGGAAAAATACATAATTTTTAAAAAAATTGTAGTTACACGACACATAATTAATTTCAAAGTTTAATACCATGCCAGCAACAGGTGCTATAATTTTTTTTATTTTCATTATTTTCATTTTTTTTGCGTTCTTTTCAAAGATATGAAATGAAAGTGTGTTCTTTAAGTGTTCAAAAGCTATGGCGTAAAAACGTTTTCAACGAATCCAAAGATAGTTAAAAACATTTTTACGTAAATAAAATAAAATTTTTTTTTCAAAGTACTTTTTTCAAAGTACAAGTAGTCCTTTTTAGCCCGTGTCAAGATATTTTGGTCCCAATATATCAGAAAAAAAAAATCAAAGTTCATATTAATAAGACTACGACAACCTTAACTAGTATTATAAGGTTTGGTTACAATTTTCCCCCGCTACGGGAAGCGTTTCAAAAGCGTTGAAAATTACAGCATTTTTTAAAAAGTCGTGCCAAATTTTTCCTATTGGGTCATACTTAATAATTCTAGTAAAGGCTGCTGTAGCTACAAGAATCCTTATTAAAATGTACTTTGATTTTTTTTTTCGATAAATCGGGACCAAAATATCTATACGCCGGCTGAAAAGGACTGCTTTTTTATGCAACCTATCGAGAAGAAAATGCAATTAAAAATAAACAAAAAAATTCATTTTGGAACATTTTTTATATTATTTACACTGAGAATAAAAACATACTTTAAAATTAAACAAACAATTTTAAAATAGAAATTTAACGCTTTTGCGTTTCTACAACACAAAATTTAAAATGAGCGTCAACTAAAAACTCATTAAATTTTTTTATAATCTTCTCTTATTATTTCTTTACAATAACAAAAAATACGTCGCTCTCTGAGTTTGAAGTAAAAAATTATGTTCAGTAGAGTTCTTAACAATAATTGCCAGATAATTGAGACCAAGCTGAGAAAAACTCCGATTTTACATTTGATTGTGTGAAAATATTTTTTAAATTGGTTTTACAAATAATTAACATTAGATGAAATAAAAACTAATTTATTACTTTAATGCTTAAAATTTTTAAATATTTTAGGCTGCAATAAGCCCAAACTTCATCGAATGTAGTTAAAATATTGTAAAAATAAAATATGAGGGGTTCCGGGAGTCACTAATTACGAATATGACGAGGAAAACTCGAAAAAATTAAAAAAATGGAATCGAAAAAATGGTGCTTCATTTTTATTGTTTTTAAGTTAAGAACGATATTTTAAAATAATGTTTTAAAATATTTGTTTTCAATACTAAAGTTTTTGTTTAAAAATTTTTTTAAACAAATGTTCTTAAACAGTCAATGTTTACTATGAGAGTATATTTAAAAACATTGTTTTGAAAAAAAAACTTTTGTTTTTAATTGAATTGTTAAAACATTTGAGTTTAAGTACAATGAAATTTTGTCAAGCACTATTTAAAAAATAAATTTATTTATTATGAACACAGTTCCATTAAACTTGAACACATATTCCTTCAGTGTACTTTAAAGAAATTTTGAAGTCTATGTACTATAGTATTTTCACAATAAATGTTTTAAATTGAGTCTTTTTATTTTTTTTTTCCATGTTGTGCTGAGTGTTTCTCTCGAAGCTCGTTAAAAATCTTTCATTTCGCGGTGGGGGGTTCTAACCCCCAAAACCCCCCTGCGTACGCACCTGGAATGCAGTAATTTGAAGCTTTACTACAATTATTGCATTAATTTTAGCCAAATGTCGTTGAATTTTACTGCTATAATTGTAGTAATTGATGCAGCTTACTACCGCTAGACGCGTGCATGCTCATTCGTGAGTGAACATTCGTAGCGTTGCAACGCGCTCTTTTAATTTTATTTGTTATTTCAATAGTTTGCTGTTTTTGCGATGCTGTAAAAGTTTTGAAAAGAATAAAACAATTGTTACAAGAAGTTCTTGTTCGAAATTTATAAAATGTTCACTTCTCGAATGCGGATGTTTTGGATAAAATCGTTATGCAATTTATCGTCATGTCCTCAGGCATGAATTATTCGTTTTTATATGAATTCTAACTTAAAAAATGCTGTATTAAAAAGATATTTTTTATCAAATTTGTTGTTTTGAGTATAAGATTACATATATATCTTTTATGTCACTTTTTAGAATAAATATACACAAAGAAATATTATCGCGTGTTTCGAAACAGGGAAAAAAATTGAGTATCATTTTGCAATTTTTAGTCATCATCACTTATGTGCCTTGATTTGTTTGGCCCTCTGAAATAGTTTAAACAGAAAAATTTATTTTCTTGACTGTATTCACGTTTTTTTTTAATTAAAGCTAACTTGCCATTAAAAACTTATTTTTTTCCTCTTTTGAAACAATTTTCTACATAATTGCAACAAAGTAGTAATCATATTACTCTAATTTAAATGAATTTTACTGCAAAAGTAGTAGTAAAACTATCACACGTTCATTGAATATTACTACAAAAATAGTAGTAAAATTAGCACGCTGTCCTTGAATTCTACTAATGTAACAGTAGTGATTTTGTAGATTTTTACTGTTAAAGTAGTAGTAAACCCTAATTTTTACAGCTATTATGGTAGTAACCCAGCAAAATTTTTTGTTACAAATATGACATGCATTCTTAGGGACACTGCTTCCAGAAGACATTCTATAGATCCAATTGTGCTTCTTCTAACAGCCCTATTCTGGCAGCTTAACTAAGCTCACTACATTAACAAAATAGTTAATATTAACAATTTGTTAAGGTTTCATATTCTGCTGCAAATTTAAAAGCTCTTTTCCTTACAATTTCGTTAATAACAGAAAGAGTCTTAACAACGAATGAAATGGTTGTGCTTAGATAGAAAATTGTTGTGAAAATAATAAAAAAATACAAATTATAACATAATATTGAGTTTCAATACATTAAACTGAAAAATGGAAGAATTTTTTACTTATTTTAAGTGTTGATAATGAAATCTTTTTTTCAAGCGATTGCAAAGTCACAAGCTGCACTCGAAGCATCTGTTTATATAGCGCATCTCTTCTTTCAATAGGCATATCGATTTTCACCATGCATGGTGAACTTTAAAAGCTTTTTAAGCTATTATGGTTAATGATTTTTAAGAATACCAACATTTACATAACATAACAATCAGCTTAACAAGAGCTCCTTAACTATTTCTTGTTAAGCTAACAACCAGAATAGGGCTGTAAGCCTTATCAAGAAGTGCTTTCAAGAGGCATTCTCATAAACCACTTATCAAAGACATTCAAAAAGCATTTAATTTCAATTATATTTTTGATGTATTTTTTTATTTTCCGTGGGATTTTTCAAACCTCCAACAAAACGCAACCACTTCCTACTTCAAACACCAAAATGCCGTTAAAATCGGTAAAAATGATATTTTAATTGTATTTTTTTAAACCCCCAACAAAATCCAAACACTTCTCATTTCCTACACTAAAATCACGAGAAAATCGGGAGAAATTATATTTTCCGTGGAATTTTTTAAGCCCCTCTAACCACAAAAACCATTTCATTCCATGCAATGCCTTTTTAAAGTGCTCCTCAAAAACACCTACTAGAATTCTTTCATTGAAGGGATCAAAGAGATCTTCCATTGAAAAAAGTTTGGAAGCACTTCTAGAAAAGACCAAGGAAAACATTCCTCCCAATGACATGCATATGTAAAAAGAATGCCTTCTGGGTATGAAAGTGGAAGGGATGGAATTCAAGACTTTCCCTTCCACTTTACCTTCTTTTGGAAGCTCTTTTTTTGCTTCGAAATTGTGATGGGACTTACTTTACTGCTTTTTTGGTAGCAAAACGAGTGCCTACTATTATAGCAGTAAATTTCAATCAATAATTTTTAGAGTGTACAATTACGCGAATAAGATTTTTGAAATGATTAATCGACAGTTTAATTCGGTCAAATGCTAATTGTGACACTTGTGACTAAAAGAAACGGCAGAGCACTAGGAGTGCTACTGTTTACTTGCCTTTAGTCGATGCTTTGTACATATTTTATCGATAAATTCTAATAATCAATTTAAGCTAATGAGAGAAAAAACAAACGTAATTATTTTCTGTTGTATAATCCGCGCCTGAATTATCATAATAATAAAATTCCATAACATCTATAAAACCATCAACAGCAGGAGCATTCAAATGATAATAAAAATATTATTACTCAAGCGTTTCACTGCTCAACAGAACGATACAAACAATAAATTCATTTTATAAGTTTAGGGGCTGAATTGAGAAATTCCTCTTCCATTTTATAATTGGATGGAAAAAAGCTAATTATTCATTGCTAATTCCCCAGCCAGAATCAAACGTATGTCATGAAATTAACAATATAAGTAAATCGATATCTTATTTTAGCAATATCTTTTGAAGTATCGTTATTAAGTTAATAGGAAAAAAGTAGCATGAAGCTCATAGTGCATTAATATAAAGCTTAAATAATACCTGCGAAGCGTCACATTGCGTCAATAGCATATTGACAATTTTATTGATGTCACACGAATATGTTTAAAAAAATTAAAAATATTTTCAAGGCACGTAAAGCATTAGCTTAGTTTATTGCTATCTCTATAGGGCTATTCTCATGAGAATACCCTTACGTCAATGTACATTTGACGTAAGTGTTTTTTTTACACAAAGTTTTATACGAATGAATAATACTCAAAACAGAATGGGAAGAAAGAAGAATTAACACGCATTTGAAAAACTACTTATTGATATTAATTCTATTACCTATTTTTTTAATTCACTTGGTTCTTCCAACGATGATGTAGCTATCCTCTTCTGTAGTTACTGCCACCAGGCATTTGATTTTAATAATTTCTTTGCTAGAGCGTTGCACAGTGTAACGATGCCATATAGCGAGCGGTCATAAATAGAAGAAGTTACCGTAGAATCATAACATTTTATAGAAATACGTTTTTTTTGGTAAGATAATTAATCTCACAAGTTATTCTCATTCTAATGCGATCACATTGGATGAACTGCACGCCCAACTTCCATATAGCCGAAATCGGTAAGGTGGTATATATCTGCGAAAAAGTGTCCCAGAGCAAATCAATTGTGTGCACCTAGTTCTTTCATAGCAACAAATGGTTTGTGTGAAAACGAACCAAATCAGCTCACTAATACGCCCACCCCTCATATAACCAAAAACGGTAAGGTGATATATTTCCTTAAAAAGCATTCCAGGGAGATACAATATGATACACTTAGTTTTATTGTAACAGCAACTAGTTTTTGTGAAAATGAACCAATTCGGCCGACTTATACGCCCACCCCCCGCATAACCGAAATCGGTAAGGAGACATTTTCCCCCAAAAAAGCATTCCAGAGAAAAATGCTTAGATAGAGAGTTTTTGATCATTTTATATTTTTCAAATTTATAATTAAGTGCATTTACTTAAAAAAATTCACGTCAAAAATTTTTATGTTATTCCTTTGACAGAACCTCGAAAATTTACTGAAAAGATACTTCTACTTAAATGCAGTTATTTCAAGCCTATTTTTTCTGTAAAATATTTTCATACTTTCAGAAAATATATGCAAAAAAATTGGAGAAGTGCTATTGTTTTTAAATCACTTTCGAAGCTGGAGAAATTTTTCACTTTTCGGTTAAAAAATAGTTATACCAATAACGTGACTACCGGGATCATCTTCTATCTATATACAAGGTGACCAGTGTAAGAGTACAAATATTTATGGAGGTGAAAAAAGAGGTGAAAGAGGAGGTCGAGTTAAGCATAAATCGTTTGGGAGGGGTAGAGCCCCACGATTTACCTATAGACTTCTTACAGGCATATAAAGAAACATTGGCTTTCTATTAAAAATAACCCCTAAGTATTTTGCCTCTTCCACAAAGTTTAGCAGAGTGCCATCCATACGTGGAGGAACTATGCGCGGAATTCTATATTTCCTCGTAAAAAGGACCAGTTCAGATTTTTGGTGATTTACCTCCAGCCGACATTTTTAGGCCCAAGTAATGAGATCGGAGAGCGCTGACCCAAGTAGTTCCGAGAGAGTATTATGAAACTGTCCCTGTGCAGCAAAAGCTACGTCATCCGCAAAGGCAATCACCTTGCAACCAACCTTTTCTATTTTCCTCAGAAATTCATTGACTACCAAGTTCCATAATAAAGGTGATAGAACACCCCCTTAAGGAGTGCCTCTACTCACAAAATTCTTGGCCTTTGAGTCACCTAGAGATGCACTGACGACTCTGCTGGTCAACAGGTTTTTTATTAGTACACAGAGTGACCTACCTTTCCTGTAAGCGTGCTGTGAAGTTGAAAGCAAATTTGTGTCTATGCTACAACGAATATGAGCGTCAATCTAAATTTCACTAAATTCATAATGATATTATCTTCTACTTAATTGTATTTTGTTAAGAAAAAACGCTTATTTATAAGAAAAAAAAAATGTCTTTTTGAAAACATTTGAAGTACAACTAACTTTGTTATTTTTTAAGATATATTTCTGATTTTGATGTCATTGCAAAGAAAATTAAATAAATCTCTTATTTAATGCCAAAAAACTTTTGATTTATTTCGCGAAATTCTGAGAAAATTGTGCTGGAACTTTAAATTTGGTAGCTTCAACGGATTTACTTCATCTTCACACGAGCACAGCTTAGGAATGGATACGTCGGGTGAGCTCTTTGATACATCGTTAGAAAGGTAAATTTATTTCCTTCAAACAATTTATTTAAATAATTTTTCCGTGAGTTAGTTTTTCTGCTAAAATTAATAGTATGAATCAAAGTCATAAAATAACAATTAACCCCGCAACTCCTTGGGGTATGAAAATAGACCCCTCTCCTAAACGATTTTTTGCGTAACTCAACCTTCTCTTTCACCTTCATAAATATTCGTACTCTTACACTGGACACCCTGTATATAAAAATGGTTGTATGCATGTGGGTATGTGCGTATGTTTGTATTTCACGTATAGACTCCAAAACCGCTGAACCGATCCCCACCGGGAAAATGAGAATTAATTCGTAAAAAAATCAGGAATTGAATGGATTCTTGTGATGCATTTTAGAATGTATTCCAAAGAATATATAAATTTAAAGCAAAACCTATGAATTGGAATCAATAAACAAACAATTTATTGATTCGTTTTTATTGCTGCAGGAATCGATTATGAAGTATATAACAATTTATAATAAAGTAAATGTTGTTAGATTCCTTGCTTGCTTTTATCGTAAGTGAAAAACGAATTGATTCTGAAACAAATTCTGCTATAAGCGAAAAAAGAATCAATCTGTTATGATTTGTGTTTTCTGTTTGTTGTTGATGTTTTTTTTTATGTCAGATATTTTTGAAAAACGATCGTTCTGTTGTTTTGCTTTCACGCGTTTCTTAAAAATTTTACTTTCTGTTCGCCTCTTTCTGAAGCCTCGAAAATTTTAATAATGTATTGTTTTGGTAAGTTATGAAAAACCATTGCTCTGTACTTGTTTTAATCATTTTTTTTAATGTTTTTTTTTAAGTGCAGAGTGCATTTGCAAGGAAGGATACAACAAGGAACAGTCCCAAAAAGATATGAAGGAAGCTATACGCAAGTCGAAATGTAAATACTATAAGGATACATTCAAAGCAAAACGGAAGGAACAACCTACATCATAAACATTATTATTTTTGCAAAAAATGTGGTAATATTATAATTGTTTGCTCGTCTGTCTAAATATTATTAATTTTTTCAAATTACCTTATAAGTATTTCTATTAATTTGAATTATTATAATATAATTTTTTAATTATTATTTAAAAAAGAATAAAAGATTTTAAATTATGCCATACAAACCTATGCATTATGGAATTCATTCATGTATATCTATTCTAAAAGGGCTTCTTAGCGATTCATACTTTTATCATATTCGAAAAATTCATACTTTTTTCATTTAAAAGAATCCATTTTATAAGCGAATAAAAGAATCGATTTCAGCAGTGATTCAAGTGGAAGGCAGAAAAGAATGTACTACTTTTTGTAGGACATCACAATGTTAAAAATAATCAATTCTAGAATCAATAATTGGAAAAGTGAATTGATTCTTTCTTCATACACAACTGATTCTTTTTTCCCGGTGGGTCTTTATGAAGTTTTCAGTTAAACTGATATTGTCTAAGAGAAAGCAACTACAAAAATGCAATTTTTGTTAGGATATCAGTTATTTTGATTTAATTTTTTTTACCTTAAATTCAATAAATATCCGACGTATTATTTGGTTTTTTTTTTTAAATTACTTTTTAAAGTTGCTGAAATTTTAGTTATTTTATTTGTCAGAGACGACTTTATAACAGTACCGGTATCACGAACACGGTATATTAAAAACAACAAAAAATATTTCTTCAAACAGATAAAATTCCATATTTTTTTCTTACACAATTTGTCCTTACTTATACAATTAATTAAGAAAATCGTTAAAATTATACATATGCAATGCATGCTTTTTTACTAGCGTAAGTTACCTTTCGATATCCCAACTTTCTTGGGATGGTATATAAAAATACAATTTTTGGAGAATTTTTTTGGATTACACTTAGTCCAAGTATTCTCTTTCGAAGTATATACTTTTTTCAGTATTTAAAAAATTTTTTTGATTTATGACCGCACTCGTTACACTGTGCGTAGTCATCAATTCTCTCAATACGACCCAGTCAGAGGTAGTCGATCGATTTTAATGCGCTTGGCTATGTCAGCAACAAAGGAATGGTGCAATACAGTGGGATTAAATATCAACCCATCAAAAACTGCCATATTACCTATTACTAACAAAAGAAGCCTGCCAAATCTGCGAACTATGGGAATGGATGGTACAGAAATTCTCTTCAAACGAGAAGTAAAGTATATAGAGCTTAAACTAGATTAAAAACTTCTCTGGAGAAGAGATGCAGAGGAAACTATAAACAAAGCAACGCGCGCACTCATGGTATGTAGGAACCTGGCATGGAAAGGTTAGGGTTGTAACCCATGCACTTCACCTATGATGCAGTACCATGAGCTGGAAGAACCAAGCTAACCACAATGAGGAATATGCTAACAAAGGTGCAGAGACTGGCCTGCGTATGTATCACAGGAGCTATGCGGACCTGCCCTACAGCAGCACTAGAAGTAATTCTTGACCTAACACCTTTATACCTCTCCATAGAGAGAGCTACGAGCTCTCTCATCACAGGAGCTATGAGGGCTTGCCCTACAGCAGCACTAGAAGTAATTCTTGACCTAACTCCTTTACACTTCTCCATAGAGAGAGTAGCAAAGCGAATTATCGTATGCATCGCTAAAGACACCTTTCGGTAAGACTATCAGCAATAGAGAGAAGGAGGATATTGCAAAGCACACACCTTACATCGATCTACCAAGAGACGATATAGTATAAAGGTACAACTTTGAAAAACACTTCGAAATTAAGCTTAGTACCAAGAAAGTGTGGTACAGCGAAATAATATCGCAAGTCAAGAAACCACACAGTATATCATGGTATACCGATGGCTGCAAAACATTGGAAGGTATAGGCGCAGGGGTGTGCGGGCCAAAAAACAAGTATTTTAAATTCATGGGGACAACACCCAGTATCTTTTAAGCGGAAATCCTAGCGACACAGCTGTGTGCGCAGCTCAACCTGGAGCGGAAATACAAAGGTCAGGATAAAATTGTGATGCCGGAAAGCCAAGCAGCAATTAAAGCACTAATTTCCTGTGAGATATCATCGAGAATAACATGGGAATGCCCAACAAAATCCAATGAACTAGACAAGAATAACACCGTTACTATATTTTGGGTCCCAGGAAACAAAGGAATACAAGGTAACAAATATGCTGATGGCCTAGTGCGACAGAATGCAGCCACAAAATTAATAGGACCAGAACCATTCTGCAGATTGGGCACACATTCTATAAAAGAAGAACTAAGAAGGGAGGAGAGACACAAGCGCTCAAACCTTTGGAAAAGCCTCCCAAAGCTAGGACAATCCAAACTGCTCCTCAGAGATTTTAATATTCAGACAGCTAAATTTTGCATAAGCTTAGGTAAACCAAATCTAAGAATTCTAGCGGGGTTTCTTGCAGAACACTGCAAACTTAAATATCACCTGATGAAATTGGGTATCGAAACCGATAGTAAATGCCATTTCTGCGAAGAAGCAGCGGAGACCCAATACACATACTTACAAACTGCGATGCTGTGGCTCGCAAACGTAAACTAGCTGAACTATGAGCTAGATAACTATGAGCTGAGTCTAGAGCAAATTTCATCCCTTGAATCTAAAACAGGGCTGGGCATTCTAACATAGTCACAATTTATTTTGTCTTGTTAGTATTGGTGCGCTCTGGAACAGCGCACACTGAGCGAAATAGTTGTCACAATTATCTAGATTTCTAGTTTGTATGTTTATACCTCCACAAATACTGTAATATGTTTTTAGATTTTATTTTTAATGCAAGGTACTGTAAACTATTTCTTCCATACCATTATTGCTCCAGCATTTTCTTCTGAGTAAATAAATTATATTAGTTTGCTTGCAGTGAAAAATTACACATTCTGCTTCGCAAGAAAGGTTCTCTGCAGAACAGAAGTCACATACCGATCAAGAGTCAAACATTGTTTTTCAGTTGTTTTTTTTTAATATTATTAAATCCTAATATATACGAATCATCAAAACTATAATCAAAACCTGAAAAATTTTTTAAAGAATCTTAATAGGCAATATGTATGAATTATAATAAATCTTAATAAAATGAAAAATAAATATATGCAAAATAATTATGAATCTACCAACCAAAAAGTTGGTTTTTTAAGAGTGTACATAAAATTTCCGACATAGGTCGGAAATTTCCCACAGCACAACAGTCAGCGAACGACTGAATTATATTCTCTTCTCTTGAGAGTTTTGTGTACATGTGAAAAGTTACGCTCAGAGAGCGCTCAGTGAGCTATGGGGCGCCCAGCGCTGATCTAAAAACATTCTCAAATTCATCAGAGAACTAGATCTGGAACTAGATCGTAATTCGCCAACCTAGCGGAGCCTTGAGAAGGAGGTACAATAGATCTCTTCTAGGTCGCAGTACGCATCTTCACCATTATCGCATATTGGCAGGGACATTAATATTATTGTAAATAGTTAACAAATATGTCAAGTGTCAAAGTTAAATGTACGGAGAATTTTCAGTCGTGCGACAAGTTTATAAAATGTCCACTTATCTTTATTGTTCAAAAATAGAATATGAGAAAGAGGGATTTTGAAAATGTAAGCTTTTTCTTTGTGACCTGTAAGGATGATATGTGTGAACAACCCTAAAGTCATAAAACAAACAGTTTCTTGCAATACACTCCTTTCTTGCAATACACCCTCCCCAAGGTTATGATTTAAACATGATTTCACAGCTATATTCAAATAAATTTACTATGCAGCATTATTTAACAAAATTCTTGTGCATTTTGCTGATAAGATAGAAATAATCAATAAAAATTATATGAATATAGTGCTACTTTTAAATGCTACCGAAGTATTCAGATAGAAATAAAAAGTGAGTTTTATCACTATCAACAATTTCTTGTCACGTGTCAAATTTTAAAATGAAATGATTTAATAGCGTAAAAAAAGAAAACTTTGATAGCTTGCTAATGAATTCCAAAGCAGAAGAATTTAACAACATTTTTATACCTAAAGAAATACTTAAAGTTTTCGTAGCTTCAAATTGCAAACAATATGATCAAAAAATTATTATTAAGACATTATTACGTAATAATAAAAACTGATTTGAAAAAAAGAAAACTTAATCTTCTAATAATTTCAATAAACCATTTACAATTTTCACAAAAAAAAGGAGCAAATCACACTTTCTCATAGTTTCAAGTTGAAATTTATCATCAGGTAAGTTTATAAAGTTTCCTCAAATTACCTGTTGATTATCTGTTCAACACGATGTTCAACCCAATTGACACCAAAAACAACTTCACAGCTCTGCAATATGATTGAAAAAAAAAAACAAACAAACAGGTGTTAAGGTCAAGTTGAAGGCATACATGCGTATTTATAGTAGTGACCGACATTTCAGCAGCTATCTGTATTTAACCATCAGATATTCGTGTGGTTAAATAGATCAAGCAACTGCAATAAAAAAGAACACACACAGAAAAAATTGCTCGTTACTCTTGATTCGGCGCTTCCACGCCCAGAGCGATAACGTCTTTCATGTCGTTGGTTGTATTGTTAGTGTCGATTACGGCAGCTACTGACCACGACAGTGCTGGCCTACTCAAATGGTCAGTTCCATATAATTTATTACTCTCACATTTAAAGAGCTTGTGTGCACCGATTCTTTGTTTTCTTTTTCTGTTTCGTATTGTTTAATGTCTGTATTTTTTCAACTGATTTCTTTTCATTACTTTTAATTTTTATGTTCTGACAACACTTTCTCCTATGATTTGTTGCTGGTCATTTATGCCCAGCATGTTGCAATTCCTCATTGGGTCTCATGTTATGTAGAGGTTTTAACTGGTTCTCGTTCTACCTGATTTTGTTGCAAATACGTGCTGTTGTTATTCTACTTTCTTTGTTTTCTTATACTTATTCTGGGTTGCCGAACAAAAAAGTCAATCTTTATCTTACATGTACTTCTGTTATTTGGATTTTATTCAATTGTGTTTTTAGCACAATTTTCAAAAGATTTTATTGACTATAATTAAATAAAGATTTTCGATTATGTTTTACAGCTATAAAGTAAATAACCTTAGGTCATAATTTTTATTTCATTACCTGGGAGAATTCCAAATTAACTTGAATAAAGCTTCTTTAAGCCTCTTGTGACATACAAGGAAAGGTCTCCACGTGTCACTCTTCGATTTTAATGAGCTTTGGATATGTGATGAAAGACTAAATTCTTAGGTTGACGTATTTTTTTTATATTTAAGTTCAGGGTTAAGGCTGTCAAAATGACGTTTGATAATTTGCAAAAATTACGTTTTTTCACAATAACTTTAATTTTATATATTGAAACATACACAAATTAGGCATCAAATGAAAGGTACTGAAATTTCACGTCGTTTGGTATATATTATTAAACATTTTTTGTTGCTGTTTTTTTGTAATTGATTTTAACAAATTTTTACTCATATTGTATTGATTAAGTAACTGTTTCTTTACCATGCTTGCTTATTTGAATCCTTATATAATTTAGTTACTTACCTTTTTTTTTTGTAATTTACAGTTTTTTAATTAAAATGTAATATTAAAGAATGAACAATTGTGTAAATATTGATTATTAAAATGTAATTATTATTTTAAACGAAAGAATTGCAGATTTTAAAACAAAGCCCTATTGATTTACTTAATCAAAATAACATCAAGTTTAAGTAAGGAAATTAAATTAATTTGTGAAATACTTGGTTTGTGAGCAGTGAATAATAAAATTTCAACTTCAGCGAAAATGTCTAATTGCATAGACAAATTTGATTGGTTTCGCTATATCTACGGCAAGAATAATAATTCTGAGCATAGAGTAACGTCGACAACATGCTAAGTTCTTTTGAAAAACTAGGTGTTCATATGAAAAAAAAAAAACATTAATCTTTTGGAATTCTCATATGGATTACTTCGAGCAACAGAATCTGATGAACATGGTGAACGATTTCATCAGACATGTGCACCTATTGAAGAACGCTATAAAGGCAAGAGAATTTATTCTCTCAAAGCTGAAATATGCTGGACATTGTTTGATAATGGTATAGAATTGCTTATAGCTAAAAGACTTGTAATAAATGAATGCTTCCTCAAATACCCAAATTTGCTCTCTTCTTTGTATTTATAGATATTATATGTAGAGATTTCTTTTGTATGGTGATTTTAAGTGAAATTTTACGTATAACATTTTTTCTATAGGAAATAACACCTTAACACTGAGTTTTGTGGGACATTTTAACACTAATTCTAGATAAGTGAGAAATTAACCCTTAAAAACATTTTAAGTTTTCACTTATTTTTGGCATTCAAGTTGGTGTTTGAGCTTTGGTGTATTCAGAGACTTATAGTAAAATTTTATGGCAAATATTTTTGTGGAATATTTTAACCCGTTATATCCCTGTTTTATGGGTCTTATTTGCCCTTTAGCAAAAACAGGTCAAAAAAGACCCATACATTGAAGAGTTAGAGGGTTAAAATGTTCCACGAAAATGTTCCTCGTAATATTTTACATAAATGTACTGAGCACATCCTATACCAAAACGTAAGGGTCACATGGTTTCGTTTACCGATTCAATATGAGAATGTTCAAAAGGGTTGATAAATTAAAACCCCTCTTAAATAAAACTCAGACGTAAACTTTCAAAACGCCGTTACACGCATATTTTTTTTGGTCCCCTCCGTCAGAATCCGTTGGCGGAACCTTCTTATTTTGGAAAAAACATGATTTTGTTGTTCAGTGTTATTCATTTGTTGTTCATTATAAATTTTTTATTCATATCAGTCCTAAGTCGTAAATAAAAAATGAATAGCAAATAAATAATGAATAAAAAGTGAATAATGAATAACAAATGAATAATGAATAAAAAATGAATAATGAATAACAAATGAATATTGAATAAAAAGTGAATAATGAATAACAAATGAATAATGAATGAAAAATGTATAATGAATAAGAAATGAATAATGAATAACAAATGAATAATGAATAAAAATTTAATAATAAATAACAAATGAATAATGAATAAAAAATTAATAATGAATAAAAATTGATTAATAAATAACAAATGAATAATGAATAAAAAATGAATAATGAATAAAAAATGAATAATGAATAAAAAATGAATAATGAATAAAAAATTAATAATGAATAAAAAATGAATAATGAATAACAAATGAATAATGAATAAAAATTGTATAATGAATAAAGAATGAATAATGAAAAACAACTAAAAACTGAACAAATATGAATAACGAATAAAAAATAAATAATGAAATTAGAAAGAATAATTGAAAATTCTGAAATTCTTTGTGAATTGCATTCTTTGTGGATATCATTCAAATGAATAAAAAAATGATTCATTATTCTGAATAACGAAAATAAATAATTGAAATGAATATTTAATCAGTTTTTTAAAAATTAATGTGAATTAAAGAGTTTTTATTAATTAATTGAATGCATTCTTAATTCGTTATTCACTGATTTTCTTCTTTGTGAATAAAATCAAATTGAATGCATTCTTTCACAGCTCTAAATAAAAGAAAAATGTGGCTACTAGTAATATTGGCTTCCAAACTTAAAAAATTGCTTTAATATTATTTTTTTTTTACATTCTTATTTTGAAATTCTTATTGAAAAATTTGTCAAAATAAATTTATATTTAATTTTTAATAATGATCGTTATTACATACATTTCCCATACAACAAACATTTGACCCATCTAGGAGAAAATTTAGGAGAGCTATGAATTATTTTTGATATTTTTTATATGTGGTCCCCAAAATATGGCAGATATAGTATAAGTAGGAATAAAAAAGTGTTGAGAGTGGAAAATAATGAGCAAAGTTCATACATTTGACTACTCTGAGGGCCAATTAGGAAGAAATATGTACTATTTTCGACATTTGTAGTAATTTTTTATGGAGAAGGGTTGCAGAGAGGGAGCAGGTAGTTTTTGAGGAAATGTTGGAGGTACATAAATATTAAGACCTGCTTATATATATATTTGACTCTCAAGACCCTCAAGATGCAAATAATATAGGTACATTGAAAACAAACGTAGAGAGTGAAAAATTAATAGGACGAGCTCATATATTTGACCCTTCGAGATGTCAATTTGGAAGATATACGAACTATTTTTTAAACTTTTCATAATTTTTGTCCATAATTGTTTTATAATTTTGCGGGACCTCCAGAAGGTTAGCAAAAAGGGGCTAAGTTTCTACAAAAGGTTCTCAGGCTTATTTCAAGAACATGTTAAGCCATGTAACTTAAAGGTTTAACAAAATTATTTTATTATGGAAAAATAGAAAATGTTTAAAGAAACTTTAAAAAGTGGGTGCTAAATATTTCGGGAAGAACCCAGAATGATCTTATCAGTGGGTGTTAGTATTGTAGTATGCAGTGAAATTAACTTAAAAATGACTTTTTTAAATTATGTTACTTATAATTGTATTGCAAAAATCCTTTAATATATTTTTATTACATTGGTAATAGTTCTTTTTTTAAAAATAAGCAAACATGTATTTTTCTATTTTTTTTGGTTATTAAAATTATATTTTCAGCTCATTAGTACGTTTTATTAAATTTTTGGTCTTTATATTGTATTTCAAAAATAAATTCTTTCAAACTTACTTGATCTAAGGGGCACTAAATCCATGGTAAGGGATGCTCGCAGTAAAACACCCCAAGGAGGGGTCCTCTAGCCGCTACTACGGAATCTTGTCGTTAATGAACTCTTCGAAAAGTTCGCAGGTAGAGCCCCGAGGATAACTGCCTATGCAGACGACATAGGCATAATTATAGTAGGGAAATGTCTATCAACAGTAAGCTCCATAATGGAGAGCACACTCAAAGATGTACTTAGATGGTTAAATTCAGTCGGCCTTAGTATTAACGCAGAGAAAACGGATCTGGTTCTGTTCACGAAAAGGTACAAAATACCACAATGGATACCACCGAAATTGAACGATATACGTCTCATACCGAAAACTCACACAAAATATTTAGGAGTCGTCCTGGACAGCAAGCTGTCATGGAAAACCAACGTAGAAGAAAGGGTGAAGAAATTCACCATTGCGCTGTACACATCCAAGAAGATGCTAGGCAGTACCTGGGGTCTCTCACCCTTTCTGATGCACTGGATCTATGTAACGGTAGTGCGTCCTATTCTACTCTATGGGATTATTGTGTGGTGGCCGGCTGTGAACAAATCAACATTCCTCAGGCACTTGCAGAAAACTTAGCGGAAGGCAGCGCTATGCATCACGAGGGCACTGAAGTCAACTCCAACAAAAGCGCTTGAAACCATTCTAAGAATGGACCCCCTGGACATACACGCAAAATTAATAGCCGGAAAAACGGCACAATGCCTTACGGCAGGCAACATGCTCATTCAAAATTTTATACATTGTACAATCGGAAAGGATCTACTTAGTAGCATGGACTACATGGTACTTCGCACGATAGTCAATTCCAAAGCACGAACTCTTCTGGGACCAAATGACCGGTGAAAAGGTATAGAACAAGCATAGCAGGCGATCAACATATTTACAGACGGCTCCAAAATGCCTACGGGGGTAGGTGCGGCTGTGTATTGTGCAGAGCCTAATATAAGGCAGCCATATAAACTGCCGAACCACTGCAGTATCTTTCAGGCGGAAATATTTGCCATAAGGAAGGCTGCTGAGATAGCCCTCAGCATGGACACACAACACTCTTACATCAACATTTTCGTTGACAGTCAAGCGGCGATAAAATCCATGCGCTCCGCTAGCATCAAGTCCAAAAGTGTCATGGCTGGCAGAGATGCACTAGATGCACTATGCGCTTCGAAGAGAGTGCGCATCTACTGGGTCCCTAGCCAACAGGCCATTGAGGGAAACGAGATGGCAGATGGTTTAGCAAAGGAAGGCGCTGGGCTGGAATCAGAACTCGCAGAACATGTACTTACTCGAAAGAAGAACCACACAAGCAGCGAATCGTAGAAGGAGAGATACGACATCGTGCAAAATCTCGAAAATCATGTGCAATGCACAATGCGAAAAACGAACTCTGTTCATCTTGGCACGCCTGCGCAAAGATTGCAGGACACTAGTGGACATGCTCACTGGTCACTGCATGACGGTAGCCCACGCGAGGAAGCTCGGCATCACCACGGATGACAGCTGCAGGAAGTGCAAGGGACCGGGTACAGTGGAGACCCTGGAGCACCTACTATGCACATGCCCCGCCCTACTTGGATCGAGACTAAAATACCTAGGCGCATCGACATTCCCGTCGCTTAAAGATGTAGCTAGGGTGTCTCTGGAATCCCTCCTAAGGTTTGCGAATTCAACGCAAATCTTTAAAGACTTCTAAATAAACACAAAGGTTCCTTTTGTTCGTTACCGGTACCACTAAGAACCAGAATTGGTCTATGTGAGCCTTCACGAAGGCACCCGGATTAACCTATCCTTACTTGATCTAAATAGCTTAGAAGTAAATCATGTAGATATTAAATGAATAGAGCGCAATTAATTATCAGAACAAATTCTGTAAAAAATATTACCTTATTGAATTAAAAAAAAAATGAAATCCTTAATACACCTAGCGAAATAATTATAAAGGCAACCGTTTTTTCTTTTACTAAATTTATTAACCTCTTAATTGCTCTAACTATTTCATTTGTGCACGTTTGATCATTCTCATTGTTGAAAAAAGGAAAATAAATTTTAACTGTTTTCGGAGCGAAATAATAAAGGCCTTACTCAATTTTGCATTTTATTTGAATTGTAGTGAACGCAGAAGCAAACAAGAGCAAGTAAATTTTTATTTGACTTTTTTTTTAGGAATAACTTTGATTTCAAATAAAATACATTTAATTTTTACAAAATGCCACGTGAAAAACCATTGACAGAAATAGAAAAAGGAAATATCCAAGCTTACCACGATCAAGGGATTTCTAACCGCGAAATTGCTAAATTATTAAAATGGTCAAATTGTGTCATTGAAAATTTTATAAATAAGGCTGAAAAGTATGGGACCGCTAAGCGATCAGGAAGAACTCCACTCATCAATGACAGAGCCAAAAGGGAAATTAAAAGACTTGCTGTTAAGGATAATTTAAGCGCATAGGAAATAATTGGTAAAATGAACTTGAAAGCCAGTGTACGTCGTGTGCAACAAATACTGTAACGAGATTTGAGACTCTCACTTGAAAAAAATGTGGTAAGCCGGCGCTTTTGCAAAGGCGCAAAATGGCCAGTATCGATTTGCGGAAAAGTAAAGATTTTGGGATAAGGAATGGAAGTCAGTCATATTTTCCAAAGAAAAAAGTTCAACTTGGATAGACCAGATGGTTCAGACAAATATTTGCGTTGCAAAGGTGTTCCCAAAGTTAAGCGTCAGCGCCGGAACTTTGGTGGAGGCTCCCTCATGGTTTGGGGCAGTATGGGCTATAAAGGAATCACTCCAATTTGCTTTGTCAGCACCAAGATAGACTCGCTGTATTATATACAAGTTTTGGATGAAGTTCTTGTGTCCTTTGGAGAAAATATTTCTACCCCAGAATATATTTTCCAACAAGACAATTCAGCAAATTCATCGCTCTCGGAAAACTACAGAGTTCCTGGAGTTTAGGGGTATACCAACTCACGACTGGCCAGATATTAGTCCTGATCTGAACCCTATAGAGAACTTATAGTCCATTCTATCAACCACAGTTTTCTATCATGGCCGTCAATTTAAAGACCTAAAGGAGCTGAAAACTGCAATTCAAGAACAGTGAAAGCATATTCATACTTTGATAAACTCAATGCCAAGGTGACTGGAAGAAGTTATCAAAAACAATCGAGGTCATACTTCTTATTAAAACAATTTTTATAATTAAAAAGATTTAATGCCTTTGTTTTCTTCTTCAATAAGTTCAAGAAAAAATAAATATTTTTGAATTCCATTATTTTATGTTTAAATCAATTGAATAATAAAGTATATAGCTATTTATTAAAAATGTCTCTCAATTCTCTTAAAATCACGGTATTTCTTGCTGGCTTTATAATTATTTCGCTGGTGTATTTCTTTCAATATAAATAAGAAAACCCTTCAAATTAATACATTTTTTTATAAAAAAAAAACATTAAAATTCATTTCAAAATTATGACGCTTTTCTTGTTAAAAAAGATTTTAATATAAATAAAGTTTTTCCTTTAGTTTGAATAAGACTTTTTTTCGAATGAAAACACAAAAAATCTCATTAAATTGTGCTATTTTACTGTATTATTTTAATTTTGTGTAGCCTTTAAATAATTTAACAGTAGTTTGTTACGTTATTCAACGGATTAAAATTAGCCATAAACACACAAAGGCATCCGTTGATGAAAGTATGAGTTAAGACTTGGGGACACTTACCTCTTAGTTCAAGGTCATACGATTTGACCCTCAGCCTCTCAGTTACATGACCAACATTTCTTCTAAAACTAAGCAACTCAAATGCAATTCTTATTAATTAATGTTTGCCGCTAACAATACCTAAATGAATTAATTATAATTAATTACATAATCATCTATCAAGCCCGATACGATTTATTGTTTCGACATTATGAAGCCTTATGACTAATGTCGAAACGGCGTTCTACTGTGTACCTGTTCTGAAAGTAACAAATTTGGGCTAATTAATAAAAGCGTCACGAACCGAAAACAGTATATAAACTTAAAAAAGTATTCGCACAGTTTTGACGATATGAAGCCAAATGGATGTTAAATGTTTTTGACCTAACCTTAGGGAATCGTTTTTGACGTGCGTGTTAAAGCATGGCGTTAATAATATTCATCTACATGAGCACACATATAAATTAAAGAGGAAGATAATTGTAATGAGGGCAATGATGATGATGACATTGACAACACCTTTTTAGCATTTCTAAGTCCTTGGCGCTGGCAAACCTTTTTCATGTCAACACGTGTAGAATTATACTAAATAGATGACTTCACCGCAAGGCAATAAGAACGGCCGTAAGCATATCCTGTGTTATGTATTTTGGCCTTGAAAAATACGCAGCAAAACTATGAAAGGATTTTCATAGTGCTTTGCTTAAAGTCGTATTTATTTTGGTTCCTTTTGTTTGATTCCTTTTCTGTAATTTAATAAATCAATTTTATGTAGCTGGCTTATCATGCTTTTGGGAAATTAGGATAAAAATGTTGGGCAATATTGTTTGTTTTGATATTATTACTTGAAGGAAACTGATTTGTTGCCTGCAGAAAGAGAAAAAAGGCGCACAGTGAATCGATTAGAATAATTTAATAAATTGAGACACCATTGAGAGAGGTGTCGACTCATAGCCGATACACATTGGCTGCATTCAGCGCAGACAACAGTTGGCAATTGTTGTGTAAAAATTCGCTGAATGGTACAAATTTGGTAGCGCTAACTAAAACTGATAAAGTAGCGAACGCCTTTTAATCGAGCGAACAAATTCTATGCTACATGAACACAACTGTTTGTTTAACTGTCACATGCTGTTACTGACTCTGTTAAATTAATAAAAGCAGAAAGAACGCAGCAAATTTAAGTGAGAAACCTTTGCAATTGAATTAAATTTACATAAAAATTAAATTGAATCTAACTTCCGACGTGTAGAGTAGCAACACATTCAGAGAAAAACATCGTGAACTAAGGTAGCGCTACCATTACAGTTCACAACAGTTGTCTGCGCTGAATGCGGCCATTGACTGCAATAGGCGTCCACCGACAAAACGAGAACTTGCCGTCAGAGAGAAATGTCGCAGTATTCTCCATGACTTGATTATAATGAACGCAACAGCGATAGTCTGTATTTCATTCAAAACATAAACAAACTCTGGTTTGTTTGTCAAAAACATAATAAGATATGGTTATATTAACATCTACTCAAAAAATTTGTATTTTAAATTTTTCACCATATGTATCTCACAAACCCATTGAGTCCCCACTAGGGCTTTCAATCCCGGGATCCCGAATCCCAAAATTCTGGGATAACGAACTAATTTCTAGTTCTGGAATCCCAGGGTTAAAAACCTTAAATCTCGGGATTTTATTCATAAGAAAATATAAACATTTTCAGCAACTATAAATACAACTGTAACGTAAACGATGGTGTTTTTTTTATATCGAAATCAACCTGCTCTTTTTTTATCTCTCTACACACTTTGAAAGTCTATTTTTTAGTTTGTTTTGGTTGTGATATTAAAATACTCTATTTACTAGGCTTTTCAACTTCCATGGAATTTTCAAACTAGCAATAGTTTTATTACTATACTATAGTTTTTTTACTACAAAATGAACATCACACTTTTTACTAACATCTAAGTAGTTTATTTGAAAAAGAAGTTTTATTTTCTTTTTAAATTTTTTTAAAGATAAATTTATGTTGTTTGTTTTGCTTAACTTATTTACGTGCGTATTTTTATGTTTGCATTTACTAAAGTGAAATATTATTTGATATATGAAATATTTTGGGTTTTCATTATTAACCTTTATTAACCTGGTAAAAAAAACAATGCACGTTACTGACAGGGTACCCGGGTACCCATTGTTTTATATGGAAAAACAATGCAAGGGAATTTGAACTCTTAAAATATACTAATAGATGAAAAATGATGAATTATATTTCATATCCATCAAGTGACTTAGAGGTCGCTCATGTTGGTGTAGTATACGAGAAAATATGATTTTTTGTTATTTTTTTAAAAAAAACGCAAAAATTCGAATATAACACTTTTTTAATAAAATGTGGTTTAAATATTTCCTGAAACTATGACTAATATTGGCACATAAAAGTTGTGATTAAGTTGAATAACCTGGTCGTTATGAAAGTTTATCCTAGAAGTGAACTTTTTAAAATTTCAAGATTGAGTATTTTTACAAGAAAAATTCCCAAAAATCAAGAAATGCAAAATTTTAAAAAAACAACATCACTGGTAGTTGTAAAATTGTCTTGAGCCATTTGGTGCAAAAAATTAAAAATAATATAAAATTCGAAAAAAAGATATAACTGTTGAAACTTTCCTTTTTTTCAAAAATCCTCAAAGTGCCATAAATAAATACACATCTGACATAAATACACATCTACTTATATAACTCGCAGGGCACTTGAATCATTATTTGGCAGCAGCGAAACTGCTTGGATTGATAACTTTCTGGGGAACCGCAAATATTTGACTCATTATATTTTTAAATTGACTTCTACAGGACCTACAGCTGGAACATGTGTTTTAAGCGTTGTGGATACTTTAAAATTATTTATATCCAAGGAAATTTGCTATATAATAATCTGTGAAACCAACTGAGAAGGTTTTGAAAGCTTCACAAATCTAGTATATATATACATCCTGAAAAAGAACCACTCGTATAGCAGCCTTTGACCAAAACTGAGGTTGATGATAAAGAAAATGGAGGGCCTGCTAATAAACCTCTCCATGATATCAAGGACAAAATGCTATCGGAGTACTCATGTAAGAAGCGTAAAAATTGGTTGCCACTAGCATTTTTTTATAATATTGTTGATGTTGCAGCACTGGCCACATATACATATTATTTATGTGGAACAAAATAGTAAATTTAAAAATTCAAAGAATAGGCCACGAAAATGTTTGCAGGATTTGGTTCGGCAGTTGGTGATGACAGTAGTTTTCAGACGCTCCAAAAATACAGGAACTACTCTGCACTTCAGTACAAAAACTCACGTGAGCTCGGTGCCTCTGATTCGGGAACTACACTCAGAAAAAAACCTATATTTTTGTGAAAAAAATATCTCTATTTTCGATAATAGAAATTTTCTTTATTTCAAATAAAATTTATTTCAAATAAAATTTACTTCAATTATAATAAATTTTCACATATTCGAAGAAATATTTCCTTCCTTGTGGGAAAAGAAAATATTTCATGTCTCTGATAATGATAATTATTTTTCTCTCACTGAAAAAATCTCATTTAAAGAGAAAAATTTATAGGAAATGAAAAATGTTTCCTATTGTTGATAAATAATTCACTATGCGCAATATTTTCTTCAATAACAACAAATCCTTTCTCAAAAATTAAAAAGGCTTCTTCTCAAAAATCGATATATTTTTCTCATATTGAATAAGGTACGAAAAAAATAGAAAGCGTGAGAGCAATTGATTAATGTTGTGAAAAGCAAGTGTTGCATATTATGACGATTGTTCCTTCAAATGGTTTTTTTTTTACTTAACATAGCTACACTCACAAAACTAAGCCCATTGCCGCGACCGAATAATTGCCCTACTAACTTTGTTGATTGTAGGCAATTTTGTAAATGCATTTGCCACAATCGTTAATTTCCCAATCGATCTAATTGCGTCAATCCGTTGCGAGAACGGAACTGCAGACAAGTTTTTGAGCCATTCGGTTGTGCACAACGAACTGTTTATCGCGGTTACTAGAACTCGGTTATATGAACCTAGCGAGAGTGAAAAACAAACGATGAAAATAAGCATGCTTTGTTGTGTCTAATTTTGCAAATTTGCATCTTTTTAAGAAGAAATAAATTAGATTTATGTAAGCTGCACAAGTTATATTTATTAAATACTGAATAAAAATATATTTTCTTAAATTTATTTCTTCACTTTGAACACTTAACCAATCAATTGCAGCGAGAATACCAACCAAATCATGAACAAAGGCGCGACGAACAACATAGCGAGTGTAAAAAACAAACGACGGAAAAAAGGATTTCTTTGTTGTTTTTTATTGCACATTTGTAGTTATTTACGAAGAAATGAATTTAAATAATTTAAACTGCACAAGTTATATTAAATAAATATTCGATAAAATATATTTTTTAATTAATTTATTTACCTTAAAACACTTAAACAACTTGCAGCGGGAAAACCGACTAAAAATCGACCGAATATTGAACAAAGGAGGAACGAGCAACACAGCGAGCGTGAAAAAAGCGACGGTTGTGGTTAAGGTGACCACGTATAAATTATTTTTATTGACTATTCGTCTGTTGCAATTGACTTTGATGGCAGTGCAACTGAATATTGAAACATCGTTGAAATTCGGTGGTAACGTAAGAACAGTTCTATTGACAGAATAAATAATGCGGATGTTTCAACTACTCCTTTTATATATAAATCTGTAATTGTACTGGTCAGTTGTTTTGGATAAATTGAAATTGCTTAGATGGAAAGTAATTTGAAATGACAAATTCCATTCAGTTCTTGCAACTAAAGGATAAATATTGAATTTTAACCGAATTGTTATTTAGGTATGAAGTTACAATAATAAAATAAGCATTTACGCCAACCGAAAGTCGATTATGCTTATTTAATTACCGTAAAATAAACAGTGTTTTGATTGAAACAATTACTTTATGAGTACCCCAGTTAAAATGTATTTACTGTAACCAAACGCCAACAAATTATTTTTGTGAATGTACACAAAGTGATGTTGTTTATTACTACTGTTTCTTTGGATGCATTTAAAAAATCGTTTTCCAGAATAAATTTCTGGAATATTCATAAAGAGTCCCGAAAAACAATGCCACAACAATAATTCTACTTCTTTACACATTTTTAACTAATATTTTTAGAACCGAATCACAATTTGATATTAATACTTCTACTTTGCGTAGAACTGAGTTAAAACAAATGTTTGACAAAAATAATTTTTTAATCGTAATTGCGGATATACTTCTGTGTTTTAAAGAGAAATGTATGCAATAAATAAATATGTTGTATCAGTGTTAAGAAAATATATCTTTCTTTCAAAGAAAGTGTTATTTTTTGTGAGAAACTATAAACGCAACTTAAAGAAAACATTTATTAAAATTAAATAAATATTTCTCTGTTTTCGGGAAAAATTTACACAATAAAGAAAACGGTTGAACGTATTATAAAGAAATATTTTTCTATTAAAGAGAAGGTGTCTTTTATTAATGAGAAAATATTTCTCATTTTCATGGAAGCTTTTTGCCATTTTTAGGGAATTTTTGGGATCACATTTAGAGAAAAGCATTCTCTGGAGCAAAGTCAATACCATTTTTCACTTAATATGATGCCTTTTTTCTCATATTCCGATAAACTTTTTTCTAAATGTAGTGAAGAGTGAAACACTATTGGAAGATTGACAGTTAAAGGGAGATGTTTTCTTTGCATCTACTTTCTTAGAAAAACCTGAAAGGTGTGCTCAGTTTTTAAGAAATCGGTATGTGCTATGCGTGGAAAAGATGTGCAATGAAATTTTTTATCTTCTTTTTTTATCCACTTTCCTTTTTAATTTAATTATACTATTATTGTAGTTGCTTTCTATAAATAAAATTATTTTTTTCAGTTCAGTATAAATTAAAAAATTATTTTTTTCTTCCTTTAATCAGGGCACCCAGGTATCCTGCCTGTAACTAGAGTGGTATATTCCAAAAATTATTTTTAACTTTCTGGAGATAAATTAGCTCAAAATAGTTTTTTAGCAAAATAATAAAAATTTTAGCTCGATCCGACCACAAGAAACGAAGTTATTTGCATTTCTAAAGTGTAATGGCACCCGGGTATCCTGTCAGTAACATAGTGGTTAAATAAATGTTGGGTATGTTTCACTGACGGAAATAAAAAACTTCCGTCAGTGATGCTCCACGCAAAATTTCATCCAAATCGAAGATGGCCATTCCGTAAAGCCGGAACGTTTGAAATGGAATTGCAGTGTATTTTGACTTATTATCTAGCATGCACTAATCGTTTCACTGTGCGACGCTTTCTACAAATCTAGTTTGTGTAGGCTTCAAATGCCTTAATAAAAAATAAAAATTAATTAGTCCAATAATAAACCTACTTTTGGCTCACTTTCTATCTAGAAGCTTTGTTTTATGCTCTATCCTCTACCCATCACAATGAAGTTATGTCAAGGTTAAATATTCGAAACATGCAAGCTTGTTTTATGGTAGCTAGCAAGGATATAGAAAAGGAAACGCATACAAGTGAGTTTATGCAGGATTTTTTTTTTGGTTTTTGAAGTTCCTGTTTTACAAACCGGATATGAAGTTATTTGCTGCTATTGTTTAAATACTTTCGCTACTAACGGTTTCGTTTCTAGTTTTGGTTGTTGTTGGTGAAAAATCGTGTTGTCTGTCTTGCCAAAAAGTATTTCAAAGGATATGTTGTATCCTGTTGGTAACTTCTTTATATTTCTTATACGTGCTTATGCAAATTTTAAAATTTTTTTTTGTTACACTTTCATCGTAAATTAAGAATGTTGCATGTTTGCGATAAGAAACGTATCTATTTTTCGCAATCTATAATCTGTTTTTATAACTTACAAAATAAACTCGGTTTAACGACTACATACTATTTCAAAGTCTGTTTATTGCATGTTTCACAGTCACGGGAAATAGTTTATATAATTAAACGTTTACGGATATTAATATTTAATATAATGACTTTATCTTTATGAGTTAACAGCTTTTGTAAAAATTTGCATTAATTTTGTTGAAACTGAAATGACTGGAGTAATAGTAATTGTTCAGATAAGTCAAAAGTTGCTTGGGTTTCGTTCAAGAAAGAAATTTATGTATTCAAGTTCAAGGTCCACAAATAATATAGAATATTAAGAAATAAATAAATAAAATCAAATAAAAGTTCAATTTCTATGACGTACTATGAATGCCACAAATACATTTCTAAGAAGACTGCATAATAATTCCCCCACCCCTCTGATATGTGGTACTAAAACCACACATGTGTTTTGTGTATTGCTTTAAATGTCAACACACCTTTTTGATTAATCATGACTTCAGGGGAAAAAAAGAGTTATTATTGCAAAACCATATCGGCTTTGACATTGAAAATTAACTAACATTTTTCAAGTACTTTATTAGCAACAACTTTAAGATAGCTCGTGGAAACCATCCTAAAATTTTGAAAAAACAACGAACACTTAATTGTCATCGCCATTGCCATCGAGAACGGAATGAATCTTCAAAAGACACACAACTTTCGTTAAATGGGCCAGCAACAGGCCAAGAAAAAAAAAATGCCTTCGTTTACGTATACTTTTCTTGTTGTCACTCGTCAGTGTTAAGATCTAAAACAGTGTATAGATGAGTTTTTGAATTACGGTCTTTTTAAAAGTTATACTTCTTTTAAGGCCACATTGAACATTATCAGCTGTCATTAATAATGTTCAGCTAATATACTTCAATTTAATGTTTGCTCATTATCAATGAAAAAATGTTGAATATACTGATTATGGTCGATACTACGTTCAAGTTAAGTAGGAATCTTAAATATTTGGGCATTGTTCCTTATTCAGTGGCACAAATTTTATATATAAATAAAAAGTTTTTGATAAGAAATTGAAAAAATGTTATGAAAGGTGAAATGGAAATTTACGAAAGATATTCGCTGGACTTTTCTTGTATGAATGTTCATATAAAGGAAAAATGTATCGAAAATAGCAGCTTTTCGATTAAAAAATTGGCCTTTTTAATATTATCTTTTTAATTTAGTAAACTTAATTTTTCTGTATAAAACTACATTTTAAGTCGGAGCCTAATTTATATTTTGCAGAACATCTATAAATCTAATTATTTTACGATTGCACAAGTTAGTATAGGAAAGTATTTTCTTTTAATAAATTATTTTTGTTTATTTTAAAATTTCAAAAATTTACACAGACTGACAAAATTTGCCCGAACTAGAATATACTTTTCTGATTGTTTCGACGCGATTAGTTCGATTGATAAATCAGAATTTTATTGATTGCTCTGGGTTTTAGGTATTTTAACCTCAAATGGCCAAGCATATTTGAGGTGATGTTTGCGACACCACGAAATATTTTTCTCATACTGTTAATGAAGTTCTACTCTTATTTATTAAAATATTTTGATTCTTCCAAATATCTTTTCGTACTCGTATTTTCTACACTGTTAAACATTTTGGACTACTTTTCATCCAAACTTTGGTTTAAAGCAATTTTTAGAGGACGATTTTGTAATTTCTACTTTAGATTAATTTAGCTGAGTTTTAGACCCACGTTTCTGAAAGGAACTTACTTGCATTCGTAATAGTGCAAAATAAGCGAAACCTTATTAACAACTTAGTTCGACGTGTGTATAAGGTGTTGGACCAGCACATCAGAGGACGTGTTTTTAAATTACGAACTGGTCAGACATTTTTTATTTAAGTTTAATTTAGCTGGGTCTCGAACCCACTTTTTGCTTACTTGCTTGCTTACTTACTGGAAGCTTACTTACTTTCGTAATGATGCAAAATAAGCGAAACCTTATTAATATTTTACTTGGACGTGTGTATAAGGTGTTGGACCAGCACATCCGAGGACGTGTGTTCAAATCACAAACTGGTCAGACATTTTTTTATTTATGTTTAATTTAGCTGGGTTTCGAACTCAGTTTTTTGCTTGCTTCCTTGCTTACTTACTGCAAGCTTACTTACTCTCGTAATGAAAATAAGCGAAACCTTTTTAACAACTCAGATGGACGAGTTGATAAGGTAATGGACTAGCAAATCAAAGGACGTGTGTCTAAATCATGAACTGGGAGGAACATTTTTTTATTTTAAGTTGATATTTATGTTGCTTTTTTTAAACTTTTTGCGGAATTTTTTTTGGATTAGAAAATTTTAAATTTTTCCTTGGATTAAAAAGTAATCTTTTTTTGGTGTTGTCCTATATGTAATACAAAAAAGTTTAAAATTTACTTCAAGATTTTGAAGATGTTTGAATTTAGTCGTTTGACTTAATTTTATGTTCGGAAATTGAACACCACCAGGAAGTTACGAAAGATTTTTCTCTTCCTATAAAATTTTAAAATTACTTATGTATTAAATAATTTATAAGGTTTCCGGTTTTCCTGAGGTGGCATTTTATATTGATGGATCTTAAATCTATCATTAGAGTTGAGGTCAAATGTTAAGTGGTATGCAAGTGTTGCAGTACTGCCCAATACTCATTGGAAACAAATTTATGTAAAAAGGATTATTTTACTAAATTTTTAAATTTTTTACAAAGACTTAAGGTCGATTATGTGCTTTAGTAACTGCATACTAGAAAAGTAACAAAATTTGAATAAGGTAATAATTCTGAAGGGAAAGAAGTGGTCCATTTGAGAAGTCTTGTTTCCTCAGAATTAGAAAAAAAGGATGCATGTTGCCGCCACGCAGAGAAGAAGTGGAACTAACACCCAAAAAGTAAAGATCTTTGAATGGCAAAATGTTTAGTACATATACTTTAAAAGGGTCTTAAAAAAATTTCTATTTATTTAATGATTTGATTAAGTTTGCTGAAATGTGCCCTTGTATAATAACCTTATACCATCATCCCATACCATCATACTATACTTTCATACCTTACAAACATATCAAACCTTCATACCATACCGTCATTCTATACATAGTAGAAAATAGTAGCAGAAATAGTAGTTTAAAATATTAAGTTAGTATATATTAAAGTAGTAAAAATAAGTAAAAATTGCAGAAGAAATAGTACCAGAAAAAGATGTTAAATGTAGTAGTAAAAATATATGCATATTATACCATACTTTCGTATCATATAATACGATTTATTATCAAACCATTATACCATATCACCATTCTATACATTCTTAAAAAATGTAATCCAAAATATTAGCTAAAATAGAAGTAGAAAATAGTAGTAGGAAAAATAAGTATAAATATTAGCATAAAATATTAGTAGAAATAGTAGTAGAAAATAGTATTGTATGCTACCAACAATACTTACTTTCCCAGCAAAAAAGTGCTTTCAGAAGGAGGGAAATTCTTGAATTCCATCCCTTGCACTTTCAAACCCGGAAGGCATTCTTTTAACATATGTATGTTATTGGAAGGAATGCTTCCCTTAGTCTTATCTAGAATTGCTTCCAGAATGTGTTCAATGGAATATTTCTTTGTGCCCTCTAATGAAAGCATTCTAGTAGGTGTTTTCCGAAATAACTTTAGAAGGCATTCCACGGACTGGAATAGTTTTTGTGATCAGGCGGGTTTAGAAAATCCCACGTAATTTTGGTGTTGGAAGTGGGAAGTGGTTGGGTTTTATTGGGGGCTTAAAATAACCCACATAAAATATCCCTTTTCCTGATTTTCATGGCATTTTGGTGTTGGAAATAGGAAATGGTTCGGTTTTGTTGGGGGCTTAAAAATCCTAAGGAAATATAACTTTATTTTTACTTTGATTGAACTTGAATGCTATTTGAATGAATTCCAGAAGTAGTTTATGAGAATGTCTCTTGAAAGTGCTTCTTGATCAGGCTAGTTTTCCTGATTTTCATGGCATTTTGTTGTTGGAAGTAGGAAGTGGTTGGGTTTTGTTACGGGCTTAAAAAGTCCTAAGGAAATATATATTTTTTTACTTTAATTGAACTTGAATGCTATTTGAATGCCTTCCAGAAGTAGTTTATGAGAATACTTGATCAGGGTAGTAAGAAGCACAATTGGATCTACAGAATGCATTCTGGAAGCAGTATCCTAGGAATGCATGTCACATTTGTATCAAAAATTTTGCTGGGTTGTAAGTATCATACTTAATTTCAGCTTCAAATACTCACAAAAATTTTAAACTTATTAGTATACTTACTTTTAAGAGTTATACTTATTTATGCTTTAATTTTTTAAGTTAAAATTTTTTTGAAAAACAGCGGCAGATTGGCCACCAGTGAAGAAATGGTGGAGGAAATTTGCTAAAAAAATTTAATTTGATTTATCTGCTACAGTCCTTTAAAAACATTAGAGTATTACATTAGCTGTTTTATTACATAAATAGGAGAAATAGAAGTTTTGTATATAGTATTTTACATATGCATATCATCCCATACAATCATACCATACTAAAGTAGACATAGTAGCAAAATATAGTTGTATAAATTGTGGTAGAAATAGTAGTAGAATAAAGTACTAAAAATAGTGGTTAAAATAGTAGTGAAAATAGTAGTATAAATAGTTGTAAAAGAGAATACTATAAATAGTGTTAGAAAAAAGTAGCAATAGCAATAGTAGAAAATAGTATTGGAAAATAGTAGTAGAAAAGCGTAGAAAAAATTGTGGATATACTATGATTAGAAAAAATATTTTCATACTATATACATAAATCATATGATATTAATGATATCAAACTCATCAAACCATTACATTCAGCATACATACCAGCAAACCATACCTTCATACCATACCTTTATACCTTCATACTATGCCGTCATACCATGCCATCGTTCCATACCAAAATAGCATATCACCATACTGTACCATCATACCATACTATCATCATACCTTTATATCATACAATTATACCATCATATTAAGCTCATAACACCATTCCATCAAAATATAACTTAAAGTCATCACACCTACCATTATACAATAAAATATAATTTTAAATTTACGTCAGCCTTTATACCATACTATCATGCCATAACATCGTACCATTCCATTATATTGTACCTTTATACCATGCATTCATAATACACTCAAAAAAATCTGCTTCCCTTAAATTAACAAACTGTGGCTTCAATTCATAAATTCATAGGCATAGGTTTTTCTATATTCTATAGAGGTTTCTCCTTAATGTAGAGAATTTTTACATGACTTAACGACCTCACGTCTTGATTTCGTTGAAATGTTATCAAAACTTAGTTTTGAAGACAAGTTTTTACTTAAATATAAGAAATGAAGGTATGATAAAAGTTAAATTTCCAAAAATTGTATTAAAACAGAAATAATTTGAAGAAAAACTGTATTGATATCAAGTCTGCTCGCAACTTTCTACAGCATGATTTCTTAAATTTGGAGAAATAAGAGTTACAATATTTGGATGTTTTATAGAAATACATGTAATTTTTTCTTTTTTTGTACACCACAAGTGATTTATTTTAAGGATGCATTTCTTATATTTCTAGAAAAAAATGCTTTAAAATTACTTACAAAGCGAACGATTCTTAATGAAGCAAATTAAGCGACAATTGTTGAACAACTGCAACGGTCGAATGGATAAGCCCATGCACTTACATTCATGCGGCCAAGGTTCAAGTCTCCGGATAGTGGTAATTTTTCAATTTAATTTAATGTTAATAATAATAATAATGTTTGCAGTTTTTCGTCAGTACAAAAATCATAATTCTCACAGTATGCTGTATAAAATCTTAAAAATTCGATGAAAAATTTCTTATTTTCAGAAAAAATTTTTCTTTTACTCATAGCCGATGATTAATAAATGGTAGAAAATTTCTTATTTTCAGAGAAAATGTTTCTCGTAGTTATAGCCGCTGATTAGTAAACGGCAGAAAATTTCTTATTTTAAGAGAAAATGTTTCTCTTAGTTATAGCTGATAATAAATAAACGGTAGAAAAACTTACTCAAATGTAATAAGATTTCAACACCATTGCGCTTAGTTTCTTTAATTTAGCGAAATAGTTCGTAAATTATTGGATAATTTTCCTAAACTATTTCACACTTTTGGTGTCAATTTAACGAAAAAATATACGTCATTTTTAGAAAATCGGCCATGGTGCTAAATGAAGCCCAATTTTCTAACGATTGTGTGCTATTTTTCTAGATTTTTTGGAAATTTTTTTCTGAGTGTACCAGTGGCGGTCACAGCCTACTGGGTAGAGTGCGTAGCCCGTAAGCTAAAGAACCGCGGCAGCCCGGGTTCAATCCCAGCTCAGACGGAATGTTTTTTCAATTAAATTAATATTTCTGTTCGGCCGCCACCTCTTTGCAGACAATGCCAAACTTCACACTCAGAAAAAAACACCTATATTTTTGTGATAAAAAATTTCTCTATTTTCGATAATAGAAATTTTCTTTATTTCAAATAAAATTTACTTAAATTATAATGTATTTTTACACATTCGAAGAAATATTTCCTTCCTTTTGGGAAAAGAAAATATTTCATGTCTCTGATAATGATAATTATTTTTCTCTCGCTGAAAAAATCTCATTTATAGAGAAAAATTTATAGAAAATGAAAAATGTTCTCTATTGTTGATAAATAATTCACTATGCGAAATATTTTCTTCAATAACAACAAATCCTTTCTGAAAACTTAAAAAGGCTTCTTCTCAAAAATCGATATATTTTTCTTATATTGAATGAGGTACGGAAAAAATTGCTTGAGAGCAATTGATTAATGTTGTGAAAAGCAAGAATATGTCTGCATATTATGACGATTGTTCCTCCAAAATTTTTTTTTACTTAACATAGCTACACAAAGTGATGTTGTTTATTACTACTGTTTCTTTGGATGCATTTACAAAATCGTTTTTCAGAATAAATTTAAACAGTCCCGAAAAACAATGCCACAATTTTTTACTAATATTTTTAGAACCGAATCACAATTTGATATTAATACTTCTACTTTGCGTAGAACTGAGTTAAAACAAATGTTTGAAAATATGATGCCTTTTTTCTCATTTTTCGATAAACTTTTTTCTGAGTGCAGAGAGTAAAAACTTCTAGGGCTGAAATGGCCAATTTATTTATCAATACCGTGCATAGCATGATTCCCATTATATCAAACTCATCATACAATACCATACCATTATGCTATTCCATTTCGTAACATAATAAGGGTATTCTCTATGTCTAGCATAATTTCATGAGAGCACGGATTGTAACAATCCTATACTAGAATATCCAATGGATCGAGAGCGCACTATTGTACAAGTGAAGCCATAGTAAAATCAACAGCACAAAGGACAGGGATTGAAGGGTAACCTCAAAATATTCGTTGTCGCGCAAGAACTCCATAATGAGCTGCGCTTCATGCTCATTACACTTTCTGTTTGGCTGGACTCTCATTTTGCAAACACAGGGTTGCATTTCATAAACTATACTATATAGTATCGCCGTATACATCGGTTTTCGTGTAGCATACATGTGAAATATTGTACGGTTTTTTTACTTGCATTTGGTTGTTGTTGCGTTGTACGGATTGCATATTACCTATTCTAGCTCCATGCAACGGCATATACTAGACATAGATAATACCCCTAATATCATCATATTATAACAACATACCATATAACCAATCAAATAATTGATAGCATTCAATCATATTACACAGAAATCTTATGATGCCAAACATACGTATATTTTACGAAACTCATCAAGACACAACATAAAACCATACCTAACTTTCCTGAACCACCTAAAGATCTTAAGCACTAGCAACAAATTTCTCTTTCCGCAGTGTATTTAAGTAATATTTAAATAAAGTGGGCATTAAATATGTAATGCATACTTTAACAAAAGTGTGTAAGTATTCTAGCATGCCAACATAATTAAGTGTAAATAAGCCTAATTTGCTTACTGACAATTCTGGCAACGGTAATAGTTTTTAAATTTTCATCACTTCATGACTGAACAACTTCAACGACCAAAAACAAAAACAATTATTATAAAACTGAACGCACGCACAGCAATTTCGTTGAATAAAAAAAATTATTTCTGTAATTGTCTTCAATTTCTGTATAATTTCCTTTAAAATAACAACTTTTAAGTGTAACGAGCGCAACAACTACGAACGTACAAACATAGTTATAATGTTTCTAGCCAAATAACTGCGAGATAGCTTAGGCTGCTTTTCCAATTGAATCATTTCGATATGTAAACAACGTCGGTTCCAGTTTTTATATTTTGGGTTCATTCACATTTTCCAGTCATATGTCATTCAATATTAGTACGTTTACAATAAATACGTTGTTTACCCTCTTGAAGTAGTTATGTTTGTTGGTATGATTTTGTCATTCAACCAACTTATTTACTTCAGAAATCCATAGTTGTTTTTTGTTTACTTCTATTTTCTTTGGTTATTGTTAGTTATTGTTCTCTTAAAATCTTGATACCTTGACATGCAACCATCAATCCTTAAGATAGTAGAAATTGTTCGTAATACGTCGGAGCTAGGTACCTACTTTCGATTTACATAGAGCTTGAAATTGTTAAGGTTCTGTTGACATAATCTGCTGCCAGGTTGTCTGTCGTCAAATTGACGTTGAAGCTGAGGGTAAGACATGTAAAAAAGTTTCGATGTTGAGATATGTGATTAAATGATTGATGGCTTCTGCGACTACATGGAGTAAAAAATGCTCGAAGATGTAAGACGTTAATTGTGGTATTTATAAGAACTTAAGGGCAGACATACATACGTATCAATGCTTTTATATATTAAGACGGTATCTTCACCCGACCGCACTCTATCGGGTCCAAGTTTTGTGAAAGGCTTATCTATTATTTAAATATTAAATGGTGTGAATTTGAATTAAATTGGTCAATAAATAATCATTTTCGGAAAAAGCGACCCCAGCGCCACCTAGGGTAGGGAAGTTTTACACATATGAAAACAATCCGGAGCACCACACGAACGTATGGTGTGAATATAAGGTGGATAGGGTCGGACATATACACGTACCAATGTTTTTATATACATACTTGTAGGCATCGCCACGGGCTTTTTTTATTAACCTCCTTAACGCCTTAGTGGCGACCGTAGCCTAGTGGGTAGAGTGCGTGGCCCCTAAGCTAAAGAACCGCGGTAGCCCGGGTTCAATTCCAGCTCAGACAGAAAAGTTTTTTCAATTGAATTAATTTTTCCGTTCGGTCGTCACCTCTCTGCAGACAATAGCAAACCTCAGAGAGTAAAAATTGCCATGTACAGCTTCTGGAGAACATAAGCCGTTCGGAGTCGGCATAAAACACGTAGGTCCAGTTCTCGGTCATTTTGTGATCAAACATTTAATAACACGCACAACACAATTGATCAATAGAAGCTAGGTCAAAGTTCTTCCAAGGGCTGAAATGGCCAGTTTATTTATTTATATCCTTAACGCCTTAAGGACGGGACAATTTTTTCACATTAATTAAATAAACTTATTATTAAAATTTCGATAGAAAAATACCCCTAAAAAGGTCTGAAGCACAAATATGATTCTTAAGATTTTTTCATAAAAATCGGCCCTGTACTTTTGGAGTAAGGTCGTAAATTTAAATTTCCACTTCAATTTTATGAAATAGTGTAGATAGATATAGATAAAGATTTATTTTAGAATTTGACATTTATATCTTATTGTAATATTAAAAAAAACTATATTACTGTGGGCAAAAAATATTGGGAATTTGAATTTAAATTTTTGGGGGATTCCGATAGGGACAAATGTTTTTATTGTTAAGTTGACACTGTCACTTACATCTGTGCAAAATATTTACACGTCAAAATATTCATTAGTGTTTGAGATACGCATCCTTTAGTAAGTAGCTAAAAGTGAATTTTTCGTTTTTTATAATGTTTGAAACTATTCAACAACGCAGTTCCATTAAATTTTGTGTGTGGAATGAAGTTTCTGCTGCCGAAACGTTAAAAATATTGCAGAGGCCTTTGGTGAGCAAGCTTTTTCAAAAACAAGAGATTATGAGCGTTACAAAATGTTCAAAGAGGGTCGGGAAAGCGTTGAAGACGAGGCACGGCCAAGACGACCATCAACATCAACTGATTAACTGAGTAACTGGTTTGTTGAATATTTAGTTGAAGATAATTGTTGAATGTCAAATTTCCACGCCAGTTAAATGTACGGATATATAAAAGACAGTGAAATTTTTACATTTTATCTCTCCAATCATGGTTGTGAACTTGGCTGCATTGAACAAATTTTTCGGTTCAACAGCGTACTGACCAACAAACAAAAAATTTCGCTACCTTTTCGCTGTCAAAAACGTAATGCATTTCTTACGGACGATTTCTTTTCGATTCTACAGCATACTAAGCTTAAGGCTAAGCCAAAACAAAATTTCTTTTTGTACAATTTTGTATCTACTTCATATACACGTAATTTTTATTTACAGCAACAACTACTATAGTTTCACTAGAAAACTTAAGAAATAATGTTCACTTTTGCAGTTGGAAATATTTTTCTTTAAATAATTTAACTGACGAAACCGTTTATTTTCTGCTTCACTTAAAAACATTGGCTGTAAAAATATGGTTTTGTTTAAGTATTTTTTACCTTATTAAGAATGCAGTTAAGCTTGCTTCAGGAAAATGGTTTAACAAAAACGCTTTTTCAAATAAATAGTTTGATTTGAAGCGATTAAATAAATTTTTCAACTGCGATTCACTCTCAAAACCGGCGATTCACTGACTAACATTTCGTATAATAAATTTAAGATCAGCCACCACTCTAGCTACTTTTCCAAACAAAAATCTAGCGGATAAATAGCCTACATCGTTTTAACTAAAAAAAAAAAAAATGTTGTGTAGACAGATGTCTTAAAAATATCTTATCTTTTTTCTCTCCTTTAAACTCGCTGAAATAAAAGCAATTAAAAGCAATCCCTGAGCGTTTGTTAACATAAAAGATAAATTATTTTATCTAAGCACATGTTTTATTTTTTATCAGAGTCACTGTTAAAAAACAAACATGATTTCAATTAGTACACCGAAAAAAATATGCGGAGTTAACCCAAGTTTTTTTGTGAGTTAAAAGAGTTTTTGAGGAGTTAAAAATTTTTTATCGCATTAAAACTCAAAATGAATTATATCAATATTTTTTTTGTTAATATAAAGCTTTTTTTGCTTGAGACAATTAATTGTCAAAGCTTGAATTAAATTTAAACCAGTTTCAAATTAACTCTGCATCTTCTCCAAACATTTGTTCTTTTAACTCCGTTAAAACTTACTGCCACCATCTACGAAGATCATACTTTTTATTTTAAAGCTGAAACGGAGTTATGTTAACAGAGTTTGCTTGAGCAAATATTTCCGTTGGCTCGTTTTACTTTGAAAGAAGAGAAAGTACTAAAATATTTTTACATGCAAATCAAGTGTGCTGTAAAAATTAAATGTTGCACAATGATAAAAAAGAGCCTTTTTATTATTACAGGTTATATGTTTTCGTATATCTTTATTGAAGTGAAACCACTTATGCAGCGATTTGATATTGAGGATAACATTTTTCGAGTCTCGTTATTCCGAATATTATGGTATTATATTGATGATTTATAATATCGACCTTTTTTAAAGCTTTTTCTGCTGCAACCAATGAATTGTCAAAGCTTGAATTAAATTTTAAGCAGTTTTTAACTTGCGATGTAATTTTTATAGGCATTTTTGGCAATTTAAAGAGTTTTATAAATTTTTCTATACAACTGTTGTTTTCATAAAAGTGAAGATATATAAATTTACTTTTAAAAAATTTATTAGTTTTTGGATTATACTAAAGTCACATATGTACCATATTTTGTTAACGAAACTACATTATACACTAATATACTACACTATTATACACTAATAAAATATTCCTGAGAATATTCTACTTAATCTTGTTACGAATTTAATATGCTAGCACCAATTTAAAGGGTTTCCAGTGTAAGAGTACAGAGTACGAATATTTACGGAGGTGAAAGAGTAGGTCGAGTTAAGCAAAAAATCCTAATTTATGGGTTGTCTATTTTCGCACCCTTAGGAGTTACGGGGTTAATTGGTATTTCATGACTTTGATTCATACCATTTCAGCTAACTAACTCACGAAAAACATATTTTTACAATTTATTTGAAAGACAACGAAATGACCTTTCAAACGGTGTATCAACGAAACCGCCTCACTTACTTTAATCCGAGCTGCGCTCGTGTGAAGATGAAATTAATCCGTTGAAACTACTAAATTTTTACATTGAGCGCCATTTCCTCTGACTTTTGCTTAATAAATAAGAACTTTTTAGAATAAAACTTGTGGTTAATTTAATTTTATTTTTAATAACATCAACATTATGGTTGTATTTTCTTCAAAAATTTCACTAACTTGAAAAATAATGATATTATCTTCTTCGTTATTGTATTTTGTTGAAAAAAAAAAACACAGAAAAATTATAAGAACTGTTCGAAGAGAAAATTTTGTAGTACAACTAACTTTGTTTTTTAAGATATATTTATGATTTCGATGGCAGTGAAAAGAAAATTTAATAAATCACAAATGTAATCTTAAAAAAATTATTCAGAGAATATTGCGCTCAATGAGAAAATTTAGTCTCAACGGATTCAGTCTCATCTGCACAAGAGCGTAGCTCGTTTATGGATACGTGGGATGGTTTTGTTGATACAACGTCAGAAAGATCATTTCATTGTTTCTTAAACGAGTTATTAAAATAAGTTTTCCGTGAGTTTGTTTTTCTGGTATTAACAATAACCCGGTTACTCGGTTAAACGAATTTTTGCTTAACTCGACCACCTCTTTCATCTCCGTTAATATTCGTACTCTTACACTGGATACTCTATATATCGGGATATTAAGTTAAATACCACGTCCACTTCTACAATCCCTTACTCATACCTAATTCATCACTTAAACAACTTTCATAACCTTGTTGTTTGATCCGGACTACATTTTGATAAATGCCTTTCCCCTAATTCAACAAACAGAACCACAGCAAAGAATTGTAAAAATCAATGCAAATATTTATTCTTTTTTGCAATATGTTTAATATAAAAAAAATCCCTGTTTTGAAAAATTCCCCATAAAATTAAAGAAATGAAACACTTTTTGACTGTTGAGCAAAATATCAGCTTAAAAATAAGTATTGTGAAATTGTTCATGTCTCTTCATAAATTTTCGGAAAACGAAAAATTGGAAAACATAGAGATTGTAAATTGATAAAGCGTGAATAAGCTGCTCCGTGAAGACTTTTTGTTTTCAGCGTCTAATATTTCCATTGAACCAATTGAAGACGAAAAATAGTTTGCAACCATCTTCGGGAATGGAAAATGTCAGAATTTTTAATCGAGCAATGCAAAGGTAAAAATGTGCCATAAAGATATCAAAATAAAGCTACATTTTTAATTCTTGCAGAGCTGGGAATCTCAATCAAGCACGTGGATAAAATCGACAGGGAAGACATCGGCATTTTCATCCCAGACAAGCATTGTGTTACTTAAAAACTAATATTAACCTTATCTTTAATTTCTTTTGTTCCCAATTGAAAGAAAAAATAAATAAAATGAATAAGAAATAACAAGTTCTTAATTTGACTCTGTCGTGGGTTGGTTTGTTTATTTTTTTAAGCCTAATGCAACATTCAAATGAGTTGGTTCAAGTTTTTTTTTAAGTAAACTGAAAATATAAAAGTTCTCAATGCAAGTCCGCTAACCTTAATTCAACTCATAACGGAGTCAGCACGACTTCTGAAACAAACTTTACTTTCGGAGTAATTTGAATGCACAAACGGAGTTAAATATAGTTTTTACAGCTTTGGCAAAATACCATACACGAAAAGAGTTAAATTACCCCGAATATTCCTATATTTACTCCGTTTTTTTTTGGGTGCAGAATTTAAGAATGCAAAAATAAACATTCTTCTCTTACAATCTTACAATAAAATAAAATCTGTTATTTTCTTTCTTTGCTGCACTTAAAGGTATGAGAACAGGAATGAGGAAAATGCTATATAGCTATTATATAACCAAAACGAAGGTTGTATAGTTAAAAAAAGTAACAATTGCTTGTAAGAGTAAGAACCTGAACATTTCCTAGCAAATAAGAACATTGTAAGTGCGTTAAAAACAATAAGTTCCAACAGCTGAAAACACAAAGCATGTCAGTAACAACAGTGAAGAGAACACAACAATAACTACAACTCCAACTACTGCTACTGATAAGCAATATAAATTTAATCGTTTCGAGATACGGGGTTTGTTGTTTTTTCATATGCTTCAACAGTAATCTGCATGTTACTTGAATCAGCTATTTAAATAGTGGATAAAATAGCCGCGCAATACTTTTATCTATTAGATACTTGCGCAATCTGAGCGTACACAATTGAGCTTATTCGAAGCTGAATGCTTCATTAAAGCTATAAAATTGTTAGAAATAATTGAAACATTAAAAAAAAATGCTGAAGTTATTAATTGAATTTTAAACGTTGTTAAACAATTTTATGTTGTTGACAAACAAAAGAAAAAAAAACTTACATTTTTATTGCTCTCATAAATTTAAGAACATAAAAAAATTACCGAACGAAGTTCTTTGTCTAAAAACTGGTCAAAACTTGATCAAACAATAGCATTTTTTTGTGTTTTTATAGTTCTAAGAAACATATATTGGTTTTGTATTTAATATTGCTGTATATATATTGCTTTATGCCAAAAAATGCCACTATTAATATTACTTAGAATAGTATTTTTTTTAAATAAATTTATTTAAAAATTTTTAAATTTTAAAATATATCAGTGTTAAATTAAAAAAAAAATCGTCAGATTGCATGGAATTTTGTCTTAAGGAGCTAGCTGCAAACGCGTACCCAGAAAAAATTCCGGGGGGGGGGGATTTAATTATTTATATTCGGACTTATTCCAATTTTTTTTATATAAAATAATTTTTATATCATAATGTTTAGTACTTTTTTATTTCGGACTAGAGCATTTAAAATTTCTTCCACGGTCACTTCCACATATCCGTGAACATTTGAAAGAGCACCCATCAGTGTTGCCACTTTGTGAGTAATTGAGTAAATTGAGAAATGTGAGTAAAGTGGCTGTGAGTAATTTTTGAGGAATTTCATTTTGAGGAATTTTTGAGGAACTTGAAAATTTTTAGAATTTTTTTTTAATTTATATAAAAAAAAAAACATTGGCAGCACCTTTTTCTGGTTGGTAGAAACATACCTTTAAAATAAACAGAACACTGAACTTTCCGATTGCGTTTCCCCGTCACTATAAAAAAAATTGAAACAAGTGCAAACGAACTTAGTAATTGGAGTACGATTTTTTAGCTAAAATCAGCTTAAACATAAAATAAATACAAGAAAAAGAGTCGTATTAAAAACGAGTTTTTAATATAAAAAAATTAGTAGATACATTTGTTTTCATATTAAGAAAAAGTAGTATTACTATTTTTTTTTTTTTCTAATGTATCAGTTTAGCGAGTATTTAGTAAATAATATCAATAGTTTGAGAAACCGACTCGATACAAAAACAGTTTTATCATTTATTATAAGCTTTTATTTTCACTATGTAATTAATAAAAATGACCTATTTGAATCAAATAAAAACATGTTTGAATTGTATTGGAAAAATAAAGTTCCATATAATTTATGCTTATAACTAAAATTTTTCACAAAAACATACGTTAAAACTAAAAAGTCTTAAAAATTTTTTAAGGAACGCATAAAGTATTTTAACCCTTTGACGGCGAGTAGGTGAAAAATAACCCATTTACATTTTTAAGTCGTGTGAGCATAATTTTCGAGATATTTTTATACAGTTAGGCTTAAAGGATGAGAAATCAATGTGGCTTTAAACGTGTGCCATTTTTCGAACTTATTTAAATTTTAAGAGAAAGAAAAAACTAGGAAGTTAAAATATATTTTTTTTTTCATAGAAGTATGGAAACCACAAACGATTTTCAAATACGAGCGGATATATTTTCTCATCCAAATTATGTCAAAACCTTTATTAAGCTACATCAACAAAGTAAAAAATCAATTTTCCGGATTATTTTTTTTCGGATTTTTTCAATACTTTAAGTAAAAAAAAATTTAAAAAATTTCAAATTCACTTTTGTATAGAAATATGCCATCGGTGATGAGAATTCCACAAACAAATTTTAAATTTACAGCGGTTTGCTTGCCGTCCTCAAAGGGTTAATATATATATCCAATAAGATAGAAAATATCTAGGAAAAAATATATATGTTTATTAGGGCGGGTCAAATTCTGGCTCAGCGAAATTCGTAAAATACATGTAATTTCAAGACTTTTTCTCCACTACAGCATATACAAATTCTGAAAAAAAGCTGTGCGGACTTTCGTAAATAGATTCATACACATACATTCATACATTCATATTTTATAATTGAGAACAAAATCTATTTACGAAAGTCCGCACAGCTTTTTTTCAGAATTTGTATATGCTGTAGTGGAGAAAAAGTTTTGAAATTACATGTATTTTACGAATTTCGCTGAGCCAGACCTCCAAAAAATTCGTCCATACAAATTGACCCGCCCTAATGTTTATGTTTACTTAATAATAAAAATATCGTTTAAAAAATTTTTTTGAGGAATTTCATTAAAATTTGAGGAATTTTTGATGAATTTGGATATTAAAAAGTGGCAACACTGTAACCCATTGACTCCTCTCTTCTCCAGTTTTACTTCTCATGTATGTTTTGAGTCTTCGAAGCGACGAAAACGAGCGTTCGCTTGAAGTGAGATCGGTAACGTTGCATCAATCTTCAGGAATCGGCTTGTTGATGGACATATCATTGCATCGCAAAAATTAAAGGATTCGATAAACGCTACAGGCCGATTTGTCTGATTCAAGCATTGCCTACGAATATGGGGTACAAAATATTGGTCAAAATCAATATATATATACACTGAAAAAATCATCAAGTTTCTTATTCAACACAATGACTTCAATATCAATGCATGCTTTTTCATACAAAATTTTTAAAAAATTTTTTAAGCTATTTTTTAACCACGATTTGAAATAAAAAAACTTGCATTTAGGTAGTATTCCAGTGTGACGGATTCCAAAATTATTTTTTTTTACCTTGTTAGCAATAAAAATATCTTTAAAATATACTCTAAAAATTTCAGACCGGAATTTTAAATATTTTTAAAGTTACAGCCAAAAGAAGACGTGCGTGCTGCACAGTGTTTTGATTTGAAACATTCTTGTGCCAAAAAAAGTAAACATTGACGGATTTTGATAAAATTTGGTACATAGTCATTTTTAGTCATATTTCCAAAAATGGTGCATATCGGACCAATACAACCTCTCTCTCCGGTACAAACCCAAACTGGGAAACAGGAAATGTCGATATATTTCAATGGAATTTAATGCAATGTTGTCTTTTGAGCTTATTGGCATAGTTTTTAAACATAGTGTACATCGATTCACTAACACCCCACCCCCTTCCCCTTCCTCACAACCCGAAACTGAATAGCATTCAAACATCAACAGATTTTAATGAAATTTTGTACAATGTTATATTTTTGCTTATTAACACAATTTTCGAACATGATATACACTGAGACTAAAATTACCACCATCCCCAAGCCATCCACTAACCACCTTTTCCACCCCCAAACCCAACCTTTACAATCCGAAACTGGAAACTAGGCAAGCATACACAGATTTCGACTAATTCTAAGCGAATAGTTAGAAAGGTCTTGTTTTTTTTAGCAAGCTCAAAGATAATTACAACAAACTTATTTTATTAAGCATTTCTAGTTAAAGCTTAGTATGCTGCAGGAACGAAAATTTTTCGGCATATAACTCTACACGCGAAATTGTGGTGTAGTGTCAAAATTTTTGTGATGAGAAAAAGCACTTGCTGTTCTGGTTGACAGGTTCATATTTTTATTGCTGCAATTTTATATCCTATAAAAGGCAAGACTACACATTAATAAACTATATAAATAGATAGAGTAGATAGTAGATAGTAGTAGAGAACTATATAAATAGATAGATAGAATAGATAGAACGGGCATATAATCGACAGCGAAATTTTGATATTTCAAAACTCCACTCACGAACGGAATTTTGGCAATATAGCAATAATTTTCGCTTCTACAGCGTACTAGCTGTCGAAAAAAATGTTCGCTGCCTTTTCGTTGTCAAAAATCTCAATGTATTTCTTATGGAAATTTTTTTTTCGTTCCTACATCATACTAAGCTTTAACAAAAACAAGAAAAAGTAATAAAAAAAATACTGTCTAACGCTGTATACAGGCTGCATATCGCCCATTTCACATTGAAGTGTAATATCAGTTGCACTTACCTTCTTCGATTTGGCTCAAATTTTGTTCTTAGATTGGTTTATTGATTAGAAAACCAAATTCGAAGTTAAACATTTTTAGAACCATTTTCCGCGACCAAAATGGGGTCTACTTTGAGACACAAGAAAAAAAAATACATGGAAGCACGGATCATAGATGCTGGTAGTGTTTAAAAAAATATGTGTTACAAAACATAAAGTAAGAACTTTTTTTTGGCCTAGAAGGCAGAAAAATTATTTAAGGAAGATATATATGCAAAAAATACATTTTTTTTTGCAAAAAATTAGTTAAAAAGGTCTTTCGTAAAAACTGAGCTTTATTAGAGTGCTTATTAAATACATAATGCATTACAAATTTTTCTCATAATCGGTCGAGGAATCGGGGAATGGGCTCAAATATTCTGGAAATTTAAAAATTCGTCTAATTTTAAATGATTTTTGCAGGGAATTTAACATTTTATCTAATATTTGCGGGGAATTTGATTTTTTATTAATTTTTTTGATACAATGTTCTTCTTACAACATTAGAAAAATATAATTAACATTAGCAGAAAAATACTTGTTCCCAAATTAATTTTTTTATAATACATTTGTGTTTAGTTTTTAATGCATTTTCGTTTTTATCCTTGAAAGGAATTGAAAAAGAATTTGACACTTCGATTTGCATTTCAATAACATCATAAATGTGCGAAGTTGACTTTACCGTAGTCCATTTCCAAAACCGTTTAGTTTTGGGATCCAATATTACATGATTTTTATTTTATGCTAAGTGTGAAAATCACTTTCCTTGTTTCAATATATTAAATTTTTCAATATATTTAAAAACTTCAATTCCTCATCTACACCTTAAAGTGAAATTATGGTGTTTCTCTCAACGTATTACTACGGTATTACTATTGGTACATTTTGCACCAGTAACTTTAGAGTTTTCTCCAGGTGAGCGCGAAATTGATATTTCCTGGCACTGTAGGGATTATGTTAGTATGGACCTTTGACAATATACATTATTTTTCGTTTGAGTCAATCCGGTCGTTTACTTGGAATTTACGCCCCCGGCGCAAATTCCAATATTTGGGTTGTTTTTTTTTGATTTTTGAAAATTCCGTAAAAATTTCAAATCGCAATACCGAAAATTGCTTTTCAACAGTAACTACTATAAGCTTTAAATTTTATATTAAAATAAATTAAGAGCCCGTTTGCTGTTATAAAATGGGCAAGTACGGCTGTGAAGTATGTGATGAAGCTAGTGGTGCAAAAATGCACCAGTCCGCCCATCCCTTACCTGTGGAGGTAAAAATTCTAATTTTGCCAGATAAAGTTTAGAGCCATATATAGACTCTAGAAGAAGTTTCATCGATTTTGGCCCAGTAGTTAAGGAGCCGCCGGAAATGGGTTAAGAAAGGTTTTAGGCAAAAGCGATCAAAGTTAAGGCATATTTTAGAAGAAGTTTTCTGAAAAAATTTCATTTGAATGTTAATTTAACATCATCAGTATAAGTAGAATTTTTTTAACATATATTGCTTAAGTATAAAAATTGCACTGAAGTAAGTGTGCTTAAAAAAAGTAAAAATCGGGACACACCATAGCTCGGCTCCAGATCGTCTGAAATAAACAGATGAATTAAAAAACAGACCCTTGAATGCACATCTTTTAACAAAATGGAATAAAATCATTTCAAATTTGTCGGCCTTTGTAGTCTAGTGGAGAGTGCGCTAGACTATTAACCCAAAGGTCCTTGGTTCGAATCCGGGTTCGGGCATGGCTCCTTTCCATTTAGTTGTTCTTTCCTACATTTAAGTATTATGAAAAAACTAAAAATCCACACTTAAATTGTGGAAAATTAAAAATTTAATTAAAAGACAGAAACAACTCAGGGCTGGAAATGCTTGCCGAGGTTAAGGCATAACACTAGCCTCGGTTAAAAGCAATTAAAATTGTCTTTCACACAATTGAATTTCAGCAATTCAATTGTGTTTCGCCTAATCAATAATTCGCGTATGTTTCCAATCAATTCCTCTAAATAAATCAATGCCTTTCCTTTCAGGTAAAAGACCAATTCTTATTTGCATAAGGCGCATGCCGTGATTCTTTGATCTTAAAAAAAGTCTTCTATCGACTGAAAACGGTTGCCTCGATTTGTAATTTCGTAATTTGTAGGATTTATACGATTTATTTCATAGGTTTTTGCGTCGTTAAATCTATGGAAAAAACTACATTTTTATTTTTTATGGAATCTTAAAAATGATTCCTTGTTTAGTAGTTTGTAGTTCGGATAAAAATTGTATTTATTATATTTTTTAAAAATATTTTTAAATACATATAAAACAAAGTTCCTAATTGAACACAAAGTGATTAATTATACAAAAGTGATGTAATAATGATATACTACAAATTTAATTTTTGGAAAGAGAGAAAAGTTGGCTTGAGCCATAAAAGGTAAATACGGTGGTTGTTCGATGGTATTATTTGTTAAGTTTTTGTCCAAAAAATAGTTCGAATGAGATAAGTGTCATCGTGGTGCAAAAATCAACGAGTTTTGTTTCCAAAAATATGGCCTTTTCTATCAAACTTCGCATATCGTATAGATAATATTCCTTATTTACCGTCTGACCTTCCAAAAAGAATTGTGATAATCCCTTAAACCCATTAACCACGGCTCCCAAAAGCTTCGTACAATTTCTTTTAAATTGAGTGTGCTTTCTTATATTGATCACAGAAACTACCACACCAAATTTCATTTTTGTACCTTTTACCGTAGTCGAGATATGAGTTAGGTATAAAAATACCCAACCATCGTTAATGTGTTCTAAATGGGCACAAATTCCTTCTGCAAGGATAGCTCAGTTTAATATCACAAATTTTCTACCAATAGCAAGTATACACGGTTAAAAATTTTGGACTAATTTTTAATCCAAACTTTGGTTTAAAGGAATTTTTAATCCAAAAGGTACTATTTTTTAATCCCTGCTTAAGTTTAATTTAGCTGGGTCTTAAGCCCACGTTACGGAACTTACTTAGCATTATAAGCGAAATCTTATTAACAACTGAGTTGGATGAGTACATAAGGTGTTGGACCAGCAAGCATATCAGAGGATGTGTGTTCAAATCACGAACTGGTCAGAAATTTTTTAATTTTAGTAATGATGCAAAATAAGCGGAACCTTTTTAACAATTAAGATAGACTAGTGTATAAAGTGTTGGACCATCACTTCAGAGGACGTGTGTTCAAATCTTGAACTGGGTAGAAAAGTTTTTTATTTTAAGTTGAATTTATATTGCTTTTTTAGAATTTTTTGTGGACTAAAAACTAATCTTTTTTGGATTAGAAATGTTTTTAAACTTTTCCTTGGATTAAAAAATAATCTTTTTTTAGTGTTGTCCTATATGTAATCCAAAAAAGTTTAAAATTAAGTCCAAGATTTTTAACCGCGTAGTTGGTTAATTTGTTAACCCTTTCAGTTACGAAAATCGTAGCTTTTAGGTAAAAATCTGAAAAATTTGTATATATAGAAATCTAAGGTCCTTAAATATGAATCTGTAAAAAAGTTGGAGGTTGGTGGTCTTCCCGAGTCGGAAAACCATGTGCAATATATTGGATATTGGTACTACAAGTACCTCAAATTCCAGAAAATTACTAGTAAATTTTGAATGTGAAAATAGTCTGTTTCACTATTTTTCACTAAATTATTCAAATTGTGCATTTATTTACATACTAGCTAAAACCCGGCGCGTTGCTGCCACTCTCCCTTGTCAAAGACCCATAAAATGTTATCAGTTAAACAGCTTGTCTAAATTGAGGTCGAATACTGAATTCCGGCGTTGTGCGACCTATAACTCTAAAGCTATTTCAAAGCACAAAGTTGGTTTGTAAGGGAAGTGCCACTTCCCTTTGCCCTACCCATAAATTGGGTTATATAGGAGTGCCACGCCCTCTTCATCACCGCTAATAGAATGTAATCAATTAAACTGGATGTGTACAGTGAGGTCGAATACCGAATTCCAAAACTGTGCGACATATAACTCCAAAACTATTCGATAGCAAAAATTTGGGTTGTATGGGAGGTGCCACTCCCCTTTTTCCTACGCCCATAAAATTTTACCAATGAAATTGCATGTGGAAATTGAGGTCGAATACTGAATTTCGAAGCTGAGTAACCTATAACTCCAAAGCTATTTGATATCCCAAATTTGGATTAAGTTGGAGGTGTCACGCCCGCCCCCCCCCCCCCCCCGACAAACTCTACAAAATTTTATTAGTAAATCTGCATGCGTAAATTTTGGTCGAATACTGAACTCCGCCGCTATACGACTTTGCACTCCAAAGCTATTCGATATCACAAATTTTCGTTGTATGGGAGGTGCCACTCCCTCTTGATCAACGCTCATAAAATGTAATCAATGAAACTGCATGTGTACATTGAGGTCAAATACTGAATTCAAAAACTGTGCGACCTATAACTTAAATGATATTCGATATCGCAAATTTACGTTAAATCGGAGGTGCCACGACCCTCTTACCAATGAACATAAAATTAAATCAATGAAACTGCATGTGTACATTGAGGTCAAATACTGAACTCCGGCGTTGTGCGACCTATAACTCTAAAGCTATTTGAAAGCACAAAGTTGGGTTGTAAGGGAAGTGCCACTCCTCTTTGCCCTACCCATAAAATGTAAGTAATGAAAGTGCATGTATAAACTTAGGTCGAATACGGAATTCTTACGCTGTCAACCTATAACTTCAAAGAAATTCGATATCGCAAATTTGGGTTGTAAGGGAGACTGTCACGGCTCGTTGTCCAACGCCCATAAAATAAAATCATTGAAACTGCATGTGTTAATTGAGGCCAAAAACTGATTTCCAAAGCTGAATTCCTATACCTTCAAAGATATTCGATAACACAAATTTTGTTGTATGGGAGGTCCAACTCCCCCTTGACCAACTCCCATAAAATTTCATCACTGAAATGGTACGTCTAGATTGTGGTCGAATACCGAATTTCTAAGCTGTGCGACCCATAACTATAAAGCTATTCGATAACACAAATTTTTTATTTATTTATGGGACGTAAAAGGGGGTGTGGAATTTCTTCTTTCATATTTTCTTAAAAGAAGGCGTAGAATAAGAGTGACCACGCCCGTTTTAATTAAAGTTAATGACAGTTATCATACGAACTTGTTTATTAAATTTTAATTTAATACGACCAAAACCGTCTTAAATATACCATTTTTATTGATTTGTGGGTGATAAAAGGGTGTGGCATTATTTTTTCGTAAGCCTTTGCGTAGCAGTTACGAACAAACCCGTAGAAGGAAGTATCTAAATTGGTCCAGTCATTTTCAAGTATTAAGCATCCGAACAAATCACGATTCATTTTTATATGGACAGATATTGATTTGTGGGCGGTAAAAGTGGGCGTGAAAATATTTATGTATCGTGACTGCCTCTTGGAGCACCTACACAGCAAGTTTCACTATAAATATGTGTAGAACTCTGGAATTGCCATGATTTCGAAAAAGTGGGCGTATATATATTGCTACCACGCCCATTTTTTGTACAGTTACTGACAGTAACCACTTGAACAAACTTACTAAATCTTAGTTTTTGCGATTGAACCCGTTTGGTATATATCTCTTATTTGGTTTGTGGTCGATAGAGCAAATTTGGCTTGTATGGGAGGTACCACGCCCCCTCGTCCAAACGTTACCAAACCTCACAGGAACACTCACTCTTCCCGGCAGACGTTGTTCTGCCACAGACCGCCTTACTGCCATATACGAACATGTCAAGAAATGCCAAATATATTCACCATTTTATGTATAGCTGCCGAAAGTAGCCATGCACTAAATAACCAAATTTAGTCTATGCGATCAAAACCATGCGAAATATAAGCCTATTTTTGGTACACTTGCCGAAAGTAACCATATGTACTGATTTACAAAATTTTTGTCTAATACGACCCAAACCGTTGAAATAAAACGTTTTCATTGGTTTGTGGGCGGTAGAAGGGGGGCGTGGAAACCAATTTTTAGTACAGTTGCTGACAGTAACCGTACAAACTAAGCCAACATTTTAGCTCAATCGACCCAGTAGTCAATTTTCATGATTTCTCAAAAAGTGGGTGTGGCTATATAGCGATGACGCCCTTTTTTAGTACAGTTGCCGAAAGTAAACAAAAAACTTTGGTATCACATGTAAGTCTCATACGGCCAAAACTGCTTGAAATATAGCATTTTCACTGATTTGTGGGCGCAAAAAGGGGGCGTGGAAACCAATTTTTTGTACAGTTACTGTCAGTATTTACACAAACCAAAGTACCAAATTTAAGTCTTATACGACCAAAACCGTCTGAAATAAACCATTTTCATTTATTTGTGGGCGGTAAAAGGGGGCGTGGAAAGCCATTTTTAGTACAGTTGTCGACAGTAACCATACGTACTAAATTACAAAATTTTAGCCTTATACGACCCAAACCGACTGAAATATAACATTTTTATTGATTTGGGGGCGGTTACAGGGGGGTGTGGCAATTTTTTTCCTCAACCATCTCGTACCTGCAACAAATCGACTGCCAAAATTTCAGGTCAATCGGATCAGTAGTTTCGGAGTCTATAGACATCACACATCCAGACACACATCGTTTTGCTTTTTATGTATATAGATCTTAATTTGTGGGTGGTAAAAGTGGGCGTGAAAACATTTATATATAGTGACCGCCTCTTGGGGCACCTACACAGCAAGTATCACTGTAAAAACCTGTAGAACTCCGGAATTGCCATGATTTCGAAAAAGTAGGCGTTTTTTATATTACAACCACGCCCATTTTCTGTACAGTTACCGACAATTACTATCTGAATAAAATTACCAAATCTTAGTTTTTTACGATTGAAACCGTCTGATATATATCCTTTTATTGGTTTGGATCGATAGCGCAAATTTGGCTTGTATGGGAGGTACCACGCCCCCTCCTCCATTCGTTACCAAACCTCACAGGAACACTCTCAAGATGTGGCTTCAGTTTCCCTGAAAATTTCATAAAGATCGGTTCAGCGGTTTAGGAGTCTATACGTGATATAGCCACATACCCACATACCCACATACATACATCCATTTTTATATATATAGATAGATAGGTTATATTGCAGGTGACTGGACGAGCAACAATATGAATGCTGTTTCGGATTGAAAAGAATCGGTTCAGCGTCATGTTGTTAATAAAGAATGGAATACCCAAGCGCTGGTCAAAATACATATTTACTCGATTTAATTTCAAACATCTAATCATTATATGTTGTGAAAAAATACGAGTGTCTCATGAGGAGTGGTTGGCTTGAAATTCGTAAGCCCTGTTTGAATAGCATAAGCGTTTGTGTAATGCATTGCATCAGCAAAAAAACTTATCCACAAAGTATTTTTTAAAGTACGAGGATGGAATATCTACTTTTTTACTCTTACCTCAGGAGGAACGTAATTGTTGTCCTCTGAATTAAGTGTTTGGTGTTGTCTGGAGTTCCATCGGATTTGATGTTTGGTCGTTGTTTGAGGCTCATTCATTGATTTGAGCATGAAGGCCTTGGCTCTTCAGTAATAGCTTTGCGAAATAGTTCTAATCTCAAATTCTTGAGTTCATACTCATCTACTATTGGCAATTCTTCTTCTTCTCCATCATCTGAAGGTCGATTCGTTGAATTTCTATAGCCAAATCAGCTAGAAAAACTCCCTGAAAAACGATGTCAATGACCTCGTCTGCATCTTCCAGCAAATCCTCGACATCGGAATCCCTTTCAAGAATATTAAAAATATCCCCCTCGATACAAATTTTTGTCGAGGTCATTTCTGTGCATAAAAATAGCTTTATATACAAACCAAATATCGTCATTCCAACGAAAAACAAGAAGCTTACCCTTGTTTACTTAAAAAAACTATGTCTGCAGAGTAATTTTGTCCAATATATTGGACAAAAACAGAAAGGCTTTTTTGGTCACACTAATAAATTTTTTTCCTGTAATATTATTTTAACAGCATCAATAATATCTAAAAACAACTTAAAAATTTTTAATACGCACAATTTTTATTATAAAACTCTTTTTTTGGCTTTGAATTCGAGGCACACGTGCTTTGCAACAAGACCTTACTAAAAAATTAATTTAGAAAATCAAAACGGTAAAAAATGTAAACATTTGCAGTTTTTTTAGAGAGCTAACTGAATATTCCAACTAAAAGCAGCGCAGAGAAACCAAACAAACTCATTCCCGTTAAACAATAATTCTTTGAACATGCTGAACTCTCTGGTCCAATATATTGGACAATGTGACTGAAAGGGTTAAGATAGATTTTACATTTTTTATTTATAAAATTTTTTACAAATAAGATAAAAACACAAATTTTCTGATTTTTAAACTTAATCACTTTTCACTTTGAAAATGTACCAATCCTAAAATATGATCAATTATGCAGAAGCATTTTCATGGGCAAAAAAATACCCAACCACTGTTAAGGTTAAGTGGGCTTTTTAAATGATCAATTACTGGTACTGTTGACTGACAAAATATTAACCAAGGATAAATAAAAGCTGAGAGATGGATTCTTTAATTTAAAACATTCCCGGTAAATATCTAAAGTACAAGTGGAAGCTGATAACTAAAATAGCTTTGCTTTTATTTTTCTTTGTCATTTCATTTAACAAATTTATTGTGCTCCACTTCAATAGGTCATTGCGATAAATTTATCGCATAAAACAATAGCTAAAAATGCAGTTTCTACTTTGCCATGAATGCATTGCCAATACTTCGGTGGGAGCGGTCAATTAGTTAAATGAAAATGAAAAATTTATTGAACACAAAGGAGGAAGGCATAGAAAAGGATAGAAATGTAATATCTGTAGGATTTTAATCAATAGTTATTTTCTTATGTTTCTAGAAGAGTTTCACAAACTCAGATCAGTTTAAGCTGATAGTTGTTCGCGAATTTTTATTAATTGATATGAAATTATTTGTTTAAAAAAGTTTTTTCACTTCAATTTAAAGAATTTTGATATTTTCTATATTTGGAATTAAATAATAAGATTGGCATTGATTTATTACGAGGGATATCTGAGACCTCTGAGTCCTCTTTACTACTAATTTTGACTACATTTAAAAGATCACAAACGGCTAAATAATAGATTGTTTCTTACGTTGACGTTTATGACGGTTATTCTTAGAATAAAATTTTGTTAGGTTTTATTCACTGTTTATTATTTAAAACACATTTTGTTGACTTTTTGAATAGAAGATTTAAATTATGGTGTTCAGTACTACGTACGTGGTGGTACGTACTTGTATCATGATTTTAAAAATATAAATAGTTTTGCTCTTTTACAAGTTTGGAACGGTTTTACAAGTTTGGAACAGAAACTGTTAATGAAAACATACTTGTTTTTCAACTATTATTAATAGGATATTTTCCAATCACGTCCCTTCTCGTAGTGTCACCATTAAAAATGCCTCCTGCCCTACCAAGGTTCAATAACCGAGTTTAAAACGTTTTAAACAAACGTAATAAGTTACACGGTCTGTGGAAAAATACAACACATTAAGAATTATTACGTATTTTAGGACATTAAAAAAATGTATTCCTTCTCCAAACTTAAAAAAATCTTTTCCCTCAAAAGAGTTGTGGAACAATGCCAATAATCTTGGTATTTGTAGCAATAAAAAATATTCTGAATGTCTTATTGACCCTAATTTCCTTAATAATTTTTTCTTTTCTAGTACACAGAACTCTGTTAACATACATTTTGCAACTCCAACATAAAATGTCGAACGAGCGTTTGAGTTTTCTGCAGTAAATAAAAGCGATGTAGGAAAATGTGTTCAAAAAATTAAATCAAACGCAGTCGGAGCACATGGAATCCATATTAAGTTCTTAAAATAAATTTTTCCTTTTATCTTAGTCCACTGACACATATTATTAACTACTGTCTCACAACATGCTGTCTTTCAAAGCTCCTGTTCCCAAGAAAACAGCAGTGAATGAGCCTAAGAATTTTAGACCAATTAGCATTTTATTGTCATTATCGAAAATTTGTGAATCTCTAAGGACTTATCAAACATAAAACTACTAATTACAAAATAAACTTTTATCTCCACAGCAGTCTGGCTTCAGCGCTGGCCATAGTTGTTCTACTGCTTTGCTTAAGATTTTGGACGATAACTTTCAGAAAAAAGTTTCTCGGAATGTGGGAAAAACGGCATTGTATTTAGAGAAAAATGGTATTGACTTTGCTCCATAGAATGCTTTTCTCTAAATGTGATCCCAAAAATTCCTTAAAAATGATAAAAGCTTCTATGAAATAGATAAATATTTTCTCAGCAATAAGGACACCTTTTTTTTAACAGAAAAATATTTCTTTATTATATTAGATTCAACCGTTCTCTTTATTATGTCAATTGTTTCCTAAAACAGAAAAATATTTATTTAATTTTAACACTCAAATGATCTTATTGCCATTTTTGAACCCGAAATGACTTTAACAGGATTTTTCGTTGTGATAATGATTTTTTTTTTCTGCTCAGTACACTTATTCTTAAGTTTAGTAACAACAACAGTTAAAACGACTTTCAGCAGAAACCATATTAAATAACTATATTTACTTTTTTTCATTTTTCCAATCAAAAATTAATAGTTGTAATTTGCTTGGGTGAGTTTTTGACCCGAAGGACAACAAGTGTGATTTTTTCTAGGGGCATTTGAGTGTTAATAAATCTTTTCCCTAAATTTATAGTTGCTCACAAAAAAACAATACTTTCTGCAAAAGAAACATTTTTCTTTATTACGTACATTTTTTTTCTAAAACACACTTTCTTTTTGTGAAGCTTTTGTTTTAGCTCAGTTCTAAGCAAAGTAAAAGTATATGGTATTGTGATTCCGTTGTTAAAATATTAGTGAAAAACATGTTAAGAGTTAGGGGTAGAATTATTGTTGTAGAATTGTTTTTTTGGACTCCTTATAAATATTCCAGAAATTTTTTCTGTAAAACGATTTTACAAATGCTTCCAAAAAACCAGTAACAATAAACAATATAACTTTGTGTATCTCTGTTAGATAAAAAAAAATGCCTTTAAAGAAGTAATCGTTATAATATGCAGAATATGTACGGAACGGAAAATGTGCATAACATTAGTGATTTTGTGCGTTGTTTTAATGAAAATATTCGTTCTTTTTTAACCAACGCACACGTTCGTTAAAATTTAATGAACGGTATTCATAAACTTGAAATTTAGTGAACAAAATTAATGATTACGTATTATTTAATTTTAAAATTTCATTAAAGTTAAATGAATAAAATCATTAAAATAAATGAAAAAATCATTAAACTTTATGAATATTTTCGTTAAAATTTAATGAAGAATTTCAAGAAACTAGTGAAAAAATTCAAAAATTTAATGAACAATTTCATTAAAAGTAACGAAAAGTGTAAAAATAAAAGAGTTTTTGCTCAAAAAAGTCTTTTGAAAATGTTGAAGCTGAGTTGATGTCAAAATATAAAAATGTGCAAGCTATAACCGGCACACAAAAGTTACACAGTTTTGTTCCCATCAATAATAGGGAGATTAAAACTCGACGATATTCAGCTTCAGAGGACTTTTTAATATATCAGCTGATCAAACCATCATAATTTTTTTGTTTTGAGACCGATTTTAAAACTTTTTGGAACAAAATCTGTTAGAATTTAATAATCTTCAATATGGCAATCAAAATTTTGTTTACCTTTTTGCAAATATAAGTAAAAAAATTAAAAGTATTTTTTTTCGGTATTTACCAGTTTTCTCTATCAAGGTCAAGTGTAAGGTCATCGAAACTTATGAAAAAAATGTTTGTCCTTATAAGACAAGCCATTTTGCAGATTAAATTTTGCAAATATCTTGACCGTTATGAAATTTTGAGGCGATAAATAACGAAAAAAAAAAATATAAAAGCTCCATGATAAAATTGTTTTTGACTGAAAGGCAACATTCTTCTTCAAATTTAAAAAATAAAAAATCGCAAAAAAATTACGCGTTTTTTTGAGAAATTAGCAAATAATTTTTTTTAATGTGTTGGCAACCCGAAAATCCAAAATAATAAAATTATATATTTTTTTCCAGAAAATACTTTCTAATACTTTTCTAACGGTACCTCATTTATAAAAATTGGATTAAAACTGACGTAGATACAATTAATTAAAAATTTTCCAATTCTGGCGTTTTCGGACGATTTGCAGAATGGAAAGGTAACTTTTTAAACGATATTTTTTAACGAATGGCGATAAAAAAAAAAAATAAACTTATGTTCTTAGAATTTTTGTAGGAACCTCTAGTCCAAAAATAAAACAAATCGAAAGCCATGAGACGGACCCGTTTTGCGTTATGCTTGGTTTTCACTATGTCATTTTTATGACGATACAAAAGTTTATCACCTGAAATATTACCTTCATAAAACTCTAGAACAATTTCTTTATAGCTCTATTTAATAATTCAATTATTTTTAATTTTCCAAGATTGCCAAAGTTAAAAAAAATGTCAACATGTTGGTTTTTTTTTAATTTGATTGACAACAACTGACCACTGAAAATGACATAGTGAAAACCAAGCATTATGCTTGGAATGGGCGAGCAGGCTTTATTAATATGTATACAGTCTTGAGTAAAAATGGTAAACAATAAGAGTTATTTTATAACATAAAATGAAAATAGTTAAAGTATTTAAGGAAGAAATTGATTCGCAAAATTAAGAAGTGTTTTAAGCAAAAATTGACTGACTCGTCTGCGCTAGCAATGCGATCGGCTTAGTTGGCAATACACTCGTTGGCAACACACTCGTCGGCTGCACAGTTTGGAGCGCTAGCAATTCTTTTTGTTTTTGATTGCTGCAAACATTGCCAATAGTTTTTGTTTTATAAGACTCTAAATCAGAATTCTTTCTCTTAAGATGTCTTTTATAAATATTAACACCACTAAACAATTGTGCACAAAATTGACCACGCAACGTGTCCTTTTTAGAAATAAAATGCAGTTTTTTATATGTTCTACAAATGTATCTATATTTTTGTATTCTTTTTTGCACAAAGCATAAAACATTTTTAAGTCTTTACGTTAAATATTTTATTCACTGGTAAATACACTTTTATTAGTCTTTAATTTACTTCTAAGCACTTTTAACTTATTACTTTTCACAAACAACAATAAAGTCATAAAGCAATGTTCCGTTAGATGACGAGATTGTTTAGCAATTTTAATGAAGACTGTTCATTAACTTATTCATAAATTCATATTTCAGAGTTGCTCTGAAGAAATATTTATGAATTGCTTTCATTAAAATTTGTGAACTCGTTCATAAACTTTAATGAAAATGTTCGTTAAGTTGACGAAAAAACCTTTAAAAATAATGAACTTATTCATAAAATGGTCAAGAAAAATTTAATGAACAGCTTTCATTACAATTGTATTAAAAAATATATCGTTTTTAGAGAAGAAAACTTTTTATTTTCGAGAAAGTTTTTGTTTTTATTGAAGAAAATATTTTGCATAGTGAATTGTTTACGTATAGAGGAAATTTTTCATTTTCTTTCCATTTTTCTCTAAAATTGAGAATTTTTAGTGCAAAAAAAAAAAAAATACTTGACATTATTAGAGACATGAAATATTTTTATTTCTCACAAGTGAAGAAATATTTCTTCGATTATGTGAAAATTTGTTTTAATTGAAGAAAGTTTTATTTAAAATAGAGAAAATTGTTATTATCGAAAATAGAGAAATTTGTTTTGATTGATTGATTTGATTGATTTCTTCCGATAGTAATATACAATTGGAAATTAGTGGCATACTGTCTTAAAAACTAAGAATTCATTAATTCCAAACATAATTATATCTTAACTTAATTATTTTTTTCCCAGTTAATCTTATATCTAAATAATGCGGCAATAGATTTTTGGTAATCTATCTCAGTAATTAAAAAACATATACTTAAAAGTTAAAAGAAGAAAAATGCTTAAAAATTAAAAGTCTAAAGTTCCTTTTCTGTTGAGTACATTTTAAATTATTTGGTAAAGAGTTCCATAATCTAATGGCGTTAATGAAAAAAAGTCTTGTTGAATTCAAATAACTAAATTTCGGTAGCATTAAATTTATGGTTCCATTTGATAGGTTAAATTGCAATTTTTCATAAAGATACATTGGAGTTTTTGAATAAATGATATTATGTAAAAATATACAGTTCCTTGCATTCATGTAAGAGGCAATGCCACAACCCAGAATGCTTTACTCCAAGACGAGATATGATCAAACTTACGTAGACCATAAACATAGCGAGAAGCATTATTGAAAGCGAGTTGTATTTTATGAAGTGATTGAGAGTCAAGTTTACTATAAACAGATACAAAGTAGCTGATTATAGGAACAATCAATTGAACCACCAACCTTCTTTTTGTTTCAGTGGATGCAAAGGGGGCAGATAGTCTTAGATTACGCAATGTACAATAAATTTTACTAACTACACTATTAATATGGCCAACACATGTAGGTGAAGAATTCAACACAAAACCAAGATTAGTGACTTTACTTACAAACACTGAAATGGAGTATTACCAATGTAGATAGGAGGAATGTCGTGCATATAAATGTTGTTTTTTGATATTGGCAAAACATAGGATTTTATTGTATTAAGAGTAAGAAAATTTTTTACCGCCCATTTATGAATTATGAAGCATGACAACTTTTTACAAAGAATATGATGATCTACCGTATCAAATGCTTTAGAAAAATCTAAAAGGCAAAGAATAGTGATAAAACCTTGATCATACTCAATTCGTATATCATCAATAACTTTAGCCATCGCAGTACAGCAACTATGTACTGAACGGAATCCTGATTGTTGTGGTGAAAGTAGTTTGTTTAGGCTTAGATAATTACTAATTTGTTCTACCATAAGGGACTCACATATTTTTGACAAACATGAGATTATGCTTAAGGGTCTAAAATCATTTGGTTCTCTAGCTGATGTGTTTTTAGGAACAGGGATTATAGTTCCTACTTTCCACATTTTAGGGAAGCATGAAGTAGTAAAGCAGTAATTTATTATATGCAGTAATTTATTGTTATTAAAAAAGGTAGGTGTTTTTTTTCTGAGTGTAGAAACTCGTATGACAATGACTCAGTAACTCTGCTATGCTTACTCAATCTTTCCAAAATGTTTGATACTGTGAATCATCTTTTACTATGTTATAAGTATAAGGAGCGAAACCGAAACCGAATATTCGACCATTTTATAATAATCGGCCGAAACCGAAACTGGTTATTAACATGAAAATTTAAGTTTTTACAAATAATTTTATTTTTTTAAAAGGAACTAAAAGTACTTCCATACACATAAGAAAAAAATTTAATATAAAAAAGTATTATTTGAATATGGAAGTTTAAAATAATTTATTGAAGTGTACTATAATAATAAATGAGATAACTTTTTATTTTATTTTTTATTAGAAAAGCATTGCATACTTTATGTTTCAGTATGAAGACTTAAATAGTATGCATCTACAATGTACATTTTTATAGAACTACAAAGTGTTTTTGTTTTTTTTAAAGCTTTAGCATTATAAAAATAGAAATATTTCGTTTTCTTTTCCTTTATTTCGCACACACAGAATCCGTTCGGAAGTTTAACTACCAATTTTTGGCTTCAGTACCTATAAAACTTTTATATTGATTGCAATAGAGATGATAAAATTGAAAATAAAAGTATCGAACGCATAAAATTAGCTAAAATATTTTGCGTTAACACGAAAAATCAAATTATAGACGATTTCATAATTTTTGTTTAGTACAATTCGTTGTAAATATTTTTATATTTGAATTAAATGACTGATGCAAAAAGTTTTTACCAAAAGTTTTGGCTAGTTTCGGCCTCAATATGGCCGAAACTGGCCGTAACCGAAACCGAAACCGAATATTCGGTCGGACACTAGTTATAGGCTTAAATATGTGTATGACTTTTGTGACAGCGCACAGTGCGCTTTTTTCGATTTTAGGATGACATCTGCATTATCTCAGAAACTATTAAAGCTAAGGTCATAAAATTTCGTACAAATGAGTTTTAACCTAAATTAATTAACAGCACAAAAACGTTGATAGAATTCTAGGTCAACTGCATCGCTTACCTCCCATACAAACCATATTTTTTTTTTATAAAAAAACCCGCATAAAATTGCTTAAAATTGCTTATTTATGTTTTTAAAGAGTAAATAGTTTATTAACCTTCACTTAAACGTCATGCTTAAAATATTTTTAATCAGATAACTTTTAGACATATCTTCTATAAAATAATATTACCAAATTAACGAAATTAAAATTTTTTATTTTAAATAAGGACACAACTTGTTTTGAATTATGAATTCTACTTTATTTTTATTCAAATTTAAGAGTACCTAATTAGTTTTTTTGATACTTATACAAAACGGTACAAAATTTCCCAAATTTCTGATAAGTACATTGAAATGTATTAACTGCAAAAGTGCAGGAGAATCTATTGAACCGCTAATAATATCATTTATGAATAATAATGACAATATAGTACCTCTACATTGTAGCGTTTTTAGATTTAAAAGCTTACAAAGATCAAAGTACGAGTGATTAACATCAAACAGATTTAATTGACGAACTGCAAAGCGAGTAAATCTCTTTTGAATGCGCTCCAAGCAATGTATATGTGTTGAATAAAAAGGTCTCCAGATAACAATAGCATAAAAATAACTCTATTTTTATTGCAACTTCATCAAAATCAATGTTCTTCTCTCTTAAACTTTTAACCTCTTCGGCCTAAATAGATAACACTAAGAGGTCTGTGAGTCTTGACTGCCCCATTGTGGATTTTTTATTAATTTAAGTTTGGAATAACTTCTTTTGCATGAACCAACAGATACTTTTTTCGGCCTTTGTAGTCTCGTTAAGAGTGCGGTAGACTGTCAAATAAGAGGTCTCTGGTTCGAATCCAGGCTTGGGCATGGTTCTTTTCACTATCTTTCTTCTTTACTACAGTTAAAAAATCATTGAAACAAAAAATCTACAACTAAATTGTGGAAAATGTGAAATTGTAGGTCAGGAACAACTGAGGGCTGGAAATGCTTGCCGAGGCTAGCGCATAACACTAGGTTTTAAGCAAATTGTCTTTCACGTTTATTCCGCCTACTCGATAATTCACAAATGGTTCCAATCTATTTTTCCTCTTATAATCTCTCCCTTTTCTTACAGGTCAAAGATCTTTTTGTATAAGGCGCATGCCTTAGTTCTTTGATCTTTAAAAAAAAAAGATACGCAAATCGTTAAAAATACGCTAACTGCAGATGCAAGCTCGCAATGGCAGGAATGCTTCAAATACATTTTGAATTTCTTGTATTGATTTGTTTTCTGCTCTGAAGTTCTGAATGAAACCTATCCAGGCACTCTCTGATTTAAGATTTAAGCACACTCAAAAAATTTATTAGTGAAATTTCTACGAATGATATTAGTAAACAAAATATTCGTACATTCTACATATATGCGTACAATTTGTAAAATCTTTCTAATGCCTGATGTTTTATATACTAATGATATTCTTCAACAAAAATAAATCAATTCGTATCAGTGCATTAAAGGAATGATTGTCGTACGAATAACTTCGTAATTTCTTTCATTACATTCGTAGTATTTACTAATGCTTTCGTACTATTTACGAATGAAAAATTATATTAGTAGAAACAATTCATTCGTAGGCCGACCGTACGAATTATTAGTAGAATGTACGAATTATAAGTAGAGTCTAAAAAATTGAAAACCGAAATCGTTCAGCCTTGTTTGTCGAACATCTATAGAACGTAAGGAACTGTATGATTGCAAAGAGACTGTAGCCTACTGGTACAGTGCGTGGCCTGTAAACTAAAGAGCCGCGGTTCAAACCCCAGCTCAGACAGCATTTTTTTTTTTGACTATGTACTAATTTTGAATACGTACTAATTTACGTCGATTCTACGAATCCTCTTCGTGGCTGAAAACTACGAATAAGATTCGTAGAATGGACGCAGTTGTTCGTAATATTTACACAAATATTTTTGAGTGTGTGCATACTTTACTGACCACTTCCAAAAACCCAATACATACTTTTAGTTCCCATTTATTTACATAAAAGCATTAATTTAGCAAAACTTTATATAAAATGAAACAATTGTGGCATCAATCCAATTATTATTCTATATAAAATGTATGAAAATTTTTAATTAATCTTTATGATAATTGCACTCATCACCAAAGAATATATATATATATATATATATATATATATTAGGGCGGGTCAATTTGTATGGACGAATTTTTTGGAGGTCTGGCTCAGCGAAATTCGTAAAATACATGTAATTTCAAGACTTTTTCTCCACTACAGCATATACAAATTCTGAAAAAAAGCTGTGCGGACTTTCGTAAATAGATTTTGTTCTCAATTATAAAATATGAATGTATGAATGTATGTGTATGAATCTATTTACGAAAGTCCGCACAGCTTTTTTTCAGAATTTGTATATGCTGTAGTGGAGAAAAAGTCTTGAAATTACATGTATTTTACGAATTTCGCTGAGCCAGAATTTGACCCGCCCTAATATATATATATATATATATATATATATATTAGGGCGGGTCGATTTATTTTTCGACAATTTCCCTATGATTTCCGTATTCTATGGGTTATTCCATGAAAATTTGCCAAAGGAACCATATCTCTATCGTTAAAATCGAGTCCCCTACTTTTTGTTGGTAGATTTTTTCCCAAATTGACGTTCGTATGAAATATTACCTACACGTTCACATCCATAACTCAAAAACTATCGATCGGGTTCAAGCGTAGGCGCGTTGGAAAGGTGAGATCATTTTGATCAATTTACAAAAAAAAATCTCCAACATTGGTCCAACGGTTCAAAAGTTACGGGCATTTTTGTCCAAATTTTGGAGCATTTTTCCATTTTTTTCATGATTTTGTCCAAGAATATTACTTTCATGGCCATTTTTTTGGCTCAATTTTTTTGACTTACGAAGCTTACGAACCTTACGTTACGATTGGACTGATTTGCGCTTTACATTATTGGCATATTTTTTCACAGGGTGCACACCATGTGTTATGTTTGTTTATTTCTTTTTGTTTTTAGTTTCTTTATAGACTTCTTTATTTTTGTTTGTTTATAATATTCCAGTGTATGCTAGTTTTGTTTGAGCGTCATTTCAGTGAAGTGTTACTTGAAATAACTAACAAATAATCAAACTATTTTGAAATTTAGAAAAGATTTAAAGGTAAGTGTAAAAACATTGCTAACTATTATAGTTAATAGTTATATTATTATTCTATGAAAAACAAATTTAATTTTTTTAGTGACGGTTTAAAAAATGGATTCAGAGCCTGGTTCATCGCAAAATCCAACAGATACCCAACGCAGTAGTTTGCAACATTTGGTCTCTCATGATGTTTTTTCTTTTGGCGTGGCCTGTGAATTACATGATATTAATCTGTCAACTAAACGAGATATATTGAAGTACTATTTTTTCTTGGCCGAACGTTCAAAAGCCCAAAGCAAAATGTTTTCCTATAACACATTTACTCCCCAAGTAGCAGACAGATTGTTAGAAATTTGGAATCAACTTAATATTGAACTTATACTCAAAGGTAGCATCATTAGAAAATTGAATAATTTGCTTGACGCATATAGTAATGCAGATAAACAACGAGTAAAACGCGCAACAGAATTAAAAAAAATTCGTAGAATCAACAAACCAATTATTCAACATTGGAAAATGTAAATGCAACTTGAAAGAAAACGACTGCTCATGTGGATCTATCCCAGAAAACTTAAAATATTTCATGCGCGATCAATATAATGACAGAATACAAACGATACCGGAACACGATAGTGGAAGTGAAGAGACGATACCAACGACTATACCAACAATCCCAGTGAGAAACGATCCTACATACGAACCACATTATGACGAAATGGAAGTTGATGTGAGAGGAGGTTCAGATTTAGTTCTACCACCACAAACATACACTCCCAGATACAATACTAAAAACTATGCAATGATGTGTGACAGATTTGGTGTGCATGACAGAATGGGATCAGCATTGGCAACAGCTCTGATGGAAGACCTGGGCGTAAAAGATGCTCATGACAATCTTGTCATCATGGATAAAAGTAAACTTCGTAGAGAAAGAGAAAAATGGAGACAAGACGCACTTCGTAAGCGGTATGATGGCTCGAATTTGATATCATTTTCATTCGACGGCAGGAAAAATGATGCTCAAACTGTAGAAAAAATTGATGAGAAGTTGCATCTAAGGATGGTTAAAGAACCTCATCTAGTTGTTTTGAGGGAACCAAAATCTCAATTGATTGGCTACACAAAACTAGAAAGTGAAACTGCGGCAAGCAAAGCCAACAAATTGATCGAATTCTTCCAAGAATAACAATTGTCTCTCGATTCATTAATTGCCATATGCGCTGATGGTGAACCAACAAATACTGGCGAACACGGTGGAATTTTGCGACTATTCGAAAAACAGTTAAAGAGACCACTGCACTGGTTTGTGTGTCTTCTGCACTTTAACGAGCTTCCGTTTAGACATTTGTTTGACACTTAAGACAAATCAACCACCACTGGACCACGATCAACTACCGGAAAGTTGAGCTCAAAAATTGCTGATTGTGAAAATCTTCCGGTATGTAATTTTTATAGCTGATTCTTTACCATTTTTCATTCTATTTTTTAGCTTTTATGTTTTCTTTTCAGGTGGTAACCGATTTTGAGGAAATCGCTTTGGAAAATATGCCTCCTGGTGATTTAAATCCAGAAGAATTATCTACCGATTCGAGGTACTTGATGTTAATGGCCAATGCAATTTCTAATGGTGTGGTTCCTGCGGATTTGTCTCACATAAAACCAGGGCCAATTGCACATTCTCGTTGGCTGACCAAAGCCAATAGATTATTACGGTTGTATGTGACAACTAATAATGCAACTGAAAATTTAAAAATTCTGGCTAACTACATATATAATAAAAGTATACACGCCAATGTATTTCAATGTTAAGTATTATAGCTCTGCCGCATACGGTAGTACATTACTTTTTAAATTTATTACTTGGACACGATTTTTACCACCGAATTTACTTGGAGTTGTAAATACAGTAATTCAAGATAATCCATATTTTGCACACTCAGAAAATATCTTGCTATCTATGTTGTTTGATGATAGAATGGAAAAACGAAACATTGCTATAAAGAAGATTTTACATTACCGAAGAGATATTTTCGACCCAACGGAACTTAGAGTTTATAAAAAATCTCTTATAAACTTTAATTGTATGGAATATACAAATATGATTGATTTAAATGACGATACCATTTTATTCGAACCACCGTTTACGCAAAGTTATTCGTATGAACATTTGGAGGGATATTTAAATTACGAAGTGCCACCGTTCGATGATCCACAAATTCCTTTACATATTCAAAGAACGGAAAGACATGTCCAATTGCTGTCTGCCACTGCTAAACGAGTTGCAGGAAAGAATGTAGAAGGCGCTATGGTAACGACATTAGAGAGCCGTACGAAAACACCAAGACTTGAAAGCAAACAAGACTTTCAGAAAAAAGAATGTTTTTTTCACATTTTGTCTTTTACTACACTTAAATTGAATATTTTTTTTGATAATAGGTTGATAGATACTTTATTATCTCTTAATTTGAATTTTTGTAGAAAAAAAAAAATAAAAAGGGAAAAAAAATCAAAAAGTTGGATTTATGTGTTATTTTGTTTTAGCAATATCGCATGAATTAATCAACCGAATTCGATAAATTTGGGCTTAAACTCTTCGTTTTGAATTGTAAATTGAATTAAATAATGGATTGAGCCAAAAAAATGGCCATGAAAGTAATATTCTTGGACAAAATCATGAAAAAAATGGAAAAATGGTCCAAAATTTGGACAAAAATGCCCGTAACTTTTGAACCGTTGGACCAATGTTGAAGATTTGTTTTTGTAAATTGATCAAAATAAGCTCACCTTTCCTACTGGCGATTAAAACCGATCAATAGTTTTTGAGTTATGGATGTGAACGTGTAGGTAATATTTCATACGAACGTCAATTTGGGAAAAAAATCAACCAACAAAAAGTAGGGGACTCGATTTTAACGATAGAGGTATGGTTCCTTCGGCAAATTTTCATGGAATAACCCATAGAATACGGAAATAATAGGGAAATTGGTGAATTTTTTTACTCCCTACAAATCGACCCGCCCTAATATGTATATATATACCTTATACGAACGCGATGTAAGGAATGTTCTCAGGTATTTTTGTACCCTTTAACATCTGCAATGAAAGAGTGCAGTCAATATATTTATATTTTGGTATTAAATTATTCGCTCCTATTTAAAGAAAATCTATTATACAAAAAATTTTACAAAGATTTATATAATTTATTTTTTTGTCAATTTTGCACCCCATCTGGCTGTGCACCCGGAGCGGAACGACCTCCCCCCACCTCCCCTTGCTACGCTACTGAAAAAGTATAATGGTTTAAATTAGCTTTAAACAGAGTCTTTAATTTGTATAATCTTAAATATTTTATTTAATTCGAATTTGTACATTAAAAAAACTTAGTACTGATCTTACTATAAATAAATAAAAAAATATATATAAGTTATGGTGAAGTTTTCGGTTTACGGTAATCAGTTTCTTAAAAATTAAATTAAAAAGACATTATTTGTTTTGGTGACATTAACATTGAAATGAGTTTTTTAAGCAAATATTAATTGAAAAAAATGTGTTTTTCCATCGAATTAGAACCATATCATTTGTATTTAAAATTCCAAAAAGGTCAATTAGTAACTCTCAAGTAAGTTGTAATGCAGAAACAACATTCCTTAACCCTTTATAAGAGAGAGGAAATATTTTTATCACCAACAATTCCAGTTGAATACGCTGTTTGGATATTTTTTTGCAGTTATAGTACTTTAAAATCTTTACAGCTTCAAAGCCGTGGCTTCACTGAAGAACAGAGATTAGTCTCAATTTCTTGCCTTATTTCTTGCTGTTTCAGTCTTATTATTAAGTACATTAGGGTTAAAAACGAAACAATTAATTCGAAGGGGAAAACAAAAATAATAAAATCTAGTAAGGAATTATCTTAAGCTAGGCCGAAGTTTAAATACCCCCTAAGTAATGTTTTAGTATTTTCGAATATATGAATGTTGTATTAGTTTAAGTGGCGGCCACGCCTCTTTATGGGTGTTACAAACGGAATTGAACAAATTTTTACAAAATATTTTCGAAAATTTTACAAGTCTTGTTAAAAATGCAAAAATAATGCCATGCTGCCATTGAAAATACCTTCATGAAGATGAAGTTTAGCTCTGTTTTATACCAAGCAGTTGCGTTTTACATTATTTAACATTATTCTTGAGCCAAACTCATATTTACATGCTAAAAAACAATTCTGAGTTTTCATCTTCAGAACTGCTAAAATGTGTTAAGTGTGTTTGTTTGTTTGTTTATTTGTTTTGCTTTAATTTGTTTATTTTTGTTATTATATCTTGAGCGCCGCACGCAGAAAACGTTACGTCAGAAGAACTTTTAACAAAGGTACTGTGTGTGTGTGTGACACACCTTGTTTTAAATTTAACCACTTTAGACGCTTTTAGCGTATTCGAACTTCAATATGTTTTATTTTGGTTGTTGAAAAGGACTGAAATAAGCATTTTTTATAATTTTAAACATTATCATGAGAAATATTTTTTATTTATTCACTCGAGTGTATTTTCAGTCGCATTAAATGCATTTTTATGCCAATTCATGGCATATTAAATTAAGGTGCATTTATTACTTGTTTATTTCGTTGGCAATATTTCATATAGAAAAATCATCTCGATTTTTGTTGTTTATATCTTTTAATAATTTTTTGTATGAAATAAATTTTCATTAATATTATAGCGTAACAAGCTTTTCTGCCAAGATAACAAGCGGCTTTCTTTTGTGCCATTTTATCATGAATAAATTTCTTTGGCCAAGATATCTGGCCAAGAAAATATTTCATGCAAAGACTGTGTTCAAGCAATACTGTTCACACAATATTGTAGATAAGAGATAGTTTTAAGAGGCTGATATTTTTTTACGGTCACGAAAAGCAATAAATAATAAATGAAATTGTAAAAAGTACCTTAATATTTTACCTAATTAAAAAAATAGCTTATGTTATCGTTACACTGTTTTGTACACCAATATTACAAATTTAGCTTAACGGATTCTGAGAGAGAGAAAAAACAAATAATATACAATAAGAAAATTAAAAAAGTTTTAAAAAAATTGATATTTAAAAAGGGCCAAGTTACAAAAATAAATCGATTATTTTTAGGAAAAACTTTTTCCTCTCCATTTTCTATATGCTTATGAAATTACAGGCCAAACAAAAATGATTTTTTTTATAATCCTTAAAACTAGTAAATTTGTTCAACACTCTGAATGCTTTTTCGAAATTACAGGTTGGTGCAAAAGTATTACAAGCGACACCTTTTCGCCAATAGAAGAATCAAAATTTATACGCCATTGTAATATTTCATCTTTCATTTGAATACACAAAAAATTTTATTTCGATATGTCAATTCATTTTTTGTTTTCAATCCATTTGAGTTGACTTGCCAGTGCATTTATTTGCAAATGGAAAAAAGCCGAATGTCGATAAGTGATAACATTTTTTGTTGTGTAAGGTTTTATAAACAGAAATTCATACATAAATGGTGAAAGCGTAAAAGGAATCTGCTCCTGCATTTCGAAATGGGCATCGATGGGCTTGAAGATGAACCACGTAGTGGTTGTCCAAAAAGTGCAACAACAAAAACACCAAAAATCATTGCGCAAGTGTATGATATTGCTTGTGAAGATCAAAGTATGATTAAGTGTGAAATTGTTGATACCATAGGCATCTCTAACGAATAAGTACTTAATATTTAACATGAAGAATTTCATATGAAAAGGCTGTTCGGAAAATTAGTGCCGCATTCGTTAACAATCCCATAAAAACCGAATCGAAAACAAATTTCTCAGCGTAATTTGAAGATTTTCAAGTAGAATAAAGCAGATTTTGCGCATCGTTTAATAACTATGAATATAACTTGGATATAGGTACCGTGATCCTAAACTAAATCAAGAACGTTTACAGTGGGTTAAGACTCAATGTTCACCTCCAAAATAGGCGAACTCAAAACGATCGGCAATCAAGTTTATGACAGCAGTGTTTTGAGGTGCAAAATGGATTTTGTTGATGAATATTGTTAGGAAAGGTACAACAATTAACTCTGAATATTATTGCCACCTTTTGGATAAGTTGAATAAACAAATTCGTGAGAAAAGACCTGGTGTACAATCGGCGAAGGTGATAGTTGACTGTCGGTTTTTTATTATCACATTTGATAGTATATTTTGATTTTAAACTTTTCTTTGCTTTGTGTAAAGCGATCACGAAATATTTTAAATACCATGGCAGCAGCACTTTTGGTTCTGTGGAAAATTAAATGTTATTTCATCATAATTTTACAGCGTCAATCAAAGTATTTGTCGCACCTATATTAATACCAATTACACAAAAAGAAGCAACACTGGAAAACAAATGTTGTTTTCTTACGACTCTAGCATTAATTGCACACTTATTGCATGAATTTTTTCAAAAGTTTTGTCAATATTAGTAATTATATTGCGAAAGGAAATAAGTGCAGAGATCCTTTGCCGGCACGCAGGTTGCAGTATCATATTTTCCGACGAAAAACTCTTTTTTTTTGCAAGCAAGCCGCAACTCGCAAAATGACAGAGTGTACGCAGCTTGCATGGCTGCATTGCAAGAAAAAACCATTGCAAGATTTCAAAATGTTTCGTCAATCATGGTTTGGGGCACTTTCTCCGAAAAAGGCAAACTGTCCCTTTTTCTTATCGAAAAAGGCGTTAAACTAATTCGGAATATTATTGAGAACATGTTTTAAGGAACTATCTTATGCAACATGCCAAGCAAATTTACAGAGAGGGTCACTTTTGTTTTCAGCAAGATTCTTTTCCAGCACAAAAGGCATAAATCGTTCAAAGGTGGTGCAGAGCAAATTTGCCAGTTTTATTTCTGTTGAAGGAATGCCCTCCGTCATTCCCTGACCTAAGCCCCCCTAGACTTTTCTATTTGGGGTATAATGCTGAGCAAATTAACGGACATAATCACATGGCGGTAGATAAATTTAAGCTATGATCAATGAAAATATCAGATGATATACCTGAAAACCAGATGCGTGCCGCATGCTTGTCTCTCACACATTGTTTTAAATTTTTAAAAAGAATTAACGGTGAAAGATTCGAATTTAATGATGAAGAGTTATAAAAAATGCTTAAAATAAAAAATTAAAATTTTTGTTTAATGAAGTTTACACAGTGCTTTTGATTTATGGCATAAAACAAGTGCAACAGTTATTTTGGTTCACGCTGTACTTTATTAAATTTTTTTGGGCCTCTTAAGCCTTTTTCTGCAAAAAATTGTCGCTCTCAATTGGCTTAGGAGATAAAATTCGCTAAAATTTCAAATATCAGTTCCATTTCATGAAAATCCAGTTGGTTTTTTTATTGCTAATGACATAAATACGTACAATTAGAGGATTCTGCCTTAGTTTGTTATGCGATGAAGCTCTTAGGGGTCGTCCATAAACTACGTTACCAATTTAGGGGGGGGGGGGAGGGGTTTTGAAACGCACTACGATAAGTAACGGTAGGGGGGGGGGAGGTGTTTAGATATTGTAACGTTACCAAAAATTAAAAAAAATCGACGAAAAACCTCTAATTACACAATAATACACGGTTTTGGAGCTGAGCAACTACAAGTTATTCCTAAAGCTATTTGAGGCGCAGAATTTGAATCTGGGTTCCGTTTTTCCAGATTGGTTCTAGTTTTCGAGATATTGCATAATTACCGTTATTTGCGTTTTTAAAAAGATGATGTCACTTAAATGCAAATATCTTCAAAAATATTCGTCGGTTGATGTGATTATTATTTTTTATTGAAAGATAATAAAATTGCTAAAATAACCATGGGTCGTTTGTGAAGATTAGTCAAGAAATGACAGTGTTACAGTGGACACAATTTCAAAATTCATGAAAAATTTGATGATATTTTGAAATTTTGCTCTTTTCAACTAATTTGTTTTACACAAAACAATTGAAAATTTTGCTGTTTTATTACATAGGACATTAGTTTATTTCAATACGAACATTTTGCGCCGAACAAGACCCAGATTGGTGCAAAAATGACAAAGCTACAGAAGATTTAGTGAATTAACCCACTTTTAGCTTCCAAATGATTGGCGGTTATAACAGGTTAAGCTTGAAAGCTGTTTTGTTGCACAAAGGTTATGAAAAGCAGTTAACGTTAAAGAATCGTATGAGTCCATGTCTAAATAACTGTTGCATGCGGATACACACCATTTCGTGTAAGATAACAAAACGAGAGATTAAAATTTTTTTTTTTATTCAATAAAAAGTGATTATTTAGAAATGAAGAGTCTTCGAACTGATTCGTTTGTATTGCTTGGGATCTGTTTCACGCAGTATAGTCCAACAGTAGTCGCTCATCATGCCCTCGTCCCAAAATCCTTGATAGCGTCTTTCTATTTTCGCCAAATCTTGGTGTAGTCGCTCTCCTTGCTCGTCGCTCGTATCACCTAAGTTTTCAGGGAAAAAGTCGAGATGGGAATGGAGGAAATGCATTTTGAGAGACATTCGAGCTCCAATCTTGCGATAATTTTGTAACAAACTGTCGATTATTTCCTTGAAATCCGGGGACTTGCGGTTACCAAGAAAGTTGTGAACAACATCTTGAAATGATGCCCATGCTGCTGCTTCATTAGGCGTTAAAACTGCTATAAAATTGCCGTCGGCCATTAATTTTCGAATATCAGGTCCAACAAATATTCCTTCTTTGATTTTAGCGTATGACAATTTGGGAAACACCTTGGTTAAGTAATTAAAAGCCGGTCCTTCAGGATTGAGTGCTTTGACAAGGTTTTTGATAAGGCCAAGTTTTATGTGGAGAGGTGGCAGGAAAATGTTCTGTGGATTCACAAGTGATGTAAAAGAGACGTTTTGTTTTCCTGGTTCATAACTTGTTCGACGTGGCCAATCATATTTCACATAATGTTGATCAGTTGCACGGCTATCCCACAGACACAAAAAGCAACAAAATTTCGTAAAACCAGATTGCATCCCCATTAAGAGGCCAACGACCTGTTGGAATAGTATGCAAATAATTTATTCTTTAACATTAAATATGCATTTATTTTCAAACCTTTAAATCGCCACAAATTTTCCATTGATGCTCATTGTATTTGATCTTGGTCAAAAGTTTACACATTATATCGTAGGATTCCTTCGTTTGTACTGCATGAGCAATCACAATAGATGGTTTCAAATTTCCATTGTGTATCAGACCAGCCTTCAGGCTGTATTTTGAACCATCTATAAACAAACGCCATTCATTTACATCGTATGGTGTATTCATCGCTTGAAATAAACCGTTGATGTCATCGCAGAAACATATGTTATCTTCTTTTTTGAAAAACGGTAAAAGTGCCTGATTTCTGGTTCTGTAAACAGTGACTTTTGTTTCAGTGTGAAGACAGTTCCACTCCTGCAACCGTGATGCGAGCAATTCTGCTTTTTGTTTCGTTAAATCCAAATCACGAATCAAGTCATTCAGCATACTTTGCGATATTTTATGTGTTTCTTCCATGTTAAAATCTTCGGTCGGTGAAGAACAGTTCGTCGGTGACGAACTGAAACTTCCCCTGGAATTTGCACTCACACCTGGGCAAATTGGCAAAGGGTCATTATTCGTACGCAGAACTGGCTTGGACACTGATGACACGTCAGCATATTTATACTTTGATAGTTTTTTTGCATTAAGACCGACCACATTCATCAAGCAAAAATAACAATCATCTACATGATTTTTTGGCTCTCTCCATAACATTGGCATTGAAAATGAAAAGTACACTTCTTGACCAAGTGACCACTTGTACAGTTTTGTGCTACACGCTTTACAAAATAATTTCGGTACCCACGGCTTATGAGTGTTTTTCACAGAGAAACCAAAATAATACGAATATGCATCTCTCAGCGCTTTTGATATATTTTTTCCACTTTTCCCGATAATATAACATCCGCAAACACTTAGAATCAAATTTGCACTTATTTCTTTCCATTTTCACAGGTTTTGAAACAAAAAATAACTTAAAGATTACAATTGAAATGACGTTTTTAGCAATGCCAACAGCTGATTGTCGTTATTACAGTGCAGTGCAGCCAACATGCAAGAACTCGAAAACTAGAACCAATCTTGAAAAACAAAAACCGGATTCGAATTCAGCGCCTCAAATAACGTTAAGATTTGTTCTCATCGAATCAGCTCCAAAAGTTGACCGGAATTTGTAAACTTGTGTTAATAACACAATCATTTGAAAAATTTTTAACCTTACATGTTTATGTTTGATCGTCTAAATTGATGGTTAACTTTTGTTTCAAAGATTTCTTCCACCGCCTTTTCCCTTGACACAGGAAAATTTTGGTATTCCTTCACCATCTCAGCACACGTCTGAAAAATTTGGGTCTTTGGTTTTGCGACAGGCTTTGACGTTAAGGCCTGAATGTTCTTGATCAAAGAAGATACCGTATGACATGTACTGTCCTTCTCAGAAAGAAGAAATCGGTTCAAGGTCGTGTCCTACCTGCGGCTTGTATTTCGTTTTTAAAACTTCTATGAATTGTCATAAGTTTGTATTAAATCGTTTACAATAAATCGGAATAAAACATACTATTTAAATAAATCAATTTTCAGAAAGCATTTACACAAAAACACAGAACTTGGTGTAGCTCGGGTGCAGCCTTTAAGGGTACTCTGTCAAAGACCAGGTGAATTTCTTTACGTTAGAAATGAGGATTCACCTGAATGGGTCGACATAGAATCCGATGAAAAATTCTATTTTGAAGAATCCTCAACAAAGCTACCAGCTTCTTCTATCCCAGTGATTGAGAGCATCGAGTCTTGGATCGCAGATGGAATAGCTTTTACAGATGATATTAATTATTGATTTTTTTCCAATTGTTCCTTTAATGTATCTAGTCATACTAGTCACTAATACTAGTGAAAATTGTCAGAGCTAGTCAAAAAATATAACACAGGACAACACTGATTCTGCGGCATGGGATTTGGTAGTCAATTTTAGTATATACATTGATAAAGATCTTAGCCTATTATTTAGATTATTTGAATTGACTCCGGTTCTCGCGATAAACCGCTATTTTAAAAATTAAGGAGGTTTCATCTTAGATTTAAACATAACTCCAGAACAGTAAGTCTGATTTGGTTAAATAAAAAATTCGAAAATCTGCAGCTAAATTGCCTCTTAGTTACATGCACAATGTTTTTTGATTATCTGAATAGTTTCGGAAATATTCAGAAAGTTCTTCTGAAAAAAACATTTTTTTATGCAAAATTTTAATTTTTTTATTATTTCATAATTCATAAAAATTCAAATATGTATGTCAAAATAGCTCTTTTTTTTAATTAAGTTATAAACTCACATATGTTACAAAGAAAATAAGCCATATTTCATTAAAATCTATTGGCGTGTTTTTTTCCTTAATTCAAATTTAATGATGTTATTTCATTTTGATAAAAAACTGCTAAATAAATACACAGGGGAAAATTCCAGATCTAAAGCTATCCAAAAAATCAGCGGAGCTTCTAGCATCAAGACTTAAAGAAAAACGTTGTCTTCAGCCTGGCGTATCAGTTAAAACTTACCGGACTATAGAACGAGATATTCTTCGATACTTTACAAAGGAGGAGAAAATACTGTTAGAATATTCCTGGACTTTTAAATGCAATGGGTCTTCATAGATAGCTCAAAAATAAGTTTAAAATGTGTGTTACTGCATAATGGCAACAAATTAGCTTCAAATCCGATAGCATATTCAACAAAACTTAAAGAATAATACCAAAGTATCTAACTTTTTTTGGAGAAAATTGTATATGTTCAACACCAGTGGTCAGTGTGTGTTGATTTGAAAATGGTTCACTTTTTATACCATGTATCTTAATTGGCTACAAAAACTTATGCCGCAGAAAAAATATTATTTTTTATTCCCCTGTGTAATCATTCGAATGAATTAATTTCGGAGGGGTTTTGAAAAGCACTACGAAAAGTAACGCAGGGGGAGGGGGGGGGGGGTTAAAAAAACCAGAAAATCAGTAACGTAGTTTATGGACGACCCCTTACTAGAAACTTAGAAAATTTTTCTTGCTTTTACCATCATATCGTCGCTGCGCCAACAAAAACAGCTATGTGTTTTTCAGTAACTTTTCAGGAGGTGAAAAAACTGTTTCCTTGTGTCCAAGGACATTATTTTTCAAATTTCTTTTTTGGATACTATTATATTAAAAATATGTTATTGATTTGTTGAAAAAAAAAGAATTTTTTTTTGCACATTACGACGTGGTAAACATTTGCGCTGTTTTAAAGCACATAGCTGTTTTTATACATGATTTCAATTCTCTTTTGGTGGTATGGAATCGATTGCAATTTGTACAGAATACTGCCGTTTGGCCTAGATGAAATGTGGAGAAGTTGAGGACTCGATTAGTTAACTGGTCGTTGCTCCTCTGTTACACCCCGTGCCAAAAAACCCCGCTCCTAGAAATATTTTTAGAAGTGCTTAAATTCTACTTAAATTGGGTTTTATATAAAAAATTTTTTATAATGATGTGTTACTGAGCATCTTGTCTCCAATCTTGCTAAAAAAAGTGAAAATCTGTGGCAAATGGTAATAAATAGGTTGCTTTCTTTAAAAAATAATGTTTTAAACAAAGGTTTTGATCAATAAATGTCTAAATAACTGTTCATGTATAACATTTTACAATTTTTTTTTAATGCAGACATGTTTTTGAACTCACATGCATTACCGAAGGATACTTTTTAATTCAAAATGGTGGTCCATTATTGTTACCAATGAAAAATTGTTCGAAACACATTTCTTGGGTTTTTAAACAAAATAATAATGCGTTGGCACACATTGCCAGAGTTGTGAACTACTTTATTGGTCAGCATAAAACCTGAACCAAGTGAGTTTTATCCAAATTTCGTTGAGTGAGATCCATTGAGAGAATACAAAAGTTATTCTGTTTTTATTCTATATTTGCAAACATAGGTACATATTTTTATAAATTAAACAAAATTGTATAACACAGTAATTTGCATAAAATTGTGAAAAGAAGTATTAAATGTATATTAAGGCCGTGTGCGAATTGATCTAAATGCGACCTAAACTAAATTGGGTCGATAAGGCAGTGCTTCCTAAATAATTTAGGAAATTCTCGAGCTACCTAAATGATTCCTAAATTAGGAAGCACTGCCTTATCGACACTGTTTAGTTTAGGTCGCATTTAGATCAATTCGCACACAGCCCAAATATTTAATTTAATATCCAAACATTATATTTTTACGCAATAGTCTTAATTTACGATTTTTGAAAATATTTTCCCTCTGTGATATTTAACCACCTGTAGTCGGATTTTCTTCAATTTCCAGTTTTTTTATAGAGAGTAGCATTGCATTCTTCCATATTTAGTGCCGTTTTCTCAATGTCCTGTTAGCAAAGCTCTTAACCGGGAGTTAGCTAACCGTACGATAACTAAAAAAACAATTTCGTTTTCACCAAGTGTCGGTTAAGTAACTGTCGGTTAAGTCATTAATTGTGAATTTTTTCAATAGTGAATACGCTAAACTGCATATCAGCTGTGTACGCTTGTTTGTTATAATATTTTTGATGTGCAAGTTGTAAATATCTAACAAGGATTAATTAATAAATAATTTAAAAACGCAACAGAGTGCCGAACTTCAGTGCATATGAAGAAAGTGCATTACTCTTCCACGTAATCACGCCTATGCGCATATGTCCTTTTTATGTTTTGGATCGAATTTAAGTAAGAAAAAAGCGAAATCCTCGAAATTCTATCCATTTTTAATTATAAAATATATAATTATTTTTTACGCTACACAGCTGTTCTTCCGATTAGCAACTAACCGGAACCTCAACTTGCCGTTAACTTAACCGGCACTTAAGACCTAACCGGACATTGAGAAGACGGCCCTTAGACTATAAAACAGATATCTTTTGAGATAGTGGCTATTTTAAACTGAACATTTTTTACCTTTGTTAATGGTCAAATTTTACATGCGAACAACACACGTCTTTTTTTCGCCTGCGATCAAAAACAGTTATAAGCAAGTAAGCGTATTCCCGTTTTTCAGAGTATTTCTAGTACTGCGAGCACATAGCTGTTTTTGATCACTTCTAAACCAAAAGAGATACAAAAAAACGGTGAATGCAGAAATGTGGGCAATAGATAGTGTCAATAGAATATGCAATAAAAAAAATTCGATAAAAAACACATAGCCGTTTTTGTTGGCGCAGCGACGATATGTTACTTCAAAACTTTACTTTAATTCACTGTAATTCAATATATTAAATTTATTTCTTAGATTTCTTCTAAGGAGTTTTATTTTTATAATTATTATTTTATTCATTATTTTTTTCTTAATTGACCCAATGATGTAAAAATTTCACTTTTATACATACACACGGTTAAAAATTTGGACTTCTTTTTAGTCCAAACTTTGATTTAAAAGAGTTTTTAATCCAAAAAGTACTATTTTTTAATCCCTACTTTAGTTTCATTTAGCTGGGCCTCAAACCCACGTTCCGGAAATGAACTTACTTGCATTCGTAATGATGCAAAATAAGCGAAACCTTATTAACAACTGAATTGGATGGGGGATAAGGTGTTGGACCAGCACATCAGAGGACGTGTGTTCAAATCATGAACTGGTCAGAAATTTTATTATTTTAGTTTAATTTAGCTGGGTGTCGAACCCACTTTTTTGCTTGCTTGCTTACTTACTGCAAGCTTAATTGCTTTAAGTTGATGATGCAAAATAAGCGAAACCTAATTAACAACTAAGTTGGATGAGCTATGAGGTGTGTGACCAGCACATCAGAAGACGTGTGTTCAAATCATGAACTGGGTAGAACATTTTTTTTTTTCAGTTGATATTTATATTGCTTTTATTGAAATTTTTGCGGACAAAAAACTATTTTTTTTTAATCAGAAAATTTTAAACTTTTCTTTGGATTAAAAAATAGTCTTTTTTTGGTGTTGTCTTATATGTAATTAAAAAAAAGTTTAAAATTTAGTCCAACATTTTTAAGCGTGCACTTGAATAGGTTCCCAGTAAAAAAATATGCGATCGCTCTTATGAGAAGCAACGAAGGAGTGCTCTTTTGCTTTTTTTTTTGGGATCCCTAATGGTTTTATAAGATCAATAGGCGAGCAATTAATGAAGAAAAAGGAAAATAAAGTCAGGCATGTGCTTTTTATGAAAGTGTATCATATTTTAAATGTTCCTTTGCTGATCCATTTGGATCATTCATTGATCGCTCCTTTTCACCTCCTCTGGGATGTTAGAGGGAGCGCTATCCTTCCAAGGACATGCAATGTTAAAAGAGAACACAAAGTACGCTCGCGCTCAAAAAAAAGCCGAGTTAATAATTTGATAACATTTCTCTCGAATTATAACACATTAACAAGCAAATCAAAACTTTGTAGAAATTCTTAAAGAAGGACATGTTGAAAGTCCATCGCACCTAATTTGACCTCTCAAGGTCATCACAATTTTTTTCGTTGAAGTGTTCGAATTTTGTTGTGACGACATTAATTACATTTTTACAGCCATTTGGTCTATTGGAAATGAAAAATAAAATTAATTTTTTTTCAATAGAATTTGACGTAAAATAAGGCTTTGTAAAAAAATTTGATGAATTAGTAGCGTTTTTATAGTAGCAAACATTGATTATATAGGAATCCGTTTTTAGCAAAAAAAAAAAAGTTAAAATTGCCGCCATTTAGCAAATTCTTAACCGATTTCGATGTTCTTAATTTAAATAGAAAGGCATTTTTACGTGCAATTAATTTTTGTGAAAATGTAAATGGCATTAATGGAAAATTATGTGATTAAAATTTATAGAAACACTATTTTTTCGGTAAAAAAAGTGCAAGAATTTGCTTCGCTACAAACTTCTTTTTGTATTCTATCGAATATCTTTTTACACAGCCCTATTTTACATCAAATTCTATTGAAATAAAGTGAATTTTATTTTTCATTTGCAATAGGATAAAATGTAAAAGTAAAATTAATGTCGGCACAACAAAATTCGAACACTTCAACTTTAAAAATAAGTTGAAAAAAATGAGAGGTCCTATCCAGTGCAATGGACTCTCAACATGCCCTTCTTTAAGAATTTCTTTAAAGTTTGGATGTGCTTGTTAATGTGTTATAATTCAAGAAAAATATACTGAATTAAAATTCGTATAAGTGTTAAAATTTTTTTATCAACCTGATCTACAAATCCTTAACCTCAATCATGCGCTCGGAAAAATCAAACTATGCCTAAATGTTGCTATACCCGAAAAACACTTACTGCCAAGCTCAATAGATTGTAATCCGAGATTTTATTCACAAAAAACTGAATCAGTGAATAACAAAATAAGAATCATTTAATGAATGCAAAACTGATTTATAAATAAAATTTTGATTTGACATTCATTTTTAAAAAATGATTAATCATTTATTTCAATTATTTATTTTCGTTATTCAGAGTAATGAATAATTTTTTTTTTCATTTGAATGCTATTCACAAAGAATTCAGAATTTTCAGGTATTTTTTTTTTCCCAGAGTGTCTTTTTGACATCCCTACAGTATAATTTTAGTATTTCAAGTAGGAATTTTACTGTTTGTTTAAGGAAGTTTTTTTTTAATTTTAAAATCACAATCAGATTTATCTTAGGTAGCATCAATCAATTTTTGGACATGTTCTTAAAATTATTTAAAAAAAAAATTAATTAGTATATTAACTTTAGTATGTTTAATTAAGAATTTGTGATATTTTGTACAGCTTGTTTAAGGAAGTTTTTTTTTAAATTTTAAGGTCACATTCGGGTATTTTCACGTCATATACTGTACAGCTAGTTAAAAAATTTTTATTATTGTATTACTAAAATCATATTTCAGTATTTCTTAGGAAGTATCATGTGTTTAACACATTGGGCCTTACCAATAGTCGATTTAATACCTACACAGTAAAAAATATGAGGATAAATTTTATACTATTTGGTATACTTATAAATTCAAACCAAAAATGTTTTAAAAGTTATAACATCAAATTTTATAAATTTTTCCAGACCATTTTTCTCGTCAGACCAATCGAAACCACTATATTTTTAAATTTCTCGATTTCAGTGAATTTTTTACTTTCGAACCGGAAGATATTTTGATCTACACAGGATATCCATATAAAATTTTTAAATTATATATGTTTTATTATTTTTATAATATTGAGTGGTATAAAATGTATAAAGTATTTGGAAAACAAAGTTTATAATACATAAATGTCATAAAATAGATAAAATTTACCCTAAAATTGTTTACTATGTACTCTAAATTTAGTGTGAGCTTTTCTGACATTATTTCTATATAATTTGTTGTCAGAAAGCTTACACTAAATTTAGAGGCGCCATTAAAATGACTATTGGTAAGGCCCATTGTGTTATTTTGTACAGATAGTTTCAGAAAGGTTTTTATTTAAAAAAATTTTAAAATTACATAAATTTTTTCTTAGGTTGTAAGGTAAATGTACGGAATTCCGTAAGTGAACCTAATCCCGTAAATTTTTAATTTAATTTTTAATGCCGGAAAATAAGATGCCGTTGTAAAATTCAAAAATATTGTAAATGCCACTGTGTTGAAAAACGTGTCCTTCACAAATTTGAATCACACTCATTTTCGAGATACCGTTAGATAATTCATAGATTATCACTTAGTCGATGCACATCGCCGCATGCGCACGCTGCTCTTTTTTCTTAACAATAGTATTAAGCCACAGACTGTGTTTTTTTAAGCCTGTAACTTAAAAACTTGCAAAAATTTAATAATATTTATTTTCGACGAAAAGTGCTTTAAGAGTGTTCATTTATTTATTAACGTAAGTATAAAAACCCAGCAGTAATTTTAGTTATTTACGGAATTGTGTGCTAAAAATGTTTCGAATGAACCTAATGGCGTGATAGTAACGGATTTAGGAAAAGTTATTGCTCTTAAGTTTACTGAACTGATTAATTAAAATGAATATTTGTTATTGTTTTTAAGTTTTGTTAGCTTTAGTAAACATTCAAGGACGTCTTGAGCTAATTACGTGATACACAATTATTTTTCAAATTCTTAATAAATATGTTTGTAAATCATTGATTTTCCTTAAATATGTCAAAAATTAAGTTTTTAAAGTAAACTTAACTGTTTTGAAGCTGAAAAAGTGGTACCAAAATCAGATTAGTTTGTTAGTATAGTCAAAAGCATTTAGTTTCTTATATATAATTTTTACTTTTTGTCTTTAAACAATAATAATGTCAAAAAATCGTTTACGGAATAAAGTTCAAAATTTCTTCAACGTTTCCTTATTCCGTTATATATCACGGCATAAGAGGCATAATGTTTCTTATTGCGTTGCATTTACTAACGACAAACCCATTTTTGTAAAAAATTAATTTGGCAGACATATATTACAATGCTAAAGAAGTAAGAGGTGTGGGATAAGGCATTATAGTCAAAATTGTGAAAATCTATTCATTTTCTGATTATTTGACTTCATCTTTAAACCGCATTTGAACATAAGTCTTTTTTTAATAAATGTTTAAAATTTTGTACTTGTTTTTTACTCTCTATTATATTAAAAATGTCCAAAAAGATATATACAAGTGAAGACCTGAATTTAGCACTTAATGCTGTCAAAATGGGGGGAATGACATGTTATAAGGAGTCCAAAATTTATAAAATCCCAAACCAGACGTAAGGCGATAAGCTAAAAAATAAATACACTAAACAAATTGATGTTGGTGCACCTACCGTACTTTCCAAAACCGAGGAAGGGTTCATTGTTGAATGGGTCCACAACTTGGCAAAAATAGGATTTCCTGTCACCAAAAATCAATTAGTTTTTAATGTCGCTAACTTGGTTAGAGAGCTTGGTCGCCCAAACAATTTTAAAGAAGATCAACCTGAAAGACACTGGAACGAAGCATTTTTGAAAAGAAATCCTTCAATTAGCGTTAGAATGTCTCAGTGCTTAACCACTGCTCGTCTTAATGCTACATAAGATAAGATACGGTTCTGGTTTGCAAGAGTCTATAAATATGTATCTGAAAATAACCATTTAGATATTTTTAAAGATCCCTCCAGAATATTAAACTGTGACGAATCTGCTTTTTTTCTTTCCCCAAAGGGTCAAGTTGTTTTGACAAAAAAAGGAAGTATATCATAGATCCGGTAACGATGAAAAAGAATGCTTGACAGTGTGCTTAGATGCTTCCGCTGATGGAAAGTTAATGCCAAATTTTGCGCTTTTTCCATACATAAGAATACCAATAAATATTATCAAAAAATTTCCGAAAACTTGGGATATTGGAAAAACAGATTCAGGATAGATGACATGTCAAAGTTTTTATGAATGTATTGCAAACATTCACTAAAAACTATTTTTTTTTTTGTTATTTTACTCTTTTTTTACACTATTTAAGAAACATCTAAAATTTTTTTCAATCCTTTGTAATGAAGTAAACTTTGAAGCAATTTACTGCTGCAATATATTTTATATCTATTTTTTTGTTTTATCACTGAAATTTATAATTGTTAAACAATTTAAAAAATGCATGAAATGTCATCAAATTTATAAAAAAATATTAAAAACACTTACATCTGTTGCTTAAATTATTTTTACGGAATTAGAGACATCAATTTATGGTATTAGGTTCAATCAACAAATTTTATCACGGAATTAAAAACATTTGGATACATTTGAAATTGTACTAAATTTTCTTTAACAAATAGCTTATATCCCTACTTAGTATTTTTTTAATTAAGCAAATACATGTCCAAATGCTTAAAAAAATATTTTATGTCAATATTTTTTCACATCTCACTAAAACAATTCATTAAGCAAAAAGTTTCCTTAACCTTACGGAACTCCGTACATTTACCTTATCATTGTATTTTTTGTTGGAATACTTTGGAATAATTTTTGCAGTGGAGCCAATCCCGGGATCTTGAAAACCCTTGGATTTTAGGCCTTGCAATCCTGGGACTGTCGGGACTAAGAAAAGTCCGCGATCCCGGGATTGGATGCCCTATTATTAATTGTTCTAAAGCCTTGCATTTTTAGCTTTTAAAAATATTTTTCCAATATAAAAAACAAAGCACAATCAGTATTCTTTTGTTTAGTTTTATACGGAAAGATAAAGCCAGAAAAAACTCCTTTTTCCAGAAAAAATACACAGCAAAACACTGATACTAATATTAATGTAAGGGTATCACACAACACTATTGCTACAGCCAAAAATGCTCTTGCCGGTTGTCAAAATTTATACTAGTCCCTGTGGCTACATACATTTTTTGACAATCATAATCACCTCATTGAAGTCAAAATTTCTGTTTCCGATTGTCAAAAATGCATCATTCGAGTGAAAAGTTTCCGGATTTATTACCCTTATTTTATTTTGAAAATGAAACATAAAAAGCTGTCGCATAAAATGGATAGCTTAAAGCGATTGGCAATTTGATAATTAGCTTACGTAGAGCAATTGTGATGATTTTGAATATCCGCCATCAACTATCACCTTAGCCGATTCCACCCCAGTATATGTATTAAAATAATATTCATTTATTTATTAACCTCCTTTGGGGGTGCAAAATCTATTTTCTCCCCGGGTACCAGCAACCCTAGCTACGCCACTGTATATAACTGCATCTATGTCATTTAATACGAATAAAAAATGCTGTCAGTCTTTAAAATGTTCATAAATATTAAGAGTATTTCTTGTTCTTCAAGATTAAATAAATAAGATCTTTATTGATCAATTCTTGCAGACAGTGATCTCGGGTATAATCAAATTTTTATTGTTTCTGAATTTTACTAGCCCTAATTTTTTAGGTGAAAGCTTTGATGGGGATTAATTGCATGAAGGGAAGTTCTTCTTTACAATATGATGTTCATAAAGATAACATGATCAAAAATTTGTTTGTGGAATCATGGTGTCGATATCACCAAATGTTACTGAGCAATACGAAATTTTGAGCTTTGAGTGAGTATTTTACACCTAATTGAAAATTTAAAGTGGAAACAATGTTGCTAAATTTTGTAGGGCCAGAAATTTGCAACAACTTGTTTAAGGTCTTAAAAATAAAGCTATTGGAATGAAAACCAGAAACATGGCAAATTGTGTTAAAGCTAAATGTAAATGTTAATTTGAGAATTAATTTCAATATTGTAATGCATATCGCTACCTTAATATAGAAAGGCCCTAGCTCATTTTTTTTCAAAATAAATTTTTTCCAGATTTTTGCAAAAAAAAACATTGCTATAGAAAAAAAATTGCTGCAAAAATATTGCAACAGCATTGAGTTGGTTAGTGTCTTAAATAAAAAATCCATTTCAAGAAATTTCGGACCCGCAAAATTATGATTTTTATTAAGTTTTTCCATCTCTTGTAAACTAACAAAAAAATAGTTAAGACCTTTCTATATTAAGGTAGCGATATGTGTGTTGAAATTTTTTTGAAAATTTGACAAGCAATTTTATTTGACAGTTTAACCATTTATAGACCTATTTTAAGCCATATTCGAACACAGCTATTATTTTCTTTGTACCAAAAAGTTTACTCTATTAAATAAGTCGAATAATTGAATTCATTCATAAAATGAAGAATGCAATGACCTATAAACAAAGTTTACGTTCAAGTAAGCAATAATACTTATTATGTAATTTTTTAAAATACTAAATTTAAATAAAACATGAAGATAATGTTGATAAGAACAATGCCGTTTCAGAGCAGCATTGTGGGTTAGAGGGTTAAAACATTTTATTTTGCCATTAAAGTTCAAAGCTTTCTTTCTGCTCCTATCGTAATAATTGCACAGTATAAAAATAGCATAGAATATAATATTCCAAACGAATTTTATAACACCAACACTCAGCAAACAATAGTGACTTTTTAAAGACTCCTTTAAGACCCGGTGGAAAATGGACACTTGAGGTAACCAATTATTTCTTAAACACAATGTAGCTACGAGGCCTCCAAAGCCTGTTTTCAATTCTCAATTACATTTGTTCGAACATGGCCGCTAAGAAACTGATGACATCTGCCTTACACAGTAAGCGGCGATGGGAGTAGGTATGCTGCTTATAAGGCATAACACAGCAGAGAACCAAAAAATTTAATTAAACTTCCTTCTATTCCAGAAACACAACGAAAATAGAAGACAACAGACACTTTTGGCCAAACTTTTAACAATCGTGTTAAATGTTCTTCTATGAGTACTCACAAAACATACACAAAAAAATCTCTCGTTATAAAGAAATTTTTTTGAAGCCTTATAAAACGTTTGCCGGATAGTTGATGGCTTTTCAAAGCAAAATTTGGACTGTAAAATTACTTAAAAATTTTTTCTTTCGCTCTTATTTCCTACGTATTGTGACTTAAAATTAATATTCAATATTCATGAAAAATTGTTACTTTGAGCTGCAAGACACATGGGCCTACTACGAACTAACTACCTTAGTATTATTTAATTCTTAGAGAAATTCCTGTGGATCACTTCTCCTTACTCACCTGTTTTTTCGACCATAATTCTGCAGAAATTGAAAGTGTGCTGAAATATGTGCTACTTGTTGTCGTTGTCAAAGATGAGTACCTCACTCTTGTATTTTCAATAATACAATTGATTGCTAACAATTTGATAAACAAAAAAAAAAAAAGAACACTTTAGTTAAAATTGCTTTCAACAATTTTTTTGCTATTGTTTAATAATTGCACAAACTGAGTTTTTAAACAGCACATTCAACATAATTTTTGAAAGAAAGTAAATAAATATTGAAAAACAAGAGAAAAAAAAATATATATATAATTTTGATAGATAAGTGCCGTTGTACAGCGTGTGGGATTCCGTAGACACGCCAAATAATTGATAAATAATTAATTTAATGTTGTTCAAAATTTCACTTCAATTCGATTGAGCTACAGACAAAATCTTTGATTTACAGCAAATAAAATTGTGATTAATGCAACTTTGCAGACTTGCAACAACAAAACGAAAGCAAATATGGGTACTTTTGAACCAAATAAAGTATCGCGCGGATCCACCAACGCGAAAGAAAAAGATTTAAAAATTCGTTGAATAAAGAAAGAAAATTTTAAGCAATCAAAATTATAACGTTTAAGTACAACTATTACTTGTAGTTGATGTTGTTGTTGTTAAAACTTTTATATTAAATTGTACCGTTTTTGGCTGATAGACCAATAAAAAGAAAGAAAACAATACACTACAACAACAACTAGGCGACGAGACGCGTTTTGGTTTGATTTGAATTGACTTGAATTGCGGCGCGTTGCTACCACGTTCAGTGTCGGAGCGTAAATAAACGTTAACACGAGTGCGGCTGAAACTGATATAGTCGGAATCGTAAAACGGCGCACTCGACGGCAACAGCAACAGCGCCGTTGACGATGCTGCCAACGTCGAGACAGACTGAGAGTTGCCGCTGCCAATGTGCAGCATTTGTTGGCTTAAATGCTCTGACTTTGTGGCTAAGTTGAGTTTGTTTTGATTTCTGTTTTGAACGACTTTTTGCAGCCGCAGTAGCAGCAGTTTTGACTGAATGCATGAATGAAGCGCTGAGTAGTAAAGAACAGATATTTGTTACTAGATACTGTGGACAAACTGTGGATACAGATACTTGGTGGGTTGTTAGGCAGTTTGTTATTGTGGTTATAGATGCGTGGCTCTAGAACGCTATGCTTACCAACAAAAACAACTAGTGACAATGATAAAAACTAGTGACAAGAGTTTTTTTTAGTGTGACTTAAAAGAGTTCCTTGTTGGTAAAACGATGCCGATTCTTAGCAGAACCAGAATAATAATAAAAAACATATTTTTTGTTGTTTTTACTTCATTGTTTGGCACACATTAATAGATTTAAAAGTAATATAAAAACGTAACAACAAATTTGTATGCATAAAAGTTAAAAAATAACTAATAAAAATAAAACACAGTCCAACAAAAAAGAGTATTTGATTGCATTATAAAAATTTTAGAATATCTTTAAAAAAAGACGGATGCCAACTGCAATAACAATAGAGTTTAGCTACTACAGCTTTTTCACACTTTCTCCGCAATAAATTATTTTAAGAACCAACCCAAATATCATTGAAATATCTCAAAGATATCGAATAAAAGTGGTCTCAAAAAAACCAAAAGGGAGAAAAATTTACCCACCATAATATGGGTTGGGCTCAGAAACTTTATAATTTCACTGGTTTTGTTATCCTTTCTTCCTTCTTAGAAGAAGAAGAATTGATTTACTTCTACATATTCAAGAAGATATTTAGATATCTGTGTAGATAAGCGATAATAGCTAAGTCTGATTTCAAAGTTTCGAGAAATCTTGCTTCAAAATTGTCAATCGCAATATAAATTATATAAAAGGGTTATTTTTGTTGTTTTTGTGTCAAACTTTGGCTAAGGTCAGCACCTGTCCAAGAGTTTTAGGCGCTCCCGTTCATTCTCGATCATGTGCCCAAAAATTTAATACCCTACATTTTAATTAAAAAAAATTATTTTTGTACGAAACTAAAATTTTTTATACTTAGATTGTTTTATATTTTATTTGATGAATAACATGGATAGGCTATGGCCAAACAGCGGGCGAACAATGCCTAATTTTAAAAATTTTTCTCGGCTTTACAAAGGTCGTACAAGTGCCGTTTGCAGGACTTTTTGGCCAAACAGCGGCTGTACAGAGGACGTTTTCAAATAATCTCAGTTGTACAAAGGGCGTACAGTGATCGTACATTGGCCGAACGGTGATTATTCTACAATAAAACAGCAGCTTTTTAACTTCGTACACAAAAAAATTCTTTTGCGACACACACAAGTGGAGATACTATCAACATTGGCATCGCCGAGAGAGACGTGCTTTTGTTGTTGCACATACGTTTGCTATTGAATAAGAGCTTTGAAAAATTGAGTGCCAAAACTTAATTTCTGCCTTGTACGGCCGTTGCTCGATCCACATTTTGCACGTTAGGCTTTTTGGATTTTTTCTAGGCCATGTTCGACCCTTGTACGCCCATGCGGCCCATGTTCGAATGCTGTTCGCAGGCTACTATTTACACTTGGGATGTTTTAAATGTTACGATATTTAAAATTATTCAGTAGAAAGCAACTTTTCGTGCTTTGAAGATCCAAATTGTTCTATTATTTTATCATATTGTATTGAATTGCGATGTCATATTCAACCGATATTGTGGCTTAGCCTTTTGATCGATCTTGTTATATTGCATTTCAAAGATAATTTTTAATTAACTTAAATTTGAAAAAAACTTATTTCAGCTAATGCAACCAATACAAAACAGTAGTTTTTGGGATCTCTTAAGAAATCAGTAAATTTCGATTGCTCCGTTTAGTTTTGAATAAATATTTTTTTTTTTAGATTTTAAATGAGCGACTATTCTTGCACAAGTATTTTAGCTATGAATTATCCAAAGTCAGATAAAACCTTAAAATTAAAAAAAAACTAGTAAGGAATTTTCTTTGACTGCACTGAACCAAAAAGGTACATTATATTAATGAAAAGGTGCATTAATTTCAATGAATTATTCATTGATTTTGGTCCAATGAACTGTGGTCATTGATTTCAATGAATTTTCTTCATAGTTTAATGAATAGTTCATTAAACTTAGTGATTTTCAATGAATGGTTCCTTGAATATCAATGTACACTTCATTGAATTCAATGAACACGTTCATTAAAAAAATGCTAAAATTAATGATTTTTTCATTAAAGTCAATGTAAAGTTCATTGAATTCAATGTAAGGTTCATTGAATTCAATGAACTAAACATTATAGAATATAATGAAGAAAATATAGTATAGTTCATTGAATTTAATGTATAGTTCAATGAACCTTACATTGAATTCAATGTATAGTTCATTGAATTCAATGCATAGTTCATTGAATTCAATGTATAGTTCATTGAATTCAATGTATAGTTCATTGAATTCAATGTATTATAGTTCATTGAATTCAATGCATAGTTCATTGAAATTAATTTATAGTTAATTGAATTTAATGTTTGTTTCATTGAATTTAATGTATTAAGTTCATTGAATTTAATGTATTTAATGTACAGTTCATTAAATTTGATGTATTCAGTTCATTGAATTCCATGTATATTTCATTAAATTTAATCTATTTAGTTCATTGGAATGAATGATGTATACATTAAATTCAACGAATTATTTGTTAATCCCTCTCTAAACATTTTTAAAATAAGGAAATAATTACAATTTCAACAATTTTTTTTTATTTTACAGAGTCAGTTAATATACAATTTTTCGAAGATTTTGAATAGTTTTTAAATTTATAAAAATATACGGCAATAAACTCCTAAAATGAGGAGAAGTTCTTCTCTCCAACAGCAAGGATTAATGGTTAAATATTTTCGCCTTTGGTTTTTAAAAACTCAATATGCTCCTCGACTTCCTGGATGCTGCTTCCAACAAAAACGAATGCCTCTTGGGACTTGGTAATTGTATCCTTTAGCAAAGTTTTTCTTCCAAAGTTGTTATTACTGCATACTTTTTGAGTGGGCACCAAATACCCATGAAGGTGTAACGGAAGCGAAATTTGGAGTCAACATGGACGTTAAAATTCAAAAATGAATTTTAAATTTCAAAATTTTAACATTTTGGTTGTTGTGGAGCGGTGCTACCATCTCTGCGAGAGGGCGGCCCTTTGCATTTAGTTTGAGGGCGCCTTTTTACAGCGCCCCTGGTTCTCGATGACCAGTATTTATAAGGCCGCTCACTCACAGAGGTGGTACCATCGCCCCGGTCCAGTGACCCGCGGACACTAGGTTGGCCACGGCTGCACGTGCTAGTTAGCCATTGCTAGCAGTTCGGTGAGATGTGGGGTGGGGTCTTGTGGCCGTCCACGTGTACCCTTGCCGTACAAATGTCACGTGCATAAGTCATCGCACGTCGGGAGGGTTTTTGTTACATTTAGCCCCTGAACCCTCACGGAAGGGTGGGAAAAGTGTGGGCCGAGCTCGTCCACCAGAGCTCAACGAGTAGGTGTTGGATGATTGGGCCAGGGGTGCCCAAACGGTTTCCTTTATTTTTTTATATTTGTTTTACTTGATTTTTAATTCTCGTTTCAGAAATTTTTTTTTTGTATTCTTTATTTGGAATCACCGACGTGCGATGACTTATGCACGTGACATTTGTACGGCAAGGGCACACGTGGACGGCCACAAGACCCCACCCCACATCTCACCGAACTGCTAGCAATGGCTAACTAGCACGTGCAGCCGTGGCCAACCTAGTGTCCGCGGGTCACTGGACCGGGGCGATGGTACCACCTCTGTGAGTGAGCGGCCTTATAAATACTGGTCAGCGAGAACCAGGGGCGCTGTAAAAAGGCGCCCTCAAACTAAATGCAAAGGGCCGCCCTCTCGCAGAGATGGTAGCACCGCTCCACAACAACCAAAATTTTAAAATTTTGAAATTTAAAATTCATTTTTGAATTTTAACGTCTTACGGTGTCCGGTAAATCTTCGCCTCCGTTACAAAGGCTCCAAAGAAGTTTCATAGCAGTACTTTCTGGAAAGATATTAATTGAAAAAAATAACTATTTATTTATTTAGGCTCGAGAAAGATTAAGCTTACCACTATAATTAGTAAAATCTTCAATTTCTGCCAACTTTGCCCGCACAGCTTTATCTTTTATGTGGTTTTCATCCTTTAAAAATGTAAACATTTTTTAAAAATGATGGCAGCAATTACTTAAAATACCAGGTATATTTCCTACTGTGGCGACAGTATATTGTGGCGACCGTAGCCTAGTGGGTAGAGTGCGTGGCCCCTAAGCTAAAGAACCGCGGTAGCCCAAGTTCAATTCCAGCTCAGACAGAAAGTTTTTTCAATTGAAATAATTCTTCTGTTCGGTCGTCACCTCTCTGCAGACAATGGCAAACCTCAGAGAGTAAAAACTGCCATGTAAAGCTTCTTCAGAAAATAAGCCGTTCGGAGTTGGCATAAAACACGTAGGTCCGGTTCTCGGTCAATTGTGATCAAACATTTATTTAATAACACGCACAACACAATTGATCAATAGAAGCTAGGTTAAAGTCCTTTCAAGGGCTGAAATGGGCACTTTATTATTATTATTATTATATTTCCTACTATTTACTAATACTAATAGTAATTCAACAGATTTAAAATTTCTTTTACATTCAAAGCACTACATTTTCTTCACTTTTAATTTAATTTATTATCACCTTTTATCTAAAATTTACACACACAATTGCCAAACGTCTTCACAACTTCGCGTTTCACTTCAAACAAAATTGGGAAGGGAATAAATTATTATACATTGAATTTAATGAGCTGAATACATTGAATTTAATGAACTATGCATTGTATTTAATAAACTATACATTGAATTCAATTGTACATTGCATTTAATGACCTGAACATAGAATTCAATGAACTGTTCATTAAAAATCAATGTATGTTTCGTTAAAATTTGATTTACAACTGGAATCAATGTACTTTTCTATCTATTTATCTATTTATATTCCTAGATATCTATTTAGACATTTTTAATGAATATAACTTCATTGATTTCAATGAACAGTACGTTAAAAACTATAAGCAATTCATTAAAATTCAATGATTTTTTCATTAAAATCAATGAATTAATTTTAACGTATGCTGTTCATTAAATATGTTTTTTCTGTGTTAAATTTGTTTTTCTGTGACGAAGTTAAAATACAAAATACGATTTTTCCAAATTTCATACCTAAGGCTTATACTAATTGTTAAAGGTTTTGTGCAAAATTTTAAGTCATTAGATTAATTTTTGTGGAATTGAAAGAGATTTTACCATTTTGGTGAACTAACTTTGTAAAGGACGTAGACGTGATTTTTATTCGACTTTTAGAAATTTTATACTAAAAATGCATATTTAAGGTTAAAGCTTATGTGCAAAATTGTAAGTCAGTAGATTATTTTTAGTGGAATTGAAAGAGATTTTATCGTTTTGGGTAAGTCATTTTGTGAGGGAGGTAGGCGTGGTTTTCATCCCATTTTTACAAATTTCATACTTAAAGTTTATAATAAATATTAAAGACGATGTGCAAAATTTAAAGTTATTACATTAATTTTTGTGGATTTTAAAGAGATTTTACCGTTTTGGTTAAGTCACTTTGTATGGAAGGTAGGCGTGGTTTTCATCCAATTTTTACAAATCAAATTTTAAGTCATTGTATTCATCTTTGTGGGTTTTAAAGATATTTACCGTTTTGGTTAAATCACTTGTATGGCAGGTAGGCGTGGTTTTCATCCGATTTGTCTCATTTTCATACTTGAACTCCATTTTTTAATAAAAAGCTTATACATATATTGAATTTCGTTACGATAGCTAAAAAATAAAGTTCGTTTTATTATATCCCCATTACGTTTTTTAAACGTGGGGATATAATTAATGAGTCCATTTCCAGGGCTTATTGCAAAAACATGATAAGCCACAGAACAAATATTTTGAAACAATCGACTTCAAAGTTTTGAAAAAATTTATTTTTGTATAAAGAAATGGAATTGAATAAGGAAACTTTTACCAATAGGTCCGAAATTTAATAAGAAATAGCCTAAATCTCTTCATTGGTTGTTCGCAATCCATTGAGCTATGTATCTAGCCTAAAAAATTGAATTTTTAGATCATGCAGCATATCACGTTATTGCAATAAGACCTTAATTTCAAATATATTGCAGAAAAATTTTATAAAGAAATGAAAAGTTAAAACACGGTATTTTTTGAATTTTCAATTTTATATGGGTTTTTTCTACAATACTTTTTGAACAGACTGGAAGATTGAAAGCAGTATTTTTTTAATTTTTTTAATATTCAATTAAATAAAACTTATGCATATTTTGCGATATCTATACTATCTATACTATTTTATAATATTGAAGTGAAAACTTAAAGTTAGAACTTTACTCCAAAAGTACTTGGCCGATTTTTATGAAAAAATTTATAAATATCATATTTGTGCCACATATTTATTTAGGGGTATTTTTATTTCGAAATTTTAATAATACGTATAGTTCAATAATTTATAAAGTTTTTTAAGAATTCATCCCAACAGCCACTCATTGCTTTTCGTAGTATTTTGACGCATTTGTGTTGCGAGAGTTTCAATGAACTCCATGTTGCTCTCTATTTTTCTCTTTCTCTTCGCGCTCAGCTAGCACACCGCAACAAAACAAAAAACTTTGCATTGAGCATTGAGCAACAGTGTTGCCGCGACGATTCTAAAAAAAAGTATGCATGAAAAGGTCAAAAAAGTATCCAAAAGTATCCACTTTTGAAAAAAAAGTATCCCCGTATCAAAATTCAAAAACCAATGATATATTAACTTTTTAATAACATAAAAATACAACTTTAATATTTTTATATAGTGAAACCCAATTATTTAAGCTTCCATAACAATTTTATTTATTTAATTTTAAGACTAAAAAATATTTTTATCAAAATGTAATAATAATAAATATGTATGAAGTTTCACATTTAAAAAAACATACATTTCAGTAATTCAGTCTTTTATTTTTGTATTTTTATTGCCTTGTTTTACTGCAATGTAATTAACTTTATAAGTACTCTATTTATACAAAAGCAATCCACAATAGTGGAGTTCACGATCTATTGCAAATAGTCTTGCATGAGTGCATTTGCAAAATATTCGTGAAAATCTGTGTATTTTGTTAGTATAGTGCAAATATGCACTACATGCAAGATTATGCAAGACCATTTGCACTAGATCGTGAACTCCACTCATATGTAATATGTAATTGAATAGAAAAGGAACAAAAATTAAATAACTTATTCAGTTTAGTGTAAAATAAATTATATCGGTTTCTATTGACCTTTAATTACATCAAACTAACATTGCACGCTGGAAGAAAACTAAAAAGATTAGATTTAAAAAATTTTACCATAACACATAACACATTTGACCATAACACATAAGCACTTGAAATTTTATTTTTTATGCATCTTCTTCTCAATAGGTGGCTTAAAAAAAGTAGTCGTTTTCAGCCAGGGTCGCTACAACTAACACTAGTATTATTAAGTTTCGTTACAATTTGCAATCGTTAGGGGGATTTTAAGGGTTAAAAATTACAGATTTTGTAAAAAGTCGCGCTAATTTTTTACTATTTGTCCAAACTCACAATAAATGTCTTAAATTGAGTCGTTTTTTCTTTTCAACGTGCAATGTCACGTTTAATTTAAAAGTTCAAATTTATTTGTTTGTAAGCATTTTTGAAAACAATATGTTCTAATATTTCCAAAGAAAAACTATTAATCTTATCGTTTTTAGTTAGTTTTAAATCAGAAAAAAATACTCTAAATATTTTCTACTTTAATGCATTTTTTGATAAGAAAATTTTGCCCAAAAATGTCTTCGTGTCATTATTTATCCAAAAGTATCCAAACTTACACTGAGGCTTAAAAAGGTATTCATCAATTTGCGAAGGCAAAAAGTATTCAAATGGATCCAATTGGATCCAGACGGCAACACTGTTGAGCAAAGCGGAAAGTGAGATACATATCCCAAACAAAACTAAAGAAATAAAATACCATTTTTATTTCTTTTATATGTTTTGTCTTAACCCAATAAGGACGATGATGCCATATCGCATCGCTAAGTCGGATGACGCAAAACTAACCGTATCACATAAAAATTTGTCAAAATAAAAATTAGGTAAAAACTAGCACATGTGTGAAAACACCTTTAAGGTGTTAAGGATATTGATACAAAAACGTCAGTGGCTGAACCCGTGGACAACACTGGCCTGCTAGTATATTTAAATATGAGCATTTCCACAGAAAACTCTACCGTGACCAATAAATTAAAACTTTTTAAAAATTTATTATTTTATGATATTATCTAAGAAAAACATCTTAATTTTATTAATTTAAGCAATCTATTTATAAATTCATTTACCATGATGATCAAATTGTCTGCACTGTTCCGCAAATGTAGATTTTATTTTTCGTAAATGTTTAGTAAATGTTTCGTAATTTTCTTTTGTTTTAGTAAAAATGGAAGGCATTGGCTAAAGATAAGAAAAAAAGTTGAGACAAGGTAAGACAAATATATAAAATTTGTTTTTTAACTACTAAATTACATAATTACTTAAATACCTAATTTCTTAATTACCCAACTCAATTACATTGGAAATTTAATTAAAATAACAGCACGACAGATCAAAAAGGCTAATAAAAAAACCAGAGAAGATTTTAAAATTTGATCACTTGGAAAATAAAATGATGCTATTTCAAATCCTTCTAAAAAAAGTTGTATACAAAAAGTCTTGCTTAGTTCAGAGAGTTTTGCAAATTTTGTAATCCAAGTCAAAAATCTCTTCTGTTTTTTGTAACGTAGCGCCAGCACATATTTTTGCTTATTTATTTACATATTTTTAAATTTTTATATTGGAATTACACAGAGCAGCACACATTTTCGGGGGTGAACCAAAATGATCTCAAACGTTTCTTTTTTGCTGCACAACGTCACAATTATTTTTTTCCACAACGTCACAATTATTTGAAATTTGAATTTTTTGGTTAAAAATCGAATTAAATAACATAAAAAACAATTCATTGGTACTAGATACTTGAAGTGTCGGATTTTTCATACCTTGATAGTGATAAGTGAATGAGATGGACAATATCTTAATGTATAAAAGGCAACCACGCTGCTCCGTTCCCAATATCTCTCAAACTGTTTAGCCTGAAAGTATGCACATCTTAATACATAAAAGGCAGGCATGCTGCTCCGCACACAGTATTTCTAAAACTGCAATTATTTTTTGACAGTAAAGTACTTTTACAAGACATACTGTTCTCAAAAATGTTCAGCCTGAAAGTATGCACAGAAAATATATTTGATACTTATCAGTGACAATATTAGATTTTTACAATAGTGCGTTTTTGATCTAACTACCTTTTCAACACTGCTTCAATACGTAAAGTGTTATTTAAAGAGGTACATTTGTATTTTTCAAAAATTAATTGAATAATAAATCAAGCTTTAAAAAGAGTAAAAAGTGCTTTCGGCAAATGGCTCAAAAAAGTAAGTGTGAGGAGGACCTGTCGTAGGACAGGCTTTTATAAACGGTGGTTAAATTTTAAGGGCCGATGTTGCTTTTGAATAACACAAATTATTTAGGAAACTATTGTCATTTCTTTTTATTATGATAATATTGATATGGTTCAATTATGTGACCTCGGCGGCACACCTCAAATTTTCGATGACGCTGAGGCATAATTGAGGTTCTATGCCGTTAATGTGCCGAATTATCTCATCCCTTAGTTCTTGAATTATTGCTGGCTTATCGACGTACACCTTTTCTTTCAAATAACCCCAAAAAAAGAAGTCCAACGGTGTCAAATCACATGATCTTGGCGGCCAATTGACATCGCCACCACGTGAGATAACACGGTCATTGAATTTGTCGCGCAAAAGAGCCATTGTTTCGTTAGCTGTGTGGCAAGTGGCACCGTCCTGTTGAAACCACATATCGTCCACATCCATATTTTCCAATTTCAAATAAAAGTTCGCTGGGCCGAAATTGCAATAAAATCAGCTAGTGATATTTTCCTTTTCATATTCAAAACGTTGTTGTTGTTTCTTTAGAAAAATTCGTTAGAACAATTAATTGTTCTAACCTTGACCTAAAGCTCAATAAACGATATTAAACAATCAAACAACTAAAATTTTTATTTAAAATCAAGTATGATTTAAACTATCAAACATTTAGAATTTGTATTTAAATCATACAAAATCAACATAATAAATTACGAGGTCATATAGAAAAACTTAAATTAATTTTCTTTTTATTTGGTTGGTACTTTTAACTCGTAGAAGTTACTTTTCTTCGGTGACTCTTAATGCAATTTTTTAGAGAATATTTTTGTTTAAGATTTTAATCCTTGACCTCCTTCCAAAATTTGCTTTTAGGGAGTTTTTTAAAAAAAGGTAAGAAATGACCCATACGAATGAGAGCTAGATGGTTAAAATATTCTGAAGAAAAATTCGTGGGAACATTTTAATGTAGGTTTTCTGAGACAACAACCAGCCCAAATTAAGTTTTTTATATGATTTTTAATATTGTTTTATTCAATTTCTTACCAAAAAATTCGAATTTCAAACCACTGAAAGTCAGAAAGTCTGAAATGAAAGTCAGAAAGCTCTCAAAAACAAAGAAACTGTACTCCGTGCCTTTCTAGTTTTAGAAGGAGCCTTTGAAAACACTTCTCACGACGCTGTGAAGAAGTTACTACACAAAAAAGGGGTAAATGATATGCTCAGCAGATAGATAGACATAGAGAATTAAAACAACAAAAGGCTACCCACAAGGAGGAGTCCTTTCTCCACTGTTGTGGACGAAATATTATCGAAGCTAACCGAGAACGGCATTAAAGGTCAGGGTTACGCAGACGACATCGCCTTTTTAGTGAGAGGGTACAATCTGTAATCTTATACAGAGAGGACTGTCAGTAACAAAGCAATGGTGCAACACAGTGGGATTAAATATCAACCCAGCGAAAACTACCATAGTAACTTTTACTAACAAAAGAAGCCTGCCGAATCTCCGAACTATAAGAATGGTTGGCACGGAAATTCCCTTCAAAGGAGAATATAAAATACCTAGGACTCACACTACATTCAAAGCTTCTCTGGAGAAGATATGCTGAGGAAACTATAAACAAAGCAACGTGCACACTCATGGTATGCAGGAACTTGGCGGGGAAAAGCTGGGATTGCAACACAACAACTCTTCGCTGGATGTATACCATGATGGTGAGACCCATCCTCACCTACTGTGCAATTGCATGGGCTGAAAGAGCCAAGCTAACCACAATGAGGAATATGCTAAAAAAGGTGCAGAAACTGGCCTGCGTGTGTATCACAGAAGCTATGAGGACCTGCCCTACAGCAACACTATAAGTAATTCTTGACCTAACCCCCTTACACCTCTTTATAGAGAGAGTAGCAAAGCGAACTCTCCTATGCATCGCTAAAGTGGGGACAGGTTTAGGTAAGACTATCAGCAATAGAGAAAAAGAGGATATTACAAAGCACATACCTTACATCAATCTACCAAGAGACGATATAGTAAAAAGGTACAACATGAAAAACACTTCGAAATTTAGCTTAGTACCAAGAAAGAGTGGTACAGCGAGATAACATCGCAAGTCAGGAAACCACACAGTATATCATGGTATACGGGTGGCTCCAAAACATTGGAAGGTATAAGTGCAGCGGTGTACGGGTCAAGAACGAAGCACTTTGAACCTATGAGGACAACACCCATTATCTTCCAAGCGGAAATCCTAGCAACACAGCTTTGTACGCAATTCAACCTGGCCGGGAAAAACAAAGGTCAGGAAGAAATTGTAATGTCAGACATCCAAACAGCACTTGAAGCATTAGTTTCCTGGGAGATATCATCTAGAATAACATAGGAATGCCTAACAAACTCAATGAACTAGGCAAGAATAACACTGTTACTATGCTCTGGGTCCCAGGACACAAAGGAATACAAGGTAACGAAGAAGCCGATGGCTTAGCGCTACCGGGATGCAGCCAAAAAATTTATAGGACCAGAACCATTCTGCGGATTTAGCGCACATTCTGTAAAAGAAGAACTAAGAAGGGAGGAGAGGCACAAAAGTTCAAACCTTTGAAAAAGCCTCCCAAAGCGAAGACAATCCAAATTGCTACTCAGAGATTTAAACACTCGGAGAGCAAAATTGTGCATAAGCTTAGGTATATCAAATCTAAGAATTCTAACGGGGTTCCTTACAGAACCCTACAAATGTATTTATCACCTGATGTAAGTGTGCATACAAGCCAATAGTAAATGCCCTCCAGGAAATGTGAGCATTCCCGGATGTTACCAGGAAGCATTCCATGGAATGTAGGAAGCATTCTCCTTTGTTGCACACTCCATTGCTTTTTTTACATAGCATGTCATTAGAGGGAAACATTCCTCCCCGCTGTGTTAAAAAGTAATGTGGAAACATTCCTCTCCGCTGTCCTCAAAAGTGAATTGGAAGCAGTTCTCTCCCCTGTTTTAAGAATTAATGTGGAAACATTCCTCTCCCTTGTTATGAAAATGGATTCGGCCAGGATTCGAACCCGGGACCCCTGAGCCACAGTCAAGCGCGCTACCACTAGACTATCGAATTCTACAATAAGCGGCTAGAAAACAATGATATTAATATTTTCTATTGTCATTGCTTGACAATAAATAAAAGTTTCCACATGCATTCTTAAAGAAGCGGTCTGGAAACAATATAAATACAAAACTACCCTTAAGCTTCCAAAAGATACTGTGGGGAATGTTTCTTTATCACTTTTAAATGGAAGCCTTCCGATTTTTCCTGGAGGGTGCCGTTTCTGTTCAGAAGCAGAGGAGACTCCAATACACCTACTCCAATATCTACTGCGACGCTGTGGCTCGCAGACGTAAGCTAGCTGAACTATGAGCTAGAGACCTATGAGTTGAGTCTAGAGCAAATTTCATTCCTTTAACCTAAGAACATTCTCAAATTCATCAGAGAAATAGATCTGGATGAAATTCTGTAATCCGCCAACCCATCGGAGCTTTGAGAAGGAGGTACAATAGATCTCATTTAGGTCGCAGGACGCATTTCCACCATATAACATTAACATGAAAGTCAGAATTGCAAACCACAAAACTTGTCCGAAAACAAGAGTTCTTATCCTGGATTTTAGATATAAGATAACTAATGACAAAACGAGGCTTTTGTCTGTTATTGTTCAAGTCAATCTTCTACTCGTAGAATATACCACTACTCTACTAAGTAATCGTCTACTGGATAAGTTCAGGAAAATGTTATATGTTTAAAAAAAAAAAAATTTAATATGTTGAAAATGTTGAAAAACGTTTAAAAGTCTACATTGAAAGACGATTTGCTTGAGAAAAATGGCTACAAGATGAATATTACTCATTTTAAATATTTGCGGATTTTTTAAGTGTTTGCATGTTTACAGGAGTGCGTAATTAATTAAAGCACTTAGACATTAGATTTGAGAAAAAGCAACATTTTTGTTGAAGTATCCGCTTTTATGATAAAAAAAAATAATGCGTTGTTTGATTTGCCAATATAACTATTTCAATGTTTAACAAATTGCTATAGAATTTTTATTTGTTTAACCGTATCTTATAAATACACACTTATAACTAACGAAAACCATTTTTAGATTTTAAAAACTGATTAAGAAAAATAAGTGTGCTTAATAAAATAATTATCGGAGTTTTCGTGTCAGATTCCAATAATAATCAGAGCTATTTTTATTGGAATTTTGGCTACAATTGTATCATAGATATTTTAAAGACACTTATAGGCATTTTGGAATGAGAGCAATGAGCTTAATATTATTTTTCAAAGGAATTAAACAAAGTTAAAATAGAAAAATTAAATACGTTTCAAACTTTACCGACGCCGAATTTAATGTGTATATCTTTTCAGTGCTGCCAACTCGATACTTTTTTAGCAGGGCTGATGCTGAGACAATTGGAAAAATCCAAAAGAGCAATCATTTCAATTTTGTAAAAGTTACTGTATTTAAATAAGTTAAAATCAGTGATGCCAAATGAATGCTTTTAGCAATAGCAGTAGAGTTTTCTATTGTTGAAATTTTTAAAAAGGCACTAGTTTAAATGCATTCAATATGGGGCCATACCCATAATGAATCTGAGGGTATGGATACATTTTTTGAAAAAATTATTTTTAATTTTGTAACAAGCAATATTTACACAAAAAAAAAATAGGAAAATTAATTAAATAAGTAATGCAAACAATTGCGTATTTTTTCTTATATGCATCTGAAAACGTTTACAATCAAAAACTTTCTTAATAAAAATAATTTAAGACAAAAAAGAAAACAATGTCAATAATTTTCTGAAAAAACCATTTTCTCTCCATTTACAAAAAAGCAGAGACCGTAATAAGTATGCATTTATAATAAAAAGCGAAGGATAATATTTATCTAGCGACTTTTAAAATGTAATGCAAAAAAAAAAATAATTGACCGATATTTTTTAAGCACAAAATAACCAGTAATTATGGGTTTTTATTTTTTAAGGCAAAAATAAAAAGCAAAACTTGCCCGCTATTTTTTTGGTCACAAAATAACTGGTAAGTTTCGATTTTTATTTTTTAAGGCAAAAATAATAAGTAAAGTTTGCCCAATATTTTTTTGAGCACAAAATAACTGGTAAGTTTTTATTTTTTATTTTTTTAAGGCAAACATTAAAAGCAAAATTAGGTTTTCAGTTTGCGGTTTAACCGAAATTGATAATTGAATTTCATGAATCAACCAATGAAGAAGCCAGAACACATTGAAAAATGCATATACTAATTTTTACGTAAGAATGGGAGGGGGTAAGAGCTTTTCTTACTTTTGCATACATAGGGGACCGGGGGATTTAGAATTACAAAATGGCTGAGTTCCTAAATGCATTTATGCAATGTATCAGTGTGTTTTATTTTCAATTCGTGTCAAGTTTCAATACGAAAACTGCGCAACTCTGTTGATATTCTTAAAAATAGTATAGTTGCGCAGTTGTGGTTAACAAGTCTCGGACCAATTCAAAATAAAACGCACTGATGCATTGCATAAATGCATTTAGGAACTCAGCCAATCTGCTTACGTAATACTTGAACGGCCTCTTACAAAGGCATTTCCGAAATGACATAAATCCCGTTATAAATTTTTCAATTTTGGTTCAACCGTAAATTGAAATCCTAATTTTGCTTTTAATTTTTTTAATTATAAAAATAAAAATCAATATTTACAAGTTATTTTGTGCTCCAAAATATGTTGGGCAAATTTTGCTTTTTATTTTTGCCTTAACAAATAAAAATCAAAACTTACTAGTTGTGCTCAAAAAAATATCGGGCAAACTTTGCTTTTTATTTTTGCTTTAAAAAGGAAAAATCAAAACTTGCCAGTTATTTTTTGCTCAAAAAAATATTGCTCAATTTTTGCTTCTTATTTTTGCCTTAGAAATTAAAAATCAGAACTTACCAGTTTTTTTGTGTCCAAAAAAATATCGGGTAAGTTTTGCTTTCTATTTTTGCTTTAAAAAATAAAAAGCAGAAATAATTATTATTTTTTCCTCGAAACTTTAATAATTAAAATTTTAAAAATCAATATGAAATTAAGTTCTACAAAGTAACAGAATTTTAATGGTACTTTCAAAACGGCGGTGCAACAATTTTTTCACAATGCTTTTTTGGTTTAACCTTAATCGGTTCTTTGTGTAAATTTTACACACTTTTAAACTTCAAGCTGGTATTTTTCTACTATAAGTTTATCAAATCGAGCTAGGATTTTGGTTCAATGTAAAAATCGTATAGAAAATGTATGTTTTCGAAAAAAAATTCCCTAATAGGTTCTAGTGTGTAAAATTACACACCATAAATCTAGGCGCGCTTATGTCACTGTTCTTCTGCTTTGTTGTTAATTTTTGTTTTGATAGTTTACAAATTTTTAATTTTTTTTAACTAGCTGAAACCCGACTCGTTACTACCACGCCCCCTTGTCCGACGCCCATAAAATGTTCTGAGTGGAACGGCAAGTGTAAGTTGTGGTCGAATACCGAATTCAGACGCTGTGCGATCTTTAATTGCAAAGCTATTCGATATAGAAAATTTGAATTGTTGAGGAACTGCCACGCCCCCTTTTATAATGCAAAAACAATCCTTAGTATGCGTTAAATAACTTCCTAAATTTTCACGAAACCGATTTCCGATGCTGTGCGACCTATTATTCCAAAGCTATTCGATATCGAAAATTTTGGGGTATATTTGAGGTGCCACGCTCCTTTTTACAATCAGCACCCAGACTTCACAAGAACATTTTCAAGACTTTGCTACCGTTTCCCTGAAAATTTCATCAAAATTGGTTCAGCGATTTCAGAGTCTTAACGTGATACACACATACAAATATTAATTTTTTTTATAAAAATAAATGGGCGGAAAAAAAAGGCGTGGCAAAATTTATATATATAAAGTGATCGCTACCCTGTCCCATTGCACCTACATACCAATTTTTACTATCAAAACGTGAACATTTCAGGAAGTAGCATGAATTCGAAAAAGTGGGCGTAGATATATTGCGACCATAGTAAACATATAAACAAAACTACCTAATTGTAGTTTTATTCGATCAAAACCATCTTATATTTAGAAGTTCCATTAGTTTTTGGCGGTAATAGTGGGCGTGGCAAAATTTTTATATATAATTCACTATCAAAATTTGTACAACTCAGGAATTGGCATGATTTCGAAAAAGTAGGTGTAGATAAAGTGCGGTCACGCCCATTTTTGGTACAGTTGCCGATAGTAACCATCTAAACAAAATTTTAATTTCTTACGATGAAACCCGTTCGATATATAGCATTTTTTATGGCTTGTGGGCGATAGCATAAATTTGGACTGTGTGGGAGGTGCCACTCCCCTTGTCCAATCGACACCAAACTCTCACTCACTCTCAAGATGCTTTTTTAATTTCCCTGAAAATTTCATAAAGATCGGTTCAGCGGTTTTTGAGTCTATACGTGATATACATACATACCCACATACATACATCCACTTTTATGCATATAGATTTTATACTCGATTAATCGATTTGAAAATATTTTTTTTTGTAATTAAACAAAATAATGAATAACTAATTACTTTTAACGAGAAGATTGCATGCATTTCAATTATCGATGAGAATATTACTCCTAAAAAAATTGTGTAAAATTTACACACAAGGATTCTATTCGTTTCTAGTAATGAGGGATCGATGAAGGTTAAAAATCTAAAAATAATTATTATTTACAGTCTGTGCAAAAAGCTTTTAAGGATGTACTTTATTAAGAATCGTAAAATGAGGAGTTAAATGTTTATAGAGCTTGTTTTTTAGTGTCAAAATTTCGCGTTCCTGTATGTGTGTTAATGACATTTGGTTTGAAATCTTTGGCAACTCTGTTTTAAATGTCACAATTTCATTATTTTTTTTCTCCTACACACAAATTATGTCACCTTATCGGTAGCTTTATTCTTGGATCATTTGTCGCGACATTGCTTTGTAAAGAAGCTTTTCAGCAACCTCATAAATTTTAAACTATCGCTAAATTGATATAACTTTATCACTACCGTAGTCTTTGGATGCCATAAAAAATAATTCATTAGCCTTAGCAAGAGAGGCAATAAAAGTTAACCACTTCAATTTTTAAAACGCTTTTGCACCAACTTTTGCACATTGTCCAATTCTGTTTTATAAATATTTTTATTTTTAATCTTTTTTCTTATGCTATGTTCACACTGAGAGCTAAATCCGCATTTATGAAATCTACATTTACGAACGGCCCTACATTTCGAGTAAAGACTCGCTGTAGGAGTAACAGGGACAAATATATAGAGTAAATGCTTTAAAACGCATTTAGCTTTCAGTGTGAACGTAGCATTATCGAAAAAATAGGCTTCATTTAAATGCAATTTGTTATCATGTTACCCATTTCCTCATGGGGAATTTAGCGTCATTTATGCAACGATTGACAGACAAATCTTACAATTTTGAGTTTCTATAGACATATATAAAAATGATGATATCCAAAACTTTGGATAATGTTACAAACATATGCAGCTGCGAGCGAAATAACAGCAGTCCTCTTATATTCAGATATGTTTGGAAAAATAATACTAGTCTAAATCTGTACTCAGTTTCTTTCTATAGCGTTGTATTTTCAATATACAAGGTTTTTTAAGTTTTTGACACGTGTTAAATATTATTGATCTAGAATCTGAACTACTCACCATAAAATAAAAAATATTATTTTGTATTTTAGAAAAAATATCATCTTTTCAAACAATATATCAACCACTATCGTATCATTTGCGGTAGCGGAGCAAAAATTTTAAGATAATCCAACGAAATATTAACAAATTTTGTATCGTTTTTTTAGCGGAGCTTTATTCGTCCAAATTTATAATGTCTGTTTTTCTTGTAAAAATACACTTAAACAACAGTTTTTTTTTTCCAAATTCTAACTTTTGACGATTACAGCTCCGCTAAAACAAAAGATACAAAATTTGTTGATATTTGTTGAATAATCTCAAAAGTTTTGCTCTGCTACCGCACATGACACAATAGTGGTTCATATATTGATTGAAAAGCTGATATTTTTTCTAAAATAAAAAATAATATTTTTTATTTTGTTAAAATTCTAGATCAATAATACTAAACACGTGCCAAAAACGTGAAACACCACGTATATTGAAAATGTTACAATATAGGAAGAAACTGAGTACAGATTTGAAACCCGCGTTAAAGGTACATATAGGAATGATAATGGGTTTACCTACCCCATACGAAATTTGTAGACTAGTGTTATTAATCCAAACATATCTCAATATAAGAGTACTGCTATTATTTTGTTCGCAACTGTATATGAAAAAATTATTCCCCCTTGAAACAAAGGGGAATTCTAAGAAAATCACAAGTTCGCATCGAAAAATTATCAACCTAAATATTGTATATTTTTTTCGAAAATTATTACTTAAAAAAATTTGACAAAAAAATTTATTTTTAAAAAATTGTTTTTAGAAAAAGTAAACATTTTTGAAAAGTAACACGAAAATAATTTTTTATGATAGCTCTAAGTTTTTCCTAAATTCTGAGAAAACGTTTTCTGAAGATAGACTCCAAAATTTTTCGAGTTATGAATATTGTGAAATCACCCGAGAAACAATACATTGAATAAGAGTCAAACTAAAACTCTACAGCAAAATTGTAGAAAATGTGGAATTAAAAAGGAATGGAACAACTAAGGGCTAGAAATGCTTGCCGAAGTTAAGGCATAACACTAGCCTCGGTTAAAAGCAATTCAAATTGTCTTTAACGGTTGTTTCGCCTAATCAATAATTCACGTATTGTTCTAATCAATTCCTCTAAATAAATCTATCCCTTTCCTTTCAGTTCAAAGACCAAACCTTGTTTGTATAAGGCGGATGCCATGGTTCTTTGATCTTTAAAAAAAAAAACAGCGGCCGCATAAGGATTAAACAAAGGGCATTTACAGGACTAGTGATTTTTTGGCTAGTCCTTGCGGCAGCCATCTTGAATTGCAAAAAGAACACATGGTTTTCAAAAGTAGACTTTTCAACAAAGAGCATAAGTCTATTCAGCTTATTTTTACGCACGAATATTTTATTTTACAAGCTATTGAACATTGAATTTTATTATGTTTTAAGATTGTTAGAACGAAGCTATCAGCAACTTGGAATGACAATACCAGAACCATTACAGGAACTTCCAAACCTTATTCCAAGGAACGCTCGATTTGGTATTTTTAGCGCTACAAACCTGCAGGGCCAGATGAAGTCCTGCCGGCCTTGATGCAACATGCGCTCCCCAGTATCATGCCCTGGCTAATAGCTATCTTCACCTGTTATCTCAAGGCAGGATATGTTCCAAAAATTTGGAGAGAAGTGTGAGTTGTTTTCATTCCTAAAGCTGGGAAACCGATACACTCAACACCAAAGGATTACAGGCCTATTAGTCTCTCATCGCTCATTATGAAAACACTAGAGAGAATAATAGATCTTCACATAATAGAATCCTTGAACGATACGAATCTTTGCAGTGTGAAACACGCCTACCGTAAGGGTAAATCGCTGTAAACTGCATGAGGTGGTTTCAGTCATAGAAAGAACCCTTTGTCATAAGGAATATACTTTAGCAACTTTTTTTAATATCGAAGGCGCATTTAACAATGTAAATACAGATTCCATAAAGAATGTTCTAGTAGACAAAGGAGTTAACAGTAAAATATCCCAGTGGATTTATAAAATCCTTAATAGCAGACGTGTAAGCTCACAAATGGGAATGAGCGTGGTGAGGAAAGAGGTCACAAGAAGCATACCGCATGGGGTCGACATATCCTCCCTGTTCTGGCTGATTGTGTTTGACAAAATTCTCACTACACTCAAAACAGGGGGAGCAAAAGTGGTGACGGAAAACCTATGCCGATGACGTATCCATCCTAATTAACTGAAAATACCTGCAAACTGTTAGCGAACTAATTAATGACTGGGGCATTGAATGAGCTGTCGCGGTAAGCAGAATCGAATGGACTTGGTGTAAGCTCAATTAAGACCAAACTCGTTCTGTTCACAAGAAGAAGAAAAATAGAAAGTTTCACTTTACCGAAACTCGACGCAGTAACTCTGAAGCTTTCCATGGAAGCTAAATACCTTGGAATTATCCTTGATAACAAGCTGAGCTAAAAACGCAACACAGAAGAAAGAAGGAAAAAAGTACTGTGCGCTCTATACGCATGTCAGAGAACCTTTGGCAGAAAATGGGAGATGCGACCGCACACTGGATTTATACAGCGATCGTGAGACCCATTCTTACCTACGGCTCTCTCGTATGGTGGACGATGGCGCATAAAAAGAGCTACCTTAGCTCCCTAACAAGAGTCCAAAGGCTACGGCTCTCTCGTATAGTAGTAGACTCCTAACATGAGTCTAAAGGTTGTCGTGCATAGGAATAACAGGATTTAGGATTTTGATGCTAAATTTTCCCCCATAGAAGAGGCCCTTAAGTGTTCGGCGACCAAAAGCGCGTTTTGCCTCAACGAATCACAAGCCTGGAGGAACAACACTTTCGTACATGCATCTATTATAAATATCTTTGGAACCGAGGAATCAAAAAGAGCAACGAGCTATATCATACCCAGTGTGAGATTCGGTACAGAATTCACCACATCCATCCACAGCAAACAAGAATGAGAAGAAACGGCTGTAGAGTTCTACGGCACTCTCCAATTTTATACTGATGGTTCAAAAATGGAAAACGGAACTGGATCAGCTGCATGCTGTGAAACGCTACAAACCAAAGAGCCTTACAAGCTCCCTGACTACCGTAGCGTTTTTCAGGCAGAAATATATGCTATTAAAAAAGCTGCACAGACCATTTATAGGAAAAATCTTATCCCTCAAGGGTAGTAATTTTTGTAGATAGCCAAGCGGCAATCGAAGCGCTGAATAGTAAAACGACGAAGGCTCGAACGGTACAAAACTATAAAATGGCACTGAAAAGTATCTGCAATAGCCACAACGTCACTCTCTGCTGGGTTTTCGGACATAGTACTATCGAAGGGAACGACGCAGCAGATGAACTGGCTAGGCGTCGACTATATGCAAGTACAAACAGAGCTGATAATGATGAGGACATTCCAATAGGCGTCATCAAAAAGAGTATGGACCTTAAAGCCAGAGACAATGCTAACACTAGCTGGGCTTCTACAGGAGACTGCAACATATCTAAATGAGAAGAGAACTGAAAGCCTTCTGATTTTGGTCAAACGAGAAATCCGGATTGTTGTTGGAGTTCTGACAGGTCATTGCCCCATTGGGGTAATGGCCAATAGAACTAACATAACAGCTTCAGACTTCAGTCGGAGCTGCAAGGATCCGAAAGAAACATAAACAATAACTCACCTTCTGTGCGAATGTCAATAACAATAGTTAACATGGTGCCACAAACAATAAAAAATGGGATTAGCAATGGACCTATAGGCCCCCGCGGAAGCGTCGGTAACGGTGCACGACCCTACTTACCTAACCTAGATTGTCTTCTCGTTTAAGTCGCTATATTGCGGCTTTCATTTTTGATTTAAAAAAGAAAAATACTGCATTTAAATGCCCACACTTCCACAAACACTTTGTTTATTTATTTATTTATTCCATCTACCGGGCTAATACCCTTACAGAATACATTACTTATTACTAAACGAAAGAGAAATATAAATACATACACTAATGCAAATATTTAACCTAAGATTAAACAATTTAACTTTTAAATTAGTTGGTTAAGTTCAGAAAAAGAATATCTTCCAACTGTTTATTGAATATACATCTATCTACACTAAAATCAGTGTGATTAGCAATTGAGTTGCTTTGTGATAGACACCTAGAAATCGGTTCATTAAGGCCGTAGTTTGTCCTATGGTGATTTATGTGGAACAATTGACTTCCCCTGAGAGAACGAGCTGGAATATGAAAGGGAATAAGGGCCAATAATTCTGGAGGGTATATTCTGCCATCAGTTCTATTGGAATATTGGAAACTTGGCTTTGGGCCAGACTTTGAATGCCAAGTAATAGACAACACACCAAATAACTGGGCATATTTGCCCATGAGTAAATTGCTTTTGAATATTTTCGATTCTGTTAATTGAACTTTTGTAAAATGGATTCCAAATTGTACTTCCATATTCTAACATAGATCGAACTAAACTAAAAAATATTGTTTGAGACGTAAAAGGGTCTGTAAATTCCATACGAATTGCGAGTTTGCTTTTGATATTACGTACTCTAGCTGAGTTTCAAAACTAAACTTAGAGTCAAAGTATAATCCAAGGTCTTTGAATTGGCATTCTCTTAAAAAAATTTTATTGCTATTATAACTATAGTCGTATCTGATTGGGACATTTCTTCGAGATATCGTTAAAGTAATTCTTTTTTATGGAAATTCAAATCTAAGCAGCTTAATTTGCACCAGTTCAGACGTCTATTGATATCTTCTTGCAAACGAAGACAGTCGTCCGAAGTGTCTATGCTGTGAAAAATTTTTAAATCATCTGCGCACAGTAAGCTCTTACAATACTGAAATATATGCGGTAGATCATTAATGAATAAAATGAATAGCAGGGGACCTAAATGACTCCCCTGGGGTACACCCGATGTAGCGGATATAGGTTTCGAGCAACTATCGTTGACCTTTACGAGAAGTACTCTGTCTATTAAATATGATCGAATCCACTTCAATAATTGTCAGTGGACTCCCAATTTTTCAAGCTTTATTAGCAATATATCATACTGAAGACTATCAATTCTCCTTAAAAAATATTTTTACGAAGGATCCGTCTCATTTTACAAACCATCGAACTTATTTCCTAGTGATTATTTTTGTGACTTTGTTAACATTTTAATAAAATTTTTATGCTCTTAAAAAACATTTGACTTTGTTTTAGTGTGATAATGTTTTTGTTTTGGAATAATCTCGGATGCTGTAAAAAATGATGACATAATATTTTTGTTCGGCCATTGTTCGACCCATGTTTTGCAGGTTTTTGGACAAGTGGCTTCTTTAATTGTTTTAAAATCATGTTTTACCTCTTTGCAGCCCTTGTTTGATCCCTGTTCACCCTTTGTTCGGTCGTTTATATTTTTACTCGGGCGCAATTGACTTTGCATAAAAGGTGGGCCTATCCTAGTGAAAAGCAGAAAAGGGAAACTACAAAAAATTACAAAAGAAGACTCGAACTAAATAAAAAAAATTGATTAAGTAAATATCAGCATTGTAAATTTTTTTTCAATTAAATTATTATTATTATAAAAAATATAATACGAACTAATACCCTAGATGCTTTGTGTAAATTAAGTGAAAATGTGTGTGAAAAGCGACGAAAGCTTAAATTTATAACGGCTTTAATTGGGCAAACAATTTAAACCGCAATGAAAACCAATATACAAAAAGCGTCCATACAAAGTCTTTAAAGCCAAATTTGCTGTTAATAAATTTGTTCATGCTTTTATTACTGGTAAGCTTTTATTTACTTTACACAGCTCGTAATGACATTGAAGTGCGGTGGTAAACAATATATCCCCCACCTATCCCTTTGTCTAGTGACAGTTCGGCTTAAGATTGGTAAAAATAGAAACATTTATTTATTGCAAAATATTATTATTAGAGATTGTTAATAATACATATATGTATAGGTGTATTGTTTTTAATTGTTGTAGTTGTTGTTACTCGTACGGTGCACCTACACTTTGTTTGCTAATAGATGGTTATTGATTTTTACCTAAGGCTTAAAATAGAAAAAACAGCCAGACACAACAGCATGCGTGACTGGTGCAAGATTGTGGATACCTTTAAGATATTTTGCCAAAATATACAGTTTTGATTGTACTTAATGGTCACACAGCTAAAGGTATAACATTTTAGAAGAAATGATTTGATCAATCAACAGCCACAACAGATATATTTTTATCTGAAGCATCCTAATGCTAAATCGAAATATACGCGTACACATGCGCATTGAAGTCAACTTCAAATTGAAATAAAGGTCAGGGATAAACGTGCTAATTTTTGATTGCTGAGTACTTGTTTTGGTGTGCTTCAAGTCATATTTTAACGGTACCGCTTTGACGTCGCAAATGACAGATGGCTTACAGTCATGCTCAAGAAATGGTCTTTTTTGAACACTTTATATTTGAATAGTTTATGTATTAAACGTTAGCTTTTATTAATTTTTTTTTTGCATGTTTGTAAGTGAAATGTATCTCGATACTTCTTATACTCGTATTATTTTATGAACAGATTATTTATAACATTATTTTATTACGTTAATTTTATGATAACATTTTGAGTGCATTTTAGAGCTACGGTTATTGAGCTATTTTTGCAGTTTTTTTTTTATTTGTGTGCTAAACATTGTTGCTGGCTTCATTACTTTAAGTTTGTTTTTTTTCAAATTAAGTAGATATGTGTTTGAAAAGATATATTTTGCAGATTAATTGAGTGTCGTGGGAAAGTCATCTATGACAGTTTTGACAGTTTGCTGCTTTTGTTGCGATTTTAAACGCTTTGTCAAGTGTTGGTGTTGTTTTGTTATCATGTCGCTTTGAATTCATTTGTGTGTCAGTTCATCAGTATTGTGGTAAAGCTAAGTATCTCATTTTTTTGTCAGCCTTGACCTTCTTTGTGCTACTCCTTAAGAAATTTACACAAGTTTTTCAAATACTATACCAAAGAATCCAAGAATCTCTAGAGTGATTGATTGATACGTGAGAATGTTGAAAATATATCTGTTGCGTAAAAACTATAGTTATGGCTATATGTTTAGACAAAGTTGGAAAAAACAAATAAACAGAATTTTATCTCTTTTAATTTCAGATGCATCTCACATTTTTATGATTGATAAACCGATCCTTAAGTTTAGTCTAGCACTTAATAAAAGAAAAACAATTTAATTTGTATTGATTGATAGATGACAAAGTAAAAAGTTAGAATTCCCAAACATATAAAATATGCTTAACCCCCACTTGAGTGTCACTTAATTGATTAGCTTGTATTCATTACTCATTCCCTCATTAAAGTGCTGTCTCACTCAGAACACGCTGTTTAACAGCGGCAATTTTACCTGTTAACAAGTTTTTCACACTACTGCTGCATGGCAAGAAATGAAAATAGTAAAGTGATTGACAAAAAAAATATTCACTTAAAAATTATTTAATTGTTTTTTGAATAAATTTAAAATGTACACAGAACGCAAATATATTTCCTGTTAAGAAGCGTTCAATTTATCAACTGCGCATCATTCAAATGGTAAAAACTTCAAAAACATGACAAATTTAAGCAAATTTATTAGCATCGAAGCAATGGAATACTTTTTTAAGATATTTATTTCTCGATGAATGATGAATTTCAAATAAACTTTTTAAGATTTAAATTTTTTTCATAACTCAAAATTTTGCAATTTACTAAGAAAGAGCTTAAAAAGACTTCTAAAGAAATATATGTCTTTAACAAAATAATTGTGTGTACATTAGGCTGGATCGATTTACAAACATGTGTTGCCTGGGCGATTTTCGGATTGGGCATGAAAAGTTATTAAAAAAACGGGGCGATAGGGGTGCACTTTATCCTATCACATCTTCAGTTTTCTGAATTTTTTCTTTAGGAATTTTTTTCTTATTATTTACTTTATAAAATTAATAATTAATAATTTATAATTTACAATTTATAATTTATAATTTATAATTTATAATTTATAATTTATAATTTATAATTTATAATTTATAATTTATAATTTATAATTTATAATTTATAATTTATAATTTATAATTTATAATTTATAATTTATAATTTATAATTTATAATTTATAATTTATAATTTATAATTTATAATTTATAATTTATAATTTATAATTTATAATTTATAATTTATAATTTATAATTTATAATTTATAATTTATAATTTATAATTTATAATTTATAATTTATAATTTATAATTTATAATTTATAATTTATAATTTATAATTTATAATTTATAATTTATAATTTATAATTTATAATTTATAATTTATAATTTATAATTTATAATTTATAATTTATAATTTATAATTTATAATTTATAATTTATAATTTATAATTTATAATTTATAATTTATAATTTATAATTTATAATTTATAATTTATAATTTATAATTTATAATTTATAATTTATAATTTATAATTTATAATTTATAATTTATAATTTATAATTTATAATTTATAATTTATAATTTATAATTTATAATTTATAATTTATAATTTATAATTTATAATTTATAATTTATAATTTATAATTTATAATTTATAATTTATAATTTATAATTTATAATTTATAATTTATAATTTATAATTTATAATTTATAATTTATAATTTATAATTTATAATTTATAATTTATAATTTATAATTTATAATTTATAATTTATAATTTATAATTTATAATTTATAATTTATAATTTATAATTTATAATTTATAATTTATAATTTATAATTTATAATTTATAATTTATAATTTATAATTTATAATTTATAATTTATAATTTATAATTTATAATTTATAATTTATAATTTATAATTTATAATTTATAATTTATAATTTATAATTTATAATTTATAATTTATAATTTATAATTTATAATTTATAATTTATAATTTATAATTTATAATTTATAATTTTTTTATAATTAAAAAACTTTAATTTTTTTAAAATTAATGTTTTTAAAATATATGTTTTTTTATATTGGAGGTAGGCGTGGTTTTTATTCGATTTCAAAAAATTTCAAACAATTTGTGTAAATTTTACTTTAAAGCTTATGTACGAAATTTTAAGTCGCTGCATAAATTGCAGTGGCAGTTTTAGAGTCTAATTTTTTTGATAAAGTATGGCTCCCATACAAAGTGCTATTGTATGGGAGCTCGATGTGGCTATTATCTGATTTTGCTCAATCTCGAACTTGAGCTTCTTTTTTTGCATATAAGCATATATACCAAATTTCAATACGATAGCTTAAAAATTGCGACTAAATAATAGTGTCGACATCAAGAGTATATTTTCTTTTCTATACCAGCCACGGCTCTTTATCAGGGGTTCAAACGGAGTAACAAAGTTAATAGACCCTTTACACAGACCCTTTACACAGCGTAGGGGTATTAATAGCCTAATTATAAATACAATTGAATTGTGGTAGAAAAAATGTATCTTATGCGTTAAAAAAGTGTAAAGGGGCCCCGAAAATATCATTGCCTAGGGGCCCCGACATGGTTAATCAGGCCATGATGTTGAGATAGTTTCTTTCCTTACTAAATTGCAAGAAGACCAGTGAAAATATTCGCTCCATTTCTCTTGTGCACTGGAATAGCGAATAAAAAATGTACTATTTCTTACAAGTTTATTTTCGCTCTTCGAATTCAGAATTTTGTAAAAAAATAGTTCCATTTTCATTCATTTGCACGCATTTGCAAAAAATTTGTTCAGTTTTTACTGATACACTTTAAATTTTTTTTCAATATTTTTAACCGGTACAGTTTTTACTGTGCACCTTGACACAGAGGCACCGATCTCAAAACCGGGACATGTCCGGGAAAACCGGGACGTATGGCAGCCCTACTCCTGCACAACGTTTCTGCTCAGTGCTCAGAAAGTGCTCAGTGCTCTCGATGTACGGCTTGTGTTGCTGTGTTGTACATATGTTCTTTGTTTTTGCCTTAGCCTAAAAACAAGTGCCTGTGTGACACTGAAAATATGAGTTTTTTTAAGCAGATACAGGGTGCGGCTAAAGTTACTATATGATGTAAAACAATTGTAACTTCTTTGCTTGCGAGTATTAAACTTTTTCTTTTTTCCTATTTCAGAAATTAAACTTGGGAGAATATTTAAAAATGGAACGCTATACAACTGCGCAAAGAACTAAGATTGTTTTTCTATTCATTGAAAAACATCGTTCGATAATTAATACTCAACGTGCATACAGAAGATTTTATGGTGTAAGAACTGCTCCAACGGGTCCAACAATTCGTTCGTTCGTGAATAATTTTGCTGAATATGGGACTGTCGGAGATTCAAGACGTACGGGCAGACCTCGAACTGGCAGATCGGCCGAAAATATTGATGCTGTGCGACAGAGCGTCGAAGAAAATCCGGAGACATCAACGAGAAGACGATCTTCCCAAATGCAGCTTTCTGACCGCACTCTTCGGCAAATTTTAAAACACGATTTGCACCTCTTCCCTTACAAAATCCAACTAGTCCAAAAACTAAATCCTGAGGACTTCGTATTGCGCTTGGAATATGCTAGAGCAGTTTTAAATCTCGTTGATCAAAATGAAAATTTTTTGTCAAATTTAATGATGACCGACGAAGCGCATTTTCACTTGAACGGTTTCGTAAATAAACAAAACAAAACAAAATCCCAAAATCCCAAAAATCTTCATCAGAAATCTTTACACGCAATTCGTGTTACCGTTTGGTGTGGCATTACCGCCCAAAAAGTTTACGGTCCTTTTTTTTTTGAAAACGATCAAGGTGTATGTGAAACAATAAATGGAGAACGTTACAGAGTAATGCTACAAAATTTTTTATTTCCGCAATTGCCACCAAACGCCAATATATGGTTTCAACAAGATGGTGCAACAGCTCATACAGCCCGTGCAACGATGGACTTATTAAGACAACAATTTCCAAATCGGTTAATTTCTAAAAACGGCGATTTGAGATGGCCACCACGATCGCCAGATTTGACTGCACCGGATTTTTTCTTGTGGGGCTATCTCAAAGACAAAGTTTATTTGAATAAGCCCCAAACCTTGCAGCAACTAAAGGACAACATTCAAGAAGAAATTGATCGTATACCACAAGAAACACTCAACAAAGTTATGGAAAATGCCATAAAAAGAGCACATTTTTGCGTTAGAGAAAACGGTTGTCATTTAACTGATATTATTTTTCATAATTAATGTAAAAAAATAACATAAAATAAACTTTCTTTTTATCATAAATTTTTTTGTTTTTTTCATTCCATTCAATAGTTCTTTAAAAACAAATCATATAGTTACTTTAGCCGCACCCTGTACTTACTTATTTTTTTCGTTCAAAAACTTTTGCGCGCGCTTTTTATAATCCAGAGCCTCTAGGCACGTGCCTAGTTTGCCTTATGAATAATCCGCCACTGATCGAACCTTCATACCAAGCGATTCTAACGGTCATGTGCATTGAAATACGAACACAAATTTTGTTAAACAATTAAAGTGCTGAGACCAGTGACTTAATAGTCAACGAAATAGTTGTTTGCTTGTGACTCTCTTAATTTAGCACTGTTGTTGTTGCGAATCAAAAGATTTGACCTAAAGCTCAATGTAGTAATTTTTAAAATAAATATATATTATGTTTTAAAAATTCAGTTACTATAAAATCGTAAAAAACCCATTTAAACAGCTACAAAATTATTTGGAATAAGCGTAAAATTAAGTTGTATGAGACAGTTGACATAGTTAATATTTTAAAGGAATGTCTTGGTAGTTTTTGCAAGAAAATTTAAGTATGAGTTAAACAAAATATACATATGTACACAAGTTACTTATAACCAAAACTAAATGTTTATAGTTAAAATTGAGGTTAGACACAAGAAATAAAATCTTAAAATTGTGTAAAAATATTGGTAAAAATGCAATGTAAGGTAGTTATTAAAATATAACTGCATCTGGACGAAGTTAAGTGAATAAAAATAATCTACTACAGCCTTTACAAGCCTTATACAAGGCATAGATAGGTGACCTGATGTCTTCTGATTTGCTTGATTTTTTGGCTAAAGGTTTTTTACAAATTTTAATAACTTTATTTTTTAAAAGATCAAAGAACCAAGGCATGCGCCTTATACAAACAAGGTTTGGTCTTTGACCTGAAAAGAAAGGGAAAGATTTATTTAGAGGAATTGATTGGAATCATACGTGAATTATTGATTAGGCGAAACAACCGTAAAAGATAATTTGAATTGCTTTTAACCGAGGCTAGTGTTATGCCTTAACCTCGGCAAGCATTTCCAGCCCTAAGTTGATAATGTCCTTTAATTCTACATTTTCCACAATTTAGCTGTGGATTTTTAGTTTTCCATAATTCTTAAATGTAGGAAAGGACAAAGAAAGTTAAAAGAACCACGCCCGAACCCGGATTCGAACCAGGTACCTCTGGGTTGTTTAACGTCCGTGGTGTCGTTATAAATTTAAAAAAACTTGTTTATAGTTAATGCATTTAGATCTATTAAATAGAGAGATATCTCTAGAGAGATATAGAGAGATATAGAGAGATATAGAGAGATATAGAGAGAGGAATTTGTATTCCAATTTTATTATCTCAAAATTATTGAAACCAGGGTTTAAACAACTGTAATTGCTATTGCTTTTGCTTTGCTGTGCTGTGCTGTGTGTGAATCAAACAGCAATAGCCAAAGCAGTAGCCCTATCTTCAAAATATAACTGCTCATTTCGCTTTGCTGTGTATTTCCTCAAAAGCAAAGCAAAAGCAATAGCAAAAAAAGGAATTTGTTAGGCTGTGTAGTGCTACGACAGCCCTACGAAATGATCTTATTTTAAACATGCAATAATTTGCCACTCATAATATGTATTTTTAAGTGTTTTTAAAACACGATTTATCAGTGTTGGGGTCGCTGATTTCGAATCCGAAGTCAGAATTTTAAAATTCCATACGGTTAATAGGGTTGCCACCGAAATTTTTTTTATTTTTACGAATTTGGTGTTGGCGCGAACACTTAGATAAAAATGGGTCGCTGAAACCGAATCTTAGGTCAGAATTTAACAATAATGTGATTTTGAAGTTATAGGGTTGCCACCTAATACTATGTATTTTTAAGAGTTTCAAACATCATTTATCAGTGTTGGGGGTCGCTGATTTCGAATCTTAAATTCAATATGGTTAATAGGGTAACCACCTATTTTTTATTTTTACGAATTCGGTGCTGGCGCGAACACTGAAGTAAAAATGGGTCACTGAATTAAAATCCGTGGTCAGAATTCCAAACATTGTTTTTTTTCAGCATTCGTTTATTTTTTCAAATCAGCGACCAAAATTACTCACTTGGAAAAAGTTAAATAAAATTCAGACTATACACTGAGAAAACAAAAAATCAAAAAAGCACATTTTAAAAACGTAAAGTAAAATGAATATTTTTAAAAATATTTTACGCCATACAAAAATGAAAACGCACATTTTTAAATAGAAAAATAAAACGAAACGTTTTTAAAACAACTACGAATGTACGACCTCGGCGGCACATCCGATGGTCTAAATTTTCGATGACGCTGAGGCATAATTGCGGTTCTATGGTCAAGAGGCTTTAGTTCTTTAGTCAATTACACCTTGTAAGCATGTAAATGCAAGTCTTTATGCATAATGTTCATCAACGACGAGCGTGAGAGGTGCAATTGTTGGCCACGACGACGAGTTGAGGTGGACGGCTCAGTAGGTTAACATTAATACTTTTAAAAACATTTTACGCCATACAAAAATCAAAGCGCACATTTTTAAATAGAAAAGTGAAATGAAACGTTTTGAAAATAACTACGAAAGTTTTACCATGACATTGCGAAATTCACATACTTTGTTTCAAAACACTTGTTAATAACAAATTTGTTTGTTACATATGTTTCATTGACTTATGTATTTGATATTTGTTCAGAAAATAAAGGGTGTTTTTTATAGAGTGATACAAGTTTAAATCATAATAAAACATAGTAATATATTTTTAATAGCAATGAAAAGCTTTATTGGATAGAAAATTTTATGACATTAATGCTTAGATATGATTTCGGCCATGTGGCTACCACGGCTGGCGCGTACAAGGCACAATCTGGAACACCAAGTTTCACAAACTTTTCGCAGCATTTGCGGCCGTATCTCGCCGATAACTGTTCGAATGTTGATTTCCAGGTGTTCAATTGTTTGCGGTTTATCGACGTAGACAACTTTACATAACCAAAAAGAAAATAATCCAATGGGGTTAAATCACACGATCTTGGGGGCCAATTAATTAGGCCATTTCGTGAAATTATTATTTCGTCAAAAGTTTCCTTGAGTAAATCAATTGTAGCGCCCGCTGTGCGGCATGTGGCTCCGTTCTGTTGGAACCACATATCAGCAAGAATAATGCCAGCTAATTGAGGTACAAAAAACCTTCGAATCATGTTCCTATACCGTTCACCATTGACATTCTGACCATCATCGTTTTTGAACACATATGGGCCAATGACTCCGCCAGCCCATAAAGCGCACCAAACAGCAATTTTCTGTAGATGTAATGGTGTTTCGACAAAAGCTTGTAGATTCCCGTCACTCCAAATACGACAATTCTGTTTATTTGCCATTCAATCAAAAATGGGCTTCATCGGAAAATAAAATTTTCCATGGAAATTTAAAATCAATATCAATTTGTGCTTCAGCCCATTCGCCGAATTTTTAAGCCAATATCTTTTCGGTAAATCTTCCATAAAGTGGAAGGACACAACCCCAGTTGCTGAGAACGGCAACGAATCGATTGATTAGGATCATCTTTAATGCTATCCTGTACAGCGGCTACAGATTCTTCAGTGCGCACTGTTCGGCGTCTCACGGGATCCACATTATCAGTAACAGTAAATATGGTCTGAAAATGATCTATTGTTCTTCGAATTAGCAGCTCTGAAGGACGATTATGTACGCCATAAAATGGACGAAGTGCACGATAAGTTTGACGAACAGAACCATTATTTTGATTAAAAATTTTCACAACTTGCACTCTATAAAAAACATCCTTTATTTTTCATTCTGGATTTCATCACTCTGCAGTTTGCCTGTAAGAAAGTAATGAAAGACTTTGAGTTGAAGCATTCACTGCCATAAATAGTATTTTAAATAAAATGAATTTTTTTATTGACGGTGGGATACAGTACTATTATCTTAAAAATTTTAACGAGATGAACATAGCTAATGATAAAATAACTAAAATAAAACTGTAATTTTGAAAACCAATAAAGCTTTTTTTAATTAATAGAGGAAATGCAAACAATGAAAAAATGAAAATATAAATAATTGTTTTACTATTGTATTTTAAAATATTTATTGTTACAAATCGAACGAACATTTTAGAATCTCATTTTAAAATGTAAGTTTTTAAAATGAAAATAAACATTTTACATTTGAGAATATTTATTATTAAAAATAAGACGAGCATTTTAGAATCTCGTTTTAAAATTTTCGTTCTTAAAATGAAAATAAACGTTTTACTACAGCATTTTAAAATATCCATTGTTAAAAATCAAACGAACATTTTTGAATCTCATTTTAAAATGTTAGTTTTTAAAATGAAAATAAACGTTTTACTATTTCATTTTAAAATGTTCGTTTTCAAAATTAAAATAAACGTCAAAAGTGCAAAATCTGGGTTAAACGTTTTTAAAAGTAGCTCGTTTCTGCCACTTTTGAAAATGTTGTTTTCTCTGTGTACAAAGCTCAGCTATCATTTTGAATTGAATCCATGTTCCGTTGTCAAACGCTCATAAAATACTTTCAATGAAATTGCATGTGTACATTGAGTTCGAATACTGAATTCCGACGCTGTGCAACTTATAACTCCAAAGATATTTGATACCACCAATTTTGGTTGCATGGAAGGTGCCAGTCCCCTTGTCCCATAAAATGTAGTCAATGAAACTGCATGCATAAATTAAGGTCGAATACTGAATTCTGACGCTGTGTGACCTATAACTACAAATCTTTCCGATATCGCAAATTTGGGCTGTATGGAAGGTGTCACGTTCCATTTTACAACGACCATAAAATATTATTAGTGAAATGGCACGTGTAAACTGAGCGACCTACAATTCTTCATTGCAATACATAATATTATTAGGTGGCAGCCCTATTATATCAAAATTTTATAATTTTGAAATTCTGACTTCGGATTCGGATTCAGCGACCCATTTTTATTCAATAGTTCGTGCCAGTTCCGAATTCGTAAAAATTAAAATAATTAAGGTGGCAACCCTATTCACCACCTTGAATTTTAAAATTCTGACTTCAGATTCGAAATCAGCGACCCCCCAACACTAATAAATGATGCTTAAAACTTTTAAAAAAATACATATTATTAGATGGCAACACTTGTATTTCAAAATAACATTATTTTGAAATTTTGACCACGGACTCGGATTCAGCGACCCATTTTTATCTTAGTGTACGCGCCAGCACCGAATTCGTAAAAATAAAAAAAAATTAGGTGGCAACCCTATTAACCGTATTGAATTTTAAAATTCTGAGTTCGGATTCGAAATCAGCGACCCCCAACAATGAAAAATCATGTCTAGAACTCTTAAAAACCTTATATATTAATAGGCAAACATCAAATGTTGTCGTACACTTTTTCGATATTAATTTTAGAATAAGGGCAATGAAACGTATATCATTCGAATGGTACTGCGCCCTTTATGTGTACAATCATTTTAGATTTTAAACTTATGACCTCTGACCCGAAATATTAACGTTGAAAGTTTGTATTATTTTTAGTAAGGAATCTCAGGGCTAGGAAAAGGTAGAATGGTGAATGAGGTAACAAATGAAAGATATGGCTGCGCAGTATGATTACATTTTAGATTGGTGACCTTCGACCTGCAATATGAGCGTAAAAAGATCATTTATTAAATAAAAGCTAAACTGTAACAGATGGATGAACATAATGTAAGAGGAAATTCTTAACATTGATAAGGTGTGCAAAAAATACTTGCGACATTTTGCGCCATCTCTTACGGATACCTTACAATAAGCATTTTTTATGTAAAAAGTGTGTATATATATATATTGTGATGGTGAAATTTCTTACAAATAGCAAATTATGAAAAATTTCCGTTATTTTGACATGAAAATTATTGTGATAGCTCGGAAACTATAGATGTTTTCAGTACAACGTATTTTTGTATGAAACGACGTTGGTTCAGAAATATAACGGTATACGAAAGCTTTCTTGGTTATATTTTTCTCGGATAACATGTTAAAAAAAATTCCCGTTATAATGACATCAAAACTATTGAGGTATCTCAAAAAATGTAGTAATTGTAATGTAGTAATGTAATTTTCTCAGTACAACGTATTTCCTTGAATCAGGGTCGTCGCCTCAGAATGAGAAAAAAACGATTGAAATTTCAAGTTTTGATTTTGCAAGCAAATATCTTGGCCATTTTTCAATCGATTTTCATCAAATTTTTTTTGGCTGAAAGATCATTTAATTGACTTTGGAAGATTTGCCGTTATCTCACCAATTCAATGTTTTATATGGTTTTAAAAATACCTCTAAATTATTCAGTTTGTGCTCAAAAAATAGGCCAAACGTTTTTGTTGTAATTATTTTTTTCTTATAAAATTTTCTTTTTTCACACTCTTTCATATGACAACATATCATTTTTAAGCAAAAATTGCTTAATTTTGACACATAATGCAAAAAACAGTTTCTATCATCGAAAATCATGAGCCACCTCGTATGATTTTTTGATGAAAATTAAATTTTTCAAAACGCTGTTTTTATATTTTCTACAAAGTTCTATAGCTTAAAAAATAATTTCTGTGAGAAAATTTTCAAATATTTCAAACCACTCCAAAGTTATATACACAAATCTATGTTTTAAGTGATTTCATTTTATATAAAAATAGGGGTAGGAGAAATAGTTCTTCCGTTTTTCTGAACCGATTTTTATAATTTTTTTAATAAATTAGAGTAGAGAGAATAAGTTCACCGAATAGTTATGTGACCTTCGACCTGAAATATGAGCGTACAAACAGCATTTATTAAATAAAAGCTTAACATGGAAGAACATAATGTAAGAGGGAATTTTAGACATTGATAAGGTGTGCAAAAAATACTTCCGACATTTTGCGTCATCTCTTACGGATACCCTATAATAAGCATTTTTTTATACAACAAGAGTGAATATATATTGTGATGGTGAAATTTCTTACAAATAGTAAAGTCTGAAAAATTTCCGTTATTTTGACAAAAAAATTATAGCGATATCTCGAAAACTACAGATGGTCTCAGTACAACGTATTTTTGTATGAAAATTCGTTGATTGAGGAATATAACGGCATACAAAAGCCTTCTTGGTAATATTTTCCACAAATAGTACATATGTTAAAAAAAATCCCCTTAAAATGACATGTAAATTATTTACATATCTCGAAAAATTAATATCTTCTCAGTACAACGTATTTCTTTGAAGCAAGGCCATCGCCTGAGAATGAGAAAAAACTATTGAAATTTCAAGTTTTGACTTTGTAAGAAAATATATCAGCCATTTTTTAATCGGTTTTCAACAAATTTTCTTTGTTTGAAAGATCAATTAAATGACTTTGGAGAAATAAGAAAAGATTAACCGTTATCTCATCAATTCAATGTTTAATATTATATGAAAAAACCTCTTAAATATTTAGATTTTGCTTGAAAAATAAGACAAACGTTTTTTTTTTGTTGTTGCTTTTTTATTACATTTTCTTTTTTCACACATAAGATATATAATTTATTTGCAAAAATTGCCTCATTTTGACACATAATTCAATAAACAGTTTCTATCATCGAAATTCACAAAAACACAGAAATTCAGGAACATGGCGTAGTAGGAAATTTTAGATATTAATACAATGTAAGAAAAACATTTTTCACTATCTCTTACGGATACCCTACAGTAAGCATTTTTATAGCACATTTTTAATTTTACAAATAGTAAATTCTGAAAAATGTTGATATAAAAGTTATGACGATATCTCGAAAACTGTTGCTTTCTCTTGAAACTTAAGATTTTTTGAGTACAACACATTTTCTTAAGGCAAGGTCAATGCCTCAGAATGAGAAAAGCGATTGAAATTTCAGAAAGTTGGTCGAATTTCGACCACAGGCGATACTAGTACATATTATTAGATGGCAACTTATTGAATGTTTAAAATAAGATCATTTCGTGGGGCTGTCGTAGCACTACACAGCCTAACAAATTCCTTTGAACAGCCTAAAAGTTATGTTCAGAAAAGTGGGCGTTATTCGTAAAAGGCGTGGAAATATTAGAAAAACGCTGTAACTCGAACAATATTGACACTAGGGTGCTGATATTAGGTACAGGGCTAGGCATAATTATGCAAATTTACTGCGAAAAAGTGGGCGTTGTTGGACAAAAGGGCATGGCAATATAAGAAAAATACTGTATCTCAGTCAATATTGACACTAGGGTACTAGAAATTGGTACAGGGGTAGGAACAATTATTAAAAATTATGGTCAAAAAAGTGGGCGTTATTCAATAAAAGGCGAGACAATATAATAACAACGCTTTAACTCGAATAATATTGACACTAGGACACTAAACTTAGGTACAGGAGTAGGCATAATTATGAAAATGTACGGTCAATAAAGTGGGCGTTATTGGATAAAAGAGCGTGGCAATATAAGAAAAGTACTGTTTTTCAGTTAATGTTGACACTAGGGTACGAAAATTCGTTACAACAATGGCTGAAATTGTTGTCATAATCTCTAAAAAGGAAGAAATAAAAACTTATTAACAAAAAAAAAAAACCAACTTCAAAACCACTGCAAAGTAAAAATAATTTTAAATTACTTTTCACATAAATTCTTGGTCAAATTTGTTATAATTATATTTCTTTTTATTTTGTAATAATCATAAATATATTAATATCTCCATGAATAAAAAACCTTTAAAGTCGGCGCTTATATAATCAGTAGGGCGGGTCGATTTATTTTTCGACAATTTCCCTATGAATTTCCCTATGAATTTCCCTATGATTTCCGTATTCTATGGGTTATTCCATGAAAATTTGCCAAAGGAACCATACCTCTATCGTTAAAATCGAGTCCCCTACTTTTTGTTGGTAGATTTTTTCCCAAATTGACGTTCGTATGAAATATTACCTACACGTTCACATCCATAACTCAAAAACTATCGATCGGGTTTAATCGCCAGTAGGCGCGTTGGAAAGGTGAGCTCATTTTGATTAATTTACAAAAATTCTTGGCCAAAATCAAGAAAAAATAGAAAAATGCTCCAAAATTTGGACAAAAATGGCCGTAACTTTTGAACCGTTGGACCAATGTTGGAGATGTTTTTTTTTGTAAATTGATCAAAATGAGCTCACCTTTTCAACGTGCCTACTGGCGATTAAAACCGATCGATAGTTTTTGAGTTATGGATGTGAACGTGTAGGTAATATTTCATACGAACGTCAATTTGGGAAAAAATATACCAACAAAAAGTAGCGGACTCGATTTTAACGATAGAGGTATGGTTCCTTCGGCAAATTTTCATGGAATAACCCATAGAATACGGAAATCCTAGAAAAATTGGTGAATTTTTTCACTCCCTATAAATCGACCCGCCCTAATAATCAGACTTTTATAAAATAAAAGCTCCGGCTTTAAAGGTTTTTTATTCATAAAGAAATTAATAAATATATTTATGATAATAATGCAAAATAGAAAAAAATTGTAGTAATAAGATTTCCAATTTAATACTATATATAAATTAAGTAACAAATTTGACCAAGAATTTATGTGAAAAGTAATTTAAAATTATTTTTTACTTTGTAGTGGTTTTGAAGTTGGTTTTTTTTGTTAAAAGTTTTTTATGTTAGTGCTTTTGCTTTGCTTTTGAGGAAATACAAAGCAAAGCGAAATGCCCATTTTGAAAAACTTTAGGTAGGAAAATTTTCGTTGCTTTTGCTGTTTTGCTGTTTTGCTGTTAGCAATTTAAACCCTGATTGAAACAAAAAATTATGGAAAACAATTTTAAAACAATATTGAACAACAAAATTTAAAATGATCAAATATAAAATAGCAAGTATAAATAGCAACACATTGAAATACATATTAAAAGAAAACTAAGATATTTATATAAATAATAATAATAATAAAACGACACCATAACGTCATTCGTCGTAAAGTTAGGGAGAAGACAATTTTGACAAAAGTTAAAAATCGAGGTAGACCTGTTGCTAAAGTTCTGAGCATTTTTTTATGATGTTCGCTAATTAGAATCCGCTATCTGGAGAAAGTCAAACATCCGATAGGTGGGGCAAGGTGGAGACATTTATGAAAATCAAATACTTTTATCAGGGATTATAAATTCAGTACTTTTCGCTTTTTAAAAGCACCGCAGTACCAAGCGATGGTTTGAGTACTTTTTACAAATAAAGTCTACATTTTTTTTTATTTTTTAGTCAATATTGTACTTTGTTGCTACATATATCAAAGAAGTTAATTTTTATTTTTGTAATAGTTCTAGCCGAAAAAGATTTTTTGAAATCTGGAGGAACTTTTTTGTTTACATGCTATTTTAAAATACACAACCACGAGATGACTATCGTGACAGGAAATAGTAGATAGAATTCTGGAACAATGGGAACCCCTTCAGTATTATTTTACTTTAAGCAATTTTAATGTAGGTAGGAAAACTAAGAGAATGAATTTATTGCTGTGGAATTAGTGATTCCTGTTTATAAAATGTTTTTTACGTTTCTTACATGCGTATTAAATATGTTTAGTTAATGGCGTAAATTTAGAGATGCCAGCAGAAGATTCTCTCATGCATGAAATTTTACTACGTTTAACTTTCTTATTTCGGCAAATGGATAGGAATATTATCAAAAGCGATGGCTTAAAAATAAAAAAATTAATTAAATTTTTTTTTGTATATATAAGTAAGTTGTTAATTTTAATTCAGAATCATATAACTTTGTTATATTTGTTTTATTTTTATTAATGTCGACAGTAATAAAAATATGTAAAACTGTTTGATAGTTTAAATCATTCTTGATTTTAAATTCAAATTCTAGTTGCTTGATAACTTAAAATCGTTTATTGAGCTTTAGGTCAGGTTAGGACAATTAATTGCTTTAACGAATTTTTTCCGAAGAAACAACAACAACAACATTTTTAATATGAAAATGAAAACATCACTAGCTGATTTTATTGCATTTAAGGCCCTGCTACAGGATTCATCAGAAATCTTTGTGATGCCACCGGCGGAAATCGAACCCGGGCCATGGTAGCCTTGCAAGCGCATTTTCGCGCACTACACCACAGAGGCGATGAGATTTCAGTGTCAATTTCTCAGTTTTTCTCTCTTTTTAAGCTTATGTTATTATTATGGAGTCCAGCAGTCTGTTGGAAATTGCCACTAACAAAGCATGGTTACTGAAGTTGTTTTTAGATATGCTGAAAAATCTTCAGGCTGTTTCAGTGTTTTTTTTTATCTGGCTCTACCATTTGATTGCAATTGAAAGTTTTTTATATGACCTTGTTATTTATTATGTTGATTTTCTATGATTTAAATACAAATTCTATGTGTTTGATAGTTCTTTGGAAAAAATTCGTTATACATATTATACATATACAATCCCCAATCGAGTCCAAATGTATGACCGAATCCTACTAGCTTTGGAGGGCCGATCCACCCATGCCAGTGGCACACCCCCTGGAAGTCCCCTGGGAGACTCCCCCTACAAACATTTCAAAAAATCACCATTTCAAATCTAAACCCTACGGGACAAAAGTCAAAAGTTGGGGCACAAGAATTCGTTTTAGAGGTATAGTTTCTCGGGCAAAGTTTCTTATTTTGATCCCTAGAATACGATTTTCACTGAGCAATGGGCGATTTTTAAATCGACCCGCCCTATTATACATATTTCGTGATAAAATAAGTAAAACTTTACGTATAAATGACAACAAACTACAGGGTCTTCCAAGATTGAGTTTCTTTTGGTGTAATTTTCGATCGCATTTCGGGATATTTTTTTGGCTCTATCTCTGCAAATTCTTGCCCATATTTGAAGCGAAGCTTTTTATGCCTCGTTTTGTGATTTGTGATTTGATCTCAAAAACGACATTTTTTTTCCATACACGTTTTTCTAAGAATTATTGTTGTTTTTTTACTTGCGTCTATTACAGCAAGAGGATATAAAATTAAAAATATTTCTATGTAAGCGGTGAGAATCGAACTAGCACCATTTCGATCGAGAGTTCTACACACTATCCACTACTCCAAAACAACCCTTTGTGTTATGATGTGATTCACTCAATATCAAGTATTAACTGAAGCTATGTTCTAGTAGATGACAGGAATTTATTAAAGGGATTGTGCATTAGCTCTCCTACATGTGAATGCGTGAAAGTATGATGCAACAAATTACAAGAATGCAAGATTGCCAGTCAAAATTCGAAACAGTTCCCACGAAAATTACTTCTTTCTCACAGTAACATAAATTAAATACCACCAAAATTCCCATGGTAAAGATAAACAAAAAAATTCCCACGATCATTAAAAATGACCACGAAAATACCACTCGTTTTAAAAATACCACCAAAAGCGTTTTAAAAATACCACCAAATACCCCATAAGCGTTAAAAAATACCACGATAAGTCGCATACGCATAAAAAAATTAAAAAAAGAAAAAATTAGAAATACCACAAAGAAATAAAAATGGTATTCAATGAACGGCGTATTTGTGATGTTAAAAGCGTGGTATATTAACTGAAGCGTATTTTGCAACAACAAAAACGTAAGGGACTTGACATACGCAGCTTACGACTGTGATTTAATTTTCATTTAAAAGATAATTGAAAACAAATGGATTCTATAAGTTATCTTGGAAATATTTTTTAATATTGTTTTATGTAGTAATTATATTTTTCTTATTTTTGGCATTTTAACATAATTTGTGTAAGGTATACGCTTGCAAAAAAATCAAAAATTCAGGATAGTATTGCCATATGTCAAAAAATGTCTACTTAGTTTTCATTATGGCAACTTGTTCTTAAAACAAATATGCAATTTAATGGTTTTTATTAAGGGTTATTTTGAGAAAATGTTCAGCGTAAACTTCTAGCTTTACGCTTCTGTATATATACGCGTTTCATCGAATACCATTATTAAATTTTTTGCTTAATAAAAGAGAAAAATAAATTTTAAAGAAGAAAATACTCGAATTTCCATGCAATTAAAAAATACCACGCTGGATTAAAAAATACCATGGGAATTCCCAAACGAAAAAAATTCCTAAGACCAATTAAAAATTACCACAAATGAGATTTTTAGCACATTATTGGCGAATTGCAAGAATGTATTAAAAAGAATGGGTATTAGCTATCCTACATATTCTATTGTTAATGCGTCAAGCTATGATTAATTTAAAAAATTATTGATCTTGTTTAAAATGGCGCTCAATGAGACGCTCTCAGGGAGAAGGGGCATGTGCGGTGTTGTAGATTTTGACTTTTCTATTTATCTGAAAAATAAAAACCTAGTGTATTATTAATTACTATGAAAGCAGTTATGGCTGGCACACCGGTTATAAAGTGTAAAATATACGATTTTTTTTAAATAAAATGTTGTTTTCTGGTACCAGCGATAGCCACTGATGTTATGAATAGCATATTTAATTTTCAGATGATTCGGCTAAATAGTTTTTTTTTCCTACAACACCATATCTAAAAAAGTAGTTTCAAGATAAATGAGTATAATGAGAATGAATGTAGACGAAATACTGTGGCTCGACCGCTACTAAAATGGCTGTAGAAGTGAAAATAACGTCAGAAAAACAATACTTTTGGAATATTAAAAAAAATATCAATTTCATAAAAATTCTAGGCTTAAACAATGCCGTTTTGATATAAATAATTTGCGAATAATAAGCGATCAATATATTTGCACAATACGATTAGGACAACTTTCGATGTAATATTTGCTAAAAATATCGATGACATTACATCTATTATATAGACGTTTGATATTTTAGATATTAAAAACCAATAATTTCATTAACATTTATAAAAATAATTCAAAATTAATGTAAAATAATAATGTAAGGAGTCAAAATTCGTGAAACTAGCCACCTAAAACAAGAAGTTGTAATTTTTATATCTTTTATGAATATTGTTGAAGTGTATATGAAAAAAAAAGAAATTGCAATTTTTTTTTAAGGTTTTTTTCAATGAGTTACAAAGAATTTAGTTTTAGGCCACTGTTTTAGTAAATTTAATTTTGCTAAGTAAGGGCTTGTTAAAATTTCTTGATTTTTGGGCCAAATACTCGTAATACACGTTAAATTACAAAAATGATTTTTTTAAAAACAAAATTTTTTCTTTAAAATTAATAAGTTTATTTTAAAAATTTCTTAAAAAAAAAATTCTGGACCTCATAGAAAATTTTTAAAAAATATTACATACTAATACAAATGAAGATATTGCGAAAAATGTGTTTCAGTTGTATGGGAGGTACCACGCCCACTTGTTCACTTCAATGGTTTTTCAGATATTGTGAAAAATAAGATACATTTGTATGGGAGGTGCCACGCCCACTTGTCCAAATATTTTAAACTCTTTTTTTGTACTTTTCTGTGCCTAAATCACTAAAAACGTCATCAACATAATTTATTCCCTCTAGTTTGTACCAATCACTCCATTGTGCAGTGCTCCGTATGGCTCGCACAAGACAGGTAGTGCAGATTTAAAACATTTCATAAATGACTTGTTTATGGAGAATACATTATTTTTATTTTTTTGTATTATTTTTAAATTTGTTGTAGTATGTAATATTTTTTTAAAATTTTTCTATGAGGTCCAGAATGTTTTTTTTTTTAAATTTTTTATAAAAAACTTATTAATTTTAAAGAAAAAAAAAATTTTTTAAAAAAAATAATTTTTGTAATTTAACGTGTATCACGTGTACCAAAAATCAAGAAATTTTAACAAGCCGTTACTTAGCAAAATTAATTTTACTAAAACAGTGGCCTAAAACTAAATTCTTTGTAACTCATTGAAAAAAAAACATAAAAAAAAATTCCAATTCCTTTTTTTTTATATACACTTTAACAATATTCATAAAAGATATAAAAATTACGACTTCTTGTTTTAGGTGGCTAGTTTGACGAATTTTCACTCAAGGCAATAAAATTTACTGGTGGGAATCAGAGAACTGCACAAGCCTACTTGAAGTTCAAGCCTTTTCAAGTACTTGAATTCAAGTATGTATCCAAACTTGAAAAAGCAAGCTTTAGCCAGCTTGCAAGAATACCAAACAGATAAAAGTCATATTCATGCTTGCTCGTTGGCTTGGCTTGTTTAGACTTACTTTGTCGGGCAGAAGCTTGAAAAGCTTGAAATGATCGGCAAAAGCTTGTAAGCTCGCAAGTATCCAATTAATTGAATTTAAAGCATGTATCCAAAAAATTCAATGAGCTTGTGTAGGAAAAGCTAAGGCTTATTATGACTTTTAAGGGTTCTGTGGACTCCGTGGTGTGCAGTTTTAGGGAGTAGATGATTTCGGATCTGATGCCAGAATTTAAAATTCAAGATGACGGATAGAGTTGCCACCTAGATTTTTGGGTGTTTTTGCGAATTCTTTTAATTTTGAAATTCTGACAACGGACTAGATTTCGAATATAATGTCACAGTTTTAAAATTTAAGATGGAGGTTAGGGTTGCTGCCTAAATTTTTAATACAGTATTGCCACATATGCTGAATCCGAATCCGTTGTCAGAGTTTCAAAATTATTAAATTTTGAAATAAAAAGGTTGCCACCTAATAATATGTATTTTGAAGAGTTTTAAACATCATTTATTAGTGCTAGGGAGTCACTGATTTCGAATCTGAAGTCAGAATTTGAAAATTTAAGAAGGTGGATAGAAGCAACCCAATTATTTCAAAATTTTATAATTTTGAAATTCTGACAGCGGATTTGGACTCAGCGACCCATTTTTGGTGTACCATTTTTTTGCCAGCCCCGAATTCATAATAATACAAAAAATTAAGGTGGCAACCCTATCCACCATTTTTAATTTTAAAATTCTAACTTCAGATTCGAAATCAGTGCCTCCCTAACACTGTTAAATAATGTTTAAACTCTTAAAAATACATAAAATTAGGTGGCAATACTGTGTTCAAAATTTAGGTGGCAGCCCTAATCTCCATCTTAAATTTTAAAACTGTGACATTATATTCGAAATCTAATCCATTGTCAGAATTTCAAAGTTAAAAGAATTCGCAAAAATACCCAAAAATCTAGGTGGCAACTCTATCCGCCATCTTGAATTTCAAATTCTGACATCAGATCCGAAATCATTTACCCACTGCCAACCACGGAGTCCACAGAACCCTTAAAAGTCGTAATACGCTTAAGCTTTTCCTACACAAGCTCATTGAATTGTTTGCATACTTGCTTTAATTGGATACTTGCCTTCAATTTCAAGCTTTTCAAGCTTTTTGCCGAAGGCATCAAGCTTTCCTTTACTTGAAATTTCGTGCCGTTCGCTTGTAAGCTAGTATACTTGCAAGTCGCAAGCTGTAGTGGGCTTATTTATATTCAACTACAAGCTATACTTGATTCAAAATTATCAAGCTCAAGCTAGCTTGAACTTGTATTTTAAGCAAGTACTTGAAATAGACCTCAAGTAGGCGTGTGTAGTTCTCTGGTGGGAGTATTAGTTTTTTAGTTAACATTATGGTATTTAAAATTTTTCAATTTAAAAATTTTATTACTAAAAAAACTATTAAATTATCAAACTTATGAAATTGCGAAAAAGCTTCGCTTCTCTCGTGTGTCCAGCGACGCATCTGTTTTTTTTCAAGTCTTTAGTTGCTTGTGGTTTATTTGCATAGACACCATCTTTGAGATGGCTCCACAGAAAGTAGTCCAAGGACGTTAATTTGGGCAATCTTGGCATCCAAACTGCTTCAGAGTTTTTGGGAGATTATTCTTCCCGAGAATTTTGCTTGCAATAAATTCATTAGGGGTATTCACACTGACCTGGGTAATTGAGTAGATTGGCAAATGCCGTACATTTTGTTTTTGTAAAGTGCCATTCTACCCAAGTACCCATCTACCAATCTACTCTAGCTGACCCCCTGACTTGTTTGGGTAGATTGTTTTCTTGCCAAATTGAGTACTTTTCCCATGTGTTACCACCTCTTGCAAAAATAGGCAATAATAGACCTAAGGGCCTCAAACTTACAATATTTGTTGTTAAGGCCAATATCGCAAATAATTCAAAAAAATTGCCACACCCCTATTTACGCCCACAAATGAATAAAAAACCTATATTTCAGACGAATTCGATTGTATTGTACTAAAATTTTGTAATTTAGTTCGTAGAGTTACTATAGACAATTCAACAAAAAATGGGCGTGGTCGAACTATAACTACGCCTACTTTTCAGAAATTATTCTTCCTGAGCTGTGCATGTTTTTGTAATGAAACTTTGTTTATATTTGCTATAAGACCAAGTGGTGGTCACTAGATATATAAATTTTGCAACGCCTACTTTTTCCGCCGTTCTATATATATAAAATCGTTCGTGCGGTGTCTCTTAAGATCTCAGGAACGGTATCACCTAAGGCAACCAAATATACAAAATCTGTTAATATATCGGTTAATAAAGTTAATATCTCAGTTTTTAGGGACCCTTTTACCGCCCACAAATGAATAAAAATGCTATATTTCAGACGGTTTTGATCGTATTAGACTAAAATTTGGTAATTTAGTTTTTATGGTTACTGTATGTAGCTGTATTAAAAATGGGTGTCCACGCCCTCTTTTACGGCCCACAAATCAATAAAAATACTTTACTTAAGACGATTTTGGTCGTATAAGACTTAAATTTGGTTATTTAGTTTGTATGGTTACATTCGGGAACAGTACTAAAAATGGGCGTGGTTGCTCTGTAGCAACGCTCACTTTTTCATAAATCATTAAAATTGACTATTGGGCCGATTGCGCTAAAATGTTGGCAGTCAATTATAGACTATATTTATTTATTTATTTTTTATTCATTCATTCATCAACAGATTAAAGTATCCTTACTGACTACTAGATTTAAAGTATTAACAGTTAACAATAAAATAATAAAAATAGTTAGTTATTCAAAATATTGCTTATACTATGCAAATAAGAACATAAGTGATTTTTGAAAGCATCTCTGCTTAAACCTGGATAGAAATCAACATGTATGCAGACTGAATTCGCCAGTTTTAAACAACGTGTTATTGGTTCATTACAAGTGTAGTTTACTCTGCGATATGGTATATGAAATAAATTCCGTGCTCTAAGATCTCGTGAGGGAATGCGAAAACTAATCTGAAGAAGCAATTCAGGACAATTAATGCTACTACATATAATATCCCTTACAAACATGACGGCAAAATATTTACGACGCATCTTCAAAGTGAGAATACCGAGAAGTAGACATCTTACTTTATAAGCCGGCATTTCTATATTCCAATTTAATCGTCCGATTGCCAATCTCGTGAATCGTCTTTGAACTCGTTCAATTCTATCAGAGTGCACTGCGTAAAAAGGATCCCATATAATGCAGCAGTATTCTAATACTGATTTCACAAAAGCATTATATAATGAAATTAAAGAAAAAGGATCGTTAAATTCCTTTGAGTTTCTAGCAATGAAACCCAGCATGGAATTGGCTTTAGAGATCATATAATCAATGTGCCTTGATAAACTAAGCTTATGATCAAGAATTACTCCTAGATCTTTCATTTCCGTTATTCGTGATAAAGTTATATCGCCAAGCTTAAACGGGTAAAATAACGGATTAGAGTTTCTGTGAAAAGTCAAACATTGACATTTTGCAATATTGAGCGGTAATAAGTTATCTCGACACCAAGTAGATAGTGTCTTTACATCTGACTCAAGATCTGCGCATTCGGATGTCAACTTCAAACGAGCAAAAATTTTTATGTCGTCAGCGTACATCAAACACTGAGAAAATTTAAGAATTTTAGGTATTTCATTAACAAATAATAAAAACAGAAGAGGTCCTAAATGACTGCCTTGAGGAACGCCTGAAGTAACCCGGATAACTTCTGAAAGCACATTGTTAATGCGAACATATTGCGTCCGTCCGGTTAGATAGGACTTAAGCCATTTTAAAATATTTGAATGAAAGCCAATTCTTTCCAGTTTGCTTATTAGTAGGTTATGGTGAACCCTATCGAACGCTTTAGAAAAGTCAGTGAAAATAACATCACACTGGTAACCTTTTTCAAAGCTATTTAGGACGTAATTACAAAAAATAGTAAGGTTAGTAACATTTGACTTACCGGCCACGAAACCATGTTGGAATGGAGATATAGCCTCTTTTACAAAAAAAGTGAGCCTGTTGTAGACCAATTTCTCAAACAATTTGGGAATCGACGAGATTTTACAAATCGGTCGATAGTTCGATACATCGTTCTTAGACCCTGATTTGTAAATTGGTAGTATAAATGAAATTTTCCATTCGGAAAGAAACTCACTATTTTTGAGCGATTGATTAAAAACTTAAGTAAGAGGAAAGGCTAATGCTTCTGCACATTTTTTTAAAAGAATTGGTGGAAAACCATCAATTCCAGGCTGTTTATCGGTGTTTAAATGACTCAAACCTTCAAAAACTTCCAACACACTTAGCTGAAAACTTCCTATGTTGCTTGAAGAGTCTATTAATTCTAAATTATTTAAGGTTGGATTAGAAGTGGGAGAGGTATAAACAGATTTAAAAAATTTGGCGAAAAGGTTACAAATTGTGGGGAGATCGGAGGTAGTATTGCCAAGATAATTAATAGTATTTGGAATACCAGCAGATTTTTTTTTACTGTTTATAAACTGCCAAAAGCTTTTACTGTTATTAGTTTTTAATTTAGACTCTTCCTGAAGTATATAAATTTTATACAAAAATTTATTCAAATGATCAAATTGTTTTTGAAGGCTTCGATATTTATCATAAAGCTCCATATTATGTGGGTTTTTATTAAAAAATTTATAGGCTTTGTTCTTCCTGTTGTTTAGATTAACTAGAGCACTATTAAACCACTTGGGCTTAGAAGATGTTTTAAAATATTCTTTAGGAATGAAAAAATTCATCGCTTCATTGAGCTTACTCGAAAAATTGTTAAAGTTTTTTGATAATTCTGCGTTGTTTAAAACTGACAACCAATCTATATTGTTCAAATACAATAATTAGTAATACTACAAAAATTACCTTTGGAAAAATTAAAATAATGATTGCTATTTTGAGTTGGCTTAAGATAGCTATAAAATTTGAATGTAAGGCTCAGTACATTGTGATGGTTTGTATGAAGTACTAATGTAGAATTAACACTGCTAACATGAGCATTTATTTCCCTATCTACAAAAATAAGATCAAGAAGTCTATTATTATTATTAACAATACCATTCAACTGGTGCAAATCAAATTCCGCGAAACTATCAACAACTACACTCTCACAATTGCTTGTAATATTAAAAAGGGTTTTGGTCGTATTAGACTAAAATTTGGTAAATTAGTGCATATATGTAGTTATTTTTGGAAACTGATCCAAAAATGAGCGTAGTCACACTTCAATTATGCCAGTTCAGATACACAAAAAACTAAAATTTTTTTTTCCGATTGGCATGAAAATTATTAAGTGGCAGTAAGCCGGTCTGTGACAGGAAAACGTTTTCTCCCCCAAAAAAATTTTTTTTACTCCCAATTAATGGCCTAAATTTTTCGCAAATAAAATGACAAAAAATTATTTGGTGGCAACCCTCTTCCTGCTGTCACTCATCTCTCGTTAGCTACACAAGCCGGGGAGATTAAACAAATATGCAGCACTGCCCAAAACTATTCTTAATTGCAATTTAGATTGCTCGCAATAACCAAAAGTACTCAATCTACCAATACCCAACTACCAAAGTCAGTGTGAATACCCTTATTGTTTTGTTGGTTGAAACCAGATATTGTCAATACGATATCCCTACTATCAACAACATGTATATAAGTCCGATTCAATATGCATTCGAAACCAACACGAAATCTCGAATTCACAAGCATTCAACTCGAAATGAGTTCTTTTTGATACTTTTTCATAAAAAACTTAATTAAGCGCGAAAGTCTTTGATGTAAAAACAATTAAGTAAGTAGTTCATTAAATTTTTGGTTGAAATTTTTTCTCCAATTGTAAAAGTAGTATTTTCGAGATATTTCGAAATTTCCATTAAGACTATTTTATATGAAAATATTTGTTATAAAAATATTTGTTATAATTTCTGGATGCAATTTGCATTTTTCTGTTGTTTTAATTTATGCCTGTTTTTATATCAAACATTTTCGTGCATAATGATTTATAGTTTTCGATTTCATTATTTTCGTATGAAAAAGTCTTGGCCAAAATTTCTCAGATACGCTATGTCGGACTCGTTTCGGTCTCACGATGGTGAATCCGAGATCTCATAGTTGTTTCGAATTCGAATCGAGTCCGACTTTATTTTGCTGTTTATTGGGGCTTGAAAAGGGATTTTGTAAAAAATTCAATATATCTGGCATTCTATGAAAGAGTTGCCAACTTTTCCAACTAAGAACATCATTTGTTAATATCTTAAAAAATAGAAAATAAACAAACTTTTATCCAAACAATAACCAAATAAATTGTAAAAAATGACTGATTCAAAAGCATTTTCTTAAAAGTTTATTTTGACTTATTTGAGCTCTAAATTTTTTGTAGTTCTAGAAAAGATTGTGCTATATCAAGCACAAATTTATATTTCTAATAAGCATCAAAATAGCGAGAAAATTATTGAGTTTTTTATCTAACTACAATCTGCTTGTCCGGAAATGAAAAAAAAAACCATTAAAAATTTAACGATTGTAAAATAAATTGTACAGACTTTGAGATCGTGAGCGCTTGCATGACACTTTACTTCATTTTAATTTGTTTTTATTTTGAGAGCGAAAAATTTTTGAAATCAACTAAATTAATTGCTTAATGATATCAACCCTGTTATTAGATGATTGTCACACGATATTACAGATAATGTTCTTTCTCCAAATAAAGGCAGGCTAAAATGCTATAATTGCCAATTTTAATGAATAAATAGTGAAGAACATTGGTTCCATTTGAATTTATTTTAAAAATATTAAAAAAATAATTGTTTGCAAATTATTCAAACACAATGCTTATCTTGTAGAACGCATCTAAAATACTCAGATTAAGACAACATATTTGTATCATTTCAATTTGAGCGCAATAACAATAAAAAATAATTGCTTTTCGCTGGTAGTTCAAATTTGCTAATTATATGGTTTGGTTTTAAATTGATTTTCATATTTTATATGCTGAACACACAATGCTTGAGTTATGTTCTAAAAGATTAACGAACACATTTTGGTTTGGTGACGAAATTTTTTTCCCGGTTATTTTGGATACAAAACTAATGTTAACGACTTTAAAGCAAGTGCTTTCGCAGGTTTTAATTGTTTTTATTTTATTGCCAATTTAACGCTAGAAAACTTGTTCCTGGCTTATCGTATCTACGTCATTGTGTGGCTAAACAACCATCTTTATCTCGACTTCTTTTGTTTTCCGCACCTTTAAAAAATCTTTAATTAATTAAAACTCAACATAAAAACTCTTTGTGATGACTTTCTTAGCTAGACGACGCCTTTCTTTAAGGTTGAGTGAGGGTGAGCCTAAGAAAGATAAATTAATTCAATAAATGCCTCACCTTAGAGGAGTAGCGTGTGAGCCATAAAAACCGAAAACTGCAAAAATTATCGTTGAACTTGTGAGCATTGTTTACATAGGAAAATAGTTATAAAATTATCGCTTTTGCTATAACTATAACGTCACTCTGTAGGGACATTTCAAGGAGTTAAAAGCGCTGACATGATGAATGGGCAAAACAGAAGCCTAGAACGTGCAGCGTAAGAAAACTTTACCAATATTGTTAGTTAGTTTATGCTAATGGAACACGATGTATTGTTACGTTTTACGTTGTGCAAAATGCGCTGATGTGTGATGACCATCCACTTTTTACTGCCTCTACTGTAGGCAACTTTTATGAGTGCTCCTAAAAGTATGCCATACATATTTATTCAGATTGTGCATGTGATATATTTGACATTAGCAAATACCCGCAGCTTCGCCTGCGATAAAAATATTTAATAGCATGTAAAAATTTTAAATCTTAAAATTAAAGTATTTTGTTGGATTTTCAATGTAAAAAATAAAAAAACTGTGTTTGTTTAATAATGAAAAATGATTAAAATATTAAAAAATTACTTTTTTACCTTCTTTAAACAGTAATTGTTATGGTGACAAAGTTGCTTGTCTTTTCTTGTATTTTGATTTTTTAATAACTGCATTATTCTGTATCACGAAGATGCTCACCAACGATGAGAAAGACACGAGAAGCAATATTTTCTTCCATACAAAATTGTATTACTTCTCGTGTCTTTTTCATCGTTGGTGTGCTTGTTCGTGATGCAGAATAATGCATTAAGTCATAACAGCATTCTAAAAAAATTTGTGTACAAATTTTTAAAAATATGATAACAGCATTCTAAAAAAATTTGTGTAAAATATTTTTAAATTTGTAATTCAAAAATGCAATTTTTTAATTTAGATTCTTAACATAAATACATTCTTCTTTCATTTTGAAAAATTTCTGTTATTATGACATCAAAATTTTGGCTTTATCTCGAAAACTATAGATTTTTTCAGTACAACGTATTTTTCTATGAAACGTCGTTGATTATTTAAAATTAGAAACAGTAAACGAAATATTTTTCGAAAATATTTTTTACTTATATTTAGTATATTGAAAAAATGCTCCTTTCATGACATCAACATTGTTGCGATATCTTAAAAACTCCAGATTTTCTCAATATAACATATTTTCCTTAGCCTTAGAAAGAGAAGAAACGGATTGAAATTTCAATTTTTGAATTTGCAAGCAAACATCTCCGCCATTTTCAAATCGATGTTAATCAAATTTACTTTGTCTGAGAAATGAGAAAAGATTTACCGTTACTTAACCGATTCAATGTTTTAAATTGTTTTCAAAAATCTCTAAAACATACAATTTGTGCTCACAAAATAGGCCAAAAATTATGTTTTTTGTAATTTTTTTTCAATTTTCTTTTCCCCACTCTTTCATATGATATATTATTTATCTGCAAAAATTGCTTAATTTTGACATAAAATTCAATAAACAGTTTCTGTCATTAAAATTCATGTGCCTCCACCCTTCACTCCACGCTTCTCCCCTTAAAAATGGACTTAACTAAAGTAAGACACTCCCATTTTTAGTACAATTTCCGAGAGTTATCATATAAACTAAATTACAAAATTTTAGTTTAATACGACCCAAACCGTCTTCACTTCACGCTTATCTCCGAAAAATGGGGGTAACTTAAGTGGGATACACCAATTTTTACAGTTGCCAAAAGTAAGCGTGCGAACTAAATTGTCAAATTTTAGTTTTAAGCTACGTTAGCATTGGGCCCATTTCCGCCCATTCAGCCAAATGAGAAACAACGTCATCTCATTTCCCATATAAATTTTCAGTTACAATTTAACTCATATAAAAGAAATGAATGAGATTGGATACGTTCTTAATGCTTCTTACAAACTATTTCGAACGCATTCAATGGAGAATGGATAAAAAAAATAACGAACACACTAAAACAAAGGAAACGTCAAACAACAAATAATTTTATACAAGTGTATCATCATCAATATCAACCAGTAGGGCACATATTACACGATGATCGTTGATCGGCGTTCAAAATATTTTTGTTGTTGCTTTCAATGCGAAACTGTCAAAAAACACTGAGAGCCAGAGCGGATGAACAATTTTTAGGGCGATCAGGATATGTTCATTTTTGAACGCTGTACATGACAGCAATCACAATCGAAACAGTGTTGCTGGGTGGCAAAATTTAAGATGTGTTCATTTTTAGCAGCTAAAAAGTACTAGAAGTACTGCTTTTCGACTGAAAGGTATTAAAAAAAAAAGTTGCATGAAACCCTTATTTTAAACAAGAATTCATATGCTGAGGTCAGACGATGCTCGTTTGCTCGGCGAACACATGGCCGAGCAATATGGTTGTTGTTGTATTCTCCAAAATTTTTGACAGTTTCGCATTGGAAGCAACAACAAAATTATCTGCTCGCCGAGCAAACGAGCATCGTCTGACCTCAGCAATACTGGAATAAAGAAAAAAACAAGACTTGATCGCGATGAAACGATCATCATGTGACCTACCAACGATCAAAATGTAAACGAGCGTAAAAAAGTGTTCATTTAACGCCGATCAACGATCATCGTGTAACATGTGCCTAAAAGCAAAACAATGAACCAGTTGTCAAACGAAATAAGACACTTTCGCAAAAAAAAAACCAATGTAAGAACTTTTGACTCATTCCAAATGAGTCATTTGGCCCAATTAAAACGTAGTATTATACAACCAAAACCGTTTGAAATATAGCATTTTCATTGATTTGTGGGCGGTTAAAGGGGCCCTAGTCTCATACCACCAAAACCGTCTGAAATATAGCATATAGTGGACGTGAAAAGTACAAATGGAAAATCAATAGCCTGTCACGATCTAATTGAAATAACAAAACGTTTGGATTGTCAAACATCCGTGCAGTGCCAAAAAGCTTTTAGTACACTCAGAAAAAAGTTTATCGGAATATGAGAAAAAAGGCATCATATTAAGTGAAAAATGGTATTGACTTTGCTCCAGAGAATGCTTTTCTCTTAATGTGATCCCAAAAATTTCCTAAAAATGGCAAAAAGCTTCCATGAAAATGAGAAATATTTTCTCATTAATTAAAGACACCTTCTCTTTAATAGAAAAATATTACTTTATAATACGTTCAACAGTTTTCTTTATTGTGTAAATTTTTCCCGAAAACAAAGATATATTTATTAAATTTTAATAAATGTTTTCTTTAAGTTGCGTTTATAGTTTCTCACAAAAAAAAAACACTTTCTTTAAAAATATTATGATATATTTTCTTAACATTGATACAACATATTTCTCTATTGCGTACTTCTTTAAAACACAGAAGTATATCCGCAATTACGATGGAAAAATTATTTTTGTCAAACATTTGTTTTAACTCAGTTCTCAGTTCAAAGTAGAAGTATTAATATCAAATTGTGATTCGGTTTTAAAAATATTAGTTAAAAATGTGTTAAGAGGTAGAATTATTGTTGTGGGATTTTTTTTCGGGACTCTTTATAAATATTCCAGAAATTTATTCTGAAAACCGATTTTGTAAATGCATCCAAAGAAACAGTAGTAATAACATCACTTTGTGTAGCTATGTTAAGTAAAAAAAAACTATTGAAGGAACAATCGTCATATTTCTATTTTTTTTTTCGTACCTCATTCAATATAAGAAAAATATATCGAGTTTTGAGAAGAAGCCTTTTTAATTTTTGAGAAAGGATTTGTTGTTATTGAAGAAAATATTTCGCATAGTGAATTATTTATCAACAATAGAGAACATTTTTCATTTTCTATAAATTTTTCTCTATAAATGAGATTTTTTCAGTGAGAGAAAAATACTTATCATTATGAGAGACATGAAATATTTTCATTTCCCACAAGGAAGGAAATATATCTTCGAATATGTGAAAATTTATTATAATTGAAGTAAATTTTATTTGAAATAAAGAAAATTTCTATTATCGAAAATAGAGAAATTTTTTATCACAAAAAGATAGGTGTTTTTTTCTGAGTGTAGCCTAAAATGGGTTAAATTATTGCAGTGCATTTCAACATAAAGAGAAAGATAAGAAGCACTCCAAGTAATTTGCAAGATTATTAGTCATACTATACAGCATATTGTATCGTCTGAATTCCCCTACTTCAAACTCTTTATATGTTTGCTTTTTCATTGATTATGAGACAATCTGTTATTGAGTTGTTGTACACATTGTTGTATACTTCACTGTAACTTTTACGACTAAGTATAGATATAAAAGCAAAATCGAAGGAATCCAAGAATTTCTTAAATTGGATTAACACTTGCTATAGTTGAAAAAAACAGTAAAAAAAATAAAAAAATGCTTAGGAGGTGGTGGGAGAGGGTGGGCGGGGCCTAAAAAATTACTCCTAAAGGCAAAATATTTCTTAAAAATTAAAAAAGCATTTAAAAAAATTTAATTCGTCACAAAAATGAAAGGGGGCACCCTTGCATTTTTCTTAAAAGAAATAGAAAAACCAATTTTGTGTCAAACTGCAATAGTTTTTGTATTAAAGTGATACGTCATATGAAAGAGTATAAATATTGCAATTTTTGGTTTTTATTATTTTTACAACAAAAACATCTTTTGCAACATTTTTTTGGAAGAAAAATAAATTTTTTGGAGCTTTAAAAAAAAAAAAGAAAAGATTAAAACTATAAATCAGTACCATGGTTTTAAATAACCCATAAAAATCGAGTTTTCTGTAAAAATATTGGCAATTAGTGTAATAATTGTAAAAAACAATGTCAGATTATAGGATTGTACAGATTATAGGCCGGAAACAGCTCTTCCAATCTGCATCAAAAAATTGTAAATGTTTGCAATCAGGTAAAAGATAACGCTGTTTTTCATGCATATTTTTGATATTTTTTTATTTTATTTCTGTACAAAAACTTTTAAAATTCAAATAACTTCATAACTTTTCTTTTTTTTTTTAATTTCTTACAATATTTTTTGCAGTAACTGTTTATTTTATAAATAATATTTTAATTGTGTTGATTTTATATGATTTAAATACAAATTCTAAATGTTTGATAGTTTAAATCATACTTGATCCATAAATAATAACATAAGCATAAAGACTAAGGTAAAGCAATAAATACAACAACAAATGTGAATGTATGAAATTTGAGAAAAACTGAGAAATTGACACCTCAAATCTCATCGCCTCTGTGGTGCAGTGCGTTAGTGCGCGCTTGCACGGGTATCACAAAGATTTCTGATGAAGCCTTTAGCACGGCCGAAATTGCAATAAAATCAGCTAGTGATTTTTTCCTTTTCATATTGAAAAAACTTTGTTGTTGTTGTTGTTTCTTTGGAAAGATTCGTTAGAACAATTAATTGTTCTAACTTTGACCTTAAGCTCAATAAACGATTTTAAACTATCAAACAACTAGAATTTGTATTTAAAATCAAGTATGATTTAAACTATCAAACATTTAGAATTTGTATTTAAATCATATAAAATTAGCATAATAAATAACAAGGTCATTTAGGAATAAACTTTAGTATTTTAATTTTAATATAAATCAATTTAAACAATTCTGACTAGGAATCAATGCAAGCAGTCAAAACCTTTCCAGCGATATCTTGAAATGGAGGATTGCTGGAGGAGAAATAATTAAGCTTTTTAAATTTTAGTGAAAATAAATTTTTAAAAAATGAATCTTTAATCCGAATGCAAAAAATTGAATTTTTTGATGCAGATTGGAAGAGATTTTTCGGGGTTGGAATTTTTGACAGTTTATTTTTGACAGTTTATTTTTGACCACTATCACACAAGCCAATATGGTTACAAAAAACTCGATTTTTAGAGGTTATTTCAAACCATTCCAGCTCACGGATGGCTTTCGCTAGAGTAAAAATATTTGGGGAATCAGCATAACATAAACCAAGGATTATCTTGAGCAACTGTGCCGAACAACTTTTTTTCGTGAGGCGCCTTAATGTACATGTATAGATGAATGCTTAAAAGTTGAGAAAATGTCATTTATTAAAACTGGGAATAGCTATGGGCCAAGAATCGAACCTTTTGGCACTCCACTGCGTACCAATTTAAGCTGAGAGCATATATCACCAACTGTTTGTAAACTGGCAAATAGCTTCTTTTATATTCAATTTCATAATGTACGTTTTTATCTCAAAAAGAACACTATGCGCCATAAAAATTTACCAATAACTGTATGATATATATTTTGCTTTAATTTTTTTATTTAACATAATTTTCCTTAACTAAGAGGAGCTTGGATTCATTGAGATTGAAATTGATCTTTAGAAATATTTTTTGCCAAAGTACGCTAGAATAAAGAGTTAAAGTGTTAAGTTAATTTGAAAAAAAAACATTTATTTGCTAACTTTGCAAGCACATTAAAAACACATAAAATGTTACACAGTGTAGCAATTAATGACTTGGCACGACTTATGCAAGAAAACAAGCACTTTCAATTCAAAAATAACATTAGTCAGAAATATGAAATTTATTCTTAGAGATGAAAGTTTTTCGCAATGAAATTTTAATACGTAAAGTAAATAATGCTTGTAGCAAAATAGTTGGCGGAAGTTGTCGATTGGTTTATAAGTATTTTTTTACTTACTATTAGAATAAACTTAATAAAAAAGAGGTTTGAATTTGTTTACTTACACTATATACCCAACACCCATTGAAACAAAAATATAAATATTCATCGTCATAGGAAGTTAAAAAAAAAATAATCTTGAAACTGAGTGAGAAAATATAAATTTTAATATAGTTTTCTTCTGAACAGTACCTGTTATGAGAAATAATAGTCAATTGATTTTTAAAACTTTTAATTTTTCTATATAAAAACTTCAATCATTTCGCTTGTGCTTAGCAAAAGCACTTGTAGAATCTTTAATTCTTAAATGATTTCTGATGTTATTTTTCGATGTCAATTAAGAAATTTGTTAACAATAACAATATCAATTAGTCATTATATTTATACTGAAATTGGCTAAGTCATTGAAAAATGCACTGATCAAGTTTTCTTTGTGAATTAAGGAAATAGTAATGCAGAATGATTTATATATAAAGTTTTTAAAGATTTTTGTGTATTTATATTGAATGTATTTATTATTTTTGTATTATATGTGTATGTTTAACATACTAACATATTTATTATGTATACACTAGGTCAGGTCCATAACCAAGGAGGATATTTCCGGGTTCAAATCCTACACCATAGGCTCTGAAGACATAAAAAAAAAGATTGCTCAAATAAGACTATCAAAGCAAAAAATTATAATTTTTGAAAACTTTTGAGCAAATATTTAAAATAACAAGTAATAAATATATTTTAAAGAAAACTTTAAGTGAATAAAAAAATTTTAAATCTACTTTAAGAAGCAAAGAACCGTTTTCAAAACAGAATTTTAATAAATCGGTTTTTCTGATTATCTCGAATATGGCTTAAGATAATGTTAGAAAGATCAACTTATTGCAAAATTGTACAAAATATGTGGACATTTAAATACTTTTTCAAATAAATTGGAGTTAAAAAAATTTAGTGACCTCGCCATTGTCACCGAACAGATATAAACCTTGTTCTATTTCATGACAATTCCCAAAATATTTCGGCTGTACCGATAGCCATCAGTGAGCCGTACAATTTTTAAATAATCCGACGGAAAAGATTCCGACTATTTTGATGCAAATTAGAAAAACTTTTTTAGTACTTTTATTTCTTTGCTAGCTGAAACCCGGCGCGTTGCTGCCACGCTCCCTTGATTGTGTAAATTGAGGTCGAATACTGAATTCCGATGATGTACGACCTATAAATCCAAAGCTGCTCGATAGCACAAATTTGGGTTGTATGCCCCTTGTGAAACGCCCATAAAATGTTACCAATGAAACTGCATTTGTAAATTTAGTCCGAATACTAAATTCCGACGCTGTGCGACCTATAAATCCAAAGCTATTCGATAGCACAAGTTTGGGTTGAATGGGAGGTGTAACGTCCCCTTTTTCAACGCCCTTCAAATGTAATCAATGAAACTGCATGTGTACATTGAGGTCAAATACTGAATTCTAAATCTGAGCGATCTATAACTCCAAAGCTATTTTATATCGGATATTGTGGTTGTATGGGTGGTGCCTCGCCCCCTTTTGCAACTCTCATAAAATAAAATCAATAAAACTACATGTGTAAATCTAGGTCGAATACTGAATTCCGACGCTGTGCGACCTATAACTTAAAAGCTATTCGATATCGCAAATTTATGTTGTATTGGAGGTAGTACGCTCCTTGTCCAACGCCCATAAAATGTATTCAGTAAAGTTGCATGCATAGATTGAGGTAAGATCTCACGCGGTGCGATCTATAACTTCAATTACTATTGAATAACGATATCTATTTGATATCGTATATTTGGGTTACATGGGAGGTGCTATTCCACCTTGTCCTACGCCCAAAAAATGTTATCAGTGAAACTGTATGTAAAAATTGAGGACAAATACTGAATTGCGAGGCTATGCGACGTATTGCTCTAAAGCTATTCGATAGCAAAAATTTGGGTTGTATGGGAAGTGCCATATGCCCTTTTTTAACTCTAATAAAATGTAAATAATGAAACTGCATGTTTACATTGAGGTCGAATACTGAATTCTGACGCTGTGCGACAAATAACTCAATAGCTATTCGATATCGCAAATTTGAGTTATATGGGAGGAGCCAAAAAATGTTACCAATGAAAGTGCATGTGTAAATTTGGATCGAATATTGAATTCCGATGCTGTGCGACCTTTAATTCCAAAACAATTAGAAAGCACAATTCTGGGTTGCATAGAAAGTACCACTCCCCCTTGTCCTACGCCTATGAAATGTCATTAATGAAACTGCATGTACAAATTAAGGTCGAATACTGAATTCCGATGCTGTGCGACCTATAACTTAAAAGCTATTCAATATCGCTAATTTTGGTTAACTGAGAGGTGCCACGCCTCTTTACTAATGCTCATAAAATGATATCAGTGAAACTGCATGTGTACGTTGAGGTTGCTGTACGACCTATAACTCCAAAGCTATTCGATAGCACAACTCTGGGTTGTTTAGGAGATGCCACTTCCACTTTTCCTATGCCCTGAAATGTTATTAATGAAACTGCATTGATAAAATAAGGTCGAATATTGAATTCTTACGGTGTGTGACCCATAACTACAAACCTATTTGATATCGGAAATTTGGGTTGTATGGGAGGTATCACGCCCGCTTGTCCAACGCCATAAAATGTTATAAGTAAAACTGCATTTGTAGATTGAGGTTGAAGACTGAATTTCATAGCTGTGCGACTTATAACTCCATAGCTATTCGATATCGTGAAATTGAGTTGTATGGTAGGTGCCACTCCCCCTTTTCTAACGCCCATAAAATGTTTTCAATGAAACTGCATGTATAAATTGATGTCGAACACTGAATTTCGATGTTGTGCGACCTGTAGCTCGAAAACTATTTGGTATCGCAAATTTTGTTTTTATCAAAGGTGACACTCTCCCCTATTTTTTATTCCCATAAAATGTCATCAGTGATACGACATGTTAAAATTGTAGCTGAATACCGAATTTTGAGGCTGTGCGACCCATATAACTCCAAAGCAATTTGATATCACAAATTTTTTATACATATGTGGGCGGTAAAAGAGGTGTGGCAGATATTTCTTAAACCATCTCGTACTCAAAACAAATCCACAGTCAAAATTTGAGTTCAATCGGGCCAATAGCTTCGAAGCCTTTTTATCTTTTCTTAAAAGTAGGTGCGAAGGCTTATTTTAATTAGTTTTTATGATCTATTGAATAATTACATGAATTAAGATTGTGAGCTTTAGATCAAGTAAGTTTTCAGGAAGGCAACTACAACAACAACAACTCTGTATAGAGTCAATCACTTAGCTGACTAGATAGTCTGTTTCGGAAATCGCTACATTTGCCTCTTCAGTAGTCTTTGAGTGATTAAGCTGTGATCAACTCACTGTTTAAACTAGCATATGAATGTGCAGATTTTGGAATTCATTCTTATGAATTGTATGGCTGCTAATCATATGACACTTCAAAGCAGTAGGCTATTTATAGATCACCGCCATCAACTCTATCAAGGGTTGCCATCTGTTCTAGTTGCTTCTTCATTTATTTCAATATTCATTGGTGTTCGATAGTTTGTCGAAATGCACCATAGAAATGAAACGAGTTTTTACTTCGCCAGAAGCTAGTGTTCTAACTGAATGGTGGCTATTTTCATAACCATATGTTCAATTACACATGACTTTGACCGAAAAATCGATCAATCATTAGATTATTTAATTAATTTGACATTTGGCGGTGATCTATAAATAGCCTACTGCTTTGAAATGTCATATGATTAGCAGCCATACAATTCATAAGAATGAATTCCAGAATCTGCACATTCATATGCTAGTTTAAACAGTGAGTTGATCACAGCTTAATCACTCAAAGACTACTGAAGAGGAAAATGTAGCGATTTCCGAAACAGACTGTCTAGTCAGCTGAGTGATTGACTCTATACAGAGTTGTTGTTGTTGTTGTTGCCTTCCTGAAAACTTACTTGATCTAAAGCTCACAATCTTAATTCGTGAAGGCTTATTGTGTGAGAGAAACAATAGACCGGCTTCGGTTTCATCCCACTCCGTGCTGTTTACTGGGTGAGAAGTGACACCGGTAGACGCCTGGCGGGGATAACTTACCAAGTGATAATTGAGCAGTTATCAAACAAGATAAAAAAAAAAAAAATTACTAAAATGACTATTAAAAAATAGGGGTTGGTAATAGAAGGGTGAAAATTTAGGATTGTATGTATTTTTTAATGCCACATTACAAAAAAAAAATAAAAAGAAATGTTCTCCTAAAAATAATAAAAAAAATGTTAGGGGTGGGCAATTCTTATCACTTAGGGGTATGAAAAATAAATAGTAGCCGATTCTCAGACCTATTGAATATGCATATAAAATTTCATAAAAATCGGTCAAGCCATTTCGGAGAATTATGGTAACTAACATTGTGACACGAGAATTTTATATACTAGATTTCCGACTGTTTATTTTAGTTTAAGAAAAACATAATTTTTTGAGTTTTTTTGAAATGGCTTCATTTATTGGCGGGTATTGTTGTAGCCGAAATATTTTGGGATCCGTCATAAGATAGATTCGATGCACATTAATCAATACTATTATATAAAATTAAAGTGAAAATTTAAAGTTTTCGATATTTTAGTAATAAGTATATTTAATTAAGGTATTAATTTTTTTAAAAAATCATCCCAGCTGCCACGCATTGCTTATTCGCTGTCTTTTGACGCGTTTGTGTTGCCAGAGTTTCAATAAACTCCATGTTGCTCTCTATTTTTCTCTTTCTCTTCGTGCTCAGCTAGCACAGGACAACAAAAAAAAACTTCGAGCTTCGAGCAAGGTGAAAAGTGAGATACATATAAGTGCAGAGCGGCGCTCTAAAAAAGATTCTCCTAACCATGGCAGAATTAGAGAAGGTATATGCATTTTGGAGAGGGAGACTGCCGCAACTGTCAAAACGAAGTTGACAGCTCATACAAAATCTGAAAACGATGAGAATGCGATAAGAAAGCGAAAATAGGCAAGAATAGCAAAATGCTTGAGTTTGACAATTCTGGCTATGAGAAAGAGAGCGCAGTCTGAAATGCATATACCTTCTCTAATTCTGCCATGGTCCTAACCCAATAAGGACGATGATGCCATATCGCATCACTAAGTCGGATGACGCTAAACTCACCGTATTACATAAAAATGTTTCAAAATAAAAATTAGGTCAAAATTAGCACATGTGTGAAAAAATTATCCCGTCTTTAAGGCGTTAAGGAGATTGATAAAAAAGTTCTTGGCGACGCTGCGGACACTAGTGGCCTGCTAGTGTACATATAAACAGGGCGGCCTCTTTAGTTTTGTGGTAATGAACTTGACTGTCACCCAGGGTTCCCGGTTTCGAATCCTGGCCTGGCCGTGGTCCTATGCTTTAATCTTTCTTTCTTTACTTATAATCAAAATAACTCAAAACTTTTTTTTTAAAGATCAAAGAACCAAGGTATGCTCCTTATACAAACAACGTTTGGTCTTTGACCTCAAAGGAAATTGATAGATAATTAGAGGAAGAATTGATTAGATCCATACGTGAATTATCGATTTAGCGGAACAAACGTGAAAGATAATTTTAATTGTTTGTAACCGAGGCTAGTGTTATGCCTTAACCTCGGCAAGCATTTCCAGCCCTCAGTGTTTTCTGTTCTTTAATGCCACATTTTCCACACTTTAGTGTTGGATTTATTGTTTTAATAATTCTTAAATGTAGTAAAGAACAAAGAAAGTGAAAAGAACTATGCACGAACCCGGATTTGAACCGGAAACCTCTGAGTTGATAGTCTAGCGCACTCCCCACTAGACAAAAACGCCGACATTTACGACGAAAAATTGTAGTTGGTGGTAGTAGTATGAAAATTTATGTAATTAACTTGCTTCGAATGAGGTCAAGGCATAATATTTGCTTCAGATTCAAAATCTCATGATTCTAGCTTTACATAATTACTCTCTTCTTTCATTCTGAGGTATCACAACGGACCAATGATTTTATCCAAGTGGGCCACCTTAAATTAAACCTTATGTAGGTACATATCTCGTGACATCAATATGAAATACTAACATAAATATTTTTTGTTCAGAACTTCAACTGTTCAAATAGTACATTTTTGTTAGTTTAATTTTTTTTTTTTCAACTTATTCACTGTAAAAACTAAGTCTTATTTTAAACACTGCCTTAAAATCATCAATAGCCTTAATTTCATCGTCGTCTTTATATTCAATTTATGCAGCTTTAATTTCAGAAGTTGAAATTAAAAATTTTTAAGCGTGCCGGTTGAAAATCGTGCAGTCTTACTCTTATTTTCAGCAGGGATCACATTAATCTGACGTATAGGCTGCTTTTTCACTAACAATAAGGGCAGGAATTTAGCGAAGCTACTGCTGCTTTTACAATTTAACTGCTTTAAAATAAGACAGTATTGCATGCTGGCTTGCAGCAGATAAAGGCCAATGAAATTTCAGCGAAAGCTGTCTTTCACCTAATAATAAGATTTACTTTTTACAGAGTTGATAGGATTGTTTTCAAGTCTTTATTAAATCGTTATTTTGTTATATGAAATGGTTTAAAAAAAAAGTATTTAATAGTACAAGCTGAAACCCGGCGCATAAAATTTTATTAGTGAAACTGCATGTGTAAATTGGGGTTGAACACTGAATTCCGAGGCTGTGCGACCTATAACTCCTAAGCTATGCGATATCGTAAATTTTGGTTGTATGGGAGGTGCCACTCCCCGTGTTCCAATGCAAAAATCATCCTTGGTGTGTGCTTTATAACTTCCTAAAGTTTAATGAAAATTGGCTCAGTCGTTCCCGAGTGATGTCGTAACATGGAAAAATTGAAAGTGTACGTAGATATAGAGCGCCCACGCCCATTTTTTGTACAGTTGCTGACAGTAACAATCTGAACAAATTTATTTACAACTTTTTTCGAATTTCACATTCTAAGAGGTCTCAAAAGTTGCATAGGGAGGTCAAGATCTCAAAAAAAAAGTTTTAGAAAAAAATAATGATCTCTTCCTCTCCCGCAAGGACAAAGTAATATTTTGAGGAAAACAGTAAAAAATACGATCTCAAAATGACTTAATTTTTGTAAGAAAAACTATTTATATCTTAAAGCAAAAATAAATATAGACTTTAACTAAAAATATTTTGGCAAAGACGATACCACTCTCGGTTTTCACCCACAGTGTCCTGTGTGAAGGATATTCGAATCTAAAGGTACACCCAGATAGCACAGAGCTTTTAATTGTTAACGGATTGTCTAAATTTTGGTGATATTGATTTCAGTGTTTACGTTTTCCTTAAATTTGGTGAATTAATAATTTACATATTTTTCGCATATGTATTTTTCTGTTTTGGAGAAATGTATACTTGAATGAAATTTCTTAACTTTTTCAAAAAAATGAATATAAGGTTTTATATCTCGGGCACCAGAAATCGTACTGAAGATAATTTTCTCAATTTGGATTCTGCAAATAGTGTTGAACGAAATCCTGTCTAAAAATATCTATTCTAAAACAGCAGAAAAAGGCCACGATTTTTTTTTCCTATTTTTATATGTGAAAAAGTTAGTTCAAGCATGAAATGTAACAATTTTGTTCATATCTCCTTTATGGTTAAAAGACTTCTTAACAACAATTATTAAATCAATTTAGACTCATTTAATGGCAAACTCAGAAAGTCAAAACTTTAGTATAACAATTTTGTGTTCATAAGGAAAGAATATTTGAAGCGAAGCTTTTTACGTCTCGTTTTGTGATTTGCTTGAGTGAAAAAATCTGAAAAACGACACTTTTTTCCATATACTTTTTTCTAAGAATTGTTGTTGTTTTTTTTTACTTGCGTCTATTACAACAAGAGGATATAAAATTTAAAATATTTTTTTGTAAGCGTGAGGATCGAACTCGCGCCTTCCGATCGAGAGATCTAACCACTAACCACTCCTCCAAACTAATCATTTCTAATACAAAGTGATTCATTCAATATTAACTGAAGCTATCCCAGCAAAAAAAGTGCTTCTAAAAGAAGGTAAAGCGGAAGGGAAAGTCTTGATTTCTATCCCTTCCACTTTCATACCCAGAAGGCGTTCTTTTAACATATGCATGCCATTGGGAGGAATGCTTTCCTTAGTCTTCTCTAGAAGCCCTTCCAGAATTTTTTCAATGTAAGCCCTTCAACGAAAGGATTCTATCAGGTGTTTTTGAGGAGAACTTTCAGAAGGCATTCCATGGAAAGAAATGATTTTTGTGGTTAGGGGGCTTAAAAAATTCCACGGAAAATATCCTTTTTCCTGATTTTATCGCGATTTTAGTGTTGGTAATGAGAAGTGTTTGGGTTTTGTTGCTGGTTAAAAAAAAAAAATCCATGTAAAATATCCCTTTTCCCAATTTTCACGGCATGTTGGTGTTTGAAGTAGGAAATGGTTGCGTTTTGTTAGAGGTTTGAAAAATCCCACGGAAAATGAAAAAATACATCAAAAAATAATTGAAATTAAATGCTATTTGAATGTCTGGTTTACGGAAGAAGTGGTTTATGAGAATGCATCTTGAAAGCACTTCTTGATAAGGCTTAAAACAAGCACAATTGGATCTATAAAATGTCTTCTGGAAGCAGTGTTCCTAAGAATGCATGTCATATTTATAACAAAAATTTTGCTGGGATGTTGCAGTAGATGACAGGAATTTATTAAAGGGATTGTTCATTAGCTGCCCTACATATTCTATTGTGAATGCGTGAAGCTATAATGCAGCAGATCACAATAATCGATCAAATACTACGTTTCCATGGCGAGTTAAATCGAGGTTGACTCGGGATTAACTTCCCATGGAAACGCGAGTTGAGTTGAATTTCGTTAAATCCACGAAATTCCGCGAAACTTATTAGATTTACCTGAGTTAGATTGGATGCGGTCGGAATATGAAACAGTTGCTCAACTGTTGAGTGAGGTTTTCCTGATTATTTGTTATTTTATTTTATTTCTGCCGCAGTGGCAGTTGACATAAAGTGTAACAAACCGTTCAGCAGGCACACAAAGTAGCGGAAACTAATACTGATCAAAGACTCAATTATTTAGTAAATTTTGCACCTTCTGAACGCACACATTTATACTAAGAAAAAATGGCAAATAGAATGGCAGAAGTCCAACTCGACTCAATGTTGTGCATGGAAGCACTATCGAGCTAGAAACGCCATTATGTCAACTTGAAGAAAACCCAACCTAGGATCAACTCGCCGGATTTTAATTGCGAATTCAGACATGAATATTCATAGGCACTTAAGGCAAGGATGGTGGTCTAGCGCTCGAAAATTTAAGGTATTTTTAGGATTTTTTTAAAAAGTTAAAATATTGAACAACGATATTTAAACTTTTAAGGTGTATTGTAACTCTCATTCATCATAAAAAAAAATTTTTTTAATTTTAAAAATTGTTGATCTTGTTCAAAATGGTGGTCAATGAGACGCTCTCAAGGAAAAGGGGCATGTGCGGTGTTGTAGATTTTGACTGTTCTATTTATCTGAAAAATAAAAACCTAGAATATTATTAATCACTATGAGTGCAGGTATGGTTGGCACTAGAAAAAAAAAAAGATATGAAAAATTGATATAATGACGCGCTTTTGAAAATTAATTTCTCCAAACAGCTTGTTTTCTACCGGTTAGTAAGTGTAAAATATACGATTTTTTTAATTAAAACTTTGATTCTAGTTCCAGCGATAGCCACCGTTGTTATGAACAGCAATTTTAAATTTCAGATGATTCGGCTAAACAGTTTTTGCTTTTTCTACAACACCATGCCAAAAAAATAGTTTCGAGATAAATGCGTGTAAAGAGAATGAATGTCGACGAAACACTGTAGCTCGACACCGACTAAAACGGCTGTGAAAATACAATGTTCATTTGCTTCTTGACAAGACGTAATGTAAAGTAACGTAGAAATCTAAAATCCACGGACTTATACGTCCCGTCACGTAACGTTACGTTTATTAAAACCACTTGTATAAGAAAGCATTGTTTCAAACAAAAAGTGAAAGAACGCACTGCTCAACTGACATTAGATTACATTACGTTATTTCTATTATAATTTGACATTAACGTCAGAAAGACTATACTTTTGAAATATAAAAAAATCAGTTTCATAAAAATTCTAAGCCTTAAACTATGCTGTTTTGATAAATATAATTTGCGAATGACATGCGATCCAAATATTTGCACAACAAGGACAACTATTGATGTAATATTTGCTAGCAATATCGATGACATTACATCTATATAATATAGTTTGATATCTAAATATCTAAAATTAAAACCCAATATTTGCATCAACAATTACAAAAATAATTCAAAATTAATGTAAAATAATAATGTAAGGTAATAAAATTTACTAGTGGGAAATTATTTTTTTAGTTAACATTACAGTCCACCCTAAACAAGTGCGCGTGCGTGGTTTAACTGTCAAAATCGGCTCATGCACATACATTTTGTATGAAGCCTACCGAAACACGCACCGGACTACCGCAACATGAATCGAATTTCCAATTTTGACAGTGCGTTCGGATGTGAAGTTGGCTGCATAAAACCAAAGTATTAGAACAAAGAGCAATTAGCTGCTTTTAATTAATTAATCTCAATTGCAAATGGAAGTATTTGCTATATTAATAGATTTTTACACAATTCTAAAAGTTTCTTTAAGATTTTTAAACCATCAGACTGAGCTAGTTCGAGAGCAGCAGTTCTTTCCGCAGCGCACTTGTTTAGGTTAAGCGTAAAATAAAATTGCGTGGCGTTTGGGTACGCAGCGCAACGCGCACTTGTTTAGGGTGCACTGTTAGGTATTTAAAATTTTTCATTGTAAAAATTTTTTTATTAAAAAACCATTAAATTATGAAAAGTATAAAACTGCGAAAAAGCTTCACTTTTCTCGTGTGTCCAGCGACGCATCTGTTTTGTTTTAAATCGCAATAGAACAAAAAATCGTGGTCTTAATTTGGTGTTGTAAATAGATACTCTTACATAGGGTGTTGTTCAGAAATATTTGAAGAATCTAAATTAAGGAAATCATCTGCGGTACCACTGGCCATTTCAGCTCTTGAAATGACTTTGACCTAGTTTCTACTGATCAATTGTGTTGTGCGTGTTGTTAAATGTTTGATCACAAAATGACCAAGAGCTGGACCTACGTGTTTTATGCCGCCTCCGAACGGCTTATGTTCTCAAGAAGCTTTACATGGCAATTTTTAATCTCTGAGGTTTGCCCTTGTCTGCAGACAAGGTGACGGCCGAACAGAAAAATTAATTCAATTGAAAAAACTTTCCTGTCTGAGCTGGAATTGAACCCGGGCTACCACGGTTCTTTAGCTTAGCGGTCACGCACTCTACCAATTAGGCTACGGTCGCCACTTGCAAGAATATTCAAATTTTTAATTCGCCATTTCTGAGGAAAACGTCAACACTATAATTAAAATCGCCAAAATTTAGCAATCAAAAGTTTTGTGCTACCGCGAGTGTGCCTTTAGGTTCGAATATCTTTCACACAGGACGTTGTGGGTAAAAATCAAAAGTGGGATCGTGTTTGGCAGGATATTGTTAGTTGAAGTCCTTATTTACTTTTTCTTTAAGACATATGTAGTTTTTCTTACAAAAATCAAAGCATTTTGAAATTGTGATTTTTTACTGTTTTTCTTAAAAAACAGCTTTGTTCTTGCGGGAGAGGAAGACATCCTTACTTTTTCCTAAATTTTTTTTTTGGAAGTCTTGAGCACCCTATGTAACTTTTGAGACCTCTTGGAATACGATCTAAATTTTTCGATATGCCTTAATATCCATGGAATTTTTTACAACTTTGGTTTTGTACTCGTATTTAGTCGCAGGCTTTCAATTGCTCTAAAAAAGAAAGTTGTTAAGGGATATTACCTCTTTAGAAATAACAAAAAAAAAAAAAAAAAATAAAAACAAAATTTTCGATGACAAAATAAAATAAAAAAAAAAAGTTATTCAGGTGGACGCATAATGTTTTCTACCACTGTACGCTTGCACTGCTAAAATAAGCAACTTAAGAGTGCTTTAAAAAAATCGTGTAGCTTGTATTGATCATTATTGAAACCACAATTGTTATTGTAATTGTTACTGATGTTGGTGTTGTGGTTGTTGTTGCTCTTGAACTTGCTACTGCTGCTGGAGCGCAGAATTCAAGACTGCTTCTCTGCTGGTCGCTGCCGATTCTACTACACCTGGCCGAGTGTTACGCCGAGCTGTAACATTAACTGTGTAAATCAGCGACGAATGGATCGTTTTTCGTAATCGTTTAATTTAATTGTGGCAATTGATCCAACGCACGAGACGCAGTGTGTGTAATCGGTTACCTCCTCCGATCATTCGGCTGAAGTTGTACCTCACAGAGGAAGAGTCGTTCGTTCGGTCTCAGTTCGGTTAACTTTTATGATCGCTTTTTATTTTTTTTTTGTTTGTTTTAAATTTCGTTGTGGTTTTCAGTATTTGTCTTCATGTCTTTTTAATTGTTTCGCATTGTCGTTGTTTTAAGTTTAACAAAATATTTTCGTGCAGTGTTTGCTTAAGACTCAAAGCGCGCGCATCGCTTCGAAAATAATTTCCCACCATTGTTAGTAGGCAAGAAAATAAGAAAAAAAAGCTAATAGAGAAATATTAAAAACTTATTTAAAAAAGTGTAATTTTTGTGATTAAAAATTGTGTTTTTTTTTTGCCGAAGGAACTTATTGTTTCTAAAAGTTGGTATTAAAGTGCTTGTGGCTGAGGCGAAGATAAGCGACACAAACAACAAAAGGTTAGTGAGAAAAATTTTACAAAATTGTTTATTGATAAATTTTTTAACAGATATTGATAAAATATAATACATATTGTGATGTGTTTTATGTTGATCATAAAAAATTATTTGTTAGTGATATTTTGTTGTTGTATTTAACTGTGTAACACGGCAAAGTAAATGGTTTCATTAAAAGTTTGCACGAATTTACTAAAGCACACCTTTTTTGTGTGAAATCAATTTTGCAAATTTTTATGACATAGGAAATATTTTAGATTTCATAATGGGTTGATACTATCTATATTATAATTGAAACACTTTCCAGACTTTTGTTGTATTCCCTACCTAAGCAAACGCTGTTTTGTCTACATCTCCGAAATCATAAAATTAGCATTAATTTGAAAACATTTTCAGAAAAACGTATTTTTTCAAATATTTCCCATAAACTTAAATTGAGATGTAAGACTAAAATTCAGCTTTATTTAATATACGTACTAATTTTTTACATACAAAAGTGCAATTAACGATGTAAATAGTTTTCTCATTTGCAACTTTTGCTAAGCGCAAGACATCAGCAGTCGTAAGAATAATAGCCAAGCTGTAAAGTAGTTGGTGTTTGTCCAAATTTTTTTTTTTTTAATAGCTACTTTAATAAAATCTTGTGTTTGGTCTTAAATCTCGAGCACGTTCCATTTATTTATTCCAAATATCTTTTATTGCTCATAATATATCAATTTAGTTATTCTGGTATGAAAAATACTTTCTTGGAATTTCTTTGCTGAATTTTGACATTAACTTATTTGTTGTGTACAAAGTCAATGATTAAAAAAAAATTTTTTTTATTATTTTGCCTTAAGCAGGGATCGAAAATAATTATTATTCTATATTTCAGAGCAGAAAAAGTCTAGTAATTTTAACACATAAAAATATTCGTTATGAATAAATTTAATTTTTAAGAAAAATGTTTTTTGGTTGCTGCATAAATTTTGTTTTTGAGGAATAAATTTGTTAGGTTGATTAATAACAGTTATTTTTTGAGATGAATTTTTTTCGGTTATTAGTGTCAAAAATCAAGAAAAAGTTGGCTTTTTCTTTTGGAATGGAGTCTCAACTCTTGGTCGTGGTCGATATGGGGTAATCATATAACGTCATCGGCGTGACGTTAGAATTTTAAAAAGTTTTTTGACACCATGGTGGACCCTAAAACGTGTTTTTTTTTAGATTCGTGTTCCTTTTTAGAATCCTTCTCAGAGAAACCGGTTATACATCAATTATCTACGACCGATTACACAGTGACGCAATATTCAACTTTTTGACTCCAAACAAAAAAATCACTTATCCCAGCCGAAAGTAATCGATGAGAGGAGAAAAGTAATTACTGGATTTTGCTAGATTGGTTGCCGTTCGTTTTTTATGAGCCTCTATAGGTTTTTCGCCAAATTCTATTTTGAGCACTTTTTTGCAATTTTCTTCTATTTTTCGCATGGCCATAGCTCGAAAAATGCTGTGAATTTTTATTTGCAGTCTTGAGCAAAGTTGTAGGTCTTGACTCGGCCAACAAAAATGCTCAATATATTAAGTCGTAAAAATTTCATCTTCATGCTCAAAACCCCAAAAATGTCGAAAAAATTACCACTTTTTTCACCGATTTTTTCCGTTTTTCGACTACAGCTCTTGAACTATTGAAAATTTTACCAAACAATCAAGGGAAGAAATGTAGCCTATAAAATTATGAACAACTTTTACTACATACCAACTACATACGACCACTCCTTGATACGGATTTTGCAATTTTTTTTTATTTTCATTTTTTATATACGTTTTTTTTTTAAAAACTATGAGGCTCATAAAAAACGAACGGCAACCAATCTAGCAAAATCCAGAAATTACTTTTCTCCTCTCATCGAGTACTTTCGGCTGGGATAAGTGATTTTTTGTTCGGAATTTTTGTGTTGTGTTGTGATAATTATCTAACCGAATACCAATTACTGAAGCGATTACCAAGCGATTTCATAACCGAAGACTGATTACTGAAGTAATTACCAAGCGATTACTTAGCTGAATATCGAATAAACTATTACATATCCAAAGACTGATTACTGAAGCAATTACCAAGCAATTACTTAGCTGAATACCGATTACTAAGCGATTACATATCCAAATACTGATTACTGAAGCGAATACCAAGCAATTACATAACCGAAGACTGATTACTGAAGCGATTACCTAGCAATTTCATAACCGAAGACTGATTACTGAAGCGATTACCAAGCGATTACTTAGCTGAATATCGATTACTAACCCCGGTTATTTAACGCTGCATAAAAGGATACTATAATAAGAACTAATTGTACACTAAAGACATAACTTCTATTACATTCACAACTTGCGTCGTTTATTTAATTTTAACTAGTAAACCCGTGTGTCGTTAAAACGCCAAAATCAAACATGCCTAGATTTTATTTTAAGCTATTGAATAGATTTTCAACAGATCAAAATGGAAATTAAATTAATTTTGGCCTTTTGCAATATACGCGGTACGACGCAAGCGCAACGACGATATAATGTTAGCATATTTAATTTCATACCCAAATTTATTTTAAATATGCAGGAGTAAGAATATTTCTTGATTTCCAGTCGAAAAATGCTTGCACAAAAACGTTTTATTACCAGTTTCCAATTACTGATTAAATTTTTGTGTAAATTTTTAAAAATGAAATATTTTTTCCTACCAACAGTTTTGAAATCTTTTTTCAACTGTAAGAAATCATTCCAGTATCACTTTCATATTGAATATACAATATCAATTAATAGTTTTAGCTGTGAAATTATAAAAGATTATTCGTCAGTATAACAGTTTCATAGCTATTAGCCGATAGGTGGCGCTAAATACCTCACATATTTTTAGGCATATGCTGAAATTAAGAAGAGAAAAAGAAACATAATAACAACAATTATATGCAAACTTTAACTCGCTATAACTTAAAAAATAGAAATTTTTAAGAAATAAAAAGTCCAGTTTGCACATCTACAGGTCTAAACCTACCAAATTATACTAAATTTATTAAGTTTGCGTTTGCGCACGTAACTAAACGTAACTAGTCCGAAAAGTAAAGTAACTTTAAGTTAGTTATACACGGAGTAACTTTCATTTAGTTGAAAAGTCATCTAAAAGTAGTGAGTTGAGCGGCCAAGAACCAGAATTTCAGAGTTGAAGTAACGAGCAAAATAAAAGTATCAGCGTTGCATCATTTTTTTTCTCCGTGGCCAGGGTTGTGATTTGCTTTAAAAACACGACACAGTTTCAATAGTATCGGAAGTGTAGACGTAACATTCCTTTTTATACAAAATAAATGGAAAAAATGTTTTGGAAACATTTGTATAGCGCCTATTTCACATTGAAGTGTTGTATCTGTTGAACTTACCATCACCGATTAAGCTCAACTTTTTTTAATTGATTGATTTTTATGGTTATGAAACCAATTCCGACATTAAACATTTTAAGGGCCATTTTGTTCACAAAGGGTATAAATATGATTTAATTCGGGGATAACTATCTCTAGGTTAATTTTATACCAAGCGTATAAATCGGGAGATAAAAAAGTGGGTTTGTTCACATTTTATCCCAGCTTTATGCTTAGAGCATAAATTCGCTCTCAGTTTATCTCGATTTCCATTGGAATGTTAGAGTGTTGCTCATTAATTAAAAAATGTGTGGGGATTTTTGGTTTATTTTTGCGAATTTGAGGGTTAGAGTGAACACTAGGTAAAAATGGATCGCTGATTTTGCATCTGATGTCAGAATTTCTAACATTTTAACATTTCTAACATTTTTCTACACAGGGCTGCCAACTAAACATTTTTTTAAGAATTTTAAATATGAAGAAACAGTATTGGGGGTTACTTCTTCCGAATCTGTTGTCAGAATTTCAAAACACGAAAATTTTTCTACACGTAGGGGTGCCACCTAAAAATGTTTTATTTTAAGAATTTTAAACATGAGGAAAGAGTATTGGGGTCGCTAAGTTCGAATCTGAAGTCAAAAATTTAAAATTCAAGATGGTGGATAGGGTTGCCACCTTAAATTTTTGTATTTTTATGAATTCGGGGCTGGCAAAAAAAAAATGGTACACCAAAAATGGGTCGCTGAATATGAATCCATGGTCAGAATTTAAAAATTATAAAGTTTTAAAATAATAGGGTTGCCACCTAATAATAAGTCATTTTAAGAATTTTAAACATTATTTAACAGTATTAGGGAGTCACTGATTTCGAATCTGAAGTCAGAATTTTAAAATTCAAAATGGTGGATAGGGTTGCCACCTAAGTTTTTTGCATTTTTATGAATTCGGGGCTGGCAAAAAAAAAAAGGTACACCAAAAATGGGTCGCTGAATATGAATCCATGGTCAGAATTTCAAAATTATAAAGTTTTGAAATAATAGGGTTGCCACCTAATAATAAGTATTTTTAAGAATTTTAAACATTATTTAACAGTATTAGGGAGTCACTGATTTCGAATCTGAAGTCAGAATTTTAAAATTCAAAATGGTGGATAGGGTTGCCACCTTAATTTTTTGTATTTTTATGAATTCGGGGCTGGCAAAAAAATGGTATGCCAAAAATGGGTCGCTGAGTCCGAATCCGTGGTCAGAATTTAAAAATGATAAAATTTTATAATAATGGGGCTGCCACCTAATAATATGTATTTTCAAAAGTAAAAGCAACCCTATTATTTCAAAACTTTATAATTTTGAAATTCTGACCATGGATTCATATTCAGCGACCCATTTTTGGTGTACCATTTTTTTTTGCCAGCCCCGAATTCATAAAAATGCAAAAAACTTAGGTGGCAACCCTATCCACCATTTTGAATTTTAAAATTCTGACTTCAGATTCGAAATCAGTGACTCCCTAATACTGTTAAATAATGTTTAAAATTCTTAAAATGACTTATTATTAGGTGGCAACCCTATTATTTTAAAACTTTATAATTTTGAAATTCTGACCACGGATTCATATTCAGCGACCCATTTTTGGTGTACCATTTTTTTTTTGCCAGCCCCGAATTCATAAAAATGCAAAAAACTTAGGTGGCAACCCTATCCACCATTTTGAATTTTAAAATTCTGACTTCAGATTCGAAATCAGTGACTCCCTAATACTGTTAAATAATGTTTAAAATTCTTAAAATGACTTATTATTAGGTGGCAACCCTATTATTTCAAAACTTTATAATTTTGAAATTCTGGCCACGGATTCGGATTCAGCGACCCATTTTTGGTATACCATTTTTTTTTTGGCAGCCCCGAATTCGTAAAAATGTAGAATATTAAGGTGGCAACCCTATCCACCATCTTGAATTTAAAAATTTTGAGTTCAGAATTGAAATCAGTAACCTCCCAATACTGTTCCCTCATGTTTAAAATTCTTAAAATAAAACATTTTTAGGTGGCAGCCCTATGTGTAGAAAAATTTTCGAATTTTGAAATTCTGACAACGGATTCGGATTCAGCGACCCATTTTTACCCTTTAGTTCGCGCCAGCCCCGAATTCGTAAAAATAAAAAATTAATCCAAATTTTAAAATTCTGACACCAGATTCGAAATCAGTAACCCCCAATACTGTTTCCCTATGTTTAAAAATCTGTATTTTCAATATTTTGACACCAAGTAAATAAAAAATATTAAAATGAGAGTGATGAGAGCGAATTAAAAATCTTATCTCACCAATTTTCACGAGTTAAATATTTCTGGGGTTAAGCTATCTCGCCACCATTTTTATCTCCAGTTTGAAGAGTTAAATGCTTAACTCGCTGTGAACAAATGAAAAACTGGAAAAATCATGGAATTAACTCGGGGATAAATTTATCTCTCTGTGAACAAAATGGCCCTAAGAATCATTAGCCGCGGCCAAAATAGGGTTTATTTTGAGACAACGGAGCTCAGTTAATTAAAATGCGATTTCCATAACTAGGATATCAATTTAAGAAGTCGAATTTGTATTGAAAATCTATTAGCTATTCGCGAATTTCTGGACACTTGAAGAACACACCTTCATTTTATGTCATTAGAAAGGTAATGGAACGTGAAAAAAGTCAAAATAATGTTCAATGGAATTTACACTTTTTTAACACACTTTACTTAATATTTATCACTTTTGAACGGTATTGAAGATTAAAAAACTTATTTTTGAAGAACTATGTTTTATCAATGGAATATAAATTTATTTTTTTTTAACACACTTTACTAAATATTTGTCACTTTTATGAATTGACTACGTTATTGAAGAGTGAACAACTCATGTTTTAGCATTAAAATTAAAACAATTATTTGTTTTGTTTAATAAAAATTTCAAAATTGTTTCATATAGCCAGATAAAAATCAATCAGAATAACCAAAAAATATTTTAATGTTGACTTGAAATTAGTAGCAACTTTCCTCACATTGTTTTCGTAATTTTTTTTTTAAGAATGGTCACACTAAATTTTGAGTCGACTTTAAAATATTTTTTGGTATGGCTAAATATTTTATATTTTCACTAGAAGCTAGTTTATAAAAATCCATTTAAAATGTAGTCGTCTTTCTTCTCACTAGTAAGTAGAATGAAAGTAACCAGATATAAGCTAATTTTCTATAGACTGACTACTAGTTGGTTTCAAAAGGACCATATATAAACTATAAAATCTGTCATATCGTAGGTAGTGCGTACTGGTGATTTTGCGGCCATTTCATAGAGAAAATCACTAGCTATTTTTGAACAAAAAAAAAAATAGTTGACTATTCAACCACTTGTGGTTTGTTTTGAAAGTAGTTTGTAATCACCTTAAAGTTAGGTGAAAGTCCTGCAGGGTTGTAAGAGTTTCCGGATCTATCCTGCTATCCTGGAGCGGCTAAGCTTTACCTCAGCCTGTGTATAAAAAACCATGTCAGAAATTGTAAATGTGCTACCAGTATTAAGGGGTCACTGATTTCAAATCTGATGTAAGAATTTCAAAGTTTTTTGACTCTACGGTGGACACTAACAGCCCTATTCTCGCAAATTAACAAATTGTTAATCAGTATTTTGAATATTTCTATGTGTTTTTTGTTTTCAATACAAAATTTGAAGCTCAAAAAACATAATTTGTTAATGAAATTGTCAATAACTGAAAAACAGTTGACAATTTTTATCAAATTTTTTTATTTTTGAGCTTAAATTTTTTTTTAAATAAAAAAATTGCAACAAACACATAGAAATATTCAAAATACTGGTTATTAATTTGTTAATTTGCCAGAATATTGCTGTAAAAATGTGTTTTTTGTTTATACTCTTTGTTGATGTGCTGCTCGGTCATTTCGAATCTGATGTTAGAATTTTGGAATAATGCATAAATTTGATAAATCTATATACCTAATTCAAAAAATATACAAAACTTCGCAACACATTCAAGAGCTCATTGAAATGAAAAAATGCATTTGATAATGATTAAGCAAACATTTTCAATTTAAAAAAAAAATTACCAACAATATGGGCATTTCCACTAAAAAGTATACAGCGACTAAAAAACTAAATGTTACTGAAAATTCTTTAAAACCTCTATATTAAAAAAACAAAATGTTTAAATTTATATTGTAAGAGTACTGAGAGCTAATCTCAATTTAAATTTTAAAAAATAGCAATAAACCTGATGAATGGCAACAAAAAATGAAAAATGGTGACAAAAAATGAAAAATGAAAAGTCAACCTTTATATGATTTTAAATACAAATTCTAAATGTTTGATAGTTTAAATCATACTTGATTTTAAATACAAATTTTAGTTGTTTGATAGTTTAAAATAGTTTATTGAAGGTCAAAGTTAGAACAATTAAATGTTCTAACGAATCTTTCCAAAGAAACAACAACAAAGTTTTTTCAATATGAAAAGGAAAAAATCACTAGCTGATTTTATTGCAATTTCGGCCGTGCTAAAGGCTTCATCAGAAATCTTTGTGATACCCGTGTGCAAGCGCGCACTAACGCACTGCACCACAGAGGCGATGAGATGAGAAACTATCAAGCATTTAGAATTTGTATTTAAAATCATATAAAGTCAACATAATAAATAACAAGGTCATTTAGGAAAAAACTTTAAAAAAATGAAAATTTTAAAAAATTAATAGAATTTACCTTTGCTCTACAAGTTTAGTTGAAAATATACGCTACGCCAGCAACCAGTGCAGGTTTTTTCGGCAGCACGAAATTTAATAACAGTTGCATCATATGCAACTTCAATTAATAAAACTATTAAAAACTGAGTGTATAGCTTAATATAATAGCGATAATAAATTTTCTCAAAGGAACGGCAAGAAAAACGACTCATAGAGGGCACTACCGTTGCAGTCAAAATTAAATTCAAACAAGTAATCATGATACAATAACTATTAGGTGTCATAAGGACGTGTATCGTTCAAAACTGTTGTGAACTGTTATAGTAGCGATACCTTAGTGAACGATGTTTTTCTCTGAATGTGTTTTACTCTAAGTGTCAGAAAAATTGTAAATTATTTAATTTAATTATTAATATTATGCTATTATATAAATAATTTAAGTGCAATTGTTGGCTCCGCTGAATGCGCCCAATGTGTGTGACGCACGCAGTTTGTTTTGTTTTCTTTTGTTTAATATTCGATGGTCGCAGCTCGTGAGAAAATAGGTAGCTGTCATGGCTATCTAATAGTCATTGTATCAAACAAACAAATAATTCAATAAATGAAATAACAGCTCATAAAAATGTACAAATTTTTTAAAGGCTATACCACAATTTTATGTGGATAGCAAAAATAATCCTATTTGTTATAGGATTATTTTTTTTTGTTTTTGATTTGCATGTAAAAAAAAATAACCTGGATTATTTTGGAGCGAATGGAACGCAGCTAATACCATACAAAAATATATGGGAGCGGGTCAGCTTTGTGCTTGTTAAAAGTCTGTATTGTCAAAATGGTGTAATTTTTACAGTATTTTTAAAATAATGTTTGTCTAAAAACCTGTATTTCAATATACTGTTTTCTAAAAATTTTGCTTTCAAAAAGTCAGCTCTTCATTTACAGCATTTTACCTATATTTGTGATACAAAATGGTGTTTTTTAAGATTAAATTATTTGCTCTTGCACGAAAAGTTGTTATTTTCAGCTTATTTACCTTAGATGTTTTGTTTTTAGTCCATATTTTGCAGAATTTTGGCACACATAATTTTTTAGCACAGTTTTATGTTAATGCAGAATTTTGTATGAAATTTTTAACATCAACGTCTTTTATTTTTAAATACAAAATGTTTGCATTTTCAAATGAATTTTTAATTTTAATGGTCTCCCTTAATGTGTAGTATAATTGTATAGTTTTGTGTATTTTTCAAAATTAGGTAGTAACTTATATAAAATGTATGCTATTTTTTAAAATTTTAACATCAGATTCGAAATGACCGATGAGCACATCTACAAAGAGTATTAAACAAAAAACACATTTTTAGGTTCCACATCAGTGTCAAAAACTTTAAAATTCTTTCATGAGATCCTATGAAAAATCCAGTAACTCTCACAAATTATTTAATCCTAATATATTTAAGACAAGCACGCTGCTCCGTGTCCAATATCTCTCAAACTGTTCAGCCTAAAAGTGTGCACATCGTAATACATAAAAAGCAAGCATGCTGCTCCGTACACAGTATTTCTTAAACTGTAATTATTTTTTGAGAGGAAGGTACTTTTACAAGACACACTGTACTCAAAAATGTTCAACCTGAAAGTATGCACAGAAAATGTATTGATACTTATCAGTGACAATATTGTGTTTGTACAATAGTACGTTTTTGATCTAACTACCGCTTCTTTTCATTCTTTTATAAAAAAAGTTATGACGCATTTAATGAAATTCTTTTGAGTCGATTTGAGTCGATTGTACCAAAAAATATAATTGTATTAGGCGCAAAACAACATCCGAGTTGCTACGTATATGAAGATTGCAAGGCTAGTTTGTTATGTTTTGTATGAATATGATTGTTACCAAACTCGACTTTTTACACTTTTACTCTTGAACTCATTTGTAGACACTGCTTCAATACGTAAAGTGTTATTTAAAGTGGTACATTTGTATTTTGGAAAAATCAAGTGTATAAAAAATCAAGCTTTAAAAAATTAAAAAAAGTGCTTTCGGCAAAAGGCTCAAAAAAAGGGTGCGGAATAAGTAATCGCTTGGAAATCGCTTCAGTAATCAGTCTTTGTTTATGTAATAGTTTAGTAATCGATATTCAGCTAAGTAGTCGCTTCTGTAATCAGTATTCGGTTATGAAATCGCTTGGTCATCGCTTCAGTAATTGGTATTCGGTTAGATAATCGGTCGTAGGTAATCGATGTGGTAACCGGTTTCTCTGAGAAAGATTCTAAAAAGGAATATAAAAAACACTTTTTAGGGTCCACCATGGTGTCAAGAAACTTTTTAAAATTCTAACATCACGACGATGACGTTAGATGATTATCCCATATCGACCACGGCTCCATCCCAAAAAAAAACCAACTTTTTCTTTATTTTTGACTTTAATAACCAAAAAAAAATTCATTTCAGAAAATAACTGTTATTAATCAACCTAAAAAATTAATTCCTCAAAAACAAAAGTTTAGCAGTAACCGAAAAAATGTTTTTCTTAAAGATAACAGTTATTTATAACTAAAAAGTATGTTAACCCATTTTAATCATTGATTTTAACCAATTCCACAAAAGTTGCATAACAGTTATGTCCCTGAAAATATGTTAGTTTTTGTAATAACTTAATTTGTCTAAAAGGTTTTTAAGGCAGTATTCGAAAGTAGAGGTCTGAATTTCGGGCCCCTTTTGACGGTCGATAAAAACGAAGCAATTAATATTTTTGCAATCCATTTTGTTACTATGTGTTAATTAATATGTCAATGGCGGCCTCGATAGTCTAGTGGTAGCGCGCTTGACTGTCGCACAGGGGTCCGAATTCTGGCCGGGCCATGGTCCTACGCTATAAACTTTCTTTCCTTATTTCTAATCAAAAAAACTTTAAAACACGTCAATTTACGACATATGGGAGGAAAAGTTTGTGGAGAGGAACGCTTAGTAACTTGATTTGATTGAGGGCAAGGTAGGGGTGTCCACTTAGAAAATACATCGATGTTTTTTTCGATGTAATGCATCGAGACAGTGCATCGATACTTTCCAATATTGAGAAACATCGATGTTTTTTAAAAATCGAGTACTTTTTCTAGCATTGCATCACAATACTAAAGTCAGCCCTTTCCTTTACTATTTTTAATTTAACTATGACTTTTTTAATTTATTAAAAGCTCTTACAAAAACAATGCCCCTGTTCGCACGCCTTTTATCAGTAAAAGTGCCTCTACACTATATGTTTCATACATATGACACGTCAAAAATTACAAATAGTTTTTAGCTACAGATAGTGTGGAACATATGAAAATGTCATTTTGAAATGTCGTTTGTATTTGCGTCTGTGCATTTTTGAATTAGAACATTCTCTAATTTCGTGTGTTTTTCCATCTGTACAAAATGTCAGTTTGATAAATTTTTTATGTGAAAATAGAAAAAAAGGCGAATTTTAAGATATTTATTCAATGAATTGATTTTTTATGAATTTATTCTTAGTTTGAATGACCAAAGGTGGACACTTTAGAGCTTTACGGTTTACAAATATTTCAAAAGATGTATTTTATTTTCAAATGACGTGTCAGAGGGTGTGGAGACAAAAGAAAAAACGGCACCTTAACTAAGGAAAAGAAAAACAAAATATTTTACAATCATTCTCTGATTCAGTTGCTGTTTATTAAAAAAAAATAAACGCAATAAACATAAGAATATTAGTTATTCTAAAAAGAAGTCAATATATAAGAATGTTGGTCATAATTATTACAAAAATTAAAAACTAAAAAGCCTCCACAATCATAGAAATTCCAGTATTAATGTCTTATATTCAGTGTTTTCCTTTTAAACTATTTTTTCCTTATTTATTTTTTTATATAATAATTTCATTAGGCAGTTAAAATTAATTCGATGTTATATGAAAATACATCGATCCATCGAGTATATCAAAAGCTTTTCAAAACATAGGATCAAGTCGATGTATGGAATTGTAAACATCGAGTAAATCCGATGCATCGATGTATATCGAATATCCCTAGGGCAAGGCATACCACTTGCTTCAAATTTAATATCACATGTTTCTACAGCTTCTGCCACATTGAGAACATCCTACATAAAAGTTTCACTTGATTACTCCGTTCTTCCATTCTGTGGTATCACAAAACCAATAATGGTCTAAGTGGCTGGCCTTAAGACCTGCCGCCACCTTAACCTAACCTAACCTAATATGTCAATAATTTAAAAAAAAAATACAAAAAAATAGAATTGAAAAAATTACAACCTGGTGGAGTGGGGGTGCTAAAAAAAGGGTGCCTCCAATTTGACATGATTTCAACCCCTCTAGTCATCTGAAAAAAAAAGAAGGAATGTTAATTAGTAAGATAGTCGCTATAGGACTAGGGATATAGCGACATGGCCATTTTTCGCGAAATGATGACTGTTTTTCGCCTTTTTTATGTTTTGACTAAATGTAATATTTTGGCCTTTTTTAAAGCTATGAATTTTTTACATATGTTCAAAAACAAAATTTTTACATAATCCTAGTTCGGGATATATAAGGATACGGGGGAGTGCCCTCCTACTGGCACCTATCAGTTCTAACTTACGTGGCGATGGGAGCACCTTTGTGATTAGTGTCAAAGTATCATCTCAGTAAGCGTTTACTTTTCATAAATCAATGAGTTGTATGTAAGCTGATCTAATATCAGTTATCTTTGTTAAGTGCATTTTCAAGTATTTTGCATAAATATCAAAAAGCTAAAATGAGTGGAATTCTTAGTTTGTTCTTTATTCATCACAATTTCACGAGCCTACTGGCACACCTACTGGCACCCCTACTGGAACTCTTGTCGGAACATCGTGAAAGCATACGATTGTCGTTGTTATGATAGCGAATGCTGTTTTAAATGATTTTAAATTGTTTATTTTGTCGTTAAATTGCGATTTTTGTTCACTTTTAGATATGTTTTTGCTCAAGACACCCAAACATAATTTTCTCCTATTTTTAATTAATTTTTTTTACTTATTTCCATTTAATTTGCTAATAAACCTGCCAAAAATTTTTTTAGTTTAAATTGTCAGTGTTAACCACTGAGAGAATAAATAACACAAAAAAAAATAATAAACTCGTGTTTTTACTTAATTTTTGATATTTTACAGCGAAGTGTAAATGGGTGCTAGTACCTGGGCACCTTTTTTTTGAGGGTCGATTTTCGAAACTTTTGTAAAATCGACTGCCAAGATAGTATAATTCGAAATTTTTAAGTTCCGAGTAAGTTAAGAGCTGAGTTGTAACGTAATTCCACCTCAATTCCATACATACATGAATTCCATACATGAATTATAATTGAATTCCACCTCAATTCCATACATGAACTATAATTGGTAATTAGACATCTCAACTCCCCAGGAATGGAATTGAAAAAACATCGTCAACTCCATTACAGGAATTGTAATTGGTAATTGAACTCCTTAATTCCTCGGAATGGAATTGAAAAAATTGTAAATTCCATTACGGGAATTGTAATTGGTAATTGAACGCACCAACTCCTTAGGAATCGAATTGGAAAACATCGCTTTGTTAGTAGATTAATGAAATTTTTTACAGGGGTGTGGAAGTTGCGTTCCAAGCACTTTGCAAAAACTCGGCGGGATTAAAACAGATAGCGTAGCAGCTATATATTTAGTTCTTACTCAAAATGAGGTATTAAATTAAAAAATTGGCATCTTCAATGGTACATTTATTTGTAAATATTTCATTAACCGACTAACAGTAAGAGTCAAATAAAGATTCTAATACAATATTTGAAATTTTAACCTCAAATTACAATTCTTGTAATAGAATTGAGGATTTTTTTCAATTCCACATTTGAGGAATGGAAGTGTTCAATTATCAATTACAGTTACTGTAATAGAAATGACGATTTTTTTCAATTCCATTCCAAAGCATTGAGGTGTTCAATTACCAATTACAATTCCTGTAATGGAATTGACCATCTTTTTTCAATTCCATTGCACGGAATTGAGGTGCTCAATTACCAATTGCAATTCCTGTCATGGAATTGACGATTTTTTCCGATTACATTTCTGAGGAATTGTTTAGGTATTTAAAAGAGAAAATGTGATTTAAGGTCGAAAAAATTTTATTTCTTTCAAGTAAAACAATTAATCCTTATACTTTTTCGACTTAAGGATTTAATAAGAGATAACAGTAAATTCAATTTTATGCTTCCTTTCTACTTGCAATAATTCTGCAATAATTTTTTAAAGAACAAAATTTTGGTTGTGATATTTTCCATGTACCCATCCTCGAAAAGATCCTGTAATGTAGTCGTCGTCAATTCTAATTTCAAATCCATATAAACATATTTTTATTCCAATTTTACCTATAATTTGTATACATTAATATTTTTTGTACATTGTTATATAAACATAATACCCAAAAAAAATTTATTCAAATTACAATATATGCAAAAATAGATTAAAAAACACAAATGAGTTCCAAATTATTTCAAAGTTCCAGAAAAAAACGTTTTACTTTTAACCCCCAGATTCAGTATGAGGTCTGGCCAGACCCTTCGACTTTTTGAATGTATGCAACTTTTTATATGGCAGTGGAGAGCGAAATGGTTGCACGACATTGTCTGGTTCGACGAGAAGAACACAATTAAACAATGAAAAATCCAAAAGAACTGTTTTAATATTGTTAAATTTTTCTTTAAATATCGTTTCGTGAATGCAACAGTATGAGGTCTGGCCAGACCAGCAATATTTTAATACAAATATTATAACTAGATAGTTTTTATAAGTATCTTGAACCATAAAATAAGTACTTTTCTCTAATTTGTTATTTTTATACTAACTCGGAACAAGTTCATACAGTACTAGGTTTTAAACTTGAAAAAGCTTAAACAAAAGTTAATAGTAAATTTGGCAGCTTAACCTTTGATATACTATATATAGAAAATATATAAACACATTGTATGTTTTTGATAATGTTTGGGAATAATGAATCCGAGTTGCCATTTTTTTATTATAGATCCACCAAATCCAGTGAGAACTTTGAATAAAATTAATTAATAGTAATGGTATTTTTTAAAAAACTCTCCAAACTGTTATTGTTCGTTATTGTTCGTATTTATAATATTACTGTGCAACAATTTCGCACATTATAGATTTTTTTAAAATTTTTGGGGGTTTTTCCACTCTTTGGTGTAATTAAAGGGACTATAAGATGTTCAATATTGTGTGCCAACAAATTTGCACCAATTTTAGCAATTGCAAGTCAAAGTTGAGCTTTATTAAGAAGGTAAGGGAAAATAAATCAGTTAAACTGGCATTTGACTTGGAAAAATTGATAATCAGAGCAAACTCAGTCAGATCCTTTAGAATGCTCGAAGTATTAATTTCCACCGGAATACCTTGAGATTTTTTGAGTTATTTTTTATGTCTCACTTTATATTTATTCTATATTCTTTTCCAATTATATTGCATCAATATAAAAAAAAAACATGCTGATCTATGATTTGCATAAAAAGTGTAAAAATCTTCTCTTTGTACTAATACTAAAAAGCTTTATGATTTATGCGTAAAATGATGGCTACATAAAGATTTTCCGAAAATATTTGCACCAACAATTTTTTCTGTATTACTTTTGATCTTAGATATATAATAGAATATTATAAAAAAAAAATATACATGATTCAAATAAGCGTTTCTTGAAGGCGGCAATCTATTTATAAATTTGTCACTAAAATTTAAATATCGCATTTTTATTAAGATCTCAAGGAAATTAAAACACGAAACTGACGAAAAAAGAAACACATTGATGTTTACTTTGCTCTCTATTTTATTTGGGTTTTTTTTTTTGTTTTCGTATTTTATTTTCAGATATAAAAAGAGGAACAAAAAATAATATTTTTTATGTGCGCAAAGCTTTATTATTCTTTTAAATACTTGCTTATTCTTTTGTATCTTTATTTTGTGTATAAGCTATACAAAGATGCTGAGATAAAGTGTTGGTTATTTCGATCTATTATTTGCTATAAAAGTGTTAATTAAAATAAAATCTTTTATGTATTTATCTTTTATGAAGATAGCTTAATTCCTTTTTTGGTATTAAAAATGAAGAGTTTTTCTTCTGTGTTATTGGTTTTTAGTGTTCTTTTAAAAGAAACGCTGTTTCTAAAGTAAATAGAAACAACTTCAGGGTTAACATGTGGTTTTTAATTATATAAATTAATAAGATTGTTTGGTTATACTCAATAACATATCTGTTACATCTTTAATTATTGTCTTTTTTTAACATCTTATACTTTAATTCTAATAAAAAACAAAGATTGTCTTAGTAATATTTGTGATATTTTTTCTAAACATCTTCTTCAAGCAATGTCATTAGAAAAACAATCTTCCAAATTGTTTGTTTTTAATTGCTAGCAATAAGTGTCACAAGAAAGCAAAGCTGTCAATATTTTGATTTCAGTTTTGATTGATAACCAATTTAAGCCCAAAATTTGAATTGTACAGTAATTCTACTGCTTGGTATAAGAGAAAAAAATCAAAAACAAATATAAACAGCGAAAACAAAACAAAACAAATAATAAAAACAATATCCAAAAATTATCTTTAATTTATCAACTCCCAATTAAGGTTGAACATTAAAAGATAACAAATCAGCACTGATTACCTCAATTTCTGCTACGACATTTTTTTATGGTATGGAGTTGAAGTAAATAAACTTTATTTGCTATACTATTGTACATTCCAGCATTTTATCTTAAAAGCTAAGATATCTCGTTTATACCAATTAGTGACATTGTTTAATGCGATAAACTCTTCAATTATGTCTACCGCTGTTGCTGTTGCTTCTGGTGTGAAATTGTGACATGTGACGACAGTTGAAAAATGACGACGAAAATAAGATTAACATCTGTCATCTGCATATACATATAAGGCGAGGTCATACAATGACATATGCTATGCCAAAAATTGCACACTTTTAGACTATAGAGCCTGTCTACACTGTCCTCACTCAACCGACTTACTTTGCCATGACAAAGTTGTTAAATGTTCACACACATAACCTGCCTCACTTTGAGTGTGCATTTTATTTTGTGCTGTTTTTAACCTAAAACATTTTAAAGCTATAAAAAATTAGTGTTAACTTGAGTGTGTGTGCTTCATAGCTGCATATAGCACTGCTAAACCGGCAGCTATAAGCGCATAATAGAAAAAAACACTCAAAATGACAAATGTCAAAACAAAGTGAGTCGCAAAATTTTTAAAGTTTTTGAAACTCTTGCCTCACAGTTCATTTACCTTCCCACTTCCTCATCTCTTCTATAAACATCAAAGTGAGTCGGTTGAGTGGGGCTAGTGTAGACCAGCACATAAATATTTTATTTTCTTAATTTCATATAAGATTAACCCGTTTATGACGTATTGTTCCGATATGAAGTATACAAAATAATAAGAGTTAGAAATACATGTTGATTTTAAGCTGTTCGCCTTTATTGGGCCCACTAACAAAATTTCATAGAAATTATTGACATTCAGTAAGATATTAAAATTTCTTTTCTTAACCCTCATCCGACCCTCAAAAAAAAGTCGCAAATAAAACCCTTATGGGTGAAATTTCACCCATGAGTATTCCAAATGGTTTGTTTTTAATTGCTAGCAATAAGTGACACAAGAAAGCACAGCTGTAAATATTTTGATTTCAATTTTGATTGATAACCAATTTCAGCCCAAAATTGGAATTGTACAGTCATCCAAAATTTGTATTTCAAAGTACGCCTAATTCACTATAAATTATTAATTTTATTTTATATATGTTTATTTTGTTGAATTACAGTTTATTTTTTACAGTTTGTGCAAAAGTAGACTGCATGCAGTTTTATGCACGGAGAAAACTGTTTGCTAAATTTGTATTGTGGTTAAGCAAAACTGTTGCATATTGTTTTTTGTTTAACATCAGTTTGTTGCAGTTCATTTGCTGCGACGAATAATGGTTAGAGTTTTGCCCGTGGTTCATTTATAAGGTTGTGGCACTTGAAAGAAATACACTCTTTTTCCGCCTTTGCTCGAACTGTCACAGTGCTTTTCTTTGTTCTAAAGCCCGTATGATACTTCATTGTGTTTTCCAATTTTTATTCATTGAAAATGAAACTAGAGCAGTTGAAATAGAGATTAAGCTAAAATTCAAGAAGTGTGAGTGTATAGGCATATAGTATTAATTGGACAAAAAAATATGCGACGGACAGCATTTTCAATGCATTGTTTTTGACGTTTCTCTCAATTCTTCCGTCGTTAAGTTTCGATCAGTTTCGATCAAATATTAAGTGTCAAAAACAAGCTTGAGCTCTTTCTTCCGCAGCCAAGAAGAACAGAGAGATAAAATTTTCACGTTGCGGAGATGTAAAAAAGTGGCACGATGCATGTTTTCATCCTTTTCCAACAATATATATCTGTCTAGCTCACGCGCCACTTGTTTTCAGATTTTGAAATTGGACAAAACAATGAAGTATCATACGGGCTTAAACATTTATTTTCTTCATTTCTTTTCACCCATTCTGACAGTTCGACCGAGCCCGCTCTCAAGTGCCACAACCTAATAAATGAGCCTTGGTTTTGCCGGAATAATATGGACTGAGACTGGAAAATCGTAAGGTTTTTGAATATGCTCCTTTTTATCTTCGTAAATGGTTGTTAATTTTTACAATTCTTCTTTTTTCATTCTGATGAAAAGAAGCTTGGACGGTCCGGATGACTATAAAGAATCTAACCGTGTATACTTATAACGCTTGATGAGGCGTGGCATAAGCTTCAATTTGTGCCCCTTCAAATTTGTTGGGAACTCTTAAGCACATTCCATAAGTTGTGATTCAAGTACTAAAGTATATTTTTTTGTTGACATCAATAAAAACATTTCTTTATATAGAGTACTCCCACTTTTGAGCATAGTTCTCCCACTGTTAAGTGTAGATATAGTAAAAATATGCTACTTTGCATAAGAAATTATTTCGAAAATTAAAATAAAAAACAAATTTGAAATGTTCCGCACAATATTTTTTAAAATTGCTTTCAGTAATTAACCCTTATGTGAATAAAAAAAAAAAAACACCTTAATCAGAAAAACGAGGTACCCGGGTACCTTCGAATAATTTATATAGTAAAATAGCGAGTAAATGCTTCAATGTTCAGCTAGATTGATTTTTTGTAAGTTCTATTTTTTAAAACAATTCAAAATTATATTTAAAAAAATGTGCAGGCTGTCGCTGTTCTAGTACAATACATGATCGTAAAAATTGATGTAGATTCTTGCACTTGTAGCATTCAGTTAAAAGTGATATCTCATTGTGAAACCATTATTTTATGTTATTTTTAGGCATTATTTTTTGAAAATTTTTGGTGAAAACACTGTTGCCAAATCAGCGGATTTCCCGCCGAATTAGCGGGTTTTAATGTCACATTGCGGGATAAATTATCAAAAATCCGCTTGAGGAATTTTTGGCGGATTTTTTACTTATTGCTCATAAGACTTAGCTTAATTATTATTATTTTCGAAGATGATTGAGCACTTAAAGCAGTTAAATTGCCTTTTTTGAAAAGTTGTGGGTGTAGCGATAGATATCAAAAATCAATATCAAAAAATTAACCTCTTTAAATGAAATACAACTGATTTTTTGTTTGAAACACTGGAATATAAGGATGCAGCCGGAGATTTAATTTTTAAAGAACTGTCAAACTTTTTACTGCACCTGCTATCATTGCCTTGGTCAAGCGCTGATGTTGAAAGTGTGCTAGGCCAGCTAAAAATTTTTCATCCAGGGGCCGAATTACAGCATCCGTGATAGAGTAAAATTACGAAGGACACGACGAGACAAGTGCCTAACAATCTTGCACAATTTTGCTCGATCACGGATGCTGTAATTCGGAACCAGAATAAGAAATCGCTTATGCCCATATTACACGATGCTCGTTTGCTCGGCGTGCACAAGGCTGTACAATACGGTAGTTGTTGTATTCTCCAAAATTTTTGGCAGTTTCGCATTGGAAGCAACAACAAAATTATCTGCTCGCCGAGCAAACGAGCATAGTGTAATATGGGCATTACAAGTCGACACAGTTAATTGCATTTTAAATGTTTAAGCTTAGTATGCTGTAGGAACGAAAATTTTTGGGCACATAACTCTACAAGCGAAATTTTAGTGTAGAGTCAAAATTTTTGTGTGGAGAAAAAGCACTTGCTGTTCTGGTTGACAGATTCATATTTTTATTGCTGCAATTTTATATCCTATAAAAGGCAAGACTACACATTAATAAACTATATAAATGCAACAATAAATTTGTTAAATAACAAATTTAACACTTAAACATACTTACTGCTTAATTTTGATTGTTGAATGGCAAATTTCCGCGCCAATTAAATGCACGGGCATATAATCGACAGCGAAATGTTGATATTTCAACTCTCCACTCACGAATGGAAATTTGGCAACATAGCAATAATTTTCGCTTCTACAGCGTACTAGCTGGCGAAAAAAATTTCGCTGCCTGTTCGTTGTCAAAAATCTCAATGTATATATTATGGAAATTTTTTTCGTTCCTACAGCATACTAAGCTTAAGTAAGTATTTCTCGTATATGTTTTTAGCAAGAAAATTGGTAAAAATCATTTTAATTGTCAAGATACGGATTAAGAGGCCCCAGAAGTTATGCTACGAATTTAATGCATCCAGATCATATCTAATGTTTATTGGGTCGAATGCAATCTATATCAACATGAACATTAATAAAAAATGGATTGATTTAAATTAGTACATATTTTTAATTTTTTTAATTGGAGCTTGAACTGATATTTTTTGTGATTTTTTTTTACCTAATTGTAAAATATAGTTATATTAATATTTTGTTATAAAAAGCTTTTGAGTATTTTGATCAGCAGTGGCTGGCCACACTGAGTGAAATACACAAATTTTAATGCATTAATTAATTAATTTTATTGCTTCACAAAAACATGAAAAAGTAAAATTTTTCCACTGCTGAAATTAAAGAAATTTTAAATTAACTTTTAAGTGTAGAAGAATGATTTGCGGCTTCTTATACACTCAAAAATATTTGTGTAAATATTACTAATAACTGCGTCTATACTACAAATTTTAGGATTCGTAGAATCGACGTATATTAGTACATATTACGAATATTTTATTCGTAAAAACCAGCCAAAAAAAATTCTGACTGAGCTGGGGTTTGAACCTCAGGCCACGCACTCTACTAGTAGGCTACAGTCACTTGACAATCAAACAGTCCCTTATGTTCTGTAGTTGTTCTACAAACAAGGCTGAACGATTTCGGTTTTCAATTTTTTCAACTCTACTAATAATTCGTACGTTCAGCCTACGAATGAATTGTTTCTACTAATATTATTTTTCATTCGTAAATAGAACGAAAGCATTAGTAAATACTGCAAATGTAATGAAAGAAATTACGAAGTTATTCGTACGAGAAATTTACGAATATTATTATTTATATGCACACACTTATTCGTACAATGCACTAATACGAATTGATAAATTTTTGTTTACGAATATCATTAGTATATAAAATAAATATATTCGTAGATACTACATCAGGTATTCGAAAGTCTTTACGAATGAATTCGTAAAGATATCACAATAAAAATACTTTGTATATTGTACTCATACTTGTAGAATGTACAGATATTTTGTTTACTAATATCATTCGTAGAAATTTTACTAATAAATTTTTTTGAGTATACTCAAATGAATGATCAGACTGCTTCTAAAGCATTGGCTATTGAACAAGATTGTGTAATCGAAATAGAGGAGAATCCATTTGATTCAGATCATAGTGTTGGAGTAAAATCAGGAGGTGTTTTTCAAAAGATGGCACACATTGGAGTCTTGATCCAATAAAATAAACAATAAGTCTAACATTATGTAACCAAATGATAAAACATTTACACCATTCACTGACTCTAAATTAGATGCATTTTTTGACATACTCTTTTATTTTGGACAAATTCCTTGAAGTGTCATACAAAACACATACAGTTAGCCGGGTACCTTATTATACCAACCAACTTAATCTACTTTAACCCTACGGTCCATAACCACCTGGACGAACGGGAGTCCATAACCAGGGTACCCGGGTACCCTAGTGAAGCTTTTTCGTTTATATTCAAATAAAATAATATATACTTATATGCATAGATTATTAGAAACGCTTAATTTTTACATCTCAAATGTACAAATTTCATGTTTGTAAGATAAAATTGGTTTCTATGGGCATTTTCTACCTAAAAGGCACACAAAAGTAAACAGAAACTGGTTTTATGTTTCTGTTTGTGTTTTTAGGTAGCAAATGTTGTGTTTGTATTTTTTGTGTTTTTTTGTTTGTGTTTTTAGGTAGCAAATGTTCAGCTACGGTAGAAAAAGAATACATTTCAATGATTTCGTCAATATAAGTTGAACAGTTGAACAATGAAGTTGAAGAAAAATGAACCGCAAAATAGAATATTTAACTGAAAGACAATATATGCGTTTGAGTGAAGAAGCCAGAAGCAGATATATTGAGTCTATACTTGATAATATGACTGTGGATGACGACGCTTTAGAGCCAATTGAGGAAGAAGGAGAGGTATTTACGGGAGAAGTGCAAGACTCAGAAAGTGAAGACAATGACAACGAAATTCCAGCCGTTATTGACACGCCAATGCAAATTGAGCAAGATGTATTTGAAGATGAAAGTGACAGCGAAACTGATATGGTTGAAGAAAATGCACCAACATCAAGCACAACAGAAAGTATGATTGCACGTGATGGTACTCAATGGCAACCAACACCACCTGTTTGTCAACAAATAAGGAGTCACAACATCGTAAAAACTCGCTGTGGTCCATTACGAATGACGGAAAGTATGACTGGTATGCAATGCTTCAAGAGTTATTTTACAATAGAAATGGTCGATATAATCGTGCGTCATACCAACAAAAAAGCCAATTCAACTCATGATGCCTACAATGCAGCAAACCCAACAAAGCGTCAATTGAAGTGGAAGGATACGACAGTGGCAGAAATATACGCATTCATTGGAATGCTGATAATGGCAGGCGCAAATCATTCCAATGATGAAAATGCAAGGGACTTATGGACGCAATTGTCTCATCCTCTATTTCGTGCAACAATGGGATTAAACCGCTTCTGAGATCTTATTCGTTTTATACGTTTTGATGACGCGAGAACAAGAAACGAGAGGCAGTGCACAGACAAAGCTGCTCCAATACGAGATATTTGGGTAATGTTGAACGCCAATCTCGCAAAATATTATGTGCCTTCAGAAAATTTAACAATCGACGAACAATTGTATCCGTACCGCGGCAGAACAAAATTTACCCAGTATATTCCATCGAAGCCTGCGAAATACGGGATCAAGGTATGGTGGATATGCGATGCTAAAAATTCATATCCTCTTCATGGCCAAATATATACTGACAAACAAGACAGTGGTCGCGAAATCGGTGTAGGCGAAAAAGTGGTCAGAGATTTGGTTGGGCCATACCACAATAGCGGACGTAATATCACCCTGGATAATTTTTTTACGACGCTGCCACTGGCAAAGCAGCTGATATCCGTCAAACTTAGCATTGTTGGAACACTGCGGCGAAACAAAGGCTATACCCCAACAGAAATGAAAGACGATAAGAGTTGGACCGTTGGGACAAGCAAATTTGGCTTCCACGAGAAGGTGACTATGGTTTCATACAAACAGATGAAAACAAATTCCGTAATATTGTTGTCGACTCTGCATGATGATGCAACTGTAGAAGAAGACGCCAAACCAGAAATCATCAATTTTTATAACAAAACGAAAGGTGGCGTGGATATTATGGACCAGACGCTTCGGGAGTATACCACACAGAGACACACAAAAAGGTGGCCTTTGTCGTTTTTGTACAATATGCTCGATGTTAGTGCTTTCGCGGCATACACTATATTTTATGATAATAACAGAACTGTTCCATATAAAACAACACGGAGAAAACGCTTTTTGCGTAAACGTGCTGGAGATTTGTGTGCGCCAATAATAGAAGAAAGAGTAGCTAATCGCCAAGTAACGTGCCATTTTTCCAACAAATCAGCAATTGAGAGCTTTTTGGGAAGACCAGTGGAGACGGTAGCCTATACCGAGCAACCATCTACTTCTACGGCTGCTTCTACCGATGGTAGGAAGCCACTAACAGGATGCTGCTATTTGTGCGCTTCTTTGCCAGACAACAGGAGAAGAAAGATGAGAAAAGTCTGCAACGTTTGCAAGAAACCAATTTGCGATCAACATACTCAAACAATATTAAAATGTTTTCCATGTTTCAACAATGACTCAACATAAGACATCAAATATGTATTAGAAATAAGTTAAAATAGTAAAATATAAATAATTTAACTAAAAAACAATTACAGTTAATTTTTTACACATCAATAAACATTTTGAAACAAAATAAAAATAAAACAAACGTTTTTTCTTTGAAATATTAGGTAATTTGCACTAAGGTACCCCGGTACCCTGGTCATGGACCCCTGTATGCAAAAACATTAAACTCATTTTTTAGTTAATATATTTAACCAAATTTGATAAACTTTTTCTAGTCTCTAAGTTTAGCCGAAATCTGTAATGACCCGGATTTTCATGTTGATATCTTCAATAATAAAAGACTTTGAATTTTAAAAAAGTACCCGGTTATGGATCGCAGGGTTAAAGGTGTCTGCACAAAACCTTATTCCTATGAAACCTGTGTCTACGAAATATTTTGACATCATGCTTATTCGACAATTGTTTAAAAAAATAAAGAAAAAATTAACCAAAAGAGTTTATGAGTTTTAGTTTTCATTTCTACTTTTTTTAACCACTGCGATGTAACTTCTTTCAAACACAAATTTCCATATAATGATAATGATTGATTTGGATAAAGTAAGGCTTGTTGGTAAGGTAATGCGAAAGTTATTTTTTTTTTTAATTTAAATCGTTATACGTTATATATTCTTCGTTCCAAGACCCAACCTTTTGTTTAAGGGTGAAAATAAAAAAAATAAAAATTCGTTTATTGAAATTTCGCTACACATTGATTATACGCTAATGCAATTCAGCATATGTGACCTCTCCGAGAAAAGGGACCTAGTGTGTGAAAATGAAGTTTTGAGAAAAACGCATTTAAAGTTCACGCACTGTGAACACACCTTTTCCCAAGTTCGTTTTGTACGTTTTTATGGGATAAATAAATTTTTATCAGAAATCTAACTCATTTCATCTTATTCTACACCCTTTTAGGTACCAGAATCCACTCTTAAGTCCAAACCCGTTTTTTGACACACGAGGTCCCTTTTCTCGGAGAAGGTCACATATAAGTATTTCAGACGGTTTGCCTTCTATTTCTGTAAAATTTTTTGACTATGAAAATTTTAAAACTTTTTCAATCCTCATAACACACACACAAACAAACTGTTGGGCAACTGTTTTGTTACGAGCCATACCAAATTCTTTATTCAATTGGCATCTCGGAAAGAATTGTTTTGATTTCTTTCTTATTTATTTTAAGAAAAAAGAAACGCTCAGAATCTCCCAAAAACAAGTTGGAGAAGTGAATTGCTTTGCAAGTTTAGAAATAGTTTGTTGCAATATTTCCAAATAAGCTCTGAAATAATTTTTTTTTTTTGCTCTAATGTTTTAAGTATAAAGTTTGGATATTTAAAAACGAATTTATATAATTAATGTATCTACAAAGCATGCGTAATTATAAATATGTATTCACAGCACAACACCTCTCAACCAGTTAAAGTGATGTCATAAAAGTGATATAAATTTAACTATAATACATCATCTACTGAATATAAAAGTGAAGGCGTTTCAAATGCATAAGTTTTTTTCCTTTGCAGAAATTAAAAAAAGTTTGGCATTTGCCAGAATGTGGTTTGCGACAAAATAACAAATATTTAACCAGGCAACATTTTTGAAGCGACTACTTACACAATTACTATTTAAAAGCTAGCTATTTCAAGTGCTTACGATAGCATCGAGCTTGTCTGACCGCAATGCACGTAATTGTTTCATTTTACATTTTTATGATTTATTCATAGTGTGAACAACATGTACAGAGAATAGTGTTCAGACATGAAGCATGGCAATCCATTTCGAGCTAATCGCTAGCCGCTTAAATTATGACACCAGCAATTTGAATTATGACACCAGCTTAGCGCTTAAAAGTTCTTAAACTCAGTTCATTCATTCATCATTTCGTTAACACGCTACAATCGTAAATTGTGCGCAAGCAGAGTCTAGCTCGTTTTTATACAGTCGAACAGATTTGTGTGCTGTTTAAATTAGATGCGTTTTTTCACTTTGAATTTCCGGTAGCCAGTTGCATTTGACAATTTAGCTACAAAGATCTCAATCTGTGGGTGCAATAAACTGGCGACTGTAGAAATGGTGCATGTGTGAATGCATTTTATATGTATTTGTTTTTGTATCGCGATCGCGTGTTGGCGGTAGTTGATAATTTGAATTATCCACAAACGTCAGATACGTCAAAAATTTAATTTGTTTGATAATTAATTTGTTTGGATTGGCAATTGTTATTTTTAACATTGCCATTTAAACCAGGGTCAATGTTACGCATTTAAGATGCAGTTTAACTGGTATTGATTTTTTTGTTAATATTTCGAAGCACTCGAGTTAAACTCTTATTTTATTAAAAGTAATTTTAATTGCAAAAAAAGTAAATCTTTAAATCAAACGATAAATAAATCACTAAAGAAAATAACATTATTTACTCGTGGGTTTATTTTTAGAGTACTGACGTAATTTGGGCATTAATTAAAAATTAATTAATTAAAAGTGGCTTACTCAAAAGTGCATCGACCGAAACTTTTATTTTTAATATAAGTTCTAATGATTTACAACCACAGAATTTCCGGTTGATTGTGCCTTAGATACACGTTTTTCCTAGTAATTGTGGCGGATGCAGCATTTGAGCATGTGTTTTGTAGAATATTTCTTAGACAACTTCTAACATTCTTGCTATTTCGCATAGCAAAAAGAACCGTTTATAAAATTCTTCCATTCAAAGTAGTTTTCACTTTAATAAATATGACTATGAAAACATTTTTAAATATTCTTGCTTTGTACTATTGCATTTAAAATAAAAATTTTAATAAATCGCATGCTAACAAACATTGAAACGTGACGATTTAGCTTGCTGTAATATCGATTTCCAACCGGAAAAAGCGATTCATTAACACATATTTAGAATCTAACGAATGGAATTTTTTTTTTAGAAAAACATTAGGTTTACAATTATTAATCATTGTTGAGGTTGGCACAAGCTATGTTATTAATCCATAAGATATTAATTTACTACTATTATATTTCAAATTATTTTTCTCATAGTAACACGTAATAAAAACCATTCGCGAGAAATAAGTCTTAGTATTTTGTTTGAGTAAATAAAATAAAGCTAAAATGGTATAAACGTAAATGATTACGCTAAACAATCTCATAGAAATCTCTTAGAAAAAAAAAGATGTAATTCAAGTTAATAAATGTGTACTTTCTAAAAAAATTCTTGTTTATTTAAAATAAGCCAAAACTTAATGCAAACTTTTGCAGTTCCTAAGATGAACCAAACTTTGTATTTAAGCAAAATTAGTGAAACACAAAATACATTTTAAGATGAAGTTGAAGAAAACATTTAAGGCATTATACTAGGGAGAAGTTTGGTAAAAATTATGATTCTGTGTCGCTAAGCACTGCTTATTTATGTAGCTGTGCTCCACGCATAAAGTACTACATATAATCACACAAAATCTGGAGCTTCTAGCATGACCTTTATCAAAGCTATGGCGGTACGAAGTAGCCCCAAATGAAATAAGTCCCAAAAAAAAAAAATGAAATAACTCCCAAAAATTGTTCATACATTTTTGGGAGTTATTTCATAATGAAATAACTCCCATTTGTTGGAAGTAATTTCATTATTTTTGGGACTTATGTCATTCCTCTCCCTTTTTGGGATTTATTTCATTTGGGAGTTATTTCATTTTTTTTGGGACTTATTTCATTGTTCTCATTTTTTGGGATTTATTTCATTTGGGAGTTATTTCATAACATTTGGGAGTTATTTCATTACATAAAAACTCATTCTTTTAACAAATTTGTGCATCAACAACAGGTGTTCTATAGCGGTTGTTTCCTCACATACATGTTAATCCCATTGAAAACGAAAGTGATTCAAGTCAAATTGGTAAAGACCTCGCAGATATTAAAAATCAAATTAAGCTTAACACTTTAAATTATTATTGTGTACACAAAAGTAGTATTATTAAATTATTCTCATATATTTTAAAACATAATTAAATTGTTATATTTTACTTAACACACTGCAGACAAGTACCTTAATATCTCTTTAAACTAAAAATAACGTTTTCCAAATTAAAGTTTTTTAATAGAATCTTAATTACGCACATTTTTCTACCTACATCACAAATATGTTTGACTTGATCCACTTTATTTTTTAATGAAATTACTATAGCGCTTTTCAATGAAGCTTTTTAATAATGCGACCGCGTCATTAATGAGTTGATTCTACGCACAACCGGTTGAAGTGAATTTCGTAGTCAATTTTTTTTGCAATGTCTTTGGAATTCGAAATAATTTCTGGCAAAAGAAGAACTAGCAAATTGCTATATATTCCTTCCCAAGGCCAGTTGTTCACAAAAAAATCTAGTTCGAATTCTTCAAGTTATTATGTGTGTTATAAAAAAGGATGTAAGTCGCGCGTAGTGTTAAAAAATTTGGTTTTAAGTACAATTGCATCGGAACATAATCATGGTGACCAAAGAGATATTTATGAAGAGTTCAAAGTATTAAACCAAATAAAGGAAGGATGTTCGGATGCTCAAACCATTTCAGGTGAAACAAATGCAATAAGCGGAATAAGGGAAACTTTCCGAAATACTTGCACCAGGTAAGTGGTCATTGTGTCTGAACATTATACGGGCAAAGCATATATAACTAAATTATCAATCATGTCCCTTTTACGAAATGTTTCGCTAATTTTTATGCATTATCCATGACCCATCATTTCGTACAAGGGAAATATTGCGCTGTAACAAATTATTTTACTAACAATGTTTCCAATCAATACTTATAAAGTTTACTTTTTGACATTTTTAAGCTAATAAATATATAGTATATATATGTAGGTATATACCAAAATCAGTCTATTATTTAACTGCTTTGGGACTTATTTCATTGGGACTTATTTCATTATGAAATAAGTCCCAAATATTGGGAGTTATTTCATTTCCTCTCTTGGCATTTATTTCATTACATTGGAAGTTGTTTCATTTCTCACTCTTGGGACTTATTTCATTTACTTGAGGGCTTATTTCATTGGGACTTATTTCATTGGGACTTATTTCATTGGGGGCTATTTCGTACCGCCCAAAGCTACGCCACAAAAAAAAATTCCCTTTCATATGTTGTATTACCCACAGTCACAATTTTATTTTAAAATAATTTAAAAAAAATATATTTTTTATAGTTACCCTATAGGAACAAACTAACTTGTTTTTAAAAACAACTAATTAAAAAACTAGTTAAAAATAAACTAGTTTATGAACTACTTTGAATTATTTTAAGACGGCATCCACTTCAATTTCGAATAGTTTTTATTGCATTATATGTGAAGTAATTGAAAAACTACTTCCAAACAAGTGGCTTTAAAACTACTTTGAATTATATTAAGACGGCGACTATACTGATTTTGACATGTTTTTATTGCAAATTTTTATTAGATTATATATATAGACTCAAAAATGGTTGTTGTTGTAAAAATGAAATCAATTAAAAATTGCACATCTGGCTACCTTTCATATGACAGCATTTATTTGCAAAAATTGTCAATCAAATCAAAGGTACCCCCTTTGATTTTTTTCGCGAAATTTATTTTTTCCAAAATGTTGTTTTTATATTTTTACAAAAAATTCAAGTCTCAAAAATAATTTATGTGAAAAAATTACCCCAATATCTCTTTCCAATCAAAAGTTATGGCTAAAAATCTATTTGTTCATACCAGACTATTAATAAAACTTAGTTTTGTGTTAAAATTCTCTATATAGTTTGAACGTTCCCATTTATCTCTTAGAATGCAGTTGTGTGTCTGGAGTAATTACGAACCTTTTGTATTATAAGGTATGCGACAAAAAGATAAGGTCAGTCTGTTTTTTCTTTGTGGAGCTCAATTTGAGTGATTACTCTTTGGATCTTGTGGATTTTATTGTTCGATAGAAAGAATGCAACAAATAAATTCTAATATAATGAGTAAACAAAGTCCCGTTAGTTTTAAATACATCAAAAATGAAAAAAAGCTAAATTTTGCTGCAACAAAATGATAAGGTCAGTTGCAATTTTTTACGAAAACAAGTTTATTAATGTACAGAATAAATTTTTTTAATTAATTTGGCTTCCATTTTTTTGTATTGTCTTAAAAATACGCCTCGGCATCGATCCTACCAGGCTCGCGAGTGTTGTTTGCCGAATTTCTCTCCAGGCATTCAGTATGGCCACTTTCAGATCAGCAACAGTGTTAAACTGCCTGTTATCGGCATAAACTTCACGTACAAGAATTCCCCACATGTTCTCCATGGGATTCAGGTCAGGTGAGCGTGCGGGCCAGTCCAAGACTTCCACTGAATTGCCCACAAACCACTCCTTTGTTGACCGACTCACATGGATCGCTGCATTATCTTGCTGAAAAACAAGCGGCGCTTCTCGATTTTCAGCAAGAAAAGGCAGCAAACATGTGGAGAGTACTTCCTGGTATTCAGTACTGTTCATGCGTGTTGACGGAAATGCGAGAGGCAATGTTCCAATAGAGCTGAATGCTCCCCACACCATCAACGAACCACCACCAAAATTTCTTTTTGAAAAATATCGAGGCTCCTTTCTTAAATCCCGCCAATAATAATTCAAACCATCTGGGCCATCAAGATTGAATTTTTTCTCGTCCGAAAAAATCATCTGAAAGAAAAAAAACAGTCATTAAAACCTACAAATGATTTTCTTTTTATTTATTATAAAATTTCCTGATGCCAATTGGTTGACATGTTTAATTTAGCGAATTCAAGCCTCTTCGCTTTATGGTCAGCATTGAGGCAAGGAATTTTTTTCATTTTGGCTCGCTTCAAATATTCATTTCCGTCGATGGCTCTGAGTACTGTCCTCTTGGATGCAGTAAGCTTAAGCTCTGTCTTAATTTTTGCTGCACTTATGGTAGAATTTGAGGCAATTCGTCCAATGGAGCGCACTGTGGTCGCGGAAAGTACTTTTTTTCGACCAGGACTCTTTTTTTTCCATAATTTTCTCGATCCTTCAAATAATTTTGTACAACATGCAGTGATCTTCCAAGGTCTCTGGCGATTTGTCTCATTCCAACTCCTTCAACAACCTTTCCGTCAATAAATCCTTTCTCGTAAGTAGTGAGACTCTTACCACGACCCATTTCTCTTCAAAAACTGTTTAATAATTTAATTATTAAAATAAATCAAATTTTAATACAAACGGAACACTCACCTGACCAAACAATGCAAAAATTGCAACTGACCTTATCATTTTGTTGCATAAAATCCACAAGATCCAAAGAGTAATCACTCAAATTGAGCTCCACAAAGAAAAAACAGACTGACCTTATCTTTTTGTCGCATACCTTATATAATCTGTCTTATACTTATCTACTTAGTTTTTTTGAGTTTATACATATTTAAACATGCTATTTCATCAAATATTATTAACTTTAGGCTTTCACTAATAAGAATTTATTTTTTTTTTCAAAACAATAAAATAAATGATCTCTTTGATGTATAGAAATTTTAAATTTTTATGCTTTTAAATTCATCTTTAGTAAGTTAAATTTTAACTGGTTTTCAATTGATTTATTTAAAAGTAATTAAAAAAATAATTTAAATTTAACTAATTTAAAAAGTAGTTGAAAACATATGCGGACGAAAGTCAATTGACTTATTTAGCTGAAATCACCCTACAAAATATGTTAGTTCGTTCTATGGAAAAAAATCAGAATTTCAACTAGTTGTGGTTGACAACAAACTACTTTTTGAACTACTTTTTAATTTGTTGATTTTCCTACAGGGTACTTAAAGAGTTATATATACATGTATGGAAAATCGAAATATAAAAATTTCTTTCAAATTTTCCTATATTAACTATAGAAAGTTAGCCTTGCACACAAGTCCATAGGGTTTTTCTAGAAAAACTTTAATAATTATAATGATGTTTTTCCATCTTCACCTTTATCTAGTTAAAATTTCAGATAAAATTTACTATCTCTTTAAAAAAGATTTCAAATTGTTATTTGCTTAATAAAAACTGTTTGTTTTTTATATATATGTACCTATTGTTTGTATTTTTAATTTATGCCGGGCTCAAGGTCCAAAAAATATTTTTTATTAAAATAAAACTTTTAATTATTTTTATATTTTTAATCCGATATTTCGATCGCCGCACAGTGGAGTAATTTGCATTAAAACTGTTGACTAACTCACACGAGGTTTCAAATTATAAACTTATTTTTTTTTAGTTTTTCATGTCTTTCAAAGCTACAAATTTGAAGGTGTCGACTTGAAATTTGGTACTTATAGGGATGCAAACGATGCATCGATAGTATCGTCATAGATGTTGACATCGATGTTTATGAACGATACATCGTCGATACATCGGTCTGAAAAGGAAAAACATCGATAACGTTCGCTCGATTTTTAGCCGATTCACAATTTGACATCTGGAAATACCACAAAAAGCTAACCCAAAAAGCAAAAAATTAATATTCTGATGCATCTTCAATAGCAAATGTAAGCGAAACAGAAGTGCAGATGTACCTGTAGTCTCCTATTTCACCAATAAAAAAGATGCGATCGAAATTTTTTCAAAACTTGCGAAGATTGGAATGCTATATTTGTACCCAGCGAACACTTGTTCTCGGAAACTAGAGCAAGCATCACTCAGGAAAGAAACAGGCTTCTAGTAACGAGGTTATCTAAGCTTCTTTTCCTTAATTCAATTTCCAAATTGATAAACTCCAACAAATAATTGTTTTAAATTTATGAAATAGGAAAAAATGTTTTCTATTTGATATAGATTTTATTTTGGTAGGTATAAGACACCAGCCTGCTGTTGCAATCAAGTGATGCCAGCAGATTACCCGTGCTATAAAGTAAGGCTAAGTATTGAAACAAATCTATTGAAGTTTACCACCGAAAAACATCGTTTGACGCCATCGATGCTCATTTTTGCTATAAAGCCTAATTTTGAGGTCGGCAAATATGAAAAAATCCTTCATTCAAAAAAGCGGACACAAAAAAGTTTACAAAAACGAATATGAGATTTTTTCTCACAAAATTAAAAAAAAAAATAACAATAATAATAAATTGTATAAATAAAAATAACTGTGTTTTGCATGAAGAAAAAAAACCCCGTTTTTTTGAGGTCGGAAGAGAAATGACAAAAAATAAATTTTTCATACGAAATACAGAAATTTTCTTTTTGTAAATTTTTCTACGTCCATGCATTGTAAGAAATTATATTTTCTATCATATTTTATAAAAGAGTGCAAATAAAAAAGATGTAATCTATAAAAATAATACTTATATTTTTCGACCTCAATACTAGGCCTAATACAAAAATGAAAACATCGTAGAAACATCGATATATCGGTCTTTTTAACAATGTTTTTAAACATCGATAATTGTCAAGTGAACATCGATGTTTTTAAGAGCGATGTTGCATCCCTAGGTACTTAAGCCTGGTTTTCACTAAGTCAATTTCAATGACAACAATCACTGATGTCAGTATTCATCTTGACCATATGACGTCAAATGCGTTTTCATTGAAACCCAAAAACTGACATAAAATCGAATGTCAAAGACTGACGTTGAATTTATGTGTCAATTGATTGCCATACTGTTTTCACTTTCGATGCTATTTGTGAAATGCCATCGGTTTGTTCAGTTGTGCTTTTTCCATCAACAGCTGATGTTTTATATTTGAGATTGTTAGAAAATGTTTCTTTTAGGTGAAATTTATAAAATACTGTTAATTTTATTAGATTAAGGGCCGATTTCTCAATGTCCGGTTAAGCACTAATCAGAACTTTAACCAGCACTTAGAAAAAAAGCCCTTTCTCAATGTTCGGTTAAGGTTGAACTGTCAGTTAAGTGCTGATTAAGTTAACGGCAAGTTGTGGTTTCGGTTAGCGCCATTTTAGGGTAAATGATTTCGAAGATGCTGTCAAACTTTAAAATTTAAGATGACGGATAGAGTTGCCACCAAGATTTTTTTTATTTTTGCGAATTCTTGTAATTTTGAAATTCTGACAACGGATTTGATTGCGAATATAATGTCACAGTTTTAAAATTTAAGATGGAGGTTAGGGCTGCCACCTAAATTTTTACCACAGTATTGCCACCTAATAATATGTATTTTTAAGAGTTTTAAACATCATTTATCAGTGTTAAGGGGTCGCTGATTTTGAATCTAAAGTCCGAATTTTAAAATTCAAGATGTTGAATAGGGTTGGCACCTTAATTTTTTTTAGTTTTATAAATTCGGGGCCGGGAAAAAAAAATGATACACCAAATATGGGTCGCTGAATCCGAATCCGTTGTCAGAATTTCAAAATTATAAAATTTTGAAATAATAGGGTTGCCTCCTAATTATATATATTTTCACGAGTTTTAAACGTCATTTATCAGTGTTAAGGGGTCGCTGATTTCGAATCTAAGGTCAGAATTTTAAAGTTCAAGATGGTGGATAGGGTTGTCTTCTTAATTTTTTTTAGTTTTATAAATTCGGGGCTGGCAAAGTTTAAAATTCTGACTTTATAAATGACACTAATAAATAACGTCTAAAACTCGTGGAAATATATATTATTAGGTGGCAACCCTATAATAACAAAATTTTATAATTTTGAAATTATGACGACGGATTCGGATTCAGCGACCCATTTTTGGTGTACCATTTTTTTTGCCAGCCCCGAATTCATAACACTACAAAAAATTAAGGTGGCAACCCTATCCACCATCTTGACTTTTATTTTCTGACCTTAGATTCGAAATCAGCGACCCCTTAACACTGATAAATGAAGTTTAAAACTATTGAAAAGACACATAATTAGGTGGCAGCCCTATTATTTCAAAATTTTATAATTTTGAAATTCTGACAACGGATTCGGATTCAGCGACCCATATTTGGTGTATCATTTTTTTTGCCGGCCCCGAATTTATAAAACTAAAAAAAATTAAGGTGCCAACCCTATCCAACATCTTGAATTTTAAAATTCGGACTTTAGATTCAAAATCAGCGACCCCTTAACACTGATAAATGATGTTTAAAACTCTTAAAAATACATATTATTAGGTGGCAATACTGTGGTAAAAATTTAGGTGGCAGCCCTAACCTCCATCTTAAATTTTAAAACTGTGACGTTATATTCGAAATCAAATCCGTTGTCAGAATTTCAAAATTACAAGAATTCGCAAAAATAAAAAAAATCTAGGTGGCAACTCTATCCGTCATCTTAAATTTTAAAGTTTGACAGCATCTTCGAAATCATTTACCCTAAAATGGCGCTAACCGAAACCACAACTTGCCGTTAACTTAATCAGCACTTAACTGACAGTTCAACCTTAACCGAACATTGATAAATGGCTTTTTTTCTAAGTGCTGGTTAAAGTCCTGATTAGTGCTTAACCGGACATTGAGTAAGCGGCCCTTAAAAAACTTTGCCAGCAGTGAAAAAAAAAATTAAAACAAAATTTTTTTTGTAGGCAACAACTGACACAAAATGCCAACATGTTGGCATTTCAATTTTTCTTGTCATACAACGATATTTTGATTGACTAGCAAAATTCTATCTGTTTTGACTTGTTTGTGATTTTATATGACAATCAGTGGTCATATATGACAGTAAATGTAAATGACAATACGTTTCCATTAGATTGACAACATTTGTCATTGAAAACTGATTTAGTGAAAACCAGGCTTTACACTTTTATTTCTGAAACACAACTTAAGTGTTTATTCTTGAAAATAAACAATATTGGATTTGACTACTACCATTATATTTCTAGTATTATATATTAATATATATATAATAAATATATATATAAAGTATTATATGTAAATATTAACTTACATTATTAACTAACAATTTATTTTTGAAATTTGTTGCTTTATTTTTTTAAAAACTTGTTCAAAAACTATATCGTCTTCACTAATATCATCATAATCTTCACTTCCGCTAATATCTTCGCATTTATGACCACTATTATTAACATTATCACCTTTTTCATTGATTACACAATGTTCCAAATTGTCTTCGTTTTTTCAAGCTTTTTTTCTGGCTCATTTGTGGGAAAAATGTTCTCTTAAGTGCTTGAAATGTTTATAACTGGCTTTTTGAGCTTCTTCGGATAACTTGCCAATCGGCAATAAAACGTGGGCTTTTATTTGGGGTCCATGTATGCAAAATTTTTGCAAAGTGTAATTTTTGTAAAGCATGTAATACCACTGATAATTTTCATCAAAAATTCGAGCCGTATTATTTAATTGTTTTTTAAAGAAATAATGCATGCGCCTTATACAAACAACGTTTGGTCTTTGACCTGAAAGGAAAGGGATAGATTGTTAGAGGAAGAATTGCTTGGAGCCATACGTGAATTATCAAATAGGCGGAACAAACGTTTAAGACAATTTGAATTGCTTAATACCAAGGCTAGTGTTATGCCTTAACCACGGAAAACATTTCCAGCCCTCAGCTTTCCCTGTACTACAATTCCACATGTTCCACAATTTAGTTGCGGATTTTTTGTTTCAATAATTCTTAAATGTAGTAAAGAACAAAGAAAACGAAAAGAACCATGTGCGAACCCGGATTCGAACCGGCGACCTCTGAGTTGATAGTCTAGTGTAGTGATGCTCAGCTAGGCTCCTATGGTCTACGGGCTCTCTGTGTGCTTGTGTGTATGTGTTATTTGTAAAGAAAATCCAGTCAGAAATGTATTTCACTGAAGCGGGTAGTTAATAATTAGTTGATACTATTTATACAATAAAAAAGCATTAAATTCAAAGACTATAGTTTAACAATTGCTTTGTATTCCTAAAATTAAGTTCATTACAACAAATTTATTTAAATATATATGCAAATAAAAAATTTTTACACGTTTTATGCAGTTTGTTTTAGATACCAAGCACGAAAAACTATGATTTTTGTAAAGTACATACAATTTAGTTTTATAATGCTTTATATAAACTCTTTTGCAGATTTTGCAGAAGGCATAATTATGCAAACTTATGTTTCCTGTTACAGTTTATTGCTGGGATGGTTGTGTTTTTCATTTTGCTTACAGTGGAACAATTTTCAATTTTTTGGATTTTAAGACTAAGCAAGCTCAGAGACAATTATCTCAGAAATTCTAACAATGCAGCTGCGCAATGAATGCCATTGAAATAAGTTTAACTTAATATAATTAATAAGAATTTAATAAGAACACATTGATATCCCCTATTTCTGATTCTTAGTTAGTGTTTTGCATATAACTAAGAAACTAATGAAACAATTTTTGTCAATTTATGCTTGTTTAAAAGTTAATAAAATTTGTCATCTTATGCTATAAGAAACATTGCATTTTCTCTTGCAAAATAAAATTTTAATTACAATTTTTTCGAAAATTTTATAACTTCAACTCACATTATCCCGCGTTACAAGAGCATTAGGAAGAAGTTTTTGATTATGTAAATTTTGTATATTGAGGAATTTTACAGCAAAAATTTGTATGTATAATTCGAAGATGTATGATGCGGTTTTTTTTTTTCAAAAAGCAACAGAACTGCACAGTGAACTTTTTCGAAAAATAATAAATTTTATTTTTTTAAACGTAGCTACATAAGTATTTCTGTAAATAGCCGTAAGAAAAAAAATTATATGACATTAGTTTAAATTGCGAATTATTGTATCCGTTAGTTAATATTAAAGTGTTATATACCAAAATTCATGTTTTTAAGAGTAGAATCAGAAATCAACGTGTCCCGGGAACTTTTCGAGAAACGTTGAAAAAGTGGGACGGTTTAATGGACATACTTAAATTTCCTTTATCTATATATATAAAAATGGTGTAAAAAATGTATAGTAAAACATCAATTGAGAATGGCTGGGCCGATTTGTCTAAAATTTTTTTTCAGTTGTTTATAATTGCCAGGAGAAGGTTTTTACGAAGGAAAATTTTGGAAAAACCCTCCGGGAAAGTCCGATAGGTGGCGTTGGGGTGGACTTATATCGAAAATTTGAATTTATGGACCAATTTAACTGAAATTCAGAATGTATGTTTGTTTAATCATAAGAAAATAATTTGTGTATAAATGGACCCGATAGGTGGCGCTGGGGTGGACTTATATCGAAAATTTGAATTTATGGACCAATTTAACTGAAATTCAGAATGTATGTTTGTTTAATCATAAGAAAATAATTTGTGTATAAATGGACACGGTAGGTGGCGCTGGGGTGGACTTATTTCGAAAATTCAATGGCGTGAAAAGTGATTTTGGTATTGCCACAATTTTGAAATGCAATCCTGGTACGAGGGGGGTAGCGAAGCACACCGGGTTCAGCTAGTTTATTAGTAAAATTATAATATCAATGCTTTCTTTTAGAAAATTTGCTGTTCGACTAAATGGTCATTTGTCGAAATTTTATATATTTTTTTTTATTATTTTTATTCCTTTACATAATACCATTAAAATTTCAAAATTGGCTGACGATACCACGGTTCACGTGATTCACAATGACCCAGTTCAAACACAAAATATATTAAATATTTTTGTAGTTATTATTTCCAAGCATTTTAAAGACTGGAAATTAGCTTCAAATAAAAATAAGACTGAACTACTGTCTGTGATACTAATTTAAAACTTAGAAAATCTGTTCGAAACATGAAAATTTGTTTAAGTGGGCTTTTATTGCCTGTCATAAATGACATTCGACTACTTGGGATGCAATTTCAAACCAACAATAAGTTTACTGCTCATGTTAAAATTAGGCTAAATAAAGCTAAAAAAGCTTAATTTCACTTAAATCGTATTTTTAAAATTCAAAAATTGATATCAAAATAAAGACCAATATGTATAAGCTGTATATCCACCAATTCTCATGTATGCTTCTCCTGTTTGGTGTCGACAACCTCAGTTGTCTAGTCATCAGATGGAGCTACTAAGGGTTTTTGAGAGAGGATGCCTTAGATCAACTGCTAATATAAGACGCGCTCGTGGTTCTTTTAAGCATATTTGTGTTTCTAAAATATACGATATTTCAAAGTGTATGAGGATCGATCGTTTTGCGGCTTTATCACATATTGGTTTTTACAATAAATGCTTTTTTTTTTAAAATTAAAATTTTGATTCAATCATGCGCAGATTTGGTGTTAACCAAACATATCGTTGCATGCCAAGTTTACTCGATTTACACAATTCTGGTAATTTGATTATCAATGATAAAATATATATTTTTAGTACTAGATTTAATAATCGTCCTGGGCTGGTTTATAAAACTAGTTACTAAAGTATTACATTATAAAATTTTTAATCTTTAACTTTAAACTATAAGTATTTCTGTTTCACAGCTTTGTATTTATTTGGGTTTTTTATTCGATTTTGCATTAAATTGTATTTAATTTTATTTTTAAGTTATTTTGAAAAGATTTCATTCATTAGCCATGATAAGGTTCTCTCTGTTTACCACTTGGCGTATTATTATTTTTGTTATTTTAGTTTAAAGTTTTTGATCTCAATAAAAAGTATTAAAAAAAAGCCACTTACTTTTTCCACCTTCAAAAATACATCTTTCTTGAAACTAAAAAATGTAAATTAATTCATTTATAAAGCAACAAAACCAAAACAAAACACATTAAAGGTATTCACAATTGTGTTGTTTTCAGTGTAGTTAAAAAAACCCCGTGGTATTGATACCACACTTTACCGAGCGATTTTTATATTTTTTGTTGTTTTACATGAAATCTCTAAAAACCAAAAGTGTTGTAATTTTAAGTAGCCCAATGATAAGTTTAACGAACGTGGCTTTTAAAGTTCCATAAGCAACTGATCGGTTGCCAGTTATTTTCTTATTGCAAAAATGGAAGAAGCTCAAAATGCAAGCTTAACTTTTTTATGATATGTATTTAAAAAATATATCAAATTGAATAGTTAATTTATTTGCATAGTTTCAAAAAGCTATAGTGGGACGTTCCCAACCACAAATTCTATTTTAAAATGTGCTCATAAATGTGATTGAAAACAGAACAGTTAAAGGCATTATTATACAAATCGTCGCTTGAGAAAATAAATGTCGTGTGTGAAAATTTTCATTTTTGAGATTATTGAGAAAAAGTGGCAATAATTCAATATCTATTGGAGCAATATTCTTCAGAATTCCAGGCCTTTTTTCAGACACATTTCACAATAGATTACGAAATTTTTGTGTACTTACCGCTAATTTTTAGAATTTATAGCCCCTTTTTCTCAATAATGTCAAAAGTGAAAATTCTCACATACGCCATTTATTTTCTCATGCGACGAAATGTTAAACATTTTTGCATGTTTTTTTATGTGCTTAAGGTACCTCCTATTACAGTGTGTAAAAAATTAAAAATCAATTTTTGTTTTTCGTTAGAATATGGTTCTGTAAGGTCTTGAGAATACGTATATAAAATTTTAGAAAAAAAAAATATCAAATGGAAAAAAATTTATAGCATATATTATATTCTTATGTCGCGTGATATTCAAGAACCTTTAGGTCTTTAATTGCGTTTTTCTCGAAACAAGGTTTTTCGAATCGGCTTCTAAGTTATCTGGAGCTCTACTTGATCGATTTCGATGAATCTTGATTCATTGTGATCCTTATTGACTCTGTTAAGCACTAGATCTATAACAAGCGAAAAAATTTTTATATTTTTTTTTGTATGGCTGAAAGTTTTGGCAAAAAAAGGGGTTTTTTGTACATTTTTTTCAACGCATGTCATTTTTTTATTTTTTTTATTTTTTTTATTTGCGTAAATTGAGTGCTCAACTACAACCTTTAATTCAAGAATGCACTTTGATTTTTTTACTTTCGGACGCTTTGTAAATGCTGGAGACGAGAAGCCAGTTGCAACAATTTTTTAAACAAGCTAACTTCAACGCCCTGTAGATAATTAACAACAACTATAATAATAATATAAGGAATATTTTTTTATTTTTTAATGAATAATTCCTCATTATGTAAAAAATTTGAATCATAAAAATTAATAATACTATATAAAAAATTAATAAAAAATGTGTTTTTTTATAGCTACACACTGTAAAAGTACCTTAAGGCAAATTAAGGTTGGAAAAGACTTTTCAAAATTTAATTATTATTTTTAATTTTTTTAAAGCAATACATTAAGGCGATCAATGCGTCTTTTTTATTAGGGAGTTTTGTTCGGATATTATTAGAAATATAACGCGCTGATGAGAAGCACCGTTCTGATTCAATGCTAGTTGGAGAAATAGTTGTACGATAATCGTAAGGAATTCATCACAAATCAATATTATTTCCTAAGTTAGAATATCTGACAATTTTCAAATACATAACTTTGAATTGAATTAAATGTTGTAAATTCTTCCAAAACTTTGCAAATTCTTTGCTCCAGTTATTCACACTCATCGTCGTAACAATCTTTTTCAGTCTCAATAAAAGGTTTTTCTAATTCTATAATCATATCAACTTAAATTGAAGCGGTTGCATTAACAAAACAAAACAAAATAACAAAATGAATATTTGTAATAGAAATTTTTATATTTAAAAATCCCGTGATCCTGGAAAGAAATTCCCGGGATTTAAAGGGGCTTAAATGGTCCAGGATCTCGGCATTAACTTCCCTTATGTCTGCATATATACTCAAAGTACACACGTTTTTAAGCTAATTGGAGAAAAAAAATTAAAACACTTTTTCACAAAAAAAAAAAAAAACAAACACGATAGCTGCGTTCCATTCGCTTCAAAATAAAGGTCTCTGCCCACTTACGGCACGTAACGAAACGACTGTAAATCGGCTTCGAAAAGGCAACGTAATGTTCAATGCACACTTAACGAAACGGCAACAAAAATTTTAATTAAACAAAACAATAAGCGCAGAATTCTCTAGCACACAATTAGCTTAAATAGCTTTGCTTTTAGATGACGAAGTAGAAAACTGATAAAATCATAGATTTTAGATTTATTTTATGTTTTAAAAACGCCCTATCCGTATCGATTTTGTACTTTGCAAAATAAACTGTTGGAATCCATTGTAATTTTTATAAACAAAGAGAACGACAAGCCGGTCAGAATTCTTTGAAACGATCACCACCGGCTTTTTCGTCGGCGTCAACAGTCGTTGCCGTTTCATCGTCGCTTAGTGAGCATGTATACATAAGAACACATGGTAGTTATATTTTGTAGTTTCGTGTCGTTTCGTAACGTGCCGCAAGTGGGCAGAGTCCTTAATCCAGATTATTTTTTTTTTACATGCAAAGCAAAAACAAAAATAATGATCCTGTAACAAATAGGATTATTTTTGCTATCCATATAAAATTGTGATATAGCCTTTAAAAAATTTGAAACACACGTGCCGCACCTGTATATTTTTATGAGCTGTCATTTCATTTTTTGAATTATTTGTTTGTTTGATACAATGATTATTAGATAGCCATGACAGCTACCTATTTTCTCACGAGCTGCGACCATCGAATGTTAAACAAAAGAAAACAAAACAATCCGCTTGTGTCACACACATTGAACGCATTCAGCGGAGCCAACAATTGCACTTAAATTATTTATATAATGGCATAATATTAATAATTAAATTAAATAATTTACAATTTTTCTGACACTTAGAGTAAAACACATTCAGAGAAAAACATCGCTCACTAAGATATCGCTAAAAAAAACTACTGAATATTTTTTTTAATTTCTTTTTTTGTTTGAAAGTACAATCCTTCCGGTTGTTAATGGAAAATAATTTCATTCAAATGGCTGCCTCGGCTGGCCATGCAGTAGCCTACACGATCGGTCCAATTTTTAAGCACATTATCGATTGTGTGCAGCTGTATTTCACCAATGGCTTCACGAATATTGTCCTTTAAAGCGTCAATTGTCTCTGGCTTGTCGGCGTAACACTTATCTTTGAGGGCACCCCACAAATAATAGTCCAACGGTGTCAAATCGCAGCTCCGAGGTGGCCAAACTACATCAGCTCTGCAGCTGATAATGCGATCTTCAAAAACAGGGCGCAAAACATCGAGTGTAGCTTCGGCTGTGTGGCACGTAGCGCCGTCCTGTTGAAACCAAATGTTGCCAATATCCTCCTCTTCAATTTTTGTGAACAAAAATTCGTTCAACATGGCCCGATAACGATCGCCATTGACTATAACGGCCACTCCTTGCTCATTTTCGAATAAAAATTGCCCAATTATGCCTCTGGACCAAAATCCGCACCAAACAGTGACTCGTTTTGGGTGCAGCGGCTTTTCAATGTATGCGTGCGGGTTTTCTGTGCCCCAAATGCGACAATTTTGCTTGTTTACATACCCGCCAAGATCAAAATGAGCTTCATCTGAAAAGATGATTTTTTTGGCAAAATCGGCATCATGATTTTCAAAGTAATGTCGCAATATTTCCCAGCGTTGTTCAAGCGTATACACAACCATATTCGTTCAGCGGAAGGATAAAACTAATTATGTGTCAAATCAGACATGAGCTAAGTGTTACCATTCACGAAATAAGCACTAGTTGAAAAAAAAACGTTATATGGCGGATCCTGTATCATGATTGCTTGTTTGAATTTAATTTTGACTGCAACGGTAGTGCCCTCTACGAGTCGTTTTTCTTGCCGTTCCTTTGAGAAAATTTGTTATCGCGATTATATTAAGGCGAAAAGAACGCAGCTGATGTCTTTAAAATACCTGAACAATAGAGTGGCCGCAAATTGTATGGGAATTTTTTTTTTCGATATCCAAATGTTAAACAGGGCAAACTGTGCCATTTGGTGCCAAATTCAAGTTCCCAAAATTTCATCCCGATTAAATGGCCGGAACCCGCGTCCACTTGGGCCTATAGTTGGACCTAAAGACCATTTTTTGGCTTATTTGTTCTTTAGCATCTGTATAAGTAGAAACAAGTCATTTAAATGTACTAAGAATTGGTAGGACGTGATAATACAAACATTTTGATATTTCGTTCGATTATCTGAGATATCTAGTTTTCGAGATATATATATATTTCAAGGGAAAAATTGAGGATATACTCAAATTTCCATTTTTCTTAGTTTTAAATTTTAATAAAAAAACTATCGAAATACGCTAATAAATGTTCTGCTTTAATTTTCTTTAATCCAGTATGCGTCTTTTCATAAATATGGCTATGTTCTCCGACGCACTCTTTACCTATACAGGCTCATAATCGCCAAAACTTACGATTTGGTCAACTAATGACGGCACTATACATTCATAAAACCAATTTTTAAAATTTGCGGTCTAAATATGCTAGTTGGCTGAGTTTCACTAATGGTTCTAAAGAAATCTAGTATGGGCTTTCAATATGGCATCTGAAAAAAGTGTAATAAATGGGACACTTTATGATATTAAAATTATTCAAAATCATGTGGTCCCCAGACAAATAACCCACAAGTTGGGGAAATGCGTCGAAAATAGCCCCTAGCTCATTCGAATGACCACAAGAGAGGTGAAATGATCCAAATTTGAAATTTGGAGACATTAAATTTGCTACCAAATGGCATATTTTTTCATTGTGTAACTTCGACATTTCCAAAAAAAAAAAAAAAATATGTAACGGCCACTCTACTGAACAAGTATTTCATTTGTAATCTATTTCATTTTATTTTAAACTTTGACTTTAAATATATGAGAAAACAGCTGAAAAGTTAAGAAAAAAAATCACTTTTATCACACCGAACATGCTTAAAAAAAAAAATTCAACTCTCAAAGCTCGTTTCGGTTAAACGATACAATGTTTTGCAACAATTCATTCACTTAGGGCCATTTTGTTCTCAAAGGGCATAAATAACTATCTCTAGGTTAATTTTATACCAAGCATATACGTCGGGAGATAAAAAAGTGGTTTTGTTCACATTTTATCCCGGCTTTATGCTTAGAGCATAAACTCGCTCTTAGTTTGTATCGATTTCCATTGGAATGTTAGAGTGTTGCTCATTAATTAAAAAATGTGTGGGGATTTTTGGTTTATTTTTGCGAATTTGGGGGTTGGAGTGAACACTAGGTAAAAATGGATCGCTGATTTTGCATCTGATGTCAGAATTTCAAAATTCTAAAATTTTTCTACACAGCGCTGCCAACTAAACATTTTTTTAAGAATTTTAAACATGAAGAAACAGTATTGGGGGTTACTTCTTTCGAATCTGGTGTCAGAATTTTAAAATTCAAGATTACGGATAGAGTTGCCACCTAATTTTTTTTTTATGCGAATTCAACTCCGGGAGAAACACTAGGTAAAATTGGGTCGCTGATTCCGAATCCGTTGTCAGAATTTCAAAACTCGAAAATTTTTCTACACACAGGGTTGCCACCTAAAAATGTTTTATTTTAAGAATTTTAAACATGAGGAAAGAGTATTAGGGGCGCTGATTTCGAATATGAAATAAAAATTTTAAAATTCATGATGGTGGAAAGGGTTGCCACCTTATTTTTTATTTTTATGAATTCGTGGCTGGCAAAAAAATGGTACACCAAAAATAGGTCGCTGAATTCGAATAAATGGTTAGAATTTCAAAATTATAAAGTTTTGAAATAATAGGGCTGCCACCTAATAATTTGTATTTTTAAGAATTTTAAACATTATTTAACAGTGTTAGGAAGTCACTGATTTCGAACATGATGTCAGAATTTTAAAATTCAGAATGGTGGATAGGGCTGCCACCCTAATTTTTTGTATTTTTATGAATTCGGGACTGGCAAACAAATGGTACACCAAATATAGGTCGCTGAATACGAATCCCATGGTCAGAATTTCAAAATTAGAAAGTTTTGAAATAATAGGGTTGCCACCTTATAATACGTATTTTTAAAAATTTTAAACATTACTTAACAGTGTTAGGGAGTCATTGACTTTGAATCTGAAGCCAGAATTTTAAAATTCACAATGGTGGATAGGGTTGCCACCTTAATTTTTTGTATTTTTATGAATTTGGGGCTGGCAAAAAAATCGTATACTAAAAATGGGTCGCTGAATCCGAATTCGTGGTCAGAATTTCAAAATTATAAAATTTTGAAATAATAGGGTTGCTTTTACTTTTAAAAATACATACTATTAGGTGGCAGCCCTATTATTATATAATTTTATAATTTTTAAATTCTGACCACGCATTCGGATTCAGCGACCCATTTTTGGCATACCATTTTTTTGCCAGCCCCAAATTCATAAAAATACAAAAAATTAAAATTCCTCAATTTTGAAATTTTTAAATTCTGACTTCAGATTCGAAATCAGTGACTCCCTAACACTGTTAAATAATGTTTAAAATTCTTAAAAATACTTATAATTAGGTGGCAGCCCTATTATTTCAAAACTTTGTAATTTTGAAATTCCGACCATGGATTTGTATTCAGCGACCCATTTTTGGTGTTCGGTGCAGAATTCGTAAAAATTTAAAATATTAAGGTGGCAACCCTGTCCACCATCTTGAATATAAAAATTTTGAGTTCAGATTCGAAATCAGTAACCCCCAATACTGTTCCCTCATGTTTAAAATTCTTAAAATAAAACATTTTTAGGTGGCAGCCCTATGTGTAGAAAAATTTTCGAATTTTGAAATTCTGACAATGGATTCGGATTCAGCGACCCATTTTTACCCTTTAGTTCGCGCCAGCCCCGAATTCGTAAAAATAAAAAATTAAGATGGCAACCTTATCCAACATCTTGAATTTTAAAATTCTGACACCAGATTCGATATCAGTAACCCCCAATACTGTTACCCTATGTTTAAAAATCTGTATTTTCAATATTTTGACACCAAGTAAGACAAAAATATTAAAATGAGAGTGATGAGAGCGAATTAAAAATCTTAACTCACCAATTTTCACGAGTTAAATATTTCTGGGGTTAAGCTATCTCGCCACCATTTTTATCTCCAGCTTGAAGAGTTAAATGCTTAACTCACTGTGAACAAATGAAAAACTGGAAAAATCATGGGGGGAAAAATTATCTCGGGGATAAACTTATCTCTGTGAACAAAATGGCCCTCAGTGATGCAGACTTTTATTTGTTTTAATCGGGTACCAAATATCAGTGTGTACCTGAAATTATATTTTTTGAATTAATCTACAGTTTCGTTTCCAAGGACTCCATTATGCGCCGTTGGCAATCATCTTCAGGGTAACGGAAAACAATACAAAATGTAATACTACAAATACAATTACTTAAATTAGTTACATTTTACTTACAATTTCAATTAAAACATTTAAAAATTATTTAAAACTTACAACTACTTATAAGACTTATTGAAATATGTTGCATAGGCTATATATTTCTAAAGAAAAGAAAACGTTAACTCTAAAATTTTTTTATAAATTTTATAAAATTTCAAAATTCAAGTAAAAATTAATCAGCATATGCAGCTAAAATAATCTTTTAATTTTCAAACAAATGCTGATTTTTTTTATTTTTCCTCATTTATTTTGTTTTTTAGTATTTGAAAGATATGAATCTATTAAATTGCTTTTAAATAATAAAAATCAGTAAAAACAAACAACAGAAACAACTATAATAAAAGCTTAAGTGATGTCTTCGCTTTCGTTTTGATATTTTGTGTTTTCAAATATTTTTCATATACATTCGAGAAACATATCAAAATTTATTTGAATTCTTTGAATTGCTTAAATTCATAGCGTGCTTTTTTGCGTCAAAATCGTAAGCAAATATTTGAAAAAATAAATCTTTAATATTAATTTGCTAGTTTTCAAGAGCAGAAAATAAATTGCAATAGTTTTTTTATGATCAGCATTCATTCAGCTGCGAGATCAATGCGTATTAGTTAAAGTTTAAGTAAAAACTAGTATATCATATATTTGATAATCAAATTATATACATATATTTATCTCTAATGCTTCAAAGATATTTCAAATAATTGGTTAGTGATTATTTAAGCAGTCTTTGTTGCTTAGTTGGTAAAACATAAATTGATAGTTAAAAAACAAAAACCAAACTTAACCTTGCAATTCTCTAAAAAAATATTTAAAGTGCTATATTCGTCATACCGCCTTAAGAGCATACATGATTTGAACAATTCGGAAAACTTTAAGCACATTTTTTTTTTGGCAAAACGCAAAAACAAACAGATGTCATAAGATTAATTTTGTTCAAGTTATAAATTACAGCTTAGAAATCCATGCCACAGTCACAAAACAACGCTAAAGAAACTTCTAGACATCATACTTTGCTGCCAAATTGTTTGTTGCTACTTAACAAGTAATAAAAGCAAAAAACAAAAACCTACTCAGAACAAAGATACAGCTGCTGAATAGAAAAAAAAATACGAAATAAGCCCATTTGGAATAAAAAAATGACTGTTCATTTAAGTTTATTATTACGCCATGAAATGATCTCAACATGATCTCAAGTTTAATAAAAAAAAAAAATGCTCTGTGTTTAAATAATGTTAAATTTTAATAAAGAAACTCATTAAAATGTTTAAATAGCAATAGAATTAAACAATTAAAAAAGAGAAAAAAATTATAAAAAATAGCTTCTAGTTGACGTGAGCCAAGTTGAGGTCAACTGCATTTTGATGAATGAAAAACTGCCACGATACTGCTGCTTATTAACTCAACTATCCATTACTAAGCTACACATTTTATTAATCACAATAGTTATCCATTTTTTACTCGAACAGTTAAGTCATGCCCCCAACACGTTTTTTTTTAAACTGCTCTCATTGTTGCTTCGTCTGTGAAACAATAAATATTTTCTTAATAGGTGCTAAAAAATATGTGATCATAATTACTATAACTCATGAAGTGTTTAAATATTGATCACAATAATTAACACTTGTAATTATTTTGCATTGAGTTTTTTTTTAAATAACAATTATATGTTAGTAATGTGCAAGCACACAGTGACGTAGCTTAGGTTTCTGTGGTGTGGGATATACTTTATTTACTACCACACTAACCACGAAAAAATGTAATTATTTTAAAGGTTAAAGAAAGAAAAAAGAAAAAAAAGAAAATTAGAATAAATTAAAAATTAGTTTAGTCGATCAAAAGCAAATGGTTCACAAAAGGTCGTTGATTAGCAGCAGTAAGCTCAATTCCGGAAGTTTTTTACAGTTTTGAGATTATTTGGTGGTAAATATTTACTAAAGCTTATTATGCTGTAGGAACGAAAAAAATTTTCCATAAGAAATACATTGAGATTTTTGACAACGAACAGGCCCGAAATTTTTTTTCGCCAGCTAGTACGCTGTAAAAGCGAAAATTATTTGTTGCCAAATTTCCATTCGTGAGTGGAGAGTTGAAATTTAAAAATTTCGCTGTCGATTATATGCCCGTACATTTAATTTGGCGCGGAAATTTGCCATTCAACAATAAAAAATAAGCAGTAAGTATGTTTAAGTGTTAAATTTGTTATATAACAAATTTATTGTTGCATTTATATAGTTTATTAATGTGTAGTCTTGCCTTTTATAGGATATAAAAGTGCAGCAATAAAATTATAAATCTGTCAACCAGAACAGCAAGTGCTTTTTCTCCACACAAAAAATTTGACTCTACACCAAAATTTCGCGTGTAGAGTTATATGCCCAAAAATTTTTGTTCCTACAGCATACTAAGCTTTAGGGAAAAAAATCACTTCGTCTTGACACTATCTTGAAAGTAAACAAGTCTCATTTATACAAAAAGAAAAAATATCTTAATTATGCACAAGCCAAAATTAAACATATAAAACACAATTTTATTTAATTTTAACTTTAACCCTTTAAAACGGCAGACCCGCAGACAAGGGGGTTTTTAGGGGTTTAAACCCTTCCTTAGGGTCTAGAAAAAAAAAATTTAATATAAAGAGTACTTTTTATAGAGTGATTCAACTTTGAGTTGGCATCACTGCTTTATTTAACCACCCATTTAACAGCTGATAGTTGCTTTTTGTTAAGTTTGCTTTGACATTTCATTATGAATCGACTTACACCAGAGCAACGAGTGCAAATTGTGGAAATTGTTAATCAAAATAATGGTTCTGTTCGTTAAACTTATCGTGCACTTCGTCCATTTTATGGCGTACATAATCGTCCTTCAGAGCTGCTAATTCAAAGAACAATAGAGCGTTTTCGGACCACATTTACTGTTACTGATAATGTGCATCCCGTGAGACGCCGAACAGTGCGCACTGAAGAATCTGTAGCCGCTGTACAGGAAAGCATTGAAGATGATCCTAATCAATCAATTCATCGCCGTTCTCAGCAACTGGGGTTGTGTCCTTCCACTTTATGGAAGATTTTACGAAGAGATCTTGACTTAAAACCTTTCAAGATTCAACTTGTGCAGGAATTAAAGCCAAACGACCGTCGTATGCGCCGCCAATTCGGCGAATGGGCTGAAGCACAAATTGATATTGATTTTGAAATTTCATGGAAAATTTTATTTTCCGATGAAGCCCATTTTTGGTTGAATGGGTACGTAAATAAACAGAATTGTCGTATTTGGAGTGTGGAGAATCCACAAGTTTTTGTCGAAATACCATTACATCCACACAAAATTACTGTTTGGTAAGCTTTATGGGCTGGCGGAGTCATTGGCCCATATGTCTTCAAAAACGATGATGGTCAGAATGTTACTGTCAATGGTGAACGGTATAGGAACATGGTTCGAAGTTTTTTCGTACCTCAATTAGCTGGTATTAATCTGGCTGATATGTGGTTCCAACAGGACGGAGCCATATGCCACACAGCGAGCGCTACAATTGATTTACTCAAGGAAACTTTTAACGAAAAAATAATTTCACGAAATGGCCTAATTAATTGGCCCCCAAGATCGTGTGATTTGACACCATTGGATTATTTTCTTTGGGGTTATGTAAAGTCATTTGTCTACGTCGATAAACCACAAACAATTGAACGCCTGGAAATCAGCATTCGAAGAGTTATCGGCGAGATACGGCCGCAAATGCTGCGAAAAGTTTGTGAAAATTTGTGTTCCAGATTGCGCCTTGTACGCGCCAGCCGTGGTAGCCACATGGCCAAAATCATATTAAAACTTTAATGTCATAAAATTTTCTATCCAATAAAGCTCTTTTTATTGCTATAAAATATATATTAAAAATATATTACTATGTTTTATTATGATTTAAACTTGTATCACTCTATAAAAAACACCCTTTACATATAAAACTACCTTTTGATTTATCGATATCAAAAACTATCAATATTTTTTTTAATCAAAAACCCCCCTTGGATAAACCCTGGCTACGGGCCTGTAAAAGGGTAGGCTAAACTAAGAAAAAAAATCATGTTTTGAGGTAATATTCCCATCATTTAGGTCTTAAAAATATGAAAAAACATACCTTTAATTTTTACCTGCGCTACTTACGTTTTGCAAGATTGCACAAAGAAAAAAACTGTTTTGTAAACTGTTTTGTAAAAACTGGCACAAAAATTTTTTTGGCAATCCCTTGAAGGTTTTTCAACCCTTTAGACATTTGTTTGTGAAACCCTCTTAATATTTTTTCATTTTTTATTTATTTATTTCATTTATTAAGGAAGAATGTTGACATGTAAGACAGAGTCTTTTAAATGTACTAATTATGATATTTTAACGATACAATGAATGAAACTTAAAGGTACCTTAAAAACGTAGTATAGATAATTTAAAATTTAAGCTTAGTTGCCAATATATTTCATTTTAGATTAAAAGAGATAAAAAGATTTAGGAGAAAAATTTGAGAATTTCATGCTTAAAGATATGTTTATTTCGAATCATTTTGATACTGTTAGGCAACGTATTCCATAATCTGATGGCGTTCACAGAAAATAGTCTATTGGAGCTCAAATAATTATAGACTGGTATTATAAGGTTGAAATTTCTAATAGATCTGCAGAATTGGAGTTTCTCAAATAAGTAGTTACGTGTTTGTGAACATAATAAATTGTGTAAAAATATGCAATTTCTAGCATTCATATAACTAAAAATATTACAGCCCAAAATGTTATTGCTCACGTCACTGATGCGATCAAATTTCCTAAGACCATAGACGTACCTCACAGCATTATTAAATACCAGCTCCAGTTTCAACTTGGAACTGGAATCCAGTACACGACATCTGAGTAAGAGAGGATTGGCACTATGAGCTGTTGGACTAACTTCCTTCTAGTTTCTATAGGACCAAATAACGCAGTCCGCCTTAAGTTCCGCAACACATAGTAAATATTACATACTACAGTATTGATATGGTCTTCACAAGAGAGTGAAGCGTCAATGTGCTAACCCAGATGTTTCATCTTGTCAACTATTTAGATAAATGACTCTCTATTTTCAACTATTTTTTTCAGATTGCTTCACTTTCTTTTTTGTGTATCGGCGTGCGTTTGTTGTACTGAAACGTGAATGTAAGTAGATGACATTCAATTAAAATCGATTCTTTACAAATTTGAAAGCTTTCGTCAAGTCCAAAAGAGAACGTCAAAAAAAATTGAATTCAATTCTTGACCAATGTGAAAGGGGACATAGCAAGCAAAGTGCTGTTTATTTTCCGTCGCCAATTCGGTTCATCCCCTCTAACGTTGCGCAACCGATGTGATACTGCTCTTCTTTGTTCATCGTTGTAGTAGATTTGCTTGGTAATTGACGAATTTTTGTTCACAAAAATTGAAGAGGAGGATATTGGCAACATTTGGTTTCAACAGGACGGCGCTACGTGCCACACAGCCGAAGCTTCACTCGATGTTTTGCACCCTGTTTTTGAAGATCGCATTATCAGCCGCAGAGCTGATGTCGTTTGGCCACCTCGGAACTGCGATTTGACACCGTTGGACTATTATTTGTGTGGTGCCCTCAAAGATAAGTGTTACGCCGACAAGCCATAGACAATTGACGCTTTAAAGACAATATTCGTGAAGCTATTGGTGAAATACAGCTGCACACAATCGATAAAAGAGCTTGCTCTTAGTGGTCTCATGCTTGTTTCTTTTAAATAAATAATGTGCTTAAAAATAGGACCGATCGTGTAGGCTACTGCATGGCCAGCCGAGGCAGCCATTTGAATGAAATTATTTTTCATTATTAACCGGAAGGATTGTACTTTCAAACATGAAAAGAAATTTGAGAAAATATTCAGTAGTTTTTTTATAGAATTTTCAAAAAAAAAAGTTATTTGGCGGACCCTTTACATAGATAATATGCATGTCTAGTACTAATATACAGTAAAACAAAGTACACTTGTGCTCTTATAATTAAGTCACGTAAATGATGAAACGAAAATTTATTTAAAACGACTTATATACTAGATAAAGAAAGACTTTTTTTACGAAAATCAAAGTAATTTAAATGTAGTTCCAAATGGAAAACTTATTTTATGTCTAAATTCTATTATAACAAAAACATTTCGTTCATTCGCTTGGTTTGATCAAAATGTTGTGCTCATATAATTAAGTCATCTGAAAATTAAGATAGATAGTTGAAGAATATGGTACTCTTAGCCAGATCTACCTTATGCGGAGCTAGTATTTAGTTTTAAATCCGTTATTACGTAGCACGTCAGCACATCTCTTCGGCATTGTTTGGACTGAGGCAGAGCATTGAGCGGAGCTTATTTTATACCATTCTGCCTGTAGTATTACCCATAAAGATGCTTTGTTTGCAGGTTTTCTTGCAGCTACTGCTCTTTTTATAATCCCCCATAGATTTTCTATGGGGTTTAAGTCTGGACTTTGCGCTGGCCAATCTAGGGTTTTGATATTGTTAGCACTAATCCAGTTTTTAAGGACCCGCGAGCAGTGCTTGGGATCATTATCGTGTTGGAATATCCAAGCTAACGGTAAATTGTCCACATAGTCACCATCTAAATGGATTTCCAATATACCCCTGTACATTTCACCTGTCATTTTTCCGTCAATTTTAATTATCGGACCAACTCCTGATGAAGTGAAGCAGCCCCACACCATCACTGATGAACCACCATGCTTAACAGTTTTTTTAGTGAATTTAGGGTTAAATTCTTGTAGTGGGGGCCGCCTTACATATGGTTTCCCATCATTACCAAACACGTTGAATTTGGATTCGTCGCTCCAAACCACCAATTTCCAGAATTGTGAATCCTTGAGCAGATGTTCTTTTGCAAACGCTTTTCGTTTTCTAATATTTTTTCTTGCAACATTGGGTTTTCGTCGTGCTAAACGTCCATTCAACGAATTTTTTTGTAATCTGCGTCGGACAGTTTGCGCGGATATTTGTACACCGTGATACTTCTCTAATTGTGCCCTGATTTCAGTAGAGGTTAAGAATGGTTCCGATTTGCTCAATCTAACCAAGCGTCTATCGTCGGAAAGGGGTAGTCTTTCTCGGCTTTCTACGTGGCAAATTTTCAAAAGTTTTGTCTTTTTTATAAAATTCTATGGCATTATTAACTTTGCCACGAGAAAACCCCAAAACATATACAACTTTCGCAATACATTGATGTTTTTGACAATTTTCCCATATGACCTTTCTTTCGCTTGAGGTTGAACTTTTATTCTTGCCCATGACGACGGTGACTACAAATTGTGTTGAAAAGAACTTTAATTCGTTAAAAAACACAATATTAATGTAAATTATAGCATAAAAACATTAAATTTACCTTTTTCAAAAACAATGACTTAATTATGTGAGCACACTTATAATGCCACGAGCTGAAAAAAATTATTTAAATTCGCCGAAATGAAAACGTTTGAATGCGAAATGAATCAACACAGTTGCTAATATAACGGAACTTTTTACTTGTGCAATATCAGGGGTGTTAAGTAAAAAATAAAAACTTTTTTGGAACAATTGTAAAAAATCTTGTTGATGACTTAATTCTATGAGCACAAGTGTAACTACAGGGTCCGCCAAATAACTTTTTTTTTTTTGAAAATTCTATAAAAAAAACTACTGGGTATTTTCTCAAGTTTCTTTTTTTATTTAAGAGTACAATCCTTCCGGTTAATAATGGAAAATAATTTCATTCAAATGGCTGCCTCGGCTGGCCATGCAGTAGCCTACACGATCGGTCCAATTTTTTAATGTCCAAAGCACATTATCGATTGTGTGCAGCTGTATTTCACCAATGGCTTCACGAATATTGTCCTTTAAAGCGTCAATTGTCTCTGGCTTGTCGGCGTAACACTTATTTTTGAGGGCACCCCACAAATAATAGTCCAACAGTGTCAAATCGCAGCTCCGAGGTGGCCAAACGACATCAGCTCTGCGGCTGATAATGCGATCTTCAAAAACAGGGCGCAAAACATCGAGTGTAGCTTCGGCTGTGTGGCACGTAGCGCCGTCCTGTTGAAACCAAATGTTGCCAATATCCTCCTCTTCAATTGTTGTGAACAACATGGCCCGATAACAATCGTTATTGACTGTAACGGCCACTCCTTGCTCATTTTCGAAGAAAAATGGCCCAATTATGCCTCTGGACCAAAATCCGCAAAAAACAGTGACTCGTTTTGGATGCAGCGGCTTTTTAATGTTTGCGTGCGGGTTTTCTGTGCCCCAAATGCGACAATTTTGCTTGTTTACATACCCGCCAAGATCAAAATGAGCTTCATCTGAAAAGATGATTTTTTTTTTTGGCAAAATCGGCATCATGATTTTCAAAGTAATGTCGCAATATTTCCCAGCGTTGTTCAAGCGTATACACAACCATATTCGTTCAGCGGAAGGATAATACTAATTATGTGTCAAATCAGACATGAGCTAAGTGTTACCACTCACGAAATAAGCACTAGTTGAAAAAACAAACGTTAGATGGCGGACCCTGTATATTAAAAATAATGGTAAAAAAGAAAGGTACCAGCAGATAACTAAATGATTGTAATGAATTCATTGATGTTTTAATTGAAATTTCAAGAAAAACCTTATCGCAAAGTTAAAACTTAAACTTAAAGCAAACACATCTGCTGTCACGCACATCTAACCACTTAATTTGTAACAGTATTTTTAAAATTTGCAACCTTATGTTTGGACCACATTTAGATATGTATTTCATAAGTAAATAGCGATAACTTGTATAAAAAAAATTATAGTTTAGTATATCATATAGATAATATGCATGTATAGTATTAATATATTGTAATAATATTAATATATTGAACTCATTTAAGAATGCAAAAAATAAACATTTATGATTCATTTCTGAACTCGTTTATGAACTCATTTATGAACAAAAATGGTTAATTTAAGAGTAATTATTATCTTCTAAAATGATTCTTTTTTGACTCAAAATAAGTTTTTTTATGAATTTTGCAAAATGAGTAGTTTTTATTTATGGGAAAAGTTTTAACAAATTTAATCTTCTAAAGCAAGCAATTTTAAGCGAAAAAAAAAATCAAAAATGGAAAAAAAAACTATCCAAAAACTTTCGCAAAACTCTTGCCTTACTCAAAACCTTCGCTTATGGTTCAGTGGGAACATTGTTCCAAAATCTTCGATTAAAAGCTCAAAATGTTTAAACAGAATCTTGATTAATTTATTTCTTTTTTTTTACTGATCAAGCTACGAAAAATCGTGTCCACAGCATATTTTAGGTGATTTACTAAACTGCAGATACCTGCTTCATAAAAACTCCAAAAGTTTTCTTTAAAAGTTATATAAGTAGTTATAATGTAAAAAAAAAATACCTAAAAAACAGTCGCTTTAAAATAAAACTTTTAATACAGAATTTTTTAGCTTCAAAAATTTTAATGGGCCCTTAATGAAAACTTCGCGTAAATCTTATAAACAAAAAATCTGAAATTTAGACTTGTCCTCCGGAAGCTTGCAGTTTTTTGCACAAGCAAATAAAAAGCAAATAAAATACAATTAATTTTACACCCATAAATAAAATCATTCTACGTTTTTATAGTGTTATAAAAAATTTGCGGCTTTTACAGTCGGCACTTTAACGAAGTTAAAAAAATAGTGGCTTAATTCCAATTTATCTATAAGCCTTAATCCCTAGCTAATGACGCAATTTAGCTCATTGTGCAAAACATATGTAAGTGTTTGTTGGTTTTACTGTGTCAGTGTCAGCATGTGTTGCAAATAAAGTCAACAACATAGATACTAGTTTGAGAATATTTTTTATAAGTATAAATGCGCCATGAAATGAGGCAGCCATAAAATAAATTTACTTTACTTAAATAGATTACTTCTATTTATAACAAACAAAAACAAAATAACAAACCAAAAATATGCCATTCATAGATATATGTATAGTAATGGAGATAACAACGCTCGATAGAACTACTCAAAAAAAAACTAAATAGAAACTAATGGTATTTTTAGTAAATAAGTTCATTTGAATATAGTATATCTTTCTACTTTGGGCCAGTTTTTCAGTACGAGTTTAAGCTTTAGTCAAATTAAACTTAGCTTAACTTACCAAAATTGGACGTTTAAACTCGGTTTAACTAGATATTTTAGCATTCGTTGAAGTTAGGTTAGGTTAGGTTAGGTAATGGTGGCTGAGCCGATAGACGACTCGTACACTTAGGCCAGTGCAGGCCCGTTATGATACCACATGATCTCTTTAAAACCTAGTTGAGATTTCCCTCCTCAAACCAGTTCGAGCGGATAATGAATTTAAGGATATGCTTGATTTCCAGGCATGAGACTTCGGCGAGTCCATTTAAAAAGGGAAGGCCCAGAGTTGCCATTCTCCTTTTAGCTAGAGCCGGACATTCGCAGAGGAGGTGCTGAACGTTTTCTACCTCCTCCTCACATGTGCAGCTTCTGCAGAAATCGTTTGATGCAACTCCCAACCGAAGGGCATGCGCTCCGATCAGGCAGCAACCCGTTAGGATTCCTACTATTTTTGACAGGTTTACCCTGCTTAACTCAAGCAGTGAGTTGGTGCGTTTTATGTCGTACGTAGGCCATGTTAGCTTAGTTATCCTACATGTATCAAGGCGTTCCCAGCGTTCTTGTGCGAGACCTAAGGATCTGTTCCTGCATTGGAGCTTATAGGAGGAAATGGGTATACCAATAAAGTCCTCATTTAAGAGGGTGTTAGAGGTCGTACCCTTCCTTGCCAATTCGTCGGCCAAATTGTTGCCCTCGATATCCCTGTGTCCGGTAACCCATATGAGGTGAATCCTGAGTAGCCTTGCCATCTCGTTAAGAGATTTGCGGCACTCAGTGAGAGTTTTAGAGTTGTCAATATTTGAGTTCAGTGCTTTCAGTGCAGCTTGGCTATCTGAAAAGATGGAAATACTTTTTCCTTCAAGGTCTTTTTGACCTAGAATCCTAGTGATTTCGTGAATAGCCATCATTTCCGCTTGATATACAATACAATAGTTAGGAAGTCTAAAAGGACGCTTCGATTTCGAGATCCTGGGAGTAGATACCTCCCCCTACTTGTTCTCGAAGTTTGGATCCATCTGTGAAGATTTTTATGGCGGAGGTTTTAAAGGGGATTTTGTTTGCCCAATCTAGCCGTGAAAGGATGAAAACTGCATAGTTCTTTTCAAGATTTAAGCACGGCACACAGTAGTCTGTTTTGTCGGGTGCAGACGAGTTCTGAATAATTGTGTGGCCGCAGTTGTTACCTTTCCAATTACCAGATTCTCTAAGTCTCAGGGCTGCTGTGTTGGCACATTCCCTGGCAAAGATATTGAGAGGAGGAAGGTGAAGCATGACATTGAGGGCGCTAGTTGGTGTTGAGGACAGTGCCCCCGTAATACAAAGACCTGCGCTTCTTTGCACCTTTGCAAACTTCTGAAGTGCGGTTGCCTTATCTAGGGCCCTCCGCCATACCAGTGAGCCATACATTAGTATGGGGCAGACAATTGCTGTATAAATCTAGCGTACTATTTTGGGGGAGAAACCCCATTTTTTACCTATAGCTTTTTTACAGGCAAATAGTGCTATGTTTGCCTTTTTAACACGCTCCTTAATGTTAACATTCCAGATAAGCATCTTATCCAGAATAACTTCTAGGTATTTCGTGCTGTCGCTAAAGAGCAATCTCGTGCCGTTCAGACGCGGAGGTTCTAAGTTGGCGGTTTTATATTTCCTAGTGAAAAGAATGAGATCTGTTTTCTCGGGGTTTACACTTAAACCACACGTGGATGCCCATCTCGAGAGAATTAAGAGTGCTCTCTCCATGAGTTGACAGAGAGTCTGGGGAAACTTTCTGTTAAAAATGATTGCAATATCGTCTGCATAAGCAACAACCTTGAAGCCCTCCCCCTCCATGATACGCAACAGCTGCTTACAAACCTACGAGTGGAGGATCCCCCCAGTTCTGAGTTCAACACCCTGCCCAAGAGCATCTGGTGTATGAAACTCACGAGAAAATCCTCCACCCCCAGTTCCGACAAGGCCGAGGTGACTGCACATGGAAGGACGTTATTGAATATCACTGCTATATCTAGAAAAGCGGCAAATGCGTATTCTTTATTCTCAAGTGATTTTTCGATGGTAGACACAAGAGAGTGCAGAGCTGACTCTGTAGATTTGCCTTTAATGTAGGCATGTTGGGATTTTAGAAGCCTGTCAAGTTTCGGCTTAAGAAGAAGCCCAATAAGTCTCTCTAGAATTTTAACCAGAACGGAAGAAAGGCTTATAGGTCTGAAGTCATTCGATTTAGTGTGAGAGGATCCGTTTTCGGTATAAAGATAACTTTTGTCTCTCTCCAAACTGTTGGAATATAGTTAAGGCGTAGGCAACCATAGTAGATTGTCTGAAGTCAAGGTACTATAGCATTGAAGCTATAGTGGAGTTGAGCTGTTATAATGCCATCGGGACCTGGAGATTTATAAGGTTGGAATGAATAGATCGCCCATCTTAACTTCTCCTTGCTGGTCAGTTGCTCAATCTGTTGAGGCGTAAGGTCGCACGGGAGTGTTTGAAAGCTGGAAATGTCAGAGTAAACATTACCAGGAAAATGCGCATCTATGAGTATATCTAGGGTTAAGATGCATGAATCCGTCCAGTTGCCATCTTCCTTTTGAAGAAAGCTTGGTATTGTCGGGGATTTCGATAGTATTTTTCTGAGCCTTGAAGTCTCGGAAGTACCCTCTATTTCTGTGCAGAAGGAGGACCAAGAGGCCCTCTTTGCTTTCCTGATTTCAGGTTTGTAAGTGCTTGGTTTGGACTTATAGCTATTCCATGAGTCCTCACTATTGCTACGCCTTGCGTAGTTAAAGTCTCTACGACAGTCCTTTCTGAGAATTTCAATATCGGTTTAATTTGACTAGACTTTAAACTCGTACTGAAAAACTGACCCTTAATAGTCCTCTTAACTTATCTTAGTCCTCAGTCCAAGTTTTGTAAGTCCTCAAATTAGTTTTTAATTGTCATATTGGCAAATTGTTTTGATATATTATTTTTAAAGTTATTAATAAAGTCAATTTTTTTTTAAATCTTTAAGAAAAGTTATAGAAGTTTTGTGTTAAAAAGATATGTCTTCCTCTATAATCGAGCAATAAGCGCATATTTATTAAGGTGCATTTTTGTACAATAACACCAAACAAAACTTAACGTCATTCTATACAACTTCCGACAGTATTTCAATTGACTACAAAATGAACCCAACTACTCTTAACAAATAAGTATTCACTTGAAATATCTTCCACTTGTGTTTAATCAGCATTTCCCAACACTTCACTTACAAATCTTAAAAGAAATCATAGAGAATAAGCTAGTAAAATAGTGATGACCTGCATTTCCATTAATATTTATGCAAATGTGGCTGAAGCACCGTTTAATAATTAACCCAGACATGCAAATCGCAGCAAGAAATACAAAATAAGGCGAAAACATTTGCTTAAGGAAAAACAAAAAACAAGAGGCAAACTTGTTCCATTTTAAAATAAATGCATTTAAATCTAGACTCTAGACATCTAAAATAGCTCAGACACGTACTAAACGCCTTTTAAAAGTCACACAATTTGCATTCATTTGGCCAACAAACATATTTGTGCCAATTTTAGCTACACATCAATTAACAACATGTTAACTATTCGTTACAACCTTTTAAAAACGATTAACATGTTGAAATTTGTTTTTTTTTCTATATACATATAAGGTTTAACATAAACCATATTTATAGCAGCAACAAACATAACAGCAACTTTACTTAAACTTTGTTTCATTATTTTCATTTAAGGTTTGTACAACGGAAGCGGCCATACTTTAAGACCGGAAACACTTGTCTATAACGCATACTAACAACAAATATGGGTGGCAAATTTGAATACTCACTCGGCATAGCTGAGCTTAAATCGAAGGAGTATCGTTTGTGGCAATCTTTGATCGCTGAATTCCTGGGTGAGCTAAGATCTGGCAACTTTGGTCCAAGTTTTGGACATTTTTTTACCAAATTTATTTTATTTGTTCTTAATTCTTTAGGTAATTTAATATTGAATTTCTTTGCATGCGGTGCATGCACACAATCGATGGAGGATGGTGTTTTTAAGGCATTGTCATTTGGTCTTGGCGTTTTTATGGCAATTACCGTGAGTATTTACTAAATTGAATTACAAATGTTTTGTGCTATATTTTGAGGCTTAAAGATGTTGTGTTTGACGTTAAACATTGACGTTGACATGCATAGTATTTGGCTATAACTAGTTTCAGTGACTAAATTTTGCTTAGCTATCCACATCAATTTTAATGCCTATTTGTCGTTGATTGTACTGATGTCCTTAAATGGACAATTGACACAAAAAACTGAATAGAGTTTTTTTATTGCAAATTAAAAAAAGTGTAAGGGCACTTTTATAGTGGCGACTTGTTGCTTTGCCGAGCCGAGCTGAAAGCTTGTCAAGCTGAAAGCAGCTGGTAGTGCGTATAGTGCGCGCTTAGAGCCGCTGACTTGTTGCAGCAGTTTTTTTTTACTATTTTGGGTTTGTTTTTTAAGTAAAATACTTTTTGCTGTTGTTTATTTTTGCAAGCAAAGCATTAAAAAGTCACATGATTTTGTGTGAGCTCTTTGCTTTCCTCAAACTATCGGACAACAAGAGAATATACGAAAATGCAATAAAACGATGCCGAAACGCACTTTAAGTCTCTGAAAGTAACTTTAACCCACTTTAAGTAACTTTTTATTCCAGCAGCTTGTTTTGAATTTTATTTCTGCTGTTTTTGAAATTTTATTTTAAATTTTTTCACAAAAGAAGTGCGTATACAGAACGCACATTTAAAAAACGTACATCAGCTGCTAACCAAAGGTTAGGCAATTCTATTCTTCGGTTAAAGCACACTTCAAGCCGCTTTAAGTCACTTGTCTAGACTTTTTTGCTATTTTTTGCTGCCTTGTTGTTGCGTTTTTATTTCGAATTCTTTTGCGTTTTTGTTAAAAGAAGTAACGAAATAAATAAATCCTATTTGCACTTTTGTGCGAGGAAATGGGAGAGAAGAGCGCACGTACGAAAATTGGTGGCTTGGTTTTTTTACTATTTTTTTTTTGTTTTCTGTAAGCAAAACATTTGCTCTAATGCAGACGATGCACGGTCAATAATTTGGCATCAATCATTTATGTGTGTTAGTAAATATTTGTTGGTATGCATTACAAAGACTCTCTGAAAACCAAAGTTTCCGAATTTGTCTGAATTCCGATTAGTTCGTAACTATTTCGAGAATTCTTAACGAATTCGTAACTATTTCGCAACACTAATTTTAGAACATTTCCGAATAATTCGAAAGAGATCCGAAATCAAATTTTCAAATTTAAATTGTGAGGTGTTTATAATATTTCGAGTTGAAAAAAATTGGTAGGCCATGAGCCTAGCGGCCCTGCAAACCAAAGTTTCCGAATTTGTCTGAATTCTGATTAGTTCGTAACTATTTCGAGAATTCTTAACGAATTCGTAACTATTTCGCAACACTAATTTCGGAACATTTCCGAATAATTCGAAAGAGTTCCGAAATCAAATTTTCAAATTTAAATTGCGAGGTGTTTATAATATTTCGAGTTGAAAAAAATTGGTAGGCCATGAGCCTAGCGGCATTTTAAATAATTTTCCATTTGTAAAATAATTTAATTTTAAACAAATTTTTCTGTAAAACAGATGATACAAAATATGGTTCTTATTTTAATTTTTAAAATATGAAAATACAAACGACATGTCAGATTGACATTTACATATGTTCCGTAATAGTAGTTGCAAAGGATCTGTAAATTTTGGCATGTCATTTGTACGAAACATATAGTCTGGGGCATCTTAAGCCCTAACTAAACTTTATTTCGAAATTGTTATTTAATTTTGTATTACATACGGTACAAAAATCATTAAGAGATCGCTGCGAATTTGATTCTTCATTTCGTTACGAATTCGGTGCTACAATTCGTTAAGAAATTGTAATGAATTTGTAAAGAATTCGTTACGAAAACGATAATTCAATTGTTTACGAATTTGTTACGAAATCGATACGTCAATTCTTTACGAATTTGTTACGGATTTGTTACGAATACGATACTCCAATTCTTTACGAATTTGTTACGAGTTCGTTACTAAAATTCCTTCCGAATTCGTTACGACAATTCGTTACGACAATTCGTTACGAATTTGTATCAACCCCTCCATACGATTGTCGTTACGAAATCGGAACGAATTCGAATGCCGAACTCGGAATAATTTCGAAAAATTCGTAACGAGTTCGTTCGCATGTCTTGATGAGAATTATTTAAGAATCCTTTTGCCGATTCATGTGAGACTCTTCCCGCGAATCACTAAGGACTCTCTTGGCGATTCGTTTGAACTTTTCCCAGCGAATCGCTTACGAACCCTTTGGATGATTCTTACGCGGATCCTCCCGGCGAATCGCTTAAGACCCCTCTCGGCAATTCGTTAGCGGCTTTTTCCAGCGAATCGCTTACTAATCCCTTAGGCGACTCGTTTTCGAATCTTCCCCGCGAATTGATTTTATAGCCTTAGGATGACTCCCAAATGAGCTCGCCGTCGATTGTCTCATCTTCAAAGTGATTCGCTGGTGATTCTGAGGCGATTGAAAATATTTGCAGGCTAGACATTATATTTTTGACTTCATGATTTTTAAGACAAAAATCACTTCAAACAATTTAGTTTTCGATTGGTAGTATTTCGATTGATTTCCGTTTATTATTTCCCTTTTATTTTTGACCCGAAAATATTCGAACAAACAGTTACAGATTATTAAATAATGAGCTGATAACTATAACCGTTATTTGCGGATCTGAAAAAACTTGCCAAGTTTATATATTGTTTAGTTGTCAGAACGAGTAAAACTGCACTTAACACATTCACGACATTCAATGCGCATAAATACGAAAAATACATATTTCGGAACATATTTTATATTCAAAATAAGACTACATAAAGTTAATGTTTGTGTGTTTTTTCCATTTAATTAGATTGTCGGCCACTTGAGCGGTGGTCATGTTAATCCTGCTGTTACACTGGGCATGCTTGTGGCGGGACGTGTGAGCGTCTTGCGTGCTGGACTCTATATAATATTCCAATGTTTGGGCGCCATAGCGGGCACGGCAGCTATCAAGGTAACTTTGTTATTGGCTATGAGTTGGGAAGGAATCATAATATTATGAAATTAATTTTCAGACACTTATCGATGAGGACTACTACAATGGCTTGGGACACACTACCTTGGCACCAAATATAACCGAGTTACAGGGAGTTGGTATTGAATTCTTTTTGGGTTTGGTCTTGGTGTTGACGGTTTTTGGCGCTTGTGATGCCAATAAGCCTGGTAAGCATATTAAGGTTTTTGAGACTGTTTATCGGATGTAGAAATACCTTTTTTTAAGACTCCCGCTATACTGCCCCCTTGGCCATTGGCATGTCTGTCACTTTGGGTCACTTGGGCACCATCCACTACACCGGATCCAGCATGAATCCAGCCAGAACTGTCGGTACTGCTTTTGCTACAGGTATTTGGGAATCACATTGGGTCTATTGGGTTGGTCCAATTCTGGGTGGCATTGCAGCTGCACTGATCTATACGCTGATTCTAGAAAAACCATTGGATGAAAGGGAAAAATATCACGCACACGCCGATGAACGTGAGGTGAGGCCTATTTATGCTTGGAATTTTGAGCATGTCTTGATGTAACTACCTTCCTTCACTCATTCTTTTCGTCATCCATTAACGTTCTCTTAAGGAATTTGAAAATAAAAAAACACACACACACACACATACACACATCCTCGATCATAAATTTTTAAACCTGCCTAAAACAACTTTTGTTTCTAATGTAATTTTCTGTTATTGCCTAGATTTATGTTTTTTAACAACATCTTTCTTAATCATACAGATGAGAAAATTAGATGCTTAGAAAGGTCACAACAACAAGAGCAACAACAATTTCATCAGCAGTGTACCCAAAGAATTGATCGACCCATACAAAACTAAGCAATCTCGAAGATGAATGAAGTTAGCACAATAATTGTGTTTTAAGAACCTAACTGGATGATGCAAATGTGTCTAAATATTATCAAAAGTTATTCTTTTTTCTGCTGCTTCTGTCACAACCCAAAAAAATTAATAAATTCAATGCAGAATTTATCTATACGCAATCCTTATTTCTGGGCTTAAATTTATATTTAAGGCTATATTTGTTTTTTTTTTGTTTAATTTAATTATAAATGATTATCTAGCATGTTTTTTGTTTATGTATTTTCTGTTTTTATTTTCATGATAACTGTTGTATGGAATATTTTTAGTCTTAAGCTTGTTTCATTTATCTAAAATTTAAAAACCCCCTTTATTTGATGTGTTCTAAATTCTTTTTTAAAATTGTGTATTTATGTATTTATATATTTTTATCAAACCATGATTTCATTTATGAAATTGTGCAAGTTCATAGCGTAAGGAATATTTTTTTACAGAAAAATTGTTACTAAATAAAATATTTTATAAAAAAAAACTATTGTATGTACAAAAGGATTTATTATAAATAAATATATCATAACGTAATATGCATAGTATCATTAAATAATGAGTGTTTTTTTATTATTTTCTTTCTTACCTAAAATCTAAAAATTGCTTAAAAGTCAAATTTGAACAAATGACGTACCAAAGAAAGAGTCGGTTGGATTTTGCTCGTAGATTGTTGGAGCTACACAATTCGTAACATATTTATTTTGTTTTTATAGAAAAAGAGATTTATATTGCTTCAGAACCAAGATTTTTTTAAAAATCCGAGTTTTGATGCCTCAAATCACACAGAAAAGTCTCATACAAAACGTTTTCAACGAATTGATATACATACATATCATAACACAAATCTCTCTATCTACACTATATATTTTATACAAGAATTAAATTTGATTGTATTTATAATGCGTTGTTGGAAGTGAACTCGACAACCACTGAACATATTTCGATAAAAATTTTACTATTATGTATGCACGTATTTAAATCTTTCTTCGATGGATATATATACTAAGGTGCTTCAGGGTATCATATTTTAATAAAGATATATCTTTTATATGCAAACGAAAAAACGTTAGAATAAAGTGTTTTTTATAAATTTTGTAACAAAAATAAATTTTAAAAATATTTAGTTGTTTAAGCTTTGAAAAAAGATTCAATAATTTAATTAAAGATTGCGTTTTTTAATTATAATGGTGGGTGCATTAATTCTTCGCGTTTCTCTATTTTATCAGTGAGATTTTTCAGTTCAATTTCTTTCCTATGGACTTAGAAAATGTAATTAACTAACAGAGTGCACCAATGCAAATATATAAAAGTGTACTACACCACATTTCCCAAACTCAAGTATACCCCATTAGAGTTTGACTTTGTTTTTTTAATTAATTGACAAAGGTCTTTAAAACATATGGGAAATTCCGCCAAAAGTGCCCCTTTTTCGATTGAAAAATGGGAAAATAAAACTTGAAGATAGAATTATGGTTTCTTTACGCTATTTGGCTCCAAAGTAAGTTGAAATGGCTTGAGGTCACACGGTATGACGTCATGAAATTGATTTGTATGCATGTTGTGGTTTTTTTGAGTGGTTACAAGAATGACCGAAAATTTCAGGAATGACAAAATCGTCTTTACTTGAAGATTTCAGGCATTAGAAAAAACTAAAACACTTCAGCCTATCGCTATCTGAATACACAGTTGGTTACAGAAATTACAACTTTGTTGGTGTAAATATTAATAATATAACAAATTAGTCAGATTTTGGACTTGAGCTTTTAACTCGAAACTACTAGTGCCTTTTTGAAACTAGAATATAATTAGAATGCGCTTAAACGTTACTTGTCTCTTTGTTTTTCTTACTAAAAGGCACAAAACTCAAAAAGTAGTAAAATCTAGGGATATTTTAGGGTAGTAAAATATTATAGATGAAACATATACATACTTAAAAAATGTTTATAATTATTAAAAATGGCAGAAAATGCTCACAGTATACATAATATTTTGACACTGTCATCTAAAAAATGTAGAAATAAAAATTACGGAAGCTAAACTCTTTAAATTGGTATACTTTTGATCGAGAACAGGATACAGGAATGACATTTTAGGCCTATTTTGGACATTTCCACCTGCAAATCAATTTTTAATGACCTGTTACTACATAAACTTAAAGAAAAACATTTCTTAAGAAAGCTGGTGTATTTTAAAGTAACAAAAATTGTTTTCTATAATTCAAAACTATGAGGACATGTAAATGGGCATTTTAATTTTGTCTCTACGAATTATCTCCTAAGATACTATCTTTATAAAACATCCACACAAAACATTTCATTTATGTAAAAGAATAAGTTTTTCTACAATTCTTAAATCTGTCGAAATTTGTTTTTTTTTAAAATTCCAATTTTTTGGCACATTTAAGACTAGCTGGTAAAAAAAACATATAAAATAATTTTTAACAAAAGGGGTTGTTGGCTTTGTTGGAGGTTAATTGTGAGTACCAGTGGCGTAGATATGGGGGTGAGTCCGTGGGTCTGGACTCCACCCCGAGCCATGGACACATAACCAAATATCTCAGGTTGTTGTGAATTGATTTTAATATTAAGTTAAGCACGAACCCAAATGTACATACATGTATTGCGAAAAATTCTTCTATTTCTCAAGAAAATTATCAAAATATGATTTAGTTCCGTGTTTAATTTTCTAAATCGGTCAACAATTATTAGTATCTCTAGTGACATGTGTAGTTTCCAGAAATTCGGTGTTGCTTAGATTCAATTCAACAAGACCATAGTTTTTACCTACCTACCGTTTTTAGACGTTTCAACAAAGTACGGCCGTGAAACATGACATTCGGCTTCACAAAACAGTAATCAGGTATTTAAAAGTGTGCTTTTAAGGTTGTTATATTTTTTACGGCCCCCCCCCCCCTCAACCAAAAGCTATATACACCACTAGTGAGTACCAATGATTATATATTATATATTATATATTATACACCCAAAAAATTTGTTTGTGATATAGTAGTTTTCAGTCACGAATAGTATTTTTAGAATGGACGTAGACTTTTTTAGAATGGACTTTTCATATTCGTGCAAAAACAAATGTATATTTTTCGCAAATATATGCTAAATTTGCAAATGATTAAGAAAAAAAAGAGAAAAACATTCCGGGTAACGCACTTTTTCTAAGAATGAAAATTCAGAATTCTGAATTAATTTTCAGAACAGTTTAAGATCTGATTTGAGGCATATTCGATTGGAGGCAGTGAACCGTGAAAAAAACTCGTAAATTCAACAAATTCCGACTTAATTCTAAGTAGTTTTCGCATTTGCTTTGTTTCGCATTACCTTTTACAACGCTGGCATTTAAAAGAACCAAATGAGAGAATTGTTGTTTTAACAAACAAAACCAAAATAAAGAAGAAATTACAAAAATTTAAAAGGAAAATTGCCAATGAAATCAAAAGTAGGTATATTTTTTTTTAATTTAATAAAACTCAATTTTTGCTTTTTTTAAATTTGTCATTAGCTTTTGATGTGTAGAATATGTTCCCAAAGCGTTTGGCCGATAACAATTGCGTAAAAAATTTATCGTATAAGAAAAGAACCCATATTTTTAAAAAGGAACTCGAAATAATCTTTAGCCAGTCTTAAAAAACGTTTTCTGAAAAATCATGTTTTTAAGCTGGTCTTCACAATATCTCAAGCATAAAAACGAGCAATTTCTTGTTACTTGATTTTTTAAGCAATTACTCGCTGTCGCATGCATAAATATCGAGCTGAATCTCTTGTCCAGAGATAAGTATCAAGGCCTAAGCTATAGCTTAAGACAATGAGAATGATCTAAGCAGGAATGATCTCAAATCGTAAGCATAACCGTTAGATAAACCTTATTTATGTGAGAATATTCTCAAATAGTAAAAAATGCGAGTTTATTTAAGATATCTGGGTGATCCTAGTTTCCAAAGTGTAATAAGTGATAACTTGATTGTGTGGCGGCCATTGCGTGGCGGCTATTGTGTGGCGGCCAGTGGGTCAATGCATGGCCCCTAAGCTAAAGAACCACGGAAGCCCGGGTTCAATTCCAGCTCAGACAGAATGTTTTTTCAATTGAAGTAATTCTTCTGTTCGGTCGTCACCTCTCTGCAGACAATGGCAAACCTCAGAGAGTAAAAATTGCCATGTAAAGCTTCTTGAGAACATAAGCCGCTCGGAGTCGGCATTAAACATGTAGGTCCAGTTTCTCGATCATTTGTGACAAACATTTAATAACACGCACAACACAATTGATCAATAGAAGCTAGGTCAAAGTCCTTCCAAGGGCTGAAAAGGCCAGCTTATTATTATTATTATAATAAGTGACGACATTGGAGTTCACCAGACAACAGTCTCAAAGAAATTTCGAAAACTTTCCGGAGTTATGAAAGGTAGGCAGGAGAACGGATTTGAATAATGCTGAAGATTTTGAGAATGCAAAAGCCAAATGGCGCCAAAAATTCAAGTTTCCTTTCGCCATAGGCGCGATCAACTGCACACCTTATATACATATATATTATGAATTTACATTATGGTTTGAAGCACAAGAATTAAATTTGTTTTCATTTGAAGTCTCACTATCCGACATGGTTTTTATTTTACACGTTTACTTTTCTACTTTACCTTCAATTAACTACGCTAAAGCTCAATAGGAGCTTTGAGATCGATCTCATTTTTGCTGAGTAAATGGACATGAGATCGATCTCTTTTTTGTATACCAATTTGAGAATGAGATTGAGGATATTCTTCTGACTCACTTCTTGAAAATGATATAGTTTTTATGCATAAGACCTAAAAATTACTCTATGGATTGACTTGGCTTTTTTTGTTATTTTAAAGTAGATACAATTTATTGCTAAACCTAAACCTAAATATTATCTCAATTTTTTTAGAGCATTTAAAAGAGCGAAATATGTGAAAAACGGTAAAAAAATTTACATGTAATTTTCAACTATTATTTTTGTTTTTTAAATCAAAGAACCAAGGCATGCGCCTTATACAAACAACGTTTGGTCTTTGACCTAAAAGGAAAGGCATAGATTATTAGAGGAAGAATTGATGGAAATCATACATGAATTACCGATTAGGCGGAACAAACTTGAAAGACAATTTGAATTGCTTATAACTGAGGATAGTGTTATGCCTTAACCTCGGCACGAAAAGAACCATGCCCAAACCTGGATTCGAACCGGAGACCTCCGAGTTGATAGTCTAGCGCACTCTTCACTAGACTACAAAGGCCAACAACAAAAGCCGATTTATTGTTCTGGCTCCAGAAAAAACATATAATATAATTTATGAAATTTTTTGTTTATATTTACATATATCAGATGACATGAACGTGCTGTGCGATGGAGACCATTTGGGTACTTTTATTTTAATGTGATCTTACGGCTTATTGACACTTTACATTACACTTTTATGAACCAAAAAAAACATTTTCCTACACTTTAAGAACCAATAAATAACTGCGAGAAAACTCAAGGTGTGCACTTACTTCCTTCTATTAAAAAAAAAAAAAAATCTAGAACATCATCGTGTTTGTGTAGCCTGCCCTTAAAATTAAAAAGAAGAGAGATTTCTGTGGAAGAGAGAGAGAGAGAGAGAAAGAGATAACCTTAAAAGAAATACAATACAAAATCTATTAAAAAAATATTCCGTTTATTTAATATTTACACTGTCATTGGATAGTGTTTCAATTGCTAATACTGATTTGAGTGGTTTGTGATAGCTAAAATATGAGATATTAGTCTATGATATGCTTTTTTCAACTATATGAGGTAATGTATTTTTGAGATTTTTTTCAGATTTTTTGGAAGAAGTTTAGTGGTGGCGCTAATCGGGTTTGCCCTAATAAGGTTTTTCGGAGATTTTTCGAAATCGAAGCAAAAGTTGGTCAGTAACAGACATTTTCTTAGTCTGTGAGTCGCAATTCGAAAGACAATTGTTCTAACTACACTTTAATGTATATAAATCAGAAGTTTTGGAGGTGTTATCAAACCTCCAAAAAATTACGGAAAGTTCTGAGAAATTTGCACACAAAGTTGAAATTTAGTAGTTTCAACCGATTGATTTAAAGTTCACACGAGTACAGCTCGAGAACGGTTAGATCAGTGGAGTTTTCGAATATACCGTTACAAAGGTGATTTCATTGCCTTCAAAATGAGCTCTCAAGATAAGTTTTTTATGAGTTAGCTCTTCTGCTAAAAACAATAATATTCATCAAAGTCATGAAATACTAAATAAACCTGTAGGTCCTAAGGTTACGGACAGAGTGAACGCCGATTCAGACAAGCAGGCAGACAGGTGCAGGCAGAAACCTGCAAAGAAACGGGATAGAAATGAAGCCAAGTCAACCAAGTCAACCTTTATCTCGCTTGTTCACATATTTTGCCTGCGCTTGTCTGCCTGCCTGTCCGCTTCGGCGTGCACTCTGTTTGTAACCTAAGAGTGTGAAAATAGATCTCCTTCCCATACGATTTTTGCTCAACTCGACATCACTTTTCACCTACGTAACTAGTTGCACTCAGTTGCGCGACACCCTGTATAAATATCTATATTTACTTTGATTTTTTAAAATACTTGTTGTTTACAAAAATTCTTAAATTTTTTTAGTGTTTTAAATTTTGAAAAGAAAATTATATCAGAAAAATTATTTGTACGTTCAACATCTTTGAAATATTAAAATAAAGATATCAAAATGATAAACAAAAATCATAATTACAAAAACCCTAACAGCAGCTTAACTTAAATTTTGTTTCATTTTTACATTTAAGGTGGGTGCAGCGGAAGAACTTTTAGACCGAAAATACTTGTCTACAACGCTTATTAACAACAAATATGGTTGGCGACTTTGAATACTCATTCGGCATAGACGAGTTTATGTCGAAGAAATATCGTTTGTGGCAATCGTTGATCGCTGAATTCTTGGGTAAGCTAAAATCTTTTATCCAAGTTTTGGGCATTTTTTTACCAATTTTATTTAAATTGGTTCTTAATTTGCTAGGAAATTTAATATTGAATTTCTTTGCGTGTGGCGCATGCACACAATTTATGGAGGATGGCGTTTTTAAGGCTTTGGCTTTTGGTCTTGGCGTTTTTATGGCGATTTCCGTGAGTATTAACTAAATTGCATGAGTGATGTTTGCGCAATATTTTGAGTCTTAGAAATGTTGTGTTTGACATACATATAACAGTGAGAAAACATGAGAATAGAGAAAACATAGCAGATAACTAGTTTCATTGGCTAAATTTAGCTTTGCTATCCACAGCCACTTTAATGCTTTGGTTGGTCATTCATTGTGCTGATGTCCTTAAATGGACAACTGACACAGAAAATGTTATTACATTTTTTATTGCTATTGCTTATTTGACAAAAGTGTTGAAAACACATAAGAGGTCTTCACGATGTGTTGTAATTGTGGCAAATTTTTTTAAAATACAAAATATTGCCGACCCTCTTCCGCTACTTTGCGCGTTATTTACACAATATTTGTTATATTTGCTTTATTGCTATGTATACCAAAAAGTGGATTTTGAATTGTATGAACGTACTAATTACTTAGTTTAAATTACATTGTTAAATATATTAGTTACTCTTTTTCAATAAAATAAAAAGTTCCAACTTCGTAGCATTCACTTAGATACCACCTTTTCTCCAGCTTATTTCAATTGCTTGGCCATACAGAAAATCGGTCTTTAAATCTTTAACCCATCTTATTGAAATTCAGAAAAATAATAAATAGGAAATCAGAGTTATCATTTGAAATTCAGAAAAAATCAATTTAAATTAAAAAAAAAGATCTTGAGAAAATCGAAAATTAGCGTTTATTTCTTATTCGGAATCTAGAAATATTCTGAAAAGATTTATGGAAATTCAGAAAATATCAATTGAAATTCAGAAAATACACATACAATATATGTGTGTATGTATACTATGTATATACATAGCATATTTTGGTGAATGGCTTAATTATTTTTTCAACTGCTCATATATTTTTACCCGAAATCTCAACGAGAGCTTGGAAATTGCCACCATTTATCAATGGTTCATTTTTAGAAATTCTGTTCCGAATCCTTGGAACTTCGCAGAGAAAAAAGTGCATATGTGAAGAAGTACGCATATGTTGGAAAATATGCAACTTTTCTATTGTTTCAGAGCTTTTTAAACATAATTGTTTTGAATCCACAATTTTTAACAAAAACTCCTGTGCCAAAAGTTCAAATGTTTAGTTAAAAAAGGTCCTCAATAGGGGGGTTCGAACCCCCAAACACCCATCCTGCGCACCGGCCTGCTGAAAATTATTACAAATTGCGAAAAATATATTTTTAATTGAGACTGCATAATTTTCTTTTTATTTTTTTCCATGCATCTAAATAGATTGTAGGTCATTTGAGCGGTGGTCATGTTAATCCTGCTGTTACACTGAGCATGCTTGTGGCGGGACGTGTGAGCGTATTGCGTGCTGTATTCTACATTATTTTCCAATGTATGGGCGCCATAGCGGGTACGGTAGCTATCAAGGTGACTTTGTCGTTTCGTTTTCGTTTTAAGGTTGAATGAAGTCGTACTGAAATTAATTTTCAGGCACTTATCAATGAGGACTACTACAATGGCTTGGGACACACTACCTTGGCACCAAATATAACCGAGTTGCAGGGAGTCGGTATTGAGTTCTTTTTGGGTTTGGTCTTGGTGCTGACGGTCTTTGGCGTCTGTGATGCCAACAAGCCAGGTAAAGCATTTTAAAGCTTTTGTTTCTGTTTACCAGAGTTCGAAAATATATTTGTGTTCATTTTGTAAAGACTCCCGCTATACAGCTCCCTTGGCCATTGGCATGTCTGTCACTTTAGGTCACTTGGGCACCATCCACTACACCGGCTCCAGCATGAATCCAGCCAGAACTGTCGGTACTGCTTTCGCTACAGGAATTTGGGAATCACACTGGGTATATTGGGTTGGTCCAATTCTAGGTGGCATTGCAGCTGCATTGATCTATATTCTGATTCTAGAAAACCCGCAAGATGAAAGGGCAGAATATCGCGCACATGCCGATGAACGCGAGGTGAGGCTAAGTTTTGATTGAAGTGCTTGAACATATTGTAATATAACCAGCTTCTTTCACTCATTCTTGTGGGTATACACCAGAGATCTGCAACTTATCACATTTTTGAATCAATAAGCCACTTACATAAAAATAAGTATAATTTCTTTCCAAAGCAGTATTAATTGTGATTGATTCAATACAAAGTTATTCAAATTTTTTAATCATGAGCCACTTACACAAAAATTAGTATTATGAATAAGTATAAGTAGTTTCCAAAGTAGGACTCATATGTGATTGATTCGAAACAAAGTGGATCAAATAAGTATACAATGAATTTAATGTAAATATTCATATGATTTAGGATTGTTTGAGGTCGAGCTCATTAAGATTAGATTTTTCAATGTTTTGATTTGGAGTATTCATAATATAATGAAGTACTTAAAATATACGAATCACATTTTTTAATTTTAAAAAATTTTTGATATTATGGTGGACCATAAAATTTGGTTTTTTAGTAATAGTACATGTTTTGACAGTATAGGGAGGTTCGCAGATTTCGAGTTTGATGTGAAAATTTAAAAAACTTTGATGTTAGGGTGGTCCCTAAAAATGTTTTGTTTTGGTTTTTCAGTATTTTTACATGTTTCAGCAGTGAAAGGGTGTCATTTGTACTAAAAAAGAAATAACATTTTAGGGTCACCCTAGCGTCAAACATATTTGTTTTAAATTTTCACATCATACTCGAAACCAGCGACCCCTTCTGTCAAAAATCGAGAGTCTCTGTTATAAGTCCAGAAAATTCTTCAGTAAGGCAAAGGCCACTAGATCCTCAGATTCGTGGGCTAACTTTAAAGTGGCTCTTAAAGAATACAAGAATGAATTGAAAAAAGCACAAAGATAAGCCTGGCGGAACTTCCTTTTTTTTTAAAAAAAGAACCAAGGCATGCGCCTTATACAAGCAATGTTTGGTCTTTAAACTGAAAGAAAATGGATAGATTATTTTATAGGAATTGATTGGAACCATACGTGAATTATTGATTAGGCGAAACAACCGTGAAAGACAATTTAAATTGCTTTTAACCGAGGCTAGTGTTATGCCTTAACCTTGGCAAGCATTTCCAGTGGCTTTTGTGAATAAGTAACACAAACCTCAGAGGCGTTAAGGCTTAGGAAAATTCCAGCTACGTTTCCCTCTAATCCAAGCTTCATGTAAAAGGAAGATGGTACTTGGACCACCAGCAGTGCGAAATCAATTAATGTTTCAATAGATCTTTATCTTTATCTATTTACAGATATGCAATACTCCAATTCAGGAAGATCAGTTACCATCTGTGTACAGATCCCTAAAAATACTCACACAAACAAAGCTCATGGGCCATCAATAGCTTCAAACCTTTTAAGTCACCAGGATCTGATGTTATAGTTCCCATTGAAATTCAGAATTCTGACGGCATCATTAATGATCGCCTTTTTTGATCTACCAAAGCTGCCTTGACCTAAACCACATTCCCAAACGTTGGCGTAATGTGAAGGTTATCTTTATACCTAAGGCAGGCAAAACCTCACGTATATCCAAAAGACCTTCGAAAAGTTAGTCTACCATCTTTTCTTCTTAAAATCCTCGAGAGATTAGTCGACATTCACTTGAGATTGAAAATAGAAAAAAGACACTGTCAATACCACAACGTGCTTACACCAAAAGCAAATCCGTGGAAACAGATCTCCACTGTATAGTCTCCATCACTGAAAAATCACTCCATTAGAAGGAACATATGACGAAAGCTTTTATTGATTTGGAAGGGCCTTTAATAACGTCGAATCAAGAGCTATCACTAATGCGCTAACGGAGCTTGGGGTGGATGCCGCTCTGATAACACTGATAAATCAAATGCTAGTTGTCAGGATTATAAGTGCAAAATTTGGTGCGGCACCCATGTTGAGATCTGTACAAAGGAGAACCTCTCAGGGAGGGGTTCTTTCGCCTATACTCTGGAATTTAGTAGTAAATGAACTGTTAGTCAAACTGGAACTAGAGGGGTGCAGGGTGATAGCTTATGACGATGACGTTGCTATTGTTACCTCTGCAAAATACATATCTACTCTTTGAGATATTATGCAAAATTGCCTAAATAGTCTAGTCAACTGAGCTATCAGCTTTAGGTTCAGCGTTAACCCAAACAAAACTGAATTAGTGGTTTTCACCAGAAAACACAATTTACCTCTAATTAGTCCTCCTAAGCTGGGAAACACAAGACTTTGCATCTCAGATCAAGCAAAATACCTGGCCTTATACTGGATAAGAAACTTAACTGGAAGTCCAATCTGCTAGAGAGAGCCAAAAAAGCGAATATTGCCCTGTACTCATGCAAAAAGCCGGTAGGCAGCAAATGGGGTTTACAACCAAGTGTTACTCACTGGCTATATACAGTAGTTGTAAGGTCAATCTTGCTATATGGTGCTATTGTCTGGTGGCATGCACTCGATTAACAGACTCACCTGAACCTTCTCCGTAAAGTTCAAAGATCAGCGGAACTGTGCATCAGTGGAGCCTTAAGAACCACTCAGACAGACGCATAAGACCTAATGCTCCTCCATCTTACACCACTTGACATCCTAGCTAAACAGATGGCCGCTAATACAGCCATCCGCCTAAAAGCCACCTCCCAGTTGAAAAAAAAAAGGTACACAAGGACATTCATTATTATTGCATTAGAAAATTTCTCCCTCCCATACCTAGGTCCATTGACTACATCACACAAAAACTATCCTTTGAAAGGAAATTCGATGCATCCATTCCCTCTCGAGAAGAGTGGTAATTAGGAAACCGTTCACCTCACAATGGCATTGAGATCTTTACTGATGGATCAAAACTAGATGGCAAAGTAGGTGGAGGAGTCTACTCGGAAGCATTAAGCCTTAATTTAGCTTTCAGGCTCCCTGATAATTGCAGTTTATTTCAAGTTGTTATCGCTGCTATACATGAAGCGGTAACTTGGATTCAGTTAAATGAAATAACTTCAATGAATATCTGCATACTATCTGATAGTAAAGTCTCTTTGAAAGCCCTAGGAACTGATTACTTAACAATTGAAACAGTTCTTAACTGCCGCATATCTCTAAATGAGATGGCAAAGCAGCTCAGAATCCTTCTATGCTGGATTCCTGGACATAAGAATTTTCTAGGTAACTGCAAAGCAGATGAACTTGCTCGTACAGGTACTACCAAACAACTATCTATATATAAGGCAAGCATTTTTATTCCTCTTAAAACATGTAAACTCCTTACACATGAGTTGTCCGGCATCAAAACAAACAACAAATTTTCAGCAGATAGCACATGTAATATAACGCGGCAAATCTAGCCCAAACTCACCCTTAAGCGTTCAAAAGAACTCATTTCTCTCAGTAGAGACCACATCAGTATCATGGTAGGGATCCTTACAGGACACTGTCTTATTGTCGGACACGCTCAGAGATTGAACATACCCAACAACGACTTCTGCAGAAGCTGTAGATATGAGGAGGAGAAAGAATCAACAATGCATTTCCTCTGCACTTGACCAGCGTTGGCTCAAAAAAGCTTCCTCCACTGGGGCAACTGGTCTTTCAATGACATGACCTTGACGTACTCTCGGAACCTTCGGTTTTCCGAATCCTAGGCTTAGTAAACAGCTCGAATTGATTTGAATAGAGATAGGAAAAATTAGCCCTTGGTATCACAATGGGCCTCATTGGTATAAGTGTGTTTCGTTTGAGGCAGCCGCATAAACTAACCTAAACTGTACTGTCAAAATAAGTACTTATACTAAAAAACAAATATTGTTTTGGTCCACCCCAGTATAAAAAATGTTTAAAATTTTTGGCAACAGATTCGAAATCAGAGACCCCCTTATACTTCCAAAAATGTACAAATATTGAAAAAATATTGATATGTACTAAATTTTAGGGTCCACCCTAGCGTCAAACAACTTTTTTTAAATATTGGCATGAGATTTTAAATCTGCTACCTTCTATTACTGCCAAAAAACCTATACTCCACTTTTAATAGAACCAAAATTTGAATTTAGATTATTTATTTGAATATAAAAAATCCTATCACTAAGAAAACTCGAAAACAATTTTATAATGAAGGGATCAAATCCAATATGAATCAATTTGTAAATAAGTACTTTGTGAAAAGCTCTATCGAATGCTTTCTCTATATCAAGTGATACTGCAACTGTACATGATTTTTCCCTCAAATTACCTAATACGTCATCATGTAATTTTAGTAAAGCGTGAAGAGTTGAGTGACCAGGTTTGAAACCACTTTGATGATCAGGAATAAAGCTAAAGTTCATATTAGAATCCATCTTTGATTTCAGTTTACCTAAATTAGACAGTAAAGAAATCGGTCTGAAATTGTTTGATGCAAAAGAATCGTGTTTTTTTCTAATAGGAATGATTTTAGAAATTTTCCATTTTAACGGAAAGTAGCCATTATTAATACAATTGTAAAAAATAATGGATAGAAAACTAAATGCAGAATTTGAAAATTTTTTAATAATAAAATTTGAAATCAAATCTGGCCCCGGTGATTTTTTTGCATTTAAAAATTCTTTGCTAAATTTTGTAAGTTATCAGGTTTTGTCAAATGAGTGTCTGAAATATTTTGAATAGAATTAAAGTTATTATCAAACATATAAACTGGATTGGAACAACGAGTATATATCTATAAGAGATTTCACTCGTCGCTCGTTATTTTTTACTCGCCGATATTAGCCAACCGTCGACAGGATAGGGTATTTTGATGGGACATTTATTTTATACCCCTTCGAAAGTGCGAGTTTGTTTACATTTTGTTTTCTATATTTTGATCATTTTGGCTGCGTGCACAAGGGAGCAAAAAGATCGGTATTTTTTAATGTGCTTGCCTGTTTTTTCTTATTTGAATATCTGAAGAAATATTGCAAATTTTATGAATGAAAACAAAATTTTACAGCTTCTTATTTGCATGTGCATGGTTGCCGAATTTATTTTGTTTCCAGCTGGACATTTTTGTTGTGATTTTGTTGAAGCTATATTTTGTTTTCTGCTGCAGACAAGAATTTTTAAATATTTCATTAGTTGAATAGAAAGACAGAATTCTGATTCGGCTAATGAAATAATTATTGGATAATAAAAAATGTAGCAATAAAATAGAATTGGTCTAGCAGTATTTAATAAATTTAAAATAAAACAAAGAAATATTGTAGATTTAATTAATGAGAATAAAAGTTATATTTGATACAAATTTTACAGGTTATTATATATATGTATGTGTGTTTTTTTTTCTTCCATCTTCTTTAGTTTGTTTCTAGCTGGACATTTATTTTCCTTGTAGCAATATTTTGCTTGCTACTTTGGATACACAACCATAATTTTTAGATACTTCATAACACCAATAAAAAGATGAAATTCTGATGATTCGGCTAATGAAATAATTATTAGTTAGGACTTGAAAACAATTTTATAACAAAAATGCTTTTAATAAATAAAATTAACTTGAATTAGCAAAATACAAACACCAAATTTCTTCAAAATCAAAGAAGAATTTATTGTATAAAGATATTCTCCGACAGACGTTGTCCTGCCACCGCCTTACTGCCATATATGAATTTTCATTCTAATCGGAAAAAAACCATTTTGTTTTCACCATTTTGAGTATAGTTACCGAACGTATCTATATAAGCTATATTACAAAATTTTAGTCTAATACAACCAAAACCGTCCAAAATATAGCATTTTTGTTGATTTGTAGGCGGTAAAAGTGGGTGTGGCAAAATATTTTTTCCTTAAACCATCTAGAACTCAAAACAAATCGAGTGCCAAAATTTGAGCTTAATTTACTTTATACCTATCGTTTTAATATTTTAACAGTATTAAAGTGTAGAACAATATATATTTACGAATTTCGTAATCAATTTTTTTACTAACACTTTTTACAAATTTTACAAAGTTTAATAGATATTGCTTGTATTAAAATTTATTCCAAGATTTCTAACCATGAAGGCAGTATATTATTAAAAAAATTAAGAAAAATAAAAATAAATACAATATATGTATATTAGACCGTCCCACTTTTTCAACGTTTTTCGAAAAGTTTCCGAGACACGTTGATTTCTGATTCTACTGTTTCTGATTCTGCGGTAAATAGTCGCGCAATCGGCTTAAAGGGTTTTTTTTTCTAAAAATTTATATTTTCGAAAAAACAAGAAATTCCTTCTTCAGTATTTTTCAGTTTTTATATCGTTTCCTCTATCAAAGAAAATAAAATAAAAGTATTTCAACATTATCGAATCAGCATTTAAAAATGTATTTTGGTTTTTGTTTTAAAAATTCATAGTTTATAAGAGTTAAAAAATAAACAGGGCTTTCAATTTCTTAAACCTTTTTTCTTTTAATTATTTAAATTAATTACAAAAATAGTGTTTTAAATAAAAAATACAAACTTTATTTTTAAGTATAACATTTAAATATTATTTCTACTTTTGTTAAGATAGCCCATTACTGCGCAATATTATCTAAGTTTATGAGATCAACTATGTCCTTTTCCGATGAAAGTATTAATAAGTCAATAAGACGTGAGTCACTTTGCGTGGTTCTTAAATAATTTTTACTAATTTTAATTTGCTGAACATTCTCTCATTTCCTGAAACGGTAACAGGCACTGTGCACAGCAAATGCCACATTTTGTTAACTGCAGGAAGAGATTTTTTATTGCATTCTGAAACATTAGCTGTACCCGATAGAGTTTCTACGCCTTCGCATAGATCATAGAATACTTCAAATTCCGCTTTCAATTGAAGTGAATTCAACAAACAATTTTTTGGTAGCAATTTTATTGATTCTAGAATTCGCTTTTGGGTCAAGCTAGTAGAAGATAGAATTGAATTAAAGAGTTCATACAGAGGCTTTATTGTTTCTAAGCAACTGCTTAATTTATCTCGCATCAGTAAGGTTATCTTATCCAATACGAGTTTAAATTCTCTTCTATAAAAACAGTTTTTCGAAAAATGGCGATGGCGAATTGAGAATTCCTTTTCAGCATCAACATTAAAAGTTGAAAAAAGCACTACTAATTAGGTTATCCGTACCTTCAGAGTCCGAATTTATTTTTTCTAATGATTTAAGGGCACAAGAAATAAATTTCATAGCATCTAAAATATTCAGTTCAACGGCTTCAAGAGATTCAGTCAGGAGTTTCATATTTACTTGCACATTTTTCATAAAAACAAGACTTATAATAAAGTCCACTGAAATGAGTTGGTTTGATAGCGAACATGCAGCATTTCAAGTCTATGAAATTAAAGATCTTACATCATAATTCTTGAGCTAAGAAAATTTATTCAAAAATGTTGGCCGATATCGATCGATTTTTAAATTTTTTATTAGAAATGTTGGGTATTTCTGGGTTAAAATTTCAATCTCAGAAACTTCTACAAAAATGTATAAATTAGGTTTTAAAAAGGGGAATTGTGTGGCGACTGAGTTAACCTTTGTTCATATCACTATGAAACTAATGAAACAATTTTTATCAATTTATACTTATTTAAAAGCTTATTAAATTTTCCATCTTATGCTATAAGAAACATTGCATTTTGTTCTGTACATTTTTTTAAAAAACTCTGCAAAATGAAATTTTGATTAAATTTTTTTCGAAAATTTGATAACTTCAACTCACATTACCCCGCTTTACAAGAGCATAAGGAAGAAGTTTTTAATTATGTAAATTTCGCATTTTGAAAAATTTTACAACAAAAATTTTGATGCATAATTTGAAGATATATGATACAGTATTTTTTTTTGAAAAAGCAACACAACTTCACAGTGAGTTTTTTCGAAAAAAATCAAATTTTATTTTTATTAAACGTAGCTACATAAGAATTTATGTAAATATCCATAAAAATCAAAATTATACGACATTAGTTTAAGTTGCGAAGTATTGTACATTTTCTGTTGTCAGGATGATTTTTATTGTAATGTTTAATTACTTGGATGACACAATTTTGCTGTCCATTGTCCACGTATTATTTACCATATTAAGAAGTCATATGATTCTTTCTGCTGGATCATTTAAAATTGTTACATTTTTAAAATTTTTTTATTTCTAAAAAATTTTCATTCGTACTCCACAAGGAAGGATGCATCTTAATAAGTTCCTTACAAGAAAAAATATTGAAAAACTGTATAGTATAGTTAGGCCAGCGAAGGTGTCAAAGGCCAACTCATAGCAGAAAAGCTGTATAACAAGAAACAAATAACATTAGAATGCAAAACAGTGTATCGTAATACTGATTACATACTAGGGCTATTCACAATCCAGTGCAAATGGTCTTGCACCATATCATTTGCAAAATGGTAAAATATATATTTACTTTACAATAAGAAAACAAAAAGGAATGCATTTACCACGCTATTGCATATATAATATATACTAAAATCCATAGCTAAAATTTACTATACATTGCAATACTAAATTGCAAATTGACTGCTGATTATAAAAAAAAGTAAAGGCGAAAAAAACTGATATGGAAGATAAGCGAATAAAAAACCAAATAATTGTGCTTAAAGAATTTGTTCTACATGAAATTGAGTTAAGCGAAATTTCCAAATGAAAATAATTTTGCTTTTCATCAATTGGCTGTGAATTTCAAGTTTTACAACAACTGTAGCAAATTATATCAAAAAGGCCCTTCGCAATTGATAGGAAAACAAGTGGCTTAAAACTACTTTGAATTATATTAAGGCGGCGCCTACTCTGATTTTGAAATAACGAAATAAAAACTTACTAAATTTCGGGACGATCTCGGGATCCCGGTATTTCGGGAAAACTACTTTGAATTATATTAAGGCGGCGACTACTCTGATTTTGAAATAACGAAATAAAAACTTACTAAATTTCGGGACGATCTCAGGATCCCGGGATTTCGGGATTGTATGTTCAGATCCTGAAAATCCCAGGATCGACAAATCTCTAAAAATTGACATCCCTATTAAATAAGGATCACATTAAAAAATACCGATCTTTTTGCTCCCTTGTGCACGCAGCCAAAATGATCAAAATATAGAAAACAAAATGTAAACAAACTCGCACTTTTGAAGGGGTATAAAATAAATGTCCCATCAAAATACCCTATCCTGTCGATGGATGGCTAATATCGGCGAGTAAAAAATAACGAGCGACGAGTGAAATCTCTTATAGATATATACTCGTTGATGAAAATAATATTGAAACTTTTTGGAAAGCAATTTTTGATCAGAAACGTGGAGATAATTCCAAAGTCTTTCCATTGCTTACAAAACTAATTTATATTGTTTTAACGATACCTGTAGCAACAGCAAATATAGAACGTATTTTTTCACAAATAAATATTAATAAAACTCAAATCAGAAATAAATTAGAAATTCCAACCTTGTGTGGGATTTTTTGAGCTAACAATTTTTTAAGGAAAAGCGATTGGAACTGTACAACTGTTTGATTTTTCTTAAACAGTCTTTCCATTTCAAAATTTCACAAAAGGTTTGATATAAAATGTATTTCTGATTTTGGGTTTATTACTACAGATTTGAGAAAAAAATGCTTTCTGCATTTGCTGGTGCTTCGGGAATAGATAAAACAGCATAAACAACTTTCCTTTGTAATGAACAGACTTGGAATTATCTCCACATTCCTTAAATTAATCTACTAAAAGTAATTTGATTTATTAATGAGTAAAACTATTTTATATGGGATGTAATGTACTATGATCCCAAAAATTGGTAATGACTAGGGACTGGAATCTGATGCAAATGCATGTTTGCAATGGTCACCATGTACAGAAAATGAATAGAATATCTTTGCGATTCAGAAAATTTCCTTTAAAATGGCATTCAATCGTTAGTGCATATTTTTGCATATTTTTTTTTAAGTGCATATTTTACTATAAATACATGTTTTTTACATATTTTCTTTAAAATTCGCGTTTTCTTTAAATATTTTATAAACTGTTTTTATTTATTTAATTTTCTTCACGTTCAATATTTTTCTACACAACATGAACAGTAAGGTGTATAAAAAAAAACATTTTTTTCGACACTCATATTCTGGGAGCTGGATTCAAGTAGACCTTAAATCCAAAAGGATATCGAAATCGGTGGAACTGTCATCCAGTGGTTTTGATTTAAAAAAATCATTTTTTCGCCAAAAATCACCGGTTTTTTCGCCGTAACTTTTTATCAATCTAAAATAACTACCTAAAAAATGGGTGCAAATGAAAGGTATCTGGGATACCAAAGTTGTAAATAGGAAGATTTTTAGATTCAATAAATTTTTTAGTGCAACAGTGTTTAGAATTCGGTCAACATTTAAGGTACTTTTCACTAAAATCGCTATTTGAAAAAACATTTTGTTATTTCTGCTAACAAGGCAATATCTGTAGTGAAGTAAATTAAATATATGAGGCTATGGAATAAAAAATCTATGGATCGATATGGATATGGATCGATAAACAAATTTTCAGATATGATTGGCTAATGTGGAATAGAAGAATTTTGATTCCATATCGCAAAATGCATAATTATAATTTTGTTAAACTTTCTTCTATTTTTAAATATATTAACTATTTTTTGTTAAATCAATGACTGTTATTTTTCGTTGCTGGTTTAACTCAGAAAAACATACCAAGCAACATTGCACAGTTCAATTTGAACTTGAATGAGTGTAGATTCATATTTTGATTTTATAGTTCGTGTTGATTTTGTTTTCCGTATTAAGTTTAAACTTGAGCTTGAAACGAGGAATGAAAACAAACTAAGATTTTTTTACAAAGATTTTTTTTAACCTTTATGTGTTTTTTGGTAAGTACATGCATATTTATGTAATTATTTGTCATAAATATTGACAAATTTTTTTGTTTTTTAATGCATGTTTTAAGTGCATATTTTCTTAATTTTAGGTGCATATATATGCGCATATATTGGATGTTTTTAGTGCATGAGATTCCGGTCTCTAGTAATGACATTGACATTCATATAAATATCAAATGTATATTTTTTTAAACAAATTTTTAAGTTTTTCAATAAATTGATAATTTAAATGATTTTAGTTAATGAGTGCGATTGTTTTTGTTTTGTTTAATTATTAATTTAATTTAAATACTTTATTTCAAATACAAGAATAAAAATTTTAAGGCACATATTTTAAATATATATGTTTTAGTTTTTTTTTTAGTTCAAGTTTTTTCACAAAAAATTAAGATTTTTTTTCTGAAAATGAAAGTTTAAAAATATGGCAACACTGTTTTTGATATAAATGTAAACAAAATTTTAAACAAATGCCTGTCAATATATCAAATTCACAAACCTATTTTTTTTAAAATTTTTAAGCAATTGTCATTCTATTTATCAAAGTCACAAACGAAAGCTACAACTGTTCCTACTTTAAAGCATCAGCATTCTCACTTTAACTACAATACTCTTACAACTCGTTTATGAATACAACGCTTTCAAAGAGTATTTTAACTATAAAAAGCATTTTAACTAAAAAACGTTTGAAAGCTGTTTTAAAATATTTTTATAAATACGGCTGTTATTATTTTTCTTATTTTTAAGACACAGCAACAACGTCATTTGTACACTTCTTATAAAGTGGCATAACCGCAATTGAGATAACGTCACTTTTGAGACTAAAAAATGGAAAAATTTGGAAAAACATTTCTATTGTCTTTTTAATATATTTATTTTTGTAAGTCATGAAATTAATAAAGATATTACATACAATAAAAGAAAATAAAAGGTATCCCTGTTGGAAGGCGAAGAAAGCAAATATTCGTGTAACGCAATTCAAAAATCTAAATATAAAAGTGATCTGTCGCTCCAACAACTTGCCTGCAGAAGGACATAAGGTCAGAGTATCGGCTTTTCTATGATTATCGGCAATATTCTCAAAGCACTGGCTACATGGTCTTAAAATGTCTAAATGGTTATAAAATCGTATCTTTTTTATTTTTAAAGCATACTTCGCAACGATTATCATTAGAAAATTTTACGTTTTCTTTATCTTCATCTCCTTTATCTTCTTCTTTCTCTATGTTCAGCAGAAATTGAAATCTTTTTTTAATATATGAATATGTAACACGTTCCATCGTATTCATTTAATATTTTACCAACACACTGCTTCGTTGTTGCAAAGACTCAAAAATGTGAATATTTACAACGGAATTTCATACATATATGTAGTTTTGAAAAAGTTGACACTGATATCAAATAACATACGCCTTGCTTGAAAAACTATAAAACTATTTTTAGTTTTTCTAGTACACGGGTGACATAATCCCAAAAAAATTTGGAATTTTGATTTCTTTTTATTTGGGAATATGTCATCCCTTCCATAGTGACATAATCCCAAGTACAAAAATTGGGTTTATACATGGCAGAATAACCAGGTAGATGCAATTCGGAGAGCAAAAAACGAGAGAGCAAAGCATTGGCGTAGCTATAATGTCACTATTGACAATTTATTTTTATTCGTTCAGCCATATGGATATATAATTTACTCGTAACCGTATAAATAAAGCGAGTACCCAGATTTTTTGTGTGAAAATATAAGAAATATTATTAAAATCATTACAAATTTAATAAAATGAGCTGTGTTTATAGTTATAATACAGAATTAATTGTATTTTGGCTGTAAACAAAGCAAATAAAAATTAAATTTTAATAAAATTTTCATTTGACTACTAGTTAGAATGTTCAGTAACCAATTTGTTTGTGTCGCTATGTACGGCTGCTTTGAATTGACAAAATATATTTTGACATTATAGCTACGCATTTGTTATTGTTTTATTTGTCGTAGAGAGCATGTTTCTAGTGAGCCTACCTGGTTATTCTGCCATGGGTTTATGTCTTTGTATAAGGAACTGGTGACAAAATTGAAAATTGAGATTGTGCCACTAGGGACTATATCACGGCACCAATCAAAGCCTTTTTTGGTTTCCAATGACGTGGCTTTTTTGTTAAATCTTGATATGAGATGAATCGCTCTCTCGGCGGCATCGTTGACGACAGATCAATTTTTGACGATTTTTTCCGCGCACAAGTATTTGTCATTTTCAATCCAACGACTATGGTTGATACTTAAAAACTAAAGTCATCATTCGAAACATTCACAAACAATGAATCAAAAAATTTAAAAGTCTTTTCTGTAACGAACCCATTCGCTGCACCCAAGCTTGATCTGCAATTTATTGCAAATCTAAACAAATTTCGTCATTCGTCACATAAATGATCGAAGCGCCAATGAAGTTTTGAAAAAGTTTGGAAACCTTATTTATATGGTTACTTTCTAAAATTTTAAGATTTTAATTAGGTCAGCGCTCATGTTTGATTTTCCGAATTCGAAGCGAGTAACTTTGGGGCGAAGTTATAATCTCGCAATGGACTTCATTGTTTTTTGGAAAATATTTTCAACATTTTTTAACAACCGAATAAGAGTGCACTTTGAGACACTTAAACGTAAATCATTCGCTTTTTGTGCACTGCTCTTCATAGAATTAAGTGTGGGTACTTCGATAATACTGCGCTTATCACGCAAATAAAGTTTTTTTTCACCTTTCCTATTTTGAATGCGATTTTTGGGATATTTCAAAAAACTATGAAAAATTTTGTCTTATCGCTTTTGTATTTTTTTTTTTACAAACTCATAATCTATCATAAATTTGTAAATCCGCCTTAAATTAATTGTGTTTCTAACGCAATTTATTATTGTTTTTTAGATTTATGTTTTCTAACAATATCTTTTTTAATATACAGATGAGAAAATTAAATGATTTTCCTAATCACAACAACAGCAAATACTTGATCGACCCATACCAAACTAAGTGATCTCGAAAGTGAATGGAAGTTATGTTTTAAGAACCTAGCTGAGCTATGCAAAGGTGTCTTTATGGTTCCAAGTAAATCTTACTCCAGCTGCTTCTGTTTAATTAAAAAAAATGATTAATTTTCAAGAATTTGTCTATATTTTTTTAATAATTATTATATAAATGTTATATTCTCTGGCCTAAAATTTATATTTATGGCTAGATTTATGTAATTAAGTTATTTATTTTGTTATATAGCTTATCTGTGCTTTTATTATTTTCTATTTCTATTTTATAATATCTATTGTATGGAAACATTTACTCCTTAAGCTTGTTACATTGACCTTAAACTTAAAAACTATTTCATTCGATGTGTTCTAAATTGGTTTTTGTGTATTTCATATTTATATTAAAACAAAATTTCATCCATAAAATTGTACAAGCTCAAAGCGAAAAGTAACTTCTAATCGACTTCATTAATTGAAGCCATATTTACATAATAGACACCAACCCAAGCACAGTTTACTTTTTAACATTTTAAAAACATTACAAAAAATCATATTTTTAAAACATACAGTCAGCAAAAAAAAAGTTGTACACTAACCGAAATCAAATAAATTGAGATAAACTGTAAAAAGTATAGAGTAAATATATACTTATTATATATAAAAGTAAAGCTTGAAACGCATACTGTAACATTAAATAAAAATTATCTTCCAACTGTCTCTATTCCAAGAGAGAAAATAACAAAAACAAAAATATGCCAATTTCACTCAGCAAAAAAAAACTTGTACACTTGTCTCTTTCGTTATGAAAAGAGTCCCGTTATAAACTGTAAAAGCGAATATTGATAACTTTGTATGTAAAGTTATTGGAGTTTTGTTTTTCAAACTGATCGCAGCATTCTATATTCGTTAAGTGTTAAAAGATGGCTAGAAAACAGATTTCAAAAGATTTAAAAGAACTTATCATAAAACTACGGAATGAAAAAAACTCAGTGCGAGATATTGGGAAAATAGTTAAAAAACCCCACACTACGGTTCAGTATGTAATAAAAACATTTGAAAAAAATAAGACTTTTGAAAGACCCTGTGGAAGTGGACGCCCTAAGAAGATTAATACTCCCCAAATTAAACGGAAATTAGTCAAATTTGTTAAAAAGATTCAAAAGTTTCCGCCGTTCAGATCGCAAAAGAGCTTAAAAGTAGCAATATTGTTGATGTCACTCCACAAACCATAAGAAATTTCCTGCATTCGGAAGGACTACATGCACACGCACCTAGAAAAAAACCACTTCTCTCTAAAGCAAATGTTAAAAAGCGCTTGGACTATGCTAATCAGTTTTTAGACAAAGACAATATATTCTGGGATAAAGTTATGTTTACCGATGAGTCCAAATTTAATTTATTTACCTCTGACGGAAGATGTTACGTATGGAGAAATAAAGGAGAAGCTTTAAATCAGCGTAATTTTACGCATACGGTTAAACACGCAGGTGGTAATGTGATGGTCTGGGGTGCAATGGGTGCAAATGGGTGCAAATGGAAATCTCGTATTTGTTGAAGGAAACATGAATAAAACAGACTATTTTAATATTTTAAAGAATAATTTGGCACAATCCGCCCAAAAAATGGGGTTGGAGAATGGATTTGTGTTTGTCCAAGACAATGACCCAAAGCACTCGGCCCATATTGTTAAAGAATGGTTGCTTTACAACACTAAAAAAGTGCTTCCCCAGCCTCCACAGAGCCCGGACTTAAATCCAATTGAGCATCTCTGGGCATTTATAAAAACAAAATTAAAGGACTATCATATTTCTAGCAAAGAAACCCTTAAAAAGGCCTTGATGGAAATATGGGATTCAATTCCTGAAGAAGTGACGAAAAATCTGGTCCACTCGATGCCAAATAGGCTCCTAGCTGTAAAAAACGCCAAAGGCCACCATACAAAATATTAAATATCATAAAATTTCGTATTTACTTGAATATTTTTAAGTTTTTTCTTAGTGTACAAGTTTTTTTTTTTGCTTAGTGAAATTTTAATATTTTTGCTTTTGTTATGTTTTTCGAGAAGTATAAATAATACGGAAATAATTTTTAATAGATGTTATAGAATGGATCTCAAGCTTTTATATGATATATAATAAATGTACATTCACTTCATACTTTTCACATTGTTTTTCAATTTGTCTGAATTCAGTTAGTGTACAACTTTTTTTTTGCTGACTGTATATACAAAGAAAAATAAATGTTAGTAGTGTTTTTCTTTATTTTTTACATGTTATGGTCCAAAAATGTGCAGTATGTTATATCATAAGAAAGCTTAAGCTTTGTCCAAAAATACAAAATCACAAACATAATGTCGCTGGAACTTTTATGGAAAATTTTATGTGGAAAAACGATAATTTTTGTTTACGAGTTAAATTGCATCTTAAAGCTCCGCCAAAAAATATCAGATGCATATTTTAAAAAATAAAAAAAATATATAAAAGCTTAGATTATTATAAATCATTCTTCGTCAAAATATATTCCATATGTGTTTTTGTTTGGGCAACACATTATTCAAAATGGTTTAAGTCATAAATAACTCCAAAATGACCTTAAAACGATTTGCGCAATATCTAAAGGTCAAATTTGTTTGGGTCTTAAGGTATTTCTGTTCTCATTAGGAATGTAAATTTCAGGAAATGGACGCACACCGAAGTATTTTAACATTTTTGTAAAGTGAACTGGTCCAATGTATATACATATTCCTATTATTGTATCTATGTATAATAAATATCTGTAATCAATACAAACGAGATAAAAATATTGAATTATTTTTAATATCCTTAAAAACGTCCACTTGCTTTATGAGGAACACATCAAATTTTTTATATAAAAAACAAGGTACAAATACACTAAACACATTTTCAACATTTTTGTATTTCATAAAATGAAATGAAATGACATGAAATGTTTTTCCTATGAAATAAATAGTTTTTACTAGCAACATTCATTGAAATCGCATTTACACCAAATATTCATCAAAAAATTAAGCACCAAAAAAGATTTTCTCTGTAAACACGTCACACTTGATCGCAGCCAAATAATCACTGAATAGTTTTTCTGATGACTCATAGTTATGCATAGTGAGAAATATAGACATCTCTATTATTGGAACAGTAAAATCCGTTCTAAAGTTTTTTATATTGTTGATTTTATATGATTTAAATACGAATTCTAAATGTTTGAAAGTTTAAATCAAACTTGATTTTAAATACAAATTCTAGTTGTTTGATAGTTTAGAATCGTTTGAGTTTTAGGTCAAGGTTAGAATAATTAATTGTTCTAGCAGTGGCGTAAAAAGCGGGCCCGCAGAGCCCGCATTGCGGGCGGGCGCAACTAAGCCAGGGGCACCGTCAAGTTCCTTGATGAAAATGATAAATAAAGTGGAGAACGGCGCAAAGTATAAAATAAGCGGCCAAAAATCTAATACATTTCCAAGTTGCATTTTAAAAAAAAATTTTGTTCTTGCTATCAAAATTATTTATATTTTTTTTTTTTATATCAAAATAAAGTTTGTCTGGCAACCTTGCTGTTTTTGTTTACATTTTTAAAATATGGTTTTAAGTTTATCATAAAAGTTAACACTAAAAGCGGGATACAAATTTTTAAATATTCAATTTTTAAAAAGCTTAAAAAATAATTTTGAGAAGTATTGCCTTCACAAAAACTTCATTAGACCTGCGTTACTTACTTACTTACTTAGGTGGCCATAGCAACCCGTCGTCGGGTTTCGGCCGATCTCATCAGCTCTCGCCAGGCGCCTCTGCTTCGCGCGCGCCTTCTCCAATTGATTTCACCAAGCGCGCTTAGGGCTTCCTCGACCTGGTCAATCCATCGGAGGCATGGTCTCTCTCTTCGTTGTCGGCCTTCGGCCTTCGCCTCGAACACCTTTTTCGCTGGAGCATCGTCATTCATACGATGGACATGACCTAGCCAGCGTAATCGCTGGATTGCGATACGCTGAACTACTTCAATGTCGTCGTATAGCTCATACAGCTCGTGGTTCATTCGTATGCGATAGTCGTCGCCAACTCGAATAGGGCCGAAGATTTTGCGAAGAACTTTTCTCTCAAACACCCCAAGAGCGGCTGCGTCTGCTTGCGAGACAACCCATGCCTCAGCGCCATAAAGAAGCACAGGTATAATGAGCGTCTTGTAGAGTGTCAGTTTTGTCGATCGAGAGAGGGCTCTGCAACGTAATTGCTTACTAAGCCCGTAGTAGCACCTATTAGCAATTGTTATTCTTCGCTTTATCTCCAGGCTGACATCATTATTGCTGTTAATGGCGGTGCCAAGGTAGGTAAATTCCTTGACCATTTCAAAGTTATAGTTGCCTGTTGAAACGTGAGAGCCTAGCCGCCCCGCTCCCCTGCCAGCAGGCAGCATATACTTCGTTTTACCCTCGTTTACCGTCAAACCCACCTTGGCTGATTCTTTTTCGATAGCGGTGAAAGCAGCAGTGACATCTCTCTTGGTTCTACCGATGATATCAATATCATCAGCATACGCAAGGAGCTGAACACCTTTGTAAAAAATGGTGCCATTGCGATGCACACCGGCCTTTCGTAGGATCCCCTCCATGATGATGTTGAAGAGATCGCAAGATAGCGGGTCGCCTTGTCTGAAACCTCGTTCAGTATGGAAGGTTTCGGAGAGGTCATTTCCTACCTTGACGGAGCTGCAAGTATTGCTCAACGTCATCCTGCAGAGTCTTATCAACTTTGCAGGTATACCGAACTCAGACATTGTTGCGTATAGGCAATCCCGCCTCGGGCTATCGAACGCAGCTTTATAATCGACAAAGAGATGATGCGTGTCGATTTGCTTTTCGTTGGTTTTCTCCAGGATTTGGCGCAGTGTAAAAATCTGGTCTATGGTGGATTTACCAGGTCGAAAGCCACACTGATAAGGTCCAATCAGTGTTTTTGTATACGGCTTAAGTCTTTCACATAGTACGCTCGAGAGGACCTTATATGCGATGGAAATAAGACTGATACCTCGGTTGTTGGCACAAATTCTCGGGTCTCCTTTCTTAAGTAAGGGACAAAGCACGCTGAGATTCCAATCGTCGGGCATGCATTCCGCTAGCCATATTTTGCTGATGAGTTGATGCATGCACCCTATCAATTCATCGCCGCCGGCTTTAAACAGTTCAGCTGGCAGGCCGTCAGCACCCGCTGCTTTGTTGTTTTTGAGCCGCTGGATAGCAACTCGAACCTCGTCATGGCTAGGTGGTAGAACTTCTACTTCGTCATCGTCGATTGGTTGTGGCGAACTGCATTCTCCATGGGCGGAGTTGGTGGGAACATCGCCCGTAAGCAGATTGGAAAAATGCTGTCTCCACAATCTCAGTGCGCACTGCGTATCTGTAACCAGATTTCCATTCCCATCTCTACAAGTGGATGCTCCGGGCTTGAAACCTTGGGTTAGACGCTTAACCTGTTGGTAAAATTTTCGTGCATCCTTCTTGCCTTTGTACACCTCAATTTCTTCACGCTCACGCTTTTCTTGCTCCCTTTTTTTGCGTCTGAAAAGGCGTCTCTCTTCCTTCCTCTTTTCACGATATTTTTCTCGCACGGTTCGCGTTGCAGCTGACTGCAGCGTCTTTCTGTATGCGGCGTTTTTTGCTGCCGTCGCGTCGCGACACTCCTGGTCATACCATTGGTTCCGAGGTTGCGGGCGCCGGAAACCAATCACTTCTTCAGCGGCAGCGCGCATGGAGTGGGAGATGTGCGCCCAAAGTCCATCGGCATCATCGTGTTGTGAGGTAGGTTGGTTGAGCTTAACCGAGAGTTGAGCGGAGTAGGCCTCAGCTGTCCTTTGTGATTGCAGCTTAGCGACGTCTAGCTTTCGTTGCATTCCTGTGCGTATGTTCTTTGCATTGCATAACCGCATGCGGATCTTGGCTGCAACAAGAAAGTGGTCGGAGTCGATGTTCACTCCCCGAAATGTACGCACATCCAGAACACTAGAAGCGTGCCTTCCGTCGATCACAAAATGATCAATTTGGTTTCGTGTTTTTTGATCAGGGGACAGCCAGGTGGCCTTATGGATGTCGAGGTGTTGGAATCTGGTGCTACTTACTACCATGTTTCGTGCCGCGGCGAAGTCGATCAGTCTTAGACCGTTGTTCGTAGTGGCCTCGTGGAGACTGAACTGACCGACAGTGGGGCCAAAGACGCCTTCTTTTCCGACCTTTGCGTTAAAATCGCCGAGGACTATTTTTACGTCGTGGGCCGGACAGCGATCGTACACGTCCTCTAGGCTCGCGTAGAAAGCATCCTTGGCGGCATCGTCCTTTTCCTCCGTCGGGGCGTGCGCGCAAATTAAGGTTACATTAAAAAATTTCGCCTTGATGCGTATCGTCGCCAACCTTTCGTTCACTGGTGTGAACCGAGAAACAAGGTGGCGTAGTTTTCGTCTTACGACGAAGCCGCATCCGAATTCGTGCTTCTCCGCATGGCAGCTGTAGTAAATATCGCAGTCTGCTCGCTTAGAGCAGCCTTGCCCTTTCCATCGCATCTCCTGGATGGCGGTGATGTCAGCCTTTATTTTTGCGAGGGCTTCCGCCAGTTGGATAGATACACCTTCTCTGTAGAGAGTCCGGACATTCCAGGTGCATATCCGTAAATCATGGTCCGTTTTTCGTTTGCGGTGGTCGTCAACGTGTTTGGGGTTATCATCCGAGGCTGGTTCGATTTTCATTGGGAAATTTGATAATGTGACGGGACCCAAACCCTGTGCACATTCCAGGATTAAGGTCTATGAGAGACCCCTCAAGTTTTAAGTCTAGAGAAAGACAAGGGGGGGTTTGGGCAAGGTGCTTTTAAGGCGACACCGACTCGCCTTGTCAGTGCCAGTTGCGGGCTCTGTGGGGTTTTTGTTCAAGACGCAGCGCTGCCCAGCACTACGCCCTTCCACACCCTAGCTGGTCACCCGCTGCATTGTCCGGGGCCGCTTATTTGTTAAGAAAATTATTCGCGACTAACCTCCATATCTGAAGGCCGTTCACTATCCGCAACCTGTGACCAGTCCGGTGGCTTGCAGCTAGGCCTCCGCCGAATACCTTTATATTCCACGGAGACCTGCGTTACACCAAATAAAAAAAATTCTTGCTAATACGGAAGATATAAATTTTTTTTAAGATGACCTATTTAGTTAAAATGTAAGATATATTTGATGTATGGCAGCTGATTATTTTTCAAAATTATACTTATTTAAAAACACAAAACAACTCAATTTTTAAAATGTCCTTGCTGTAATCAAAAAAGCTTACAAATATGAACAAAAAAGTTGTTAATTTGAGTAGGTAGTATTTTCCAAGGTTGAGTTACTAAAATATAATTAATCATCTAAAACATTTATGTAGCAAATTTCCTTGTTTTGAGACAAGACCTAATGAAGTTTCAGGCAAAAATGGGTTTCGTTTATATGGGAAGTGGGTGTGGCAGAGGTCGGACTTGTGTGGTACTTTTTCAAGATTTCTTAATTTTGTCTTTAAAGATATTCGTGCCAATTTTCATAGCTCTACGATCACTCTTTCTTTTTTTGGCAAAATATTTTGAGCAAAAGTTGTCTTTGTTTGGCAAAATTCGATTATGGTCGGAGTCGATTTACCCGTTTGCTTTCATATTTTCAGCAAGTCAGCTACTGATGTTATTTGAATCAGTCAGTTGGTCATATTTTGTGACGTTAGCAAATTCTTTAGTTAACAGGTAACGTCAAATACAAAACATTTAAACTAAACATTCTGAAACTTATCATTCCACCCATAAAAAAAAATTATTGATCCCGTTTTTCAATCATTAAGTTTGTTTACTTTTTTAAATCATTAATATGTGATGCTTTTTTACCTGCTTTGTGATAAAATCTTATAAATTTTATTATATTTGATATTATAAAAAGTATTTCTTACGTTATTGCCTTTTTTTAATAAATTCTATTAAAATAAAATATACGAAATAAGATGTTTTTAAAATATAACTGTTGTAATAAATGATGATCATCATATGACCATTGAATTAAAAAAAGTCTCTTTTTGTTTGTCAAGTGTTCTCCTACGCTTCTAGTAACCTAGTAATAACACAGTTTTACTCTAAAAGTAAAAAGCAGGGCGCTTTTAGAAACCTGCGGGCGGGCGCACAAAATAAAGTTACGCTACTGTGTTCTAGCCTTTAGCAGGGCCAAACTTGCAATAAAATCAGCTAACGATGTTTTCCTTTTCATATTGAAAACGTTGTTGTTGTTGTTTCTTTGGAAAGATTCGTTAGAACAATTAATTGTTCTAACTTTGACCTAAAGCTCAATAAACGATTTTAAAATATCAAACAACTTGAATTTGTATTTAAAATCAAGTATGATTTAAACTATCAAACATTAAGAATTTGTATTTTAAAACACATAAAATCAACATAATAAATAACAAGGTCATTTAGAAAAAACTTTAAAGTTTTTTTGTATTTTTCGTAGTCTTATGTACAATTTTAATCTTTTTCCTGTACAATTATAATGAATGCCGGTTAACCGGTTTTTGTTATTTCAATTATTTGAAAATCCGATTATTAGAAAATCGTAATTTTCAGGTTATTTGGCAAACAGTTTTTTACATTTTGCCAAATATTACGAAGCTATGATATCGATGGAAACATTAAAAAAGTTTTGAAACAATATTATAATATAAAAATTATCGCAATTCCTTCTAGACAAATTGTTTCCTATACTTTTTCGAGCAACATATCGTTGGAAAAACTAATCGGTTGACTGATATCTTAAGCACGTATTAAAGTTGGACAAAATTCAAAAATTAGATATCTGAGACAAACATTCAGTTTGTCAACAAAGTGTTTTGACATAGTAAAAAAAATCTTGGGGTATTACTATAAATGCCGCAGAATCACAAAAAATGTATGAGAAATGCTTCATTTCGTCTATTCAGACCTGTCGTCTATTATGCTGTTTGATCAAATTTCGTTTATTTCTGACCATGACCTTATTTTTTGCAACATAAATCTAACAAAACTTGCCACTTAAACTTCATTTCTATATCGTGACTACAGGTCGATTGATTACACAACTTTGTATCACAATTTGACGCGAATAAATTGGTCAGAATGTTGGTTTCTCGAATCAGTCGACGAAAAGTTAAAGTTTTTTTATAGTAAAAATTACAAATCTGTTTGATAATCATGTTCCCCTTCGTACTCGTTACGTGGCCAATAGTCCTTGCCCTTGGTTTACACATTCTGTATAATCGCTTCTAAAAAAACGGAGCAAAGCCTACACTAAGTGGAAACAAAATCCTACTGCACAAAACTGACAGAATTATAGGCAAGTTAGGAATGAAGCTACAAACGCCATCAGGATCTCAAAAAAGAGTTTTTTTCATCAAAATTAAATCCTAAACTACCTTCAAAACAGCTCTGGAGCAATTTAGAGGGCTAAGTATTATGCAACAAGGAATTTGAAGCGTGCCACATTGATCCTAACATATTAAACGACTTTTTTGTTGCTAACTCTACATCTATAGACACGTGAGCATCTAATTATGGTGAGCATCTTTCTCATAACTTGCCATTTGAATTTCAGTTTAATACAGTTAGCGAGTTGGATGTAGCGCGCTGCATAAAAAATATTAAATCAAATGCTACTGGTGTTGATGGTATCTCCGTAAAATTTCTGAAATGCATATTGCCTTATGTACTAAGTCCACTTGTACACATAATAGACCACTGCTTTACAACTTTGATTCTTATTGCAAAAAAATCAAATGCTTCGGAACCATCCGATTTTTGACCGATTAGACTATTGTCTTCAGTTTCTAAAGTATGTAAATTTCTCATGGCTGAACAAATTTCTCGTCATAAACTACTTTTGGCCTGATGTCTAAGCTGCAGTCAGGCTTTCGGCCCAGACATAGCTGCTCCTCTGCTTTAGTAAAAATTCTAGATGATATAATATTGCCATATGATAGGTGTGATCTGAGTCTGCTTTGTCTATTAGACTTTTCTAAAGCGTTTGATACTGTAGACCACACTTTACTCTGTAAAAAACTTGATATTTACTTCGGGTTTTCCAATGCTTCGGTTTGGTTTTTCATAGCTACTTGGATGGCAGGTCTCAAAGAGTCAGGGTAGGGAACAATTTCTCGCTTTACAAAAGAACTACGAGTGAAGTACCAATATGTTTAGAAAATGAATGGAGCCTGTAGGATCACTTTGTGTAAAACACTTTACACAATTAAATTTAATTTTTACACAAAGTGATCAATTAATTTAAATACAGTATACAAGTATTTATATGTTCGATAAAAAATACAATTTATGTAAAAAAGATTTTTCATATGAAATAAACTTAATAAAAACAATCATTAAAAATTACTACAGAGCCCAAAACCCTTCTGTACATGTACCTCTTTATATATTTATTCATGCGTTTTGAATTAAAAAAAAAAGTAAATTATGTAGATTTTGTATGATTTAAATACAGATTTAAAAATCAGCGGCTGCAGCACCACGACGACAATCTTCCTAATGTTCTCCAAGATCCCCAATTCGTTTTTCGTTTCCAAGTTATTTTTTTGCACAATGTAAACAAACTAATTAAAAAATTTATTTTCCCAATCAGCTGTCATAAAAAGTGGCATAAAATTTGGTATAAACTTGATCCGAGTATTAGTGACTAACACTCTCTTTTGAAAATGATCCGAGTACCAAATAAGTGAAGAAATGACTGAGAACTAACTTTTTTTGAACCGAGAATTAGTTTGAAACTGAGTTCTAAGCAGAACTCGGACTAGCTCGATTTGATACTCTGTGAAGAAATCGGCCGTAAATGTTTGATAGTTTAAATCATACTTGATTTTAAATACAAATTCTAGTTGTTTGATAGTTTAAAATCGCTTTATGAGCTTTAGGTCAAAGTTAGAACAATTAATTGGTCTAATGAATCTTTCCAAAGAAACAACAACAAAACCAACGTTTTTTTCAATATGAAAAGGAAAAAAGGGAAAAACTAGCTGATTTTATTGCAATTTCGGCCCTGCTAAAGGCTTCATTAGGAATCTTTGTGATACCCGTGCAAGCGCGCACTAGCACACTGCACCACAGAGGCGATGAAATTTTGAGACTTAAAGCTCAATAAACGATTTTAAACTATCAAACAACTAGAATTTGTATTTAAAATCAAGTATGATTTAAACTATCAAACATTAAGAATTTGTATTTAAAACACATAAAATCAACATAATAAATAACAAGATCATTTAGAGAAAACTTCATGCAATAGGTATGTTTTCAATTTCGATTTTAGTAACTTGCATGGTGCTAGAACTCATGCATGTTGAAAAAATAAAAAAAAAGTCAGATAATGTCCATGCGGGGAACATTTCAAGAATAGCGATAACTCTTATTCTTAATTTTTGCGGATTATATAGATTTTTACCTCCGAAATCCAAATCTGATAAATTTCAGGTCGCTCGCAATTGGTTATAACATAACATGGGGCTCCAAAACTGGAAAAAATGGTCTGAAAATCTTGCTGGTTTTGTTCATTTTTAAAAAAGAAATATTGGTAAATTTTTGTATTCTTATTTGAAAAAAATAAAACTTTGGGGCTAAATAGTAATTAATGCGGTTTTCTTTAAAGCTAAAGACATCACATTATTTAATTTACTAAATTACTAAGAATATTTGTTGAGAAAAAATTTTTCAAATTACATGAAAAAAAATTCAATATGAAAATGATTCGGGAATGATACGAGAAAGATTTTTACCCCTCTGTGAAATATATATAATTTTCTTATGTATACAAGCGTGAATCAACCGGCGTATCATGATAACAAAATTAGTACCAAAAATCTCAGAAAATAAAATTATATACTGGGTTACATTTTCTTTAGGTGCATTCTGGTCTCCCTTATGCCTTTGCTCCCCCCTAGAACAAATCCTGCAGACGCCCTTGGTTCTGGTTGATATCATTGGGTTTTCATCAACATTTCGCAAAAGAGCGCGTTCTATTCTGTTGATAAGATGCGAGTTCTGCTACATTCAGGCTTATTTTCCAGGCGATTTTCATGTTGAGCGTGACTTAAGATATAATAGGGGTATTCACGATTCAGTGCACTTGCCTGTGCAGTTGAGGACTTGAGGACTTGTGCACTTTACAAAAACATATTAGGGGTATTCACGATTCAGTGCACTTGCCTGTGCAGTTGAGGACTTGAGGACTTGTGCACTTTACAAAAACAAAATTTACGTACGTCAAAAATCTGCACAAGTGCTTTTCTACTATTACCTTCAACTTGAGGACTTGAGCAGTTGTGCACTTGTGTGCATTGAAAAATGTGTGCATTGAATAGCTTTGAAATGGTGATGGTGGTGTGTTCACGAAAACCTAGCTGCACAACTACACAAGTCCTCAAGTCCTCAACTGCACAGGCAAGTGCACTGAATCGTGAATACCCCTATTGTACGTACGTCAAAAATCTGCACAAGTGCTTTTCTACTATTACCTTCAACTTGAAGACTTGAGGACTTGAGCAGTTGTGCACTTGTGTGCATTGAAAAATGTTGACAGCTTTGAAATGGTGATGGTGGTGTGTTCACGAAAACCTAACTGCACAACTGCACAAGTCCTCAAGTCCTCAACTGCACAGGCAAGTGCACTGAATAGTGAATACCCCTAATAAATCGTTTGTCGCGAAAGAAAAAACATTTCGACTTTCCTTAATTTTTGAATTTTGTATTTATTTTTGTTGCAATCATTTGTTAAGGAATTAAAAAGATAGCATCATAAAAAAAACTGAGAAAAAAAATAAGGAAGTATTAGTTTTTTTAAAAAGCACGTAAAATTACCGAATTTTTTACTATGTCAAAAGACTTTGTTGACAAACTGACATAAAAACAAATTTTTAAAATGGTTTTTCCAAAATCATAACATTTTCTCCAATTTTTCCATCAAACTTTGTTAAAAGATTATATTAGTTAGATAATATTTGTAATTATTGAAATATCATAAGCAAATAATGCCTCAATGGTGACGTCTTCAAAAAGTGCCGCTGTCAAAATAGCTCCGTCCGGGGCGGACCTCGCCTCTAGCTACGTCCATGTTACTTACCCTGCGCTTAAAACCTGAGTGGGTTGTGGCGTCATTTAAGAATCTGAGACAACCTCTGCTGCCGTGCGCTTGATGGTGCCAAATGAAAGGTTGTCAAACACTTGGTTATTCCAATGACGAGATGGACATCGATTTCAGCGTTAAACGGCTTGTAAGCAAATCACACAACACAACACTTTTTAGCACTTCAATTTCATTAACACGCTTATTAAGAAATTAGGATTTTAATAGAAACATTTTCAGATTTTATCACTGCGTACATTTTTATATATATTTTGAACAAGCAAGTAGCTACGTTGAGCCGTTTGAATAAACAGCAGCGCCCTCTTTTTGCCAAAACAAATCGCTTGCTAAGTAAAGCCCACAACCTTACACGGCAATACACAATTAGTTGCACACACACACGCACACTTTTGCTATTGTGAATCTAACAGCTGGCATAAAAACTACTTTGACAATACTCAAACAAAAACCTAGGAGCAGCTGATTGCAGTGTCAAAAAAGAAAATTTACAAAAATTCACTTCAATTTTTATTTATTCAGGATTCTTGTGAAATGTTCTTTTTTTCGGCTCAGAAAATTTTAAAAATATTCATAAAGTATTAGGAAATTGAAGGTTTTTTTTATTAAATATTCAGTGATAAATTAGCAGTTTGAAAAAAAGATATGTTCCTGCGTTATAAAACATGGAGATCTGTACCTTCGGTAGTGCGAGTGTAAGTTTAATGCGACGTAAACAACGAAAAAAAAACTGAAGTTGAAAAATTTTTAAATACAGGGTGAGGCGTTTTGTCGGTAGCAAGCAGTTCGAAAACTATTATGACATACTGCAGGTGAAAAAAAACAGCACTAATCGCGAGATACGCTCGGCATTTGTGCATCTATCAAAGAAGGTGAGACGGCAGATTCCACAGCGTTACATAATAAGCTCATTGAAGTGTTGAGAATGTTAATGGTTACCTTTGCTCTGTGTCCCCAGTTTCATCCCGACACCATTGGCGCTGATGTGGATCCTCTGACAACGGCCAAATTTGTTAAAATCTCGGAAGCATATCAAACGTTGAGTAGGCCCAGCAAGCGAATCGCCTACGATCAAAAGCTCTGGGCCAGAGGTGTCTACGGAGCAACATATGCACCACCAGACTCACCAACAGCACAAAACACCGAAGTGCAGACAACTAGGATGAACAAGTGAGCCACTCTAACTAGCACATAACCATTGAACGGAGTAGTTTTTTTACATTTGCTTCCAGACATATTCCAGCAGCCGTTCGATTTGCGTTTTAAGCCACGCGCGTGTGTAAATGTCGGGTGTTGTAGAATTTTTGAAAAAAAAAAACTTGAATTCTTCACTTGAACAGAATTATTCGATTTCAAAAGATGAACAGTTTTTCAACTTTAAAAACTGGCGCTTAAATTTCCAGCTGAATATGACTGAAAAACTCAATGATTGTCTTGCTTTGATTTTGTTTTAGTATAATTTTTTTTTAACTTTTTGATGCCATGAAAATTTTTAGCCAAAATTATTTTAACATTATGTGCATATGTTTTTCAACTAATTATAATTTGTAACAAGTATGTTTTTTTTTTCTTTTTCGCTTCAATACATAGAACTTTGAGAAATGCTTGTATGTTGTTCAAAGCTACTCCTTTCAAAATCAAACGCATCTGAATCATATTCTTAATTTAGTATTTGTTTCTTTTCAAATCGATTAATCGTTCAGTAACTGGGAAATACGCCCCGAATATAATATGACCCCAAATCCGGGCTACTACTATGGTGTCGAAGGAGTTGAAAAGATCTCGAATACAAAAATAGCCTCTATTTTAATATCGCTAGGTTTTCTTGTTGCTTTCTTGGGTTGCGCGGCGATGTTGTAAGTTTTTCGAAGACAAATAATAAACTCGTATTTAAAATTCTATCAATATCTCTACTTCAATTTGCTCTTTTCAGAATTGCCTTCAATTTGCAGCGTCAAGAGTTGGATAGAAAGTCTGCTGAGGCTAATAGAAAGTATGAAACTGCTCGTTTAGATGCTAGAAAATACGGCAATGAAGAACAGCTTCGCCGCTTAACAAATCGTTTAGGCAAGGATGCTTAAGAATTGAGACTTATGAGAAGATGCTTGTATAAAAATTGCAACTAGTTTTAAAATTCTTCAATATTTCTTGAATTCAAATTTTCAAATTTTTTGTGCAACTTTTATTTTTTGTCTTATTTTAAGGGCTTACTTTTTTTAAACCTAACTAAATTGTATAAATGTTTTAAAATTCATTTTCGTAAAATTTGTGCATGCAAACTTTAATTTTTAATAGTTTTAATAAATTTTAAATGTAAATTATTGTTTTTCCATACATGCAGTTTTGGATTACAGAAAAATATACAAAGTGATACCTTTTATTTTTGAAGAAGCTATTGGTTAACACTGATAATGAAGTGTAACTTTCTTTATTAAAAACATAAACATTATAAACTTAAAACCACTTGAATAAAGGCTTTATTTTTAATAGGAAAAAAAGGAGATTTTTTTGTGAGTTTTCTGACAAAAGTCGTATACAAGATATCCAAGGTGTTCAATTTTAGAAACTCGGACCGTTTTAATAACAAGTATTTTTTTCATTTAGTCGAGAAGAATATATTTTGAGATTTTCAATTAGCATTTCTCTGCCCAATTTTATTTATTTGTATCACAAAATGGGACACCAACGATAAGCAATACACTTTCTTTACAAAATTCTATTGCTTCTCATGTCTTGCTTGTAGTTGGTTGGCATTTTCGTGATACAAAATGAGGCAGTTCATTTACATTTTTTCTTCATTATTCTGTATTACGAAGAACCACACCATCGATTTAAAATAAAAAGTTAAGGTTGGAATTTTTAAAATTAAATGTTACTCCCTTATATGATCAAGCTTCTAACGGTAAATTTGTTTTTGATGAAAACAGTTTAAACATAAAATAAATACAAGAAAAAGGATACTTGGTTGCAGTCTGCATCGGAAGCAAAGGCATGCATTGACTATAATTTCTATTGTAGCAATTGATAATTTTAATTGATGCCATATTACATCATCGTCCTTATTGGGTTAAAGATATTTAAGACCACTCCTTCAAGCCAGCAAAAACGAGCATATAAATTCAATCAAATTTGGCTGTTTAAGATCTCAATAGTGAGTGAGATTATTTTTCCTCGATTATTTTATAGATACAAAGTCGTATGAAAACGTGGTTTTTAATATAAAAAATTCAGTACATATATTTATGTTTTCAAATTAAGAAAAAGTAATATCGTTACTATTCTTTTTTTTCTAATGCATCAGTTTAGCGAGTATTTCGTATATAATAACACTAGTTTGAGAAACCGACTCGATACAAAAACAGTTATATCATTTATTTTTACTAAAAAAGGAATTGATAAAAATAGTGATGACCAATTTGAATAAAATAAAAACATGTTTGAATTGAATTGAAAAAATAAAGCTTCATATACATAATATTATCTTATTACTAAAATTTTATAACAAAAACATACGTTAAAACTAAAAATTCTTAAAATTCTTTCAAGGAACGCATAAAGCGTTTTAACACTTTTACGACGGGTGGGTGAAAAATAACCCATTTACTTTTTTAAGTCGTGTGAGCACAATTTTCGAGATATTTTCATAAAGTTAGGCTTAAAGGATGAGAAATCAATGTGGCTTTTAATGTGAGCTATTTTTCGAACTTGTTTTAATTTTGAGAGAAAGAAAAAACTAGGAAGTCAAAATATATTTTTTTTCCATAGGTATATATTAATTCCGATTTCTCAGAGACTACAGATATAGATACCACAAACAATTTTCAAATACGAGCGAATATATTTTCTCATCCAAATTATTTTAAAACCTTTATGAAGCTAGTCCTTATCAATTTATGAATTTCAAATTGCAAATTCACTTCTGTACAGAAATATGCCATCGGTGATGACGTAAAAACGATGATGGAAAAATTTAAAATTTACAGCGGTTTGCTTGTCGTCCTCAAATTGTTAATATAAATATCCAATAAGATAGAAAACATTTAGAAAAAAAAAAATATATATTTGCTTATGTTTACTTAATAAATAAAATATCGTTTGAAAAAATTTTTTTGAGTGATTTCATTAAAATTTGAGGAATTTTTGAGGAATTTGGGTAATAAAAAGTGGCAACATTGACGTGCTCATTAGGTTAGTGCAGTGTGAGAAGCTTGATATCAAAGTTAAATTTCGCGTGTTAAAAACGTTAATAAAGTATTTAAATTTAAATTTATAAAATGGATTGATATTGAAGGTATTGACCTTAATTATACTTACTTACTTAGTTGGCGCTACAACCGTATGTCGGTCTTGGCCTCATCTAAGGACTTGCGCCAGCCATTTCTGTCTTTCGCTTGCTGGCGCCAGTTGGAAATTCCAAGCTTCGTCAGGTTGTCCTCCACTTGGTCTTTCCAACGAAGATGCGGTCGTCCTCTTCTGCGTTGACCGCCGCTGGGTACCGAATCGAATGTTTTCTTCACTGGAGCATCACCTTTCATGCGCTGAACATGACCAAGCCAGCGAAGCCGCTCGATTTTAATGCGCTTGACTATGTCGATGTCAGCGTACAGCTCATACAGTTCATCATTCCACCGTATTCGGTACTCGCCATTGACGCAGATTGGTCCGTAGATCTTACGAAGAATCTTTCTCTCGAAGAATCTTTCTCTCCAGGTTTGTGATGCGTAAAGTAGGACGGGCATGATGAGCGATTTATAGAGCGTGATTTTCGTTCGTCGAGAGAGGGCTCTGCTTCTCAATTGCCTACTGAGCCCAAAGTAACACCTGTTGGCAAGAGTTATTCTTCGTTTGATCTCAATGCTGATGTCGTTGGTTGAATTAATGCTGGATCCCAGATAAACGAAGTTCTTCACAACCTCGAATGAGGTATTGTCAACGGTAACGTGGGTTCCAAGACGCTGGGACTGTTTGTTTGTTGACACTAAGTATTTCGTCTTATCTGCATTCACTGACAGACCCATTCGACTTGACTCTCTTTCTAATCTGGAAAATGCTGCAGATCTGTGCAGCATTTTCCAGACCTTAATTATAAGCAATGTAATAATTTCAAAATATAGTGTACTCTTTTAAATATCAATGTTTTCCCCACCTACTATATGATAGCAGGTAAAGACATCTCATTTTTTTTTTATTTTACACTAATGAATATAGGCGGTTGATACACAAAATTGCATTAAAAATTTCCAAAAAGTTTTTAAACTTGATCTTAAAAACGGAAACTTTTTACCTTTTACAACTCCCGCGAGAAAATGTTTCATGATTGGGCTAATTTTGTATTTATCTTAAACTTTTAGTTGTGTTCCCCCCGATCGCCCCCATTGATTTTGATTTCATTGATTAATGTTAGATCACGCTTTAAGATTATAAAGTGTTCGCATCAGCTGCAGAGACTTGCAGAGCTTCGTGTAATCTTTCACAGACTGTGAGTGCCTGTATATAAAATGCGTATTAGAAATTGCAAAAATAAAAAATTTTAAAAGTGGCAACCTTATTGTTAAATAAATTTGGGAATTTGTAAATTCTGAAAATGGATTTGGCATCAGCGACCTATTTTTACCTAGTGTTTGTCCCAGCTTCGAAATCGCAAATATAAAAAATTTTAAGGTGGCAGCCCTATTGTCAAATAAATTTTTGAATTTGTAAATTCTGGCAACGGATTTGGCATCAGCGAACCATTTTTACCTATAGTTGTGTTTGCCCCAAGCTTCGAAATCGCAAAAATAAAGGTGGCAGCCTTATTGTAAAATAAAATTTTGAGTTTGTAAATTCCAGGGTTCGTATTTGCTCACTCATGAAGCTTCATGAATACAAGGGAATTTTTTGAGGGAAAAAAGTGTTCATATTCATTTTCGTGAACAGCTCAGCAGATTTTTTTTGTTCTTGGAGTGAAGAAGAGGAAACCAGTTTGTGAATAAGAATATTTTTTACTCTTGCGAAGGAACTGTTGCTATTCATCTCTTCTTCAATTCTTCACCTGTCGTTCGTTGGCTCTTCATTTATTCATGAATTGTTCATGAAGTGGTGAAGGCAACGGATGATACTTGTTTACTGGCAATAGATGGTTTGTATCAGAGAAGTATTTCGTAGTATAGTAAAATGGGTTGCTAAATCCGCATCCGTTGTCAGAATTTAAAATAGTTTTAAACATAATTTAACAGTGTTTCGAATCTGCTGATTTCGAATCAGCAGTCAGAATTTTAAAATTCCGTATGGTTAATAGGGTTGCCACCTAAGTTTTTTATTTTAACGAATTCGATGCTGGCATGAACACTAGGTAAAAATGGGTCGCTGAATCCAAGGCCGTTGTCAGACTCTATGAATTTTTTGTAATAGGGTTGCCACCAAATAATATGTGTTTTTAAGAATTTTAAACATATTTTAACAGTGTTAGGGAGTTGCTGATTTCGAATCTGAAGTCAGAATTTTAAAATTCAAGAAGGTGGATAGGGTTTCCACCTTAATTTTTTTATTTTTACGAACTCGGGGCTGGCGCGAACTGAAGGGTAAAAATGGGTCGCTGAATCCAAATCATTTGTCAGAATTTCAAAATTATAAAATTTTATAATAATAGGGTTGCCACCTAAAAATATGTATTCTGAACTGTTTTAAACATAATTTATCAGTATTAGTGATTCCCCCTATGATAGAATTGTTTAATGATGTTAAAAACTTTTGAAAATACATATTATTAGATGGCAAATATATTAAATAATATATAGGATGCTCCAATAAACATCCGTGATAAATGAAGTAATATTTTCATATTTGAAGTTATTGCCAATTGCTCGTAGGTTGCCAATTGCTTCCAAGAAATGTTCAACTGGTTTTCCAGCGCTCCTGGAAGGTGATTTTAAAATATTCTCAACATTTTAATCTTATTTAATTTAACGATACTCTTCTTCGATTACCGGTAAAATATTCCCTTTGGTTAATAAATTATTAAATCACTCCATTTATTTGACAAGACTTTCAAATTCATCGCAAACTGCGACCTGTGGTTATAAAAATCTGACTTCTATAAAAATAAAATCCTGTTTGAGCATTCGATTTTGAAGTTTAACACATAGCTTTAGTAAACAGCTTTGACATTTTTTGAAAAATTGGACTGCTTTTTTAACTTGAGCTTTGTTTTGTTGTATTATTTACCACTTCTTTACTATTGCGGAGTCGTGGAATGCGTTTCCTAAAATACCACTGAGGTGATCCATTACGCGGAATGATATATTTTCGCTCTGCCAAAAAAGCACAAATTTTTATTTGGTTCTCATAGTTTCCTGTGAAATTGTATTACTTTTTAAGTAGCTGGCAATCTAAAAAAAAAATTTTAAACATATAACTCTATTATTTTAAGTGAAAAAACTTACCTTTGAAATGATCTGAGTTTTTAATATGCTTGAAAGCTTGTGCGTTGTTTTTGATGGCTGAGAGGCGTCTTTAAATGGCGCAATCGTACGTCTTACAAAATGCACCTTTCCCGTTTATTTTTCCATTCAGGACGAAATGCTTGGTAGTAACGTTTTTCATATTTTCTTAGAAAAACTACCAAAATCTACTAAATCTAAGAAACTATTAAATAAATACCAAAGCCATAAAAAAAGGTTTAAAAACTACCAATTTAGTAGTAAAACTACTAGAATTGGTCACTCTGTCGGTCGGCCCATGGCAAATAATATGGTAGGGTAACTAGTGGCGGCCGTAGTCTAGTGGATAGAGTGCGTGGTTCCTAAGCTAAAGAACCGTGGTAGCCTAAAAATAAATTTGAAATGGAAGCCTCAAGCTGGATTATAACATACAAAAATATTTCGCAGAAGAAGTTCGCTTCAAGCTTGCCTAAAACAAAAAACCTGTATTTCCCCGTTTTGAAGTATTTTTTGTAAGAGTTTTCATCAGAAACGCTAAACCAAAGTATGGATTTTTTATTGAATTGTAATTTGTGATATGGCAGCACTATATTTTATGATTTTGACACTAACGATACTTACCCTACCTCATTATTCTTCCATGGGTCGGGCGTTGATCGTACTTTGGTCTGAAACTTTGCAAAACTTAATCTTGCGTTGACAGATCTTGCCTCTGCCATTTCGGTGATGCCAATAAAAGCAGCTATCCCACAAAACTACCCTTTATCCCAAATCATGCAGTTTTTAATGGATGCGGATTTAATTTTAATAAATTTGAAACAACCGTTTTTAGCAATAATAAGTTTTATATTAATTTTATTTTTGAATATTTTCTGAACGATGAATAAAATTAAAGACAACAAAATCTAAACAAAATATTGAAACGAAATTGCTAGTAGAAAAACTTAAAGTTAACAACTCGGCCAATCTGACAATTGATCGGCCTCGATCAACTAACAAAAATTTTTTTTTTTTTTAATTTTAATTTTATACTATTCTACAATGATGGTGTGCTGCCTTAGTTCTGTTACTCATCGATCTTCTTAGCAAAGCCCAACCATCTTCGCATCCGATTGGCTTCAACAACTCCGTCATACGGCAACTGAGTCAATTGGCAATTATCAACGTCTCTTATGACATACCGATCATTACCTAACACTCTATGAATCTTATAGGGTCCACGATACTTTGGAACCAATTTTTTATTAGTTCCCACGACCGTGTCTACATTTCTTATAACTACAAATTCACCAACGTTATATCTCTTCGCAGCTTTGCTGTGTTTAAGAAAGTGATTTGCACTATATTCTTGTGCATGTTCGATTGAGTCAGCAGCACTAGATCGCAGTTTATAAAGGTTCCGTTCGACGTTGTTACAACATTTATCTTGTAAGTATTCAGATAATTCGTCAATTTGCTCACCTCGCTGCTCAACACCAAACAAGAGCATGCTAGGCAAATTCTTCGTAGAGCCATGAACTGAATTATTGATCGCGTACTCAATCTGCATTAATTTTCCCGACCAATCAGCATGGTTGATTGGATCGCTAATCTTGCCCAACATACCCTTTATCACCCGGTTTACTCGTTCAGCTTGCCCATTTGCCTGTGGTGACGCCGTTGCAATTTTTATGTGGATTATATTTCGTTGCAACAGAAAACTCTCAAATTCTAAGGACGTAAAACAGGCACCTCGATCTGAAACAATTCGTCTGGGCCGACTGTAGTAACAAAAATACTTATCTAGTGCGGCAGTAACTTCGCGAGTACTTGTAGTTTTAACTGGATAAAGTTTAACGTACTTAGTAAAAGCATCAATAACAACGAGAATATGCTTCCGTTTTGAATTGATAGATGGCAATGGGCCAAAGTGGTCAATATGTAGCGTATCAAAAGGTACTGGATGTTTGGGAATATTATATAAATGTCGTTCGTTTACACGAACAGGGGTAGCGTACCAAAGACATTTTAGACAATTCTTTATAAATTTTTCAATCTTAACTCGCATTGAAGGAAACCAGTAATAATATTCTATCTTGTCATGGGTTTTTTCAGCAGCCTGATGCCCGATCTTTTCATGAATCAACCTTATTACATTGTCCTCCATTTCATGAGGCACATAAAGAAGTTTGCGTCCATCACTCCTAATTTTGTAAACAAGTCCGTCAGATAACTCGAAACCGTCAATCGTCTCAGTTTCCAATCGGGTACATAATTCTTTGATAATTATATCTCGCCCCTGCGCGATTTGAATTAGAAAATCGACATCATTTGCACTCACGATAGTGGCAATTTGACATCGACTGAGCGCATCAGCATGGCCCATGGAAGAACCACCACGATGGTGAATTGAGTAGTTAAAATTTTCCAACTCTAAAGCCCATCGCGCTATTCTTGGGTTAATCTGCTTTCGGTCAAGCGTCATCGTCAGAGAATTACAGTCAGTTATTATCTTAAATGGGATACCTTCCAAATAAACTCGCCATCGTCGGAGTGCGTAAATTATTGCTAAAGTTTCAAGTTCGAAACTATGATATTTAGCCTCCGCAGCAGTTGTCGTCTTTGAGAAATATGAAATCGGGTGAAATTTTCCATCCGCTTGTTTCTGCATTAAAACAGCGCCAAATCCAATGGAGCTAGCATCACAATGAAGCTCCGTCTCTTTCCTTGGGCTATAAATAGCAAGAATAGGTGCGTTTGTCAATCTCGTCCTTAACTCATTAAATGCCTCCACACATTTTACGTCAAAATTATATTCAGTTTTTGTTTTCAGCAAGTCTTGCAAAGGTTTTGCAATTTTCGAAAAAGATGAAACAAATCGTCGAAAATATGAGAAAAGTCCCATACATGAATGAAGTTCTTTTAGATTTTTCGGCATAGGATACTTTTTGATTGTGGAGATGTGTGTATTACTTAAAGAAATACCTTTACGCGTCACTGAATATCCCAAATATTCAATTGTATCGTATCCAAACTTACACTTTTTTAAATTCAATTTTAAATTTCGATTTCTAATTCTTGTCAAAACAGTGGTCAACAATATTTTATGCTCCTCAAATCCCTCAGTTGCAATGAGAATGTCGTCCATATATATAACAATTTTATGGGAGTCAATCAAATCTCTAAAAATGCAATTGATAAATCGCTGAAATACAGCAGGTGCGTTTTTGAGTCCAAAAGGCATTTTTAAATATTCATATTGCCCATTCGGTGTCACGAAAGCAGTAAAAGGAATCGAACTTTCGTCGATGCGTACTTGATGAAAGGCGCTTTTGAGGTCAAGAGTACTAAAAAACTGCTTCCCCTCTAAATATTCAATACAGTCCTCGATCAACGGCAGTGGATAATTATCTCGCAACGTAATCTTATTAAGTCCCCTATAATCGACACACATGCGCGTTTCTCCGGTCTTCTTTTTGACCAGTACAATCGCTGAAGCGTAAGGAGAATTGCTTGGTCGCACTATTCCTTCACGCTGCAAGTCAATAATAATATTTTGAACCGTTTCTCTGTCAGCGTAAGAAAGACGTCGCGGTGCACAATAGAAAGGAACGTCCGTAGTTAGACAAATTTTCATTTCATAGTCATATGGTTCGGTGGTAACATTTTGTTGTGAAATGTATGATTCAACCACCAGAGCACTTAGCTTAGCACGGCGATCTCTACTTAACCTATAATCAACGTCTACTTTATCTTCGAGTGACTCAACATCAATTGCAAAGACGTCACAAAATGTATGAGGTAACTTTTGGGCATGAAGCTCAATTGACTCAGCATTGGAAATATTGGTAGTTGTTTCACATGCATCATTTGCGCAAGGGATTCGCTTAAGAAGATCGCATTTTTCAATAATTTTAAAATAATCATTTAGTGAGAAAATGTTGAAAGACTTTTTATTATTTAACGATAAAAGTTTATTTTTAGTATAGCGAAAAGTGCGTTTAGTTAAATGAATATTAAATTTATTAAGAAAATCACGTCCTAAAATGAGTGGTACAAGCATCGCATCATCTGACAACACATTTAATTTAATTATTTCCGTTTGAGATCCAAACTTAACAGAACAATTAAGTTCGTCTAAAATCTGTAATTTCAATCCACCGACTCCACAGTAGTTTGATTCTTTTGGAATATGAACTAAATCGAATGGAACGCAGGATTGTTTAACAAAATTAGTTGGACTTCCGGTGTCGAAAAGAGAGAGAAACTTATGATATTTTCTACTTCTCACCAAATGATTATCAAAGGCAACACTCACCATATTCATAACACCTATTATATCATTAGAAATCTCCTCGCTTTCATCGGAAGTTGGCATCAGGTTCGCTATCTGTCTGGTAAGTGTACTTGTAAATGGTGTCTTCGCTAAGCTTTTCCTCGGATTAGTGCATGAGCGATGATCATGTCCCATTTTCCAGCACCGAAAACAAGAGCCATTAGGACGTGTTGGATGCGGACAGTTTGACTTGAAGTGTCCAGACTGTGAGCAATTGTAGCAAATAACAGTATTTGGTCGATTGGTGTTATTATCGTTCGATATTTTAGTTGTGACAACCGCTTTTTGAATCTTTCCTCCAGTATCTTGTGATGAAGCCACATTCGTAAGTGGATTAAGATATCGTTGTTCATATCGGTTGACCAGCATTTTGAACTCTTCAATTGAACGCGCAGGTAATAGTAAATTAATATTTGCTACACTTCCGGTAATACCATCAATGATGTAGTTGATTAACTCGCATTCCTGTACATCCGATCGGCGTGCAATGGCTTGCATATTAAGAATATAGCAGTGCAACGATTCTTCATTTTTCTTCCATTTACGATTTCCGAGGATGTTATAAATGCTTTGCCTTGTAACAGCGACGCCAAATTCGTGAATCAGCTCCCTCTTCAAATCGGCGTAGCTCAGAGCCGATGACGTTGTTAAAAAAACACGGGCCGTGCCATTCAATGAACGGCGGAGACTCAAAAGCCTGAAGCGTTCGTCAGCATTTACCAACAGCATAATTTCTTCAAAGTCCCGGAAGAAATGTTGTACAGCATGAGCTTGGTCATCGCCAGAAAACTTGGGAATAGCGTGTTCAACATCTCCGAAATCCAGTCCTCGCTCGTTGCGAGCAACCAGAGTTCCTTCTAATTTTTGAATTTGTCGTCGAAGTTCAAGGATTTCAAGGCGCTTTTTTAAAGTTCGCAATTCTTCATCTACGGCATCATTTTCGGCACATTTGGTTCGATCGGCTATTGGCTGCCGATTTGGATCGGTTACATCAACACCACCAGGATCATTACTATCTAAATTATCTAGCAAATTATCGGGAAGCATAAAGACATCTGGCATTGAACTCTGAGCAAAGGCATCAGCAGAAACAACAGGAACGGCAATAGAGACTACACTCTCAGAAGCAGGAACGGGATTCATTGTAGAGACATCATTATCATTATGAGATACCACATTTTCGACACTAATGGTTCCCACATCGGGATTGGTGTCTTGTTCAGAAAGTTCAGCACATAATCGTTTTAGCTGCATGACGGTCGCAGTTGCTGGGAAATCGATTCCAGCCATCGACAAAGCATTCATATAAGATTGCTTATTTTCGCGTGGCATTTATGAATAGTTAATTTATTTTCTTCTTTAATACGTATGAATTTGTTCACCCCACATCTGAGTTGAAACAACCGTTTTTAGCAATAATAAGTTTTATATTAATTTTATTTTTGAATATTTTCTGAACGATGAATAAAATTAAAGACAACAAAATCTAAACAAAATATTGAAACGAAATTGCTAGTAGAAAAACTTAAAGTTAACAAATTAATGAAAAATAAATGATTATTGTAATAAAACCCTTAAACGACCTACTTTCAAAAATTAAGATATTTTTTAAAGTATGTTTAATATACATATAGTATATGTATAATATTAATATACGAAATTCGACCAACTTTCTGAAATAATCGTTTTTCTCATTCTGAGGCCTTAAGAAAATGTGTTGTACTAAGAAAATCTCAAATTTCGAGAGAAAGCAACAGTTTTCGAGATATCGTCATAACTTTTATATCAAAATTTTTCAGAATTTACTACTTGTAAAATAAAAAAATTTACTATAAAATATGCTTATTGTAGGGTATTCGTAAGAGATAGCGAAAAATGTTTTTCCTACATTGTATTAATATCTAAAATTTCCTCCTACGCCATGTTCTTCCATTTCTTATAGTTTAGGTTTTACTGCAGAAATATTCTTTCAATGCTCATATTTCAGGTCAAAGGTCACATAACTATTCGGTGAACTTCTTCTCCCTACTATAATTTATTTAAAAAAAAATATCAAAATCGGTTCAGAAACACGGAAGAACTGTTTCTCGTACGCCTATTTTTATATAACGAAATGGCTTAAAACGTAGATTTGTGTATATAACTTTGGAGTGGTTTGAAATATTTAAAAAATTTTTTCACAGAAATTATTTTTTAAGCTGGAGAGTTTTGTAGAAAATATAAAAACAACATTTTGAAAAATTTAATGTTCATCAAAAAATCATAGCTCATGATTTTCGATGAGAGAAACTGTTTTTTGCATTATGTGTCAAAATGAAGCAATTTTTGTTAATAAATGATATGTCATATGAAAGAGTGTGAAAAAAGAAAATTTTATAAGAAAAAAAATTACAACAAAAACGTTTGGCCTATTTTTTGAGCAAAATCTGAATATTTTAGAGGTATTTTTAAAACCATATAAAACATTGAATTGGTAAGATAATGGTAAATCTTTTCTCATTTCTCCAAAGTCAATTAATTGATATTTCAGCCAAAGAAAATTTGATGAAAGTCGATTGAAAAATGGCCAAGATATTTGCTTGCAAATTCAAAACTTGAAATTTCAATCGTTCTGTTCTCATTCTGAGGCGACTACATTCCTTCATGAATTTTATTACACTTTTCTATTTGAATTCCTTGACGAATTTTCTTTATATTTTTGTTTACTTTTTGTTAACGAAACTTCCTCAATATTTCGATATTAGGTTCGTGTATGATAAATCCCGTCGTTTCTGCATTGCGTCTTTCACGAATTTGGAACATTTATATGAAATTTTCGTCAATGAAATGTATGGCCAAATCAGCATGTTTCGTCAAGGATCAAGAAAAATCGTACATATTTCATTTGAGATTTCTTGAAGACTGGAACTACTGGGCCCAGTAGTTCGTGGCATCATTGACGAACTTTTCGTGATGATTTCTTAAAGGAAGTTTCTGCATGAGCTACTGGGCTTAAAAAAAATTCATACAAAATATAATGCAAAGCAGCGATTGTCATCGCCTAACTTTTTCCACTCTACTGCGCCAACTTCAAGTTTCTCAGTACAAATCTTTTTAATAACTTTATTTTCAGTTATATTTTTGTTTTATTAAATAGTTCATATTCATGTATTTTCTCAATACAAATGTTTTTAATATCTTTATTTTTATTAAGCTGAAATTAAAATTTAAATTAAAACTTGAAATTTTCTATGAAATATTTTATGGTATGAATTTTAGTAAATTATTTTGAAAAGAAGCCAACATGTTATTGTCAACATGTTATCATAACACAGGACAAAAATTTCTTGACGTTGAATGTTTGTGCTAATTTACGAAATGTTGAGAGGAGTCTCGTTGATGAAATTTTTTAATGTTTCGCTGGAATGTCCTGATTCCACTTCCAAGTGGAAGTGAAATTGAATAAAAATTTAATTCGATATTTGGTGGTCTAAAGAGCATTTTTTATTTTGTCAATCTATTAATGTTATTAATAAATTAAATAAATAACTTAATACAAAACGAAAAAAGTGATATTTAGACCACTAAATAGCGAACTAAATTTTGATTCAATTTCACTTCCACTCGAAAATGGAATGCAGAAAATACATGTCGGTCGACAATTCATTCACGAAATTGACTTGACATTTTTTTCTATTTTTCGTCAACGAAACTTCTTCAACGTTTCGGTATAACATTCCTTCATGAATTTTATTACACTTTTCGATTGTAATTCCTTGACGAATTATCTTTATATGTTTGTATAACTTTCGTTAACGAAACTTCCTCAATATTTCGATATTAGGCTCGTGCATGATAAATCCCGTCGTTTCTGCATTGCATCTTGCACGAATTTGAAATATTTATATGAAATTTTCGTCAATGAAATGTACGGCCAAATCAGCATGTTTCGTCAAGGATCAAGAACAATCGTACATGATTCATTTGCGATTTCTTGAAGACTGGAACTACTGGGTAAAGTTCTAAGTATGCAGATACTTGTTATTGTATGCAGGACTTCAAAAAAATTCAAAGCCTCTATATGGTAAACCATATGAACAATTAAAAATTGTGATTTATAGAAGCCGTCAAATGAGTTCATCTCTAAACTTGTTTTAAACAGTAAAACTTCATTATGTTGATTAAATTATAATCTCAGTATTTTATTTTGTATGTTACAAAATTCTTCTAAACAATCTTATTAAGGTAACAAGAACAAATTCAATTCATAGTAAACAAATTAAAATATAAAAATTTAGACAATAAAAATAATGTAGGTAATTATATAAAAATTGGTATTACCAAAAAACATCTAGGCTCTTCATATTACACTAAACTAATATTCCTGTTTTTCAACAATAACAGCTTGTTTTAACACAATAATAAGCGTTTTGCTTTTCTTAAAACTTAGTTAATCAAGCATAAAACTAATTACTAAAAATCTCATTTAATTGCACGTAATAAAAATTTTTATAACAAAAATAATAATAATAAAAATACATAACAAGTTATCGATATTTTTGCACTTATTTCTTATGGTATTTTTTTTTTATTTTTGCATAAAATTTAATGATTTAATTGATCGACTTTTACAAAATTTTAAATAAATGCTAGTACGCAAACTGTTAAACTTTAGCTTTGTAAGCTTTTTTGCATTGCTTGTGCCTTAAGATGTTGCTTAATATTAACCTTCACCAGCAAAACTTAGTAAAATCTAAAATCACATTCAACTTCTTTTGTACACTCAAAGCAAATAATAAAAATTGTTTTGAAAACATTTTTCACCCCCCCCCCCCCCGTCACAACTTAAGCACACAGCCTCCTAAACAAAATACACTTTAAACACATTTACAACAAATACAACCTCATCTACGCCTATAAGCAGTTCTGGCCACACTATAAGTATGTGTACCATCATTAATCTATAGAACATGTTCTGGTATGGACTTAGAGTGAACGCTTGACCACCGCATCATCAATCTCCTTAACGTAGACTTTTGCAGCCACATGTGGTGGCTCTGGAGCTAATACAACCTTGCCATCGACCTTGTAGTCACTATATTTTAACGAGTAGACCTCGTGGAAGCCCTCCTTCGCCATGACACGCGCCGAAAATTCACTGGAGCAGAGCACATGCATCACGGGTATCTTGTGCTCGCGCATGTATTGGATCGTACGGTCCGTCAGTTGACCAGCGATGCCCATGCCGCGATAATTGCTATTTACTGATAGAATTTTACCATCGAGTATAACATCGGTTTCTGGATACATGTCGAAAATATTGAATTTCTTCTCGATGTACTCCATGAGTGCGCAAATTTTTGCAAACTTTGGATGCAGGCATTCCGAGTGTTCCGCTGGCTCAGGCTAGAGTGTCGAGGAGAAGTCAGGATGTTAGCATAAATTTCATCAGTAAAACCCCATGACATATTTACCGTTCTACGCATCAGACCATTGAGGAAGACGCCAATAAGATCACCATTGTTGTGTACCGCCTTGTAGGAGCATGCATCTTTGATGCATTTTGTTGAGTATTCCTCTAGTTCTTTGCACTCGCCCAATTTCAGGTAGTAATTCAATGGCTCATCCTGCAAAAAATAAAAAATAAAAGAGAAGTTAAAATACAAAAATTATAAGAATTAATCATTGCTTAAAAGGTTTAATTTCCGTTCTATAGAATTTATTAGCTCTTTTAATATAACCGTTAAATAAAATAGTGTTTGGACAAAAATACGGTTCTCAAACCTTGTTTTTATAAATATTATTTTTGTTTTGCTTATGATAAAAGTAATATCCGGAAGTTGTCCCGGGATTGCTGCGGGTTTATGAAAACTGAATTAACTAAGAAATTCAATGAAAATTTTCTTATAAATTAAATCGAAGAGGTCAACGATTAATTAACACTCCGATCCCTGAGAAGCTACCCTGGGACCTATGCAGTTTTTGACGATGAAGCATTTCAATATGATTCTACCGAAAATCTGTAGTTTTCCCTACTTTTTTGTATGAGATATATAGAAGCTAATGAAATTAGACACGATACAATTACGTAACAATTTTGGTTGGCCGGGTTTAAGTCACTTATGGCGGTTTTGCTCTACAATGTCCACAGGGACGCAATATGCTCATTAGGCCTGGTCGGTCTTCATAAAAAAAAGTGTTTGATAAACTCGCTCTAAAATATTCTCTGGCTTTTTGTTATACCCACCACGGGAGTATTTCACAATGTGTTAACCCGTAGACTTACTTGAATCTTTTTAAAAATGTTATTTTTTTGGGCAAATACCCACGTTTGGTATGGGAAAGTTTTTTGTTCCTAAGAATTTTCAAAAACAAAAACATTAAAATGAAAGCTTAACACTCATCGGTCCCTCGAGAAATACATCTAATCGGTCCCATTGTATGCGCGCGCATACACATATATTTTTAATTGCAAAAAAGTAAAATTAACAACCATTTATGTTTTGTGTTTTTTTTATGTTTATTACATTGTTTACTATCATATTAATACATTTGAACTTTATAAAGGTAAATTTAGAATGAAATTAATTATAATATTACATACAGTGTTGCGCAAAACAATAGCAACAAAATAAGTGCGCAGCAACAAAATCGTGTATCTTTTTTAATATTGGGGACACACAAAAATGATTATAGGAATCAAAGCATATATTCATACATCATATATAAAACAAATAAAATTCAAATTTGGTTTTGTTGTCTTTATTAAATTTAAAATTAATGTGACTACATTCAATTTGTCTGTGAGCAAAACAATAGCAACAAAACTTGAAAAATGTAAAAAGAGAACAGAAGTTCGAAGAATTATTGGTAAAAGTTCCGTTATTGTAAAGCTCTTGTTGTTTGTAAGTCATAAACATTTAAGTTTAGTTTTTTTTGTGCTAGTTGTGACATTGACTGTTCCATTTATAATGGCACGTTTTAAATACTGTGAAGCTCTTAAATTACAAATTATTTCCGAATATAAAAACGAAAATTCGCAAATATATAACGTGAAACAGTTTGATATTAATCGGTCAATAGTTTGCAGATTAATAAAGAAATATACCTTCACAAAAGACGTAACAACGGTACATTAAAGAGGGCGACCGCGGAAAACATCGCTGCGTAATGGCAGAAACATTTGTGGTGTGTTCAAACGAAATGCATTTGCCACAGCCAAAGAGGTTGTTCGGATACTTGATTTAGATATCCACCACAGCACTGTTTGAAGACGAGCCGTTGAGAACGATTAAAGAAGTTACAGACCGGTAGAGAAACCTTTGCTTACAGCTAAGCATAAAAAACAAGGTGAGGTGTTACAATTTAAACAATTCTGTCTGAAATTGTGACAACTAGTTGCAATTTATTGCTTTTAAGACTCAGTCTTCCAAAAGAGCACCTAAATTTTACAGTTCAAAAATCGAAAATCGTTTTTTAGCGATGAATCAAAGTTCAACTTGATTAATTCAGATGGGATGTGCACGGTACGGCACCACCCAGGTACACAACTTGAAGCCGGAAACTGCAAAATAAATTTTGAACAAGGAGGCGATGGCATTATGGTCTGGACTTGTTTTTCCTATAATGAAGTTGAACCATTTAAAAAAAATCGATGGAATTATGGATCGATTTGTATATAATGACATTTTAGAAAGCAAGATGCGACCACATTCAGAGTGGAATATGTCGCTTCAGTGAACGTTTCAGCCCGATCACGACCCGAAACACACTTCAAAGCTCATCAAAGATTACATTAGAGGCAATGGGATTCAAGTCCTTGATTAGCCGGCACAGTCACAATGACTTGAATCCCATTGAAATTTTTTTTGGGATTTTGAAGGTAAAAGTTTCTGGTCAAAGGTTTTCCAATAAGACTGCACTGTATGAAGCGCTGAAACTTAATTGGGAACATATACTAATACTAACATATATACTTTAATAGAGTCGATGCCGCTCAGATGTGCAGCGGTTATCAAGAAAAATGGATCTTACACCAAATATTAATTATGTTGCTTTTGTTTTGCTCTCAGACAAACTGAATGCAGTCACATTAATTTTAAATTTAATAAAGAAAACAAAACCAAATTGGAATATGATTTGTTTTTAATATTTATTTATTTATTTATTTTTATTTATTTATTTCATCAAGCAGAGCTGTAACTCTTGTAGACTACTTAACAATCCATATTATACTCCATATAGAAATTAAAATTAAAATTACAATTATATAACAAAGGGAAAAAATAAATTAAATGTAATTAACTATAACTTAATCATTTAAAAATAAACAAGCTGAAAGAATTTTATACATAGCAAAAATAATTTTATCAGAATTCAAAAGTAAACAAGTTGATTTGTGTTAAATTTGAATTAGGCATCGAGGCTCATGAGGACATTATAGAGTGTATTTCTGAAATGATCACGAGAGTTAGTGACAAATATGTCAATTAAGGGCAAAAGGTAGTTAGTTACCCTAATGCAACGGGTTATAGGTTCGATAAGTCCATAAACAGTTCTATGATAGGTTTTATAGAACTTAAACTGGCTTCGAAGCCGTCTCGGGGGTATACGAAATGCAAGCATGCCCAATAGATCCGGACAATCAATATTATTGTGGAGGATATCTCTAAGGAAAATGATTGATGCTGCCTGTCTTCTACACTTAAGAGAACTTAGTCCAATCAGGGCACATCTAGTTCTATATGGAGGGGGTTCGGGTAAGATCCAGTTCAATTGGTAAAACATAAACCTAGTGAATTTTCTTTGAATTCTTTCGATACGTTCAGTATGTAGGTGTGCAGAAGCTGTAGTATTAGTATTCTAGTGAGGCCTGACCAATGATGCGTAAAGAGACTTTAAGGTATAAGGGTCATTGAATTCTTTGCTATTTCTCATTAAAAAGCCTAGCATAGCATTCGCTTTATTGACAATGAAGTCAATATGGTCCCTAAAGCTGAGTTGGGGGTCTAGTACAATTCCTAAATCTCTTTTAGAGAAGATTCGCTCCAATGAAAAGGAATTTATATGGTAGCTGCCCACAATAGGGATCGATGACCTAGTAAAAATAAGATAGTGACATTTAGAGATGTTGAGAGGCAAATGGTTAACATTGCACCATGCAAAAATTGAATTTAAATCCTCTTGGAGAAGGAGACAATCACTAACTGACTTGATTTGACGAAAAAGTTTTAGGTCGTCAGCAAATAGGAGGCATTTAGAGAATTTAACTACTTGGGGGAGGTCATTGATAAATAGAAGGAACAGCAACGGGCCGAGGTGACTCCCTTGCGGGACCCCTGAAGATACCCTAATTAGATCCGATGTGCAGTCGTTAATTTGAACTCGCTGATGCCGATTAATTAGATATGTTTTAATCCAATTTAGCATATTGGAGTGAAAACCCATAACTGAAAGCTTAGATAATAAAGTATTGTGGTTAACCTTGTCGAAGGCTTTGGCAAAGTCTGTAAAAATAACATCCGTTTGCAAGTGGTTTTCCATATTGAGTATTAGATTATTAACAAAAAGAGTAAGATTAGTAGTAGTGGATTTTCCACACAAGAAACCATGTTGGTGAGCAGAGATAATACTTTTCACAGAAAACATAAGTTTTGCATTTATGATTTTTTCAAATAATTTGGGGATTGTGGATAGTTTGCATATCGGTCTATAATTTATGACATCATGTTTGGGACCAGATTTATGTATTGGAACAATATGTGATAGTTTCCACATGTCTAGGAAAATTCCAGTTGCTAAGGATTCAATAAAGATCATGGATAGCGGTAGTGATATTGATGGGGCACAATTTTTAAGCGAGATAGGAGCAATCCCATCAGGACCCTCCTTAACATTACTTTTGAGGCTAGCAAGGGCAATAACGACATCCGATTCATCAATATAAACAGAGCTAATGTCGAAAATAGGGTTGAGAGCGGGAGAAGGAGCACACAGTGTTTGTGAATCAGAGGTATATACAGATTTAAAGTAATCTGCGAATAAGTTACATATAGTGCGCCTATCATCAGAGGATTCGTTAAGGTACGACATTCTAACTGGAAGGCCATTTGATTTACGTTTGTTATTTATAAAAGTCCAAAAGTATTTACTATTCTGTTTGAGGCTAGACTCTGTAGAGATTATATAGTTACGGTAAAGGAACTTATTCAGAGTATCAAAATCATTTTTGCACAGTAAATACGTAGATATTAGGATCGGGTTAGCAGGGTTGCCCCTCAAACGTTTAAAAGCTTTAATCTTCCTGTTTTTCAAGTTAGACAATCTCCTGTTGAACCATGGAGGGTTTCCATTACGACGAGATTGGTTTACTGGAATAAAACGGTAAGTAGCGTTTAAAAAAATTTCAAAAAATAAATTATACATCGACAATAGATCCAAATCCTTTAACATCGAGTCCCAGGGGACTGAAGACAAGTAGCCATTCATTTCACTAAAATTGGCATGATTATAGTCTCTAAATGTCGAACGATAACAATCGATTTTTTGAAAATGATAAAAAGATAAATCTATTTGAAGAGGTAGATGATGTTGCGATCCATTAAAAATAGGACAGGGTGGATAGTCTAGATGGAACTGTAAATCTTTATCGATATAAACTAGGTCGAGAATACGGTTACGGGCATTAGGAAGGTTATTGATTTGAACGAGATCATACTGACTAAAGAAATCAATCAAATTAGCTTCAATTTCATTATTTATGTTCAAGGGTACAAGGTAGAATTCATAGCAGATAGGTTCCCAATTTATATCACCAAGGTTAAAGTCACCAGCAAACACTATATGTTGTTGGTTATTAAGTTTATCGAGAAGTGGTTTACTATTATCAAAATGTACTTTGTAAATCTCTTTGTAAATATGATGTATGAATATATACTTTGGTTCCTGTAATCATTTTTGTGTGTCCCTAATATTTAAAAAGATACACGATTTTGTAGTAGCGTATCGATTTTGTTGCTATTGTTTTGCGCAACACTGTATATTAGAAAAAAAATTGAATTTTTAACTTTTGTCAATTATTTGTACATTTTTCGCATAAATTAGTAGCAAAAAGATTTTTGTTATTTTTATATGTGCAGATGTAGCATCGGCCTCGTTTTGATGTACTTGGTAAATGGCGAATCTCTCGAATTCTTTGAATAACACTGGAAGCATCATTACTTTGAGGTTGTTTTTTACGTTTAGTGATCTGTTTTTCAACGAGATTCAATCCAAACTCCTCGATAAAAAGGCGACGACGAATATTATGGTTCGTTTTAGAATTTTTCCAATTCGGGAACAATGCAATGAACGTCACGAATGCATTCAACGCACTAACATCAAGCATGTTACAAAATACTGCCATTGGCCACCGATTTACTTTTCGTTTGCATGTGTACGTAGCCACCATTTGATCCATAGTATCAACTCCACTCTTGGTTTTGTTGTAGTCTTCAATGATGTTAGGTTTCTTCTTGTCACTATTCTCATTTATGCTGACCACATTGTGGTATGTACTGAGCAATGCCACAAATCGGTACGGGCGAGGAACATATGACAACATAACTGCTTGCAATTTATGTTCATATACAACTTCTGTATGATAAATTGGCTTTTGACGCATGTCGAGTAGAACTGAAGGAATTTCAGTCCTATTTTTCCTTATTGTTCCCAAAATAGTCATGCGATTCTTATGTAAATCTTCTGCCAATTCATACGAAGTGAAAAAGTTATCACACGTTACATTTATGTCGAAAAGTCCTTCCACCAATTCCAAAACAACACGCCGTCCGAGATTACGTTCAGGAGTGGCATTACGATTCCGACCAACATAAATTTGTGTGTTGTATGCATACCAGCTTTTTGAGTCGCATAGCACCCAAATTTTGATGCCATATTTCGCCGGCTTGGATGGAATATACTGACGAAACGGACATCGCCCACGATACGGAACTAACTGTTCATCTTCGGTAATGTTTTTTCCTGGTGTGTATACAACTTTCAAATTATGATTCCATTTATCGTTTACATTTCGAATCGGCGCATACAGGGAACCGATGAGGGTTAAAAAATTATTAATATCAGCATAAAAAATTTTAAGAAATCTGCGCGTTTTGATTTTTTTTTTTTGTGAGACTTTTTTGGATGCGTTTTTATGTGATTTAGACCAGCGGTTGTCAGCGCCTAACTCTTTTGACTCTTTCCACTCTTTTACAATAACTTCAAGATTTTCATGATTGTTGTAATTCGCCGAATCGTTCACAGGCGCAGTTGCACCGCTACAACACAGCGCGTGTGTATTGTTGTTTCTTCTTGTTGTTGTTGGTAAATATAGTGCGTGTTGTTGTTGGTATTTTTTTTCGTTGTTGGTTAAGTCTGCGGACAGAGTAAACGCTGAAGCAGTCAGACAGGCAGGCAGGCGCAGGCAGGTACCTGCTCAGTAAATAAGCCGTGCAGAGTGAATGCGAGCAGGTCAGATCAGATCAGTGCGAGAAAAAGTTTGTTATTTATTTTTTTTCTTCTATTGCTTACTATTTTGCATCCTCCGCTAATGGCGTTCATGAAAAAAAAAATTCTACACAAAAATAGCACACTTTTTTAAAAGAGCATCAATTCCAAAAATTTACATTTTCTGGAAGAGCAAAAACCTTTTTTTCTTCAAGGGACTCCATACAAAACAAAGAGACAAGACTATTTTTTTATAATTAACGACTAAGAATATGTATATAAAATTAAGAAAGCCGATGTATATAATCACTACGAATAGTCTTACACGAAAAAGTAGATATGTAAACATTTTGAGTTGTTGCTCTTTTGAAGAGGGTGTGCGATATGTTGTGCCACGCTTATGCAAAAATAAATGCATACCAACAACACAACTCTCTATTGAAGTTATTGTTGTGGTTTCGTCTAGCACTTTGTTGTTGTTTGTTCAGTTTTATTGTTGTGCTGTTTTCAGAAGATAATAAAAGCCAACAAAACAAAGCAGTCGAAGTTTACAAATTGTTCAATACACTTGCTCATGCGCAACAAAAGCACCCCCCAACAAAATGTACTCAATGATGCTAATTTCCTCGGTTCTTGTACGCAGATGCAAAATAATTTGTTTGTTATTTTTTTTTTTTTTAATCAAAGGATAATATCAACATAGACGAGAGCTGTACCAAAAACCAAACATGAAAGAATAAGTTGAGACTTTTCTTTGTTCTTGTTTTGAGTGAAATCTGTTTTGTGTGGAGTTCACACTCCTAGTTCACACTCGTCAAGACTTGACGGTCAAGTCATACCTTTATGGATGAAAGACGTGGACATCAACGTGAGAGAGGAGGAAGTTCAAAAGGGAATGACCAAGAGTTGACGTCAAGTGTAGACGAGTGTAAACCAGGAGTTAATTTAAAGCACATACAACCTTGAGCAGTTTTGAGAAATATTGTGGCATACGTTTGTTGTCGTTTAAGTTTAGTTTTCAAGTTGAAATCTATCAATTTCGCGTGCACAACTTACCACCAACAACAACACAATCTTGATCGACGTTAACCATATTTGTCAATACCCACAAAAAACAACCCTCACACTCACATAAACATGTGCACGGTCGCTGCTGTTGATGTTTGTTTCGTTCAACGCTTTGTTGTTGTTGAATGTTTTTGTTGTAATTGGTTTTGTATTCTAAAGATAATAAAAAAAAGCAGTTTCCTTGAAAAATAACAAAAAACAACACAAAAAGAACAAATTCAGTTGCGAGAAACCTGCGCCAGCCTGGTTTCTCGCAACAACCTGATCTGATCTGATCTGACCTGCCTGCTTCCACTCTGCACACTTTGAGCAGGTTTATATGAAATCGTATGAAGCGAGTTTTCTCACAATGGAACAAGTAAGCAAACCTGCCTGCCTGCCTGCCTGCCTGCTTCAGCGTTTACTCTGTCCGCAGACTAACGCAGTGCATGCGACCGCGCACAATTATTGCTATATTGAAGGTTTCTTGTTAGTAATTTTGCGTAGTGTTTCGTCGCTATCGACATGCGTGTTGTTGCTTTTATGTGTTATTTTTATGTTAATAATTCCTTATTGTACCACGGCGCCAACTATTTCCTATTTTTGTTGTTTTTTGTTGTAATTGTTGTTGCACTCTTAAAAAAAATTATTTGGCGATCCCTGATTTAGACCTTAATCGGTATAACTACGCCATTTCTTGTCCGATTATCTTCGATAAGCCACCGTTCCAAAGGTAATAAAATTCTACACATATCTAACTTGTACGTTTTTGAACAAAAATTGCCCATTGAGGATGAATAAAAGATCCTCGTCATCAGACGGTTCAATTGGTACCGTGGTTTTAGTTGTCGATTTTTTTTTTAACTTGATAAACTTAGATTACAACCTTCCTTGAATGATTACTCGAACCTGGGCTCCTGAAAACTAACACATTACATTATATTATATGAAAATATTTATATGAAAAAACTCCAAGTCTTTTCTTATAGTTTTGTATGAAATGCTTTTGTATGACACAGAAAAGCTTGTAAAAAAATGTAGGTTAAAAAAAAATTTTTCCGAGTTGGGTCTCGAACCCGGGCTTCCGAAAGCTTACTTTCATTAGTACTGATGCAAAATAAGCTGTTGATTCTTAACAACCACGATATACGAGTGGGTGTGATGTCGGACCGCCACATGAGAGGACCATGGTTCAAATCTAAAATTGTTAGTCGTTTTTTATTTCAAGTTGATATTTATATTGCATTTCCTTCTAAGCTGACTTCTCGAAAGAGCGCTTCTGGCACGTCTGTTTTGAGCAAGGAGAGCGGAAGGCCTGACAAGTTTTCACATTTCATACAAGCAATAAAACGGTGTTTGCAAGGAGTGTGAAAGGCCTTTTAAAATCTAACGCAGGCCTGCTAGAAGGCCTTCGGACTCCTGCAATTGCCCACAGGGGCTGATCTAGAGGGTGGCATATGACCATATATATGAGGTGGGATACTACCACGTATAACTTCTGAACATCGCTTTGAATTAGTATTAAATGCAATTAAATATATTATGAGTACGTTGTTAGACAAAATATATTCAAAAGTTTATACATAACAATTTCAGATGAGAATATTTTCTTGTTTCATACACTTTAGAGTGCGATTTTTAGTAGTCCGGTCTTAGTTTTTGAAACTAATTTTTTATTGGCTGTTGTATTGCGTTATTTTTCACTTCAGTTATCTTCGTAATTAATTTATCTCATAAATGCTTTAAATTAGCATTTAGTTAAGGTGTTTCTACTTTATCGGCATCAATCATACTTTTTGCATTTTGCTAATGTATAAATAAAGCTGGCAGCTGCACCACATAGCGAGAAGTCCATTTAACTACCTTGGTTGCGATTCTAGCGGTTTGAAAACGTGGGTGCGACTGTTAATATTCTGGACTGTATGCTTAAACTATGCAACATCTACATATTTACTATATTCTACTAATATAGCATATTAGCATCTGGTGCACGCTGTCGATGTTTGTCTTTGGATTTTTCATTATTTATGACTTAATCATAAAGTGTTGTGCTTGAGCGCAAAGTATCATAATAGCTTACTTGAGGTTTAGTTTTTGCTATAATTTTGCACAATATTTTTAATAAAAAAAGCTTAATACTAATATGTTTTACGTGATTTTGATAAGAATCTATCTTTATTTTCACGTTTATGCTTAGTTTTGGTTGGCAATAAGTTTTTATTTTATTGATTTTTTATAATTTTTTTTTTTTGTAGTCACGAAGTAATTGACTATAATTTGTCATTTCTGGGTACGAAAAACAATTCATTTTCATATTCATAATGCTTTGTTATTTTTTTTTTTTTGTTTCTCAAGATGACTTGGTATGCAAAAATTGTAAATACTTGTATAAATTATTTAAAAAATAGTATACATTTTGTTTTATTAGTCAAGCTTCTCGTAGATGCCGACTAGACTAAGCTAAACTCAGCTTCGCTTTGTTGCCAGTCCTTGCAAAAGCTGTTTATGTGAATTAAAAAATATCGATATCATGCAATACAAACTGCAAATCACGTTCATAACTGGAAATTAAAGCTAAGCTTGTGCTGCTAAAAATTCATGCAATTAACAGCAAAAAATGAAATCCTTCAGATTTTCCGATGCAAATTTAAAGATTTTTTTATTATATCTGCATAAAATGTCAACTTTTGAAACAATTAAAATAATTGCATACAAAAGCTGTTCATATGCATTGTTTGAACATTTAAAAGCGTGTGCATAACAGCGTAAAAGACTGTCAGAAAATATAGCAAATTAAAATTATTAAGAACTAGCTGATATACCCGGTGTTACTCGAGAGTCATTTATATAAACATTTTAATATACACTTCTCGATAAAATATTTTTGTAAATTTTGGAATTTTGTAAAAACATGTTGAATTTAACTATAAAAATAATAGTTAAAAAAATTTACCAAGCTTTTTTAACAAAGAAATAATTTTATCACTGTTTTTTCACAATCAAAAACTGTTTTTTTAGTGCTAAACTGAATTTACTGGTTACTGGTAAGCATGTTACTTGCACTTCGCTAATGAAAATCAAATTTGTAAAAAAAAAGGAAAATGGACACCAATCTTCCTAAATTTTTTAGTAGTTTTTCCAGTTGGAAAATAACAATTGGATTGTCTCTAAATTAAATATTAATATAAATTGAGCCTGATAGTTGATGCAATTTCTTAAATCTTCTGAATTCCTTTTTATACGAAAAATTGTATAGTCGTTTCTTAATGTAAATTAGCAATAAGATGTAAGTTAAGAAAGCAGTCACTTTTTAAATTTTATTATAGTATATACAGTAACCTGTTACAAAATTATCGACGTAAACAGTTGATCGACATAAATCCAGCTGAAAAATGTGCAAAAACAGTGCAAGAAGTGCCATTATGTTATTCGCTGCAAGTTTACGCTTTGTGCGAAAAGAACTAAGGCTGTGTGCGAATTGATCTAAATGCGACCTAAACTAAATTGTGTCGATAAGGCAGTGCTCTCTAATTTAGGAAGTATTTAGGTAGCTTGAGAATTGCCTAAATTATTTAGGAAGCACTGCCTTCTCAACACAATTTGGTTTAGTTCGCATTTAGATCAATTCGCACACAGCCTAAATTGAGTAACAGTTACCGACTTTTTTAAACTATTGGAACCGTGTCGGTAATGCAATACTTACTTCTAATTTATAATATTTTCCAGCATACTTTTCAGCATACTTTCGGTTAGTACGCAATTGAACCAAAAAATTTGTTCAATGCAGCCAAGCTTACAACCATGATTGGAGAGTTAAAATGTCAAAATTTCGCTGTCTTTTATATGTCGGTACATTTAGTTGGCGTGGAAATTTGACTTTCAACAATAATGTTCAAATAACACATTAAGGCTGTGTACGAATTGATCTAAATGCGACCTAAACTAAATTAGGTCGATAAGGCAGTGCTTCCTAAATAATTTAGGAAATTATCGAGCTACCTAAATGCTTCCTAAATTAGGAAGCACTGCCTTATCGACACTATTTAGTTAAGGTCGCATTTAGATCAATTCGCACACAGCCTAAAAATGAATAAATTAACTTTTACAGCATTCTTATTCACAGTCATCTTTTCGATGAAATAGGGATATATGTAGAACATTTAAAGTACCATTGATAAAGAACTGAGTGACAACGGCAAAACAATAGTGAGAAAAATGAGAGATATCACATCAAAACAAATTTAACAGGCGGGGGGTGGGGAGGCAAAAAATAAGTAGATTACTATAAAGAAAATTTAATACAATAATACTGCACACAGCTGCATTCTTAGAGATAAATGGAGACGCTCAAATTATATAGAGAATTTTAAAACAAAACTCAGTTTTATTAATAGTCTGGTATGAAAAAATAGATTTTTAGCCATAACTTTTGATTGGAAAGAGATATTGGGGTAATTTTTTCACATAAATTATTTTTGAGACTTGACTTTTTTGTAAAAAATATAAAAACAACATTTTGGAAAAAATAAATTTCGCGAAAAAAATCAAAGGGGGTTTGTTGTTTTGATGACAAAAACAGTAAAATAATTTTTGCGCTTAGCTGGAAGAATTTTTGCAAATAAATGCTATGTCATATGAAAGGCAGCCAGATGTGCAATTTTTAATTGATTTCATTTTTACAACAACAACAATTTTTGAGTCATTTTTGAGTAAAAAGTCAATATTTTGGACTTTTTTTGACATAATCATAAAACATATATACACTGACTGAACGGTACAGTTCAAACGGTTTTTGTGAAGTGATTTTATTGAACTTTTGAACAAAAAATTTGAATAAAATATAGTGATGAACAGCGGAGATATTTGCATCGAAAGACCAAACTTTGATTTTCATGTCGTTTATTTCTCATTCTTAGGCAACAATGTTTTATGAAAAAGTCGTTGTACTGAAAATTTCTCCAATTTTGAATATATGTCAGTATTTTGATGTCAAAATAACAGAAATTTTTTAAAATTATATATACAAAAATCTCCGATACTAAAAAGTTTTATAATAACAAAATTACCGTTAGTTCAAAAATTTCAGAGGGGGCGTGGCAAAAACTAAGTATGTAACATTTTAAGTTGAGATGCACTTAATATGTATACCTAGTTTGAGCAAAATCCGTTGAGCCGTTTAGATTTGTATAAAGGTCAAACAAACAAACAAACAAACAGAAAATGAGTTTTATTACTATAGATGGTATTAATGGCAAACAAAAATTAATCTTTCAAAATAATTATAACACAGAAAATATTTGGGCATTAAAAAATTAATTTTTACAACATGTAAAACTAATTCATATGACAGCAAAATCGTTCAATTAGTAGTAGCTGCAACAACTTGATTACTTGATGACGCTTTCCACTTAAATTAATGTAAGCTACGTCCCACTATGTTTAAGCACTTCATTAAGCAGCTAACATAAGGCTTTAATATACCAGGTTCTATTTTTTTTAACTTTACCAACTCAAAAATGTTGCAACATGTCAGGCTCACATTACAGTTTGAATCCAGGCAGTGAGTTGGCAAGAACACCACAAGCATAATTCTCTGCATGCTTAGTTTGCTGCAAGTTTATGATTTTTTTAACCATTACTAAATAAAACGAGTCGCAGTCGAAAAGTAGCTCAAAACAACCTCGAAACTTAAAAGTATATCAGTGTTAATGGCATACGACATTTTAATTAATAAGCCCGATTATTAAATCATTGAGGTCTATTAAAGGATTATTGAAATAGTTTTTGAACAACTTGACTAAGAAATTATCACAGCGAAGTCGCTTAGCTGACATTTTACTTAATAAGCTTTAAAAGATTCTATTTAAGCATTGTAATTAAAACTGATGGATTGTGTTTAAGCCGCAAAGTTGTTATGAGAAATTAGCAGTAAAGCAAACATGGTTTTAAATTTCAATAAACACCATACGAGTATGTCAAATGTTGAGTAACCAACAATTTTAAAGAGATTGTTGAACAACTAGTAAAAATTTGTTATTAAAGTCAGCTCAGTTATCAAAGTTTGCCTAAACTTGCAAATAGTTGAATATATGATAAAGCGCTTTTATATACAATATTTTTGACAGAAATAAAAAAATTCACCAATTATTTTTCTTCTTACATAGACATTTCACATCAATTTTGACTTGATTTGCTTATAGTTGTTTTTACAACTGTAGATTATATTAGTACGGGATTGTTTTAAGCAGGGTTGCCAACACATACCTTTTCGCCCGGAGACTTCGGGCCTGAGGGCCGATCTCCGGGCTCCGGGCCTGGCACATTTTCTCCGGCTTTCGCTCTATTCTATATTTAAATCAAGTTTTTTTTTTGCAAAAAAATTTGTTTAAGTTATTTATTAGTGTTGTTTTACCCTTTTTCAGTGAATGTTTGAACCATTTGTCTTAATGAACGCTAACTAAACTTTGACGTTCTTTCTATTTCTTGAACTTCGTTTTTGAAGGAACGTCGTAACCAGTCGTTACTTTTCTTTTGGTACCTTGACGAACTCGTTTCTGTTTTTCTTTTTCTTTTGAGTTCTGCGGCCAAGGCTCATTTCATAATTCAATTATATATATATAAGGTTAAGTAACCATGAAATTGTTCTCATACAACAACAAAACTATGATTGCAAAATGTCAAAGTAAAACAAAAAAAGACAAGTAAACAATCAAATTAAATTTTCTGACTAGAAGTCAAACTATTGGATTTTAATATTAAATTTGTATTTCAAATAATTTTTAAACAATTTTCTTGGAGTTTGAGTTTTTGTTACTACCTCAAAATGCCGAAAAAGTGCGCGATTCGCCAAAACTATTGGAACAAGGAAAACGTTTGCCTTTTTAAAGTGCCCAGTGACATTTTTAAACGAAAACGCTGGATGGATGGAATTTGGATCGGCGAATGTTAAAGTAAAAGATAACACCACCAAAAAGCTGTTATTGACATTAGCCGAGAGATATGTGCTCTCAGCTTACTCAACCTTATATATAATTGAATCATGGGCTCATTTATAAGGTTGTGGCACTTGAGAGCGAACTCGGTTAAACTGTCAGAATGGATGAAAAGAAATGAAGAAAATGAATGCTTAGAACAAAGAAAAGCACAATGACAGTTCAAGCAAAGGCGGGAAAAAGAGTGCATTTTTCACAAGTGCCACAACCTTATAAATGAACCTTGTCTGCGGCTGAATTTTTAATTAATTTTTGCAGTTCAATTTATGTCAGTTCGGTCAATAATTTGTGTTTTGTGTATTAACTGATACAAAACTATTTTAGAGTACATCATAATAAAATCTAGTCGCAAGAGGAAACATAACTTAACATCTTTTAACAACGATTGGCTCTCGATAACAAGCTGCAAAGATTGGTTGCTGAAAGAAAACGAGTTCACGGGAAAACGCTAGTTGTGTTGTGTCACATTTATTGTCAAACATGATTGTTAAACATGACTATGTATGAAAGAAACAATTAATTTTTTAATTAAAAGCAAACAGATCATAAAAAATTTTTAAATATAAAAAACTCCGGGCCTGGGATTTTCAAAAGTTGGCAACCCTGGTTTTAAGCCACATAACTTGTTATTTTCAATTAGTAGCTACTTACATATAAAAACTGACTATGCGTTGTTAAAAGTTTTAGTCATCATGTTTTGAAGACATTCTTAAAATTTAAAAAAAAAAAACTAGTTAGGAAGTATTTTTGACTTGGTCGAAGTTAAAATACCCCAACAGCCGCTTATATTCATGTTTTTAGGGGTTCGTTATTTGAATGACGTTATTTTGTACGGTGGATAGGTGCAGGGCTGAATTAACCTTGTCGAGGCCCCTAGGCAATGCAATTTTTGGAGCCGCTTTACCCTTTTCTAACTTCTTAAAATAAATTTTTTTCTACCACAACGCAATTATATTCATAATTACGCTAGTTTTTTACCCGACTACGGTGATGCAAGAAGAGCGGTTTATGTGTTTGACCAGTATGTATGTATAAGGGAAGTCAATCCCGGGATCCCGGACATTTTAAGCCGAAGAATTTTGTTTTATGCTGAAGGCAATCGTGATCGAAACTTACAAATTGCTTACGACTATTGTACAACTATTTCTCCAACTAGCATAGAATCAGAACTGTGCAATAAAAAATAAAACAAAATGATCTGCCTAATGTACATATTATTTTAAAAATAATTAAAACCAAAAATTGAATTTGAAGTCTTTTTCGTCCTTAATTTGTCTTAAACACAAACAAACATGAAGACGGTGTACAAAAAAAAGTGTAACATTTATATAGTAATACCTTAAACTGTTCTGTCTTTTTTTATATTTTTTGTTCTTTAACCATTTCAATGGCTAGGCTAAACTAAGAACAAAATAATTTTTTGAGGTAATATTCCTATCATTTAGGTGCTTAAAAGATGAAAACAACATACCTTTCATTTTAACCTGCGCTATTTTCGTTTTACAAGCTTGCACAAAGAAAAAATTGTTTTGCTCCTGTTCGGTACAAAGTTTTTTTTTATCTTTTAAAGGTTTCTCAATCCTTTAGATCTTTGTTTTTAAACCCTTTTAATATTCTTATCATTAAAGCCATAAAAAGATACAAAAACATAAATTTAATCTTTGTCCGGTTGAATTTTTCTTATAAAATAGGCCAAACTAATTTTTCTTTGGTTTTCTTCGCATAACGAAACAAACATGATTATTTTGCACCAAAAAATAATCCGATGAAAATGAAATTTGTATATGTCATAACGGACAAAACTTGAGGAAACACTTTTTTTTTTTAAACCATTTTGCTTAAAAGATAATGGCTCTAAATTCAATCTACCAGCAAAACTGATTTTTGCCCAATCGTATAGGAAAATTAGAAAATGAAGTCACGACCTCTAAGCCTTTACTAATTGAGATGCACTTCACAGAGGGTGTTTCAAGGTCAAATGGAAGTGGAAAAGTCGCGGACTTCAAATACGATTATTTTTGGGACACCCTAATATTTATATTAATAATTTAATAAATACGTTCAAATTTCTTACATTTCTGAACAGAAACGAGATAATATAAAGACTTGTAAGCAAAGCGAATCGATGGGCAATAATGAAATTCTTTCCGAGTTCAAGAAAAACTTAACAAAAAAAAAAACGACAAAAATTCACAACACATTTCAGCTACCGGTGCATGCCTAATTAAGCTAAAACACCTGCAAATACGATATTCCATGTGATTTAAGCGTGCTGCACGATATAACAAAATATTAACACGTTGATTCGGTTGTGTGCATGTATGTATGCATGCTTGTTTTGAATGAAATTCTCATCAATGGCGACAAAAAGCCGTTAACCATTCATTAATGAAACGTTATTATTCAAGCTGTTTTTTTTTTAAATTATGGAAAGAGAGTAAAACTTCATTCAATACTCACTTTGAAGAAAAATTTTTTGAGCATTGTGAGCACATCCTCCGTATCTGCATGCGTTATAAGCTCGATTTTGTAGGGAAGCTCTTTGGGCTTGGCGTTGGAAGACACGTGCAGCACGTTGTCCATTTTCTGTGTTAACCTGGCGATGGGATATAAATCGGAGAGCTGTAATATAGAGATATAAGATAAAGCATGAGATAAATATCATTGAACTTGAGTGTCAGATATAGTATATGTAAGTTGTTTTGAAAAAAAACTTTATGTAAATGACTAGCTTTATTGCAATTTGACAAGCAAAAGAAATTACGAAAAAAGTGAACATTTTTTTTAAATACGTATTTCGGTAAATTTTATCCAATTTTCCAGGACGATTTGGTGTTTTTGAGATAATACCATGTTGAATTTTTGCAAGAAGTATTTCTTTACAATTGGTTAAAGACAGGAAAATTAGCCAAGAAATGAATTTAGTGGAAAAAAACCCTCTCAAAAACTTGGTGAAGCCTACACTCAAAAAATTTTATGTGTTAACAAAGCGTTTTTTCTACGAATCTTATTCGTAGTTTTCAGCCACGAATATTATTCGTAGAATGGACGTAGTTTGGTACATATTACGAATATTTTATTCGTATTCGTACAAAAGCAAATGTATATTGTATATTGTAATACCTAATAGTCTTGAACCCCGGTTCTTTAGCTTACGGCCCACGAACTCTATCCAGTAGGCTACGGCCACCTTGCAATTATACATTTCCTTATATTTGGTAAGTGTTCGACAAACAAGGCTGAACGATTTCGGTTGTAAATTTTTTAACTCAACGAATACTTCGTATATTCTACGAATAATGCGTACGGTCAACCGACAAATGAATTTTTTCTACTTATTCGTGTATATTATATAGATTCATGTCACTTCGTAACTGCTTCGTAAGCTCGTGTTTCGTAAAAACTTACGAAACGTCATTTTTTTTAAATGAACATCAAAATACAAAGTTCGTAAAATTTTACGCACTGAATTTTTCTCGTGTGTCGTAAATAAGCCTGCGTAACCTGTACGCTATCAAACTGCAAATATCTGCTGTTTTGTGTTTTTAACTTTTCAAGCGTGTTTCAATAAAAAAACTGGACCAAACAAATGAATAGCATATATAGATTTACACTTGACTTTGATAATCTCCGTTTTTTTTTGTGTATCATTGACGTCAAAATAGTGTTTACGAATAAAGTTACGAAAATTCTTATAAAAGCGTTCATGTCTAAAAAAGTTGTGAACATTACGATACACGATTTACGAAAACTTACGAAGTGACATGAATCGCACTATTATTTTTAATTCGTAAATAGTACGAAAGCCTTTGTAAATACTACGAATGTAATAAAAAAAAAAACGAAGCTATTCGTACGAGAAATCGACATATGCTATTGTTTATATGTACACTGAGTATAAAAACATACTATAAAATTAAACAAAAAATTTTAAAATAGAAATTTAACGCATTTCCGTTTCTAAAAAACAAAATTTAAAAAAAGCGTGTTTAATTTTCAACTATAAGCTCATTTCTTTATTTTTATAGATTTTTCCTTGTTATTTTTTGCAATAACAAAAAAAAAGGAAGCTATCTGGGATTGAATTAAAAAATTATGTTCAGTATAATCATCGACCAGACATTTGAGACCAAGCTAAGAAAAAAAACCGATTTGGTATTTCATTGTTTGAAAATATTTTTGAATTGGTTTTGCAAATATTGAACATTAAATGAAATAAAACCCATTTAAAGAATTTAATATATAAAATATTTCATTATAAAATGCAAATTTCATCGAAAGCAGTTCAAATTTGGTATTCGAGGCGTCCCAGAGGTCGCTGATCACGAATCTGACGTCGAAAATAAAAAAAAAAAATTAAAAAAATGGATCGAAAAAATGGCGGTTTAATTTAATTTTTTTTAATTTAAGAAAAATATTTTAAAATTATATTTTATAATTTATGTTCGCAACATTTAAGTTTTGGTTTCAATTCTTTTTTTTATGTGTATGTTAATCTATATATATAAAATAGGATGTGTGTATGTATGTAACGTATGGACTCCAAAACGGCTGGGCCGATTTTGATGAAATTTTCAGGTAATGTTCATCTTGGTACGGTGGGTAACATAGGCTATATTTGGACCCGATAGGTGGCGCTGGGGTGGACTTATATCGAAAATTTGAATTTATGGACCAATTTAACTGAAATTCAGAATGTATGTTTGTTTGATCATAAGAAAATAATTTGTGTATAAATGGACACGGTAGGTGGCGCTGGGGTGGATTTATTTCGAAAATTCGATGGCGTGAAAAATATATAAATACTTTTAATTTTATTTTATAACGAGGGGAGTAGCGAAGCACACCGGGTTCAGCTAGTTTATAAATATTTTCAAACTGTAAATGTTTACTATGAAAGTATATTTAAAACCACTGTTTTGGAAATAAAAACTTTTGTTTTAAATTCAATTTCAAAAGTATTTGTGTTTAACATTAATGAAATTGCTTCCCTGCAAACCATATAAGTCTTTAAAGACTCTTTTATGACCCATTTCTAGGAGCCTGAGCCTAAAAATGATACATTTTTTACTCTCAAAAGTAATTTATTCGGACTCCTATAAGAGAAGGCAACCTAATGCTTAAAAGGCATCAATATGAGTCCTTAAAGTATATTTTATGATTCTTATTTTTAACCATGTTTCTTCATAAAAAATTCATAAAAGTGCTTAAATTAAGCTAAAAATTGAATTTGGTCACTCCTATGAGGACTTATGAGGATCAATAACAATACCAAAAGACTATTCGATTAAGATTATTTAAAATTTTAAGGTTTTATAAAAGAATACTAAAATTGACACAAAATGCTATGTTTTCTTTGAATCCATAGTCACTCTTAACGAGCTTGAATAAATCTCTCTTTTCTCAACTGCTATGTTGGAATTTTTTTTTTTAAAAAAAGTGTCAGAAAAAACGGATTAATCCTTAAACTTATTGCTATTCTTTTGCTGAAATATTAAGTTGTACGCATATTAAAAAAAAAACCTCTTTTAAAGCACGATTACCGAACTAAATAAAGTATTAAAAATTTTAAGGGAATTAACGGTATTTAAAAGCATGCTTTTTTTCTTAAAATTTATACTTTAAATATAATCTTAACTGGGATATTATCAGGGGCTCGCTTTTGCAAATTCAGAAAATACACATAAAAAACTCATATTCAGGAGGATTTTTAACAAAATATATTTAAAAGCGAGTTTTTTCAGAGCCCTACACTGAACTACTCCAAATATAATCCAAAATGTGTTCTTTTTAGGAGTGTACGTTAAGAAAATACAAAAAATACACATTCGAATCTCATAAATAGGCGGGAAATCCTCTTCAATAAGGGTCTTTTCAAAGTCCGAAGTATGAGCGCTCCGAAATTGGTTTTAAGGGTTCAAGCTCTATTTCAAAAACAAATTCGTTGAACATGAATACAATTTGATTTAATTCTAACACATATTTCCCTCAGTGTACGAATTGTTTTATTTTTGTTGGCGAATATCGTTAGCATATAAAACTAATAAATTTGTAGATGCTACCACAGGTATTAGTAACATTTCACGAATGAATTCGCAAAGATATCACAATACAAATACTTCGTATATTTTACGAATATTCGTAGAATACACGATTATTTTTGCCAAGAAAGTTATTTGTAGACATTTTACTCATAAATGTTTTGAGTGTACACATATCTAATCTATATTGAAAAAATTATAGCGTTGAAAAAATTGACGTGGTAAAATCTTTTATTACTAAGGCATGAAATATCAACAAGACGAGGTTTGGCGAGGTTAAATATCGATTCAAAATTAATTGCTAATTAAATAATTTTATCTTTATTTTCCCCCTATTTTTTCCCTATGAAATAACTCCCAATGGAATGAATAAGTTCCAACAGAAGTTGAAAAACTCTTAATGTAAAGGAGATAAAATAATTTGATAATAAAAATGAAAAAAAAAATTTAATGCTTTTGGGAGTTATTTTATTATTAAACAAAAATTATGAAATAACTCCCAATGAAATCATTACAAAATTAAATAATTTGTTGTCTTTGTTGGAGCATAAAAGTTAATACTACGGGTAACGATTGTATATTTAATAGTCATACTATAGTATAAAATAGACTTTAAGCAATAACTTTTGATCACAAAGATATATTTTGATAATTTTTTTCCCATGAATTATTTTGATTGCTCTACAATTTTGTAAAAATTTAATTGTAAAAATCTTAATAATTGCCTTTTTTAAGCTGGAACAATTTTTGCAGATAAATGTTATATCATATGAAAGCCTTTGTAGTCTAGTAAAGAGTGCGCTAGACTATCAATTCAGAGGTCCTTGGTTCGAATCCGTGTTCGGGCTTGCTTCTTTTCACTTTCTTTGTTCTTTACTACACTTAAGAATTATTGAAACAAAAAATGCACAACTAAATTGTGGAAAATGTGGAATTTAAGTACAGGAACAACTAAGGGCTGGAAATGATTGCCAAGATTAAGGCTTAGCACTAGACTCGGTTATAAGCAATTCAAATTGCCTATCACGTTTGTTCCGCCTAAGGCTGCCCGCATAGTAAGCGCCGAAGCAGGCAGGCAGGCAGACAGGCGCAGGAAAACTATATGAACAAGCGAGAAAAAAGTTATTTCTATCTCGTTTCTTCGCAGGGCCTGCCTGCCTGCTTCGGCGTTTACTCTGCGGGCAGCCTTATCGATAATTCACGTATGGTTCCAATCAATTCTTCCTCTTATAAGCTATCCCTTTCCTTTCTAGTCAAAGACCAAACGTTGTTTGTGTAAGGCGCATGCCTTGGTTTTTCGATCTTTTTTTTTTTTAAAAAGGGTAAGAAATACCAATTTCAATTTAAATTATTTTTAAAACAAAAATAACTTTTGTCCCATTTTTTGACACATTAAAAAATCAGGTATATTTATATCAGGCATATAAATTAGAAATAGTGATGTCATGGTATATATTTTCTTCTTTTTTTAGTGATTTAATTTAATTGAGTTTTCAGACAAACTAGAGTTTAGAGAAATCTTTAAAAAAATGCGAAGATGTTTGCATCCAAAATACGTTGTGCTTCGAAATTTTAAAGTGTTTAAGATATCTGAGTCTTTTCGGTGTCAAAATAACGAAAGTTACTATTCAAAGTTAACGGTCCGTAAGAAATTTTGAAAACTTGTTATATCATATATATGAAAATTATTCAAATATTACACGTTACATAAAATTTTTTTTACTGTGGGTATCCGTTATAGATGGCGGAATTCTTCTGATGTAATTTTGGTAGATCTAATCGTTGTCTAAAATTGTTTCCTGCACTAAGAATTTTTTGTTCTATTAGGAGTTTTTATTTTAATTTTCTACTATAGCGCCCTCTTGCGAAATATATTGTACAAATTATACCACTATTGGTTAAGTTTAACAGCATTTAGTTTGAAATTATTTCATTTTCTAAAATGTTCATAGTGAAATCTCAAATCAAAATTGCAAAATAAGTCCCAATTCCTTTGAAGTTATTTCATACTGAAACTTAATCTGTTTGAAAAATTTTCATAGGAGTTATTTCATTTGAAAGCAATTGCACAGTAATTTTTCCCAATCTCGTACACGATAAAAAAAATAAACAAAACCAAAAGCAGTTTTGAAATATCTACAAATTAAATTTATATCTCAGATATTTCAAAATGTTTTCTTTTTTAACCGTTTAAAAAAACAAAAAAATAAATCCTTCCATAAACATCTTAAATCTTAATGTTTGTTTCCAAAATCTTAAAAATTCCACTAAATATTTCTGTATGCTTTAAAAAAAAACTATTTGTTTACATTCTATTTAACACTGAAACATTCTGTTTAGACTTTTTTGCAAGATTTCGCCACATGATTTATAACGCAGTCGGTGGCGTGTGCCGCTTCTACAAATCTGTTTAGAACTCACCGTGTATCTTGCATCAAGAATAGATGCTTCATTTTTTGTCACAAAAGATGAATGATCACCCTTCAACAATGTTTGTCCAGACATCTTGTGTACTTCCATCGTGATGCGTATATTATTTTATTATCTTATTTTATTGTTGATCTCGCTATAGTAATTTGTTGTTGTTGTTATAATTTTTAAAGCTGCTTCAAAAGATGAGCTTCAGATAACTTCAGTTTGAACTGCTATTTGTTTATTTGTCACAACAAAAATATGACGACTTTATTATGTCTACCCTCACTTTGCACTGGTTTCAAAGATATTTTATTTAGAATTTTTAATTTATGCCGCTATTCAAGTCAAATGCCAATGAGTCCGTTTTGAATGCTTGAAATTAGTGTTAAGTTTTATTTAATCAGAGTTTGTTTGATTATGTTCTGTTGATTTTGTTTTCAGCTTAATGCCAAATTTTTCCAGTAATACAAAGTAAATGTATAATTCTATATTTTAAAACTTAAAAAATTTAAATTATATTAAAAAATTTAAAAATTTTCAAAAATCCTAAAAAGGAATATTGATTATGTACGATATTTATCACTTTTAACTTTAAATAAATTAGTAAATCACAAACTTCCGCTATGCTCGCTATAGTCGTACATTGGCTAGACGCTCTTTTGTTTTTATCTGAACGATAATAATTCGCGTTCCACGTTTTTATATGTTAGGACGTTGTGAGTTTAGTGCAAAAACTTTGATTGTATTAAATCCAGTGGTCGCCTGCCATTCAGCGATCTTACAACTAAAAAGATCGCACAAATAATTGATATTGTAACTGATCACGATCGTTATTGCCGTTGTTTTTCTTCTTGTTGTTGTTGTTGTAGTTTAAGGTGCCGTATAGGTACGATTAAAAACGACGAGACTGTCGCGACGCAACGTCCAAACCACAACCAGCCGAGGTGAGTGTGCTTTTGGAGCTGCTGCTGCTTGCTTTGGGGCTATCGCTTAGCCGGTATGTCTCCACCTCGCTCTTCAAGTTTCGACTTTCGATCTTAAGTTCGGTACTTGACTCACCGTTCGTTTTTTACGCTCCTGTTGACGTATTTTTGCACATAAGATTGTTTTTCCTTAAAACAAGAGGCCGGTAAAACTGACCCCCTCCCCTCCTCTCCTCCCCCTCAATAATCAAATCCATCATGCTTCCCACAGATTATAGAGAAAAGAAAGCTGTTTGTGTTTTACATGCAGATTTTTCAAGTTTTGGCTTGTGGCCAGAGCATTCATTCTGTGCTGCTCTTGCGCTCTCTTTATTCTCAAATTTATGCAAATTAAAACAGTGCTGTTATAAAATAAAAATTTAAGTGGAGACATTGATTACCTGTAACGCATTTATTTAAGGAATCGCAGTTCATTTCTAATAATCCCTTTTTTGAAATACAAATTAATAGTTTATATCGTATACTTCAGAAATAACAAGAGTACCACAAATTAATTCTGTGGTCACAAGGAATAACGACTAAACTAAAAATATCGTAAAAAACGATATTTTAATTGCACGAACTACGACCCATTTTTTTGAAATATATGAACCGTTACAAACAAAATATGTGCAGACATAAGTGATGATCAATTCTGGGCAAACAATTTCGCTTTTTTCCGATATTTTGAGTTTAGTCATTATTCCTTGTGACCACAGAATTTTTTCATGAACCAATAAAAACTTTATCGTTAAGATATAAATTAATTTTCAAAAAGTTTTTTTACTTTAATATAAGTGTTGGGACTTCAGGGTATGAAATATTGATACCTGCAATTTATTTAATTCATAAACAAAAAAAAAAACAGGAAACCTCTTGTGCATTTAAGATGTTTTAGCAATAAACAGGTTTAACCCCTTTCAGCCCAGTGGTCGAGTATTCGACCAGTCACAGCCAATATACAATGACTGCGACTAGCGACGAACGCCAATAGTCAAAACATAGAACGCATGTTTTCTTATGAAAATGTATTTTTTGAAGACGACACGACAAAAAGAGAACACGACCACAATTGTTGCTGCCGCAGACTTCAATCTATTTCTAATTTGATAGACGACAAAAGCGAACATAGCAGATTTTGTTTATATTTTGTATGAAATATAAATCGTCGCTGTTGCGTTCATTATAATCAAGTCGTCGAGAATACTGCGACATTTCTCTCTGACGGCAAGTTTTCGTTTTGTCGGTGGACGACTGTTGCAGTCAATGTGTATCGGCTATAAGTTTTGAATTTTTCCTAGCTGAGCCCGAAAATGATATCAACTTGCAACCTAACACATATGGACTTTTCTTTGACTTTTGCCAACATACATTAATTTTAGCTTCGAGTTATTTGGTTATTTACCTGCTCTGCCAAGTCTTTCCGCGAAGCAGTTTTCGGAATTTGTTCCTTTTTGTTTTGTTATTCCGTAAAAGTATTTTAAATCGGCAAAAAATTAATTCCTATTAATTCCAATTAGTATTTTCCGTATATTTGATGGCAAATATAATATGGTCGCGATCCGCCATTTTTCCCGCAATCTGTATGCACGCAAACATGACTGGTCGAATACTTGACCACTGGGCTGAACCGGTTTCTCAAAATGCAACACAAAATATAACACAACAAACCCAAACAAATTTGAAAAGTGGCTGGTAAAATCGAAGTGACGTTTCGGCCAAACATATTTTTTGGGCAATTATTCATCGCATTCTTTGGGCGGTTTTATATTACGAACGAACGCCCAACTGTTTTTGGGTGATTTTTCGTTTTTGAATTTGTTCGATTGTAACTTGGGCGATTATTTGCACAGCCCCAAAAACGATTCGTAAAAAGCCGCGTTGCACGATGGATCACTTGTTTGATAAAAACAATGAAATACTCGTACTGATAGTTCGATTGAAAAAGCCGCTCGAGCCAATGCATCACATCAAACGTAAGGATATACAAAATGGTTGAATAGCAACGTTGAAAATGCCGCATATAATATCGGCACTTGACGCGCTTGACGCAGCAATGTTCAATGCGTGGAAATTTCATTGCGTTCTGCGCAAACACGAGAGGAATAAAACGGAACGATCTCTATCTGAAATGCTAAAAAAACTCAATTTCCGCGTATATGTTGCTAAAAGTTTGCTGACTAAGACAGATATAGAGCGCCCTAAAGCTCCCAACCCCACTAAAACAACGGGAACAAATGCTGTGAGCAGTATCCGCACGTATAAAACTGTACACGCATACGAGCATATTTCAAGGCCTCGTCGTTGTCTTCAGTGTCATAAACATGCTTAATTTAAGTTCAAGAGATGCGATGTTGTTTTGCACCGAGAAGTCTTCAATATATTTCACAATCTCTAAATTCTTAACAATCAATGTCGATAAATAAAGTATCCTGCACTAGCAAAATCAGTTTTTCCATTTTGTCCCTAAAATTTCAATTTTCAGATACCGGTACCGCCCAGTGGTCGATTAATCGACCACCTCACCTGGACCAAACCTGAGTAGGTAGGAATCTCAAAGTACCTGTCCCGTTAAGTTAGCGTATATGTAGTCTTTGGTAGAAGTTTCGTCGATTTTGGACCGGTAGTGCCAAGTTAAGTGTTATTAAATTTATACAAAACGGTTAATTTCCCATTATAAAAATATTGCTAATAATACCAGGTAGTTCAATAAGTTTCTCGAATAGAAATAAAAAACATAATTTTATGGCTTGAAATTCTTTTTATTATTCAATATATTATCCCAAAAGCTCAATACTACTGTTTCAACGCTCTTTTAGTGTATGGATTCGATCGCTGTAGTGGCCTTTCGGAAGGTCTCCAAAATACCCTTCTGTCGCTGCTATGACCTCTTTGTTTGATGAAATATTTTCCCACGCGTGCATTTTTTGAGATGTGAGAAGAGCCAGAGGCAGCAAGATCTGGCAAATAGGGTGGATGCTCCAACATTTCGTACTTTAATTCACTAACTTAAGCGATAGTTTTTTTAACTTTTTTGAGAAGCTGCGTTGCCCTGATGAAAATTTTTTTCTTTTTTCTCTCGAATCTTTGCATTGAACCTCCAAAAGGTTGCAATAATATTTAGAATTAATAGTTTTTCCAATCTGGAGATAATCCACCAGCAAAATTCTTTTTTCATCCCGAAAAACTGATGCCGTAATCTTCTTTGCAGATTTTTAAGCACAAACTTGCTAAGTAGCCGAAGTACCAGGCTTACACCACTCGTTAGCTTCTCGTTTTGATTCAGGATCATGATGGTAGACCCAAGTCTCATCCATAGTGATGAATCGACGCATAAAATATTTTTTTTCCTTTTGAAAACGCTCCAAATTTTGCTGAAAAAGTCTCATCCGAATGTGTTGTTGTTCCATTGTTAGCGATTGTGGCGCCCCAGAGTGGGTTGAAATCCCAAAAAATGGATATTAATTTACCTGGAAGTCGGAGGGAGTTTTTGACTCTTGTTTTAGTCAGATTGGGTACAAATAAAAATAAAAACTTCTGTCCGTCCATCTGTCCGTCTGTTCGATAAGATTAAAGACGTAATTTTAAAGCTATCGTCATGAAATTTAATATTTAAGCTTGTGTCTAAAATGTAAAGATTAAGTTAAAAAATGAGCCAAATCGGAAGAAAACCACGCCTACCAGAGTAACTATATTTTAAACATAAAATTTCTTCAAAATCTACAAAAATTAAAAAAATGCCATTAAATTTTTCACGTAAGTTTTCCTCTTCAATATACATTTTATCTATGAAATTCGGCAAAATCAGATGAAAACCATGCCTACTTCCCGCACATAATGACTTCATCTAAATAGAAAAACCTTCATAAATTCCTCAAAAATTAATTCATTGCATAATATAATTTTAACAATTAAAATGCATTTTGAACTTGAAATTCGAAGAATTTGGAAAAAACCACCCCTATCGTCCATACAAAGTGACGTCATCAATATAATAAAAAAAAGTATAGCAGTGAGGTGACTGCCGACCGAAGCGAAAACATATATGTAAGATATTAGTATTCCCTGGAAGACTTTGTCCTGCCACGGACCGCCTTACTGCTATATAAGAATTTTCATGCTAATCGAAAAAAAAAATTGTATTTTTACCCCCTCAACCTTTGATTATTTCTTTCAAACTATTTTTTATTCATATAGCATTTTTTTTTATAATTACACCAAACTATATTATAACATTTAAATTGAATATTGCTGATATAAAAATAAAATACAGGGAGCACTACTGAATTAAAAATAATCCTTAAAAAGGATATTTATTTTTTCTTTCAATGTATATGTAGAGCTGTAGATAAAATAAATTTACATTTTTATATATGATATTTTGTTTGATGGGTCATGAAGTCTCTTTTAATGCCTGCATTTGAGATCTTGCTACAAGGAAAACAGAAAACATAGCAAACAAAGTGCAGTTTATTTTCTGCCCCCGATTCGGTTCATCCGTACATCCGTTTCATCATTAATGCACATTATTTTCATCTTTTATCACTTCATTATATTGTAATTTATGGGTTTTAATATAAAAAACAAGGTAAAACTTAAACAAAAATATAAATTAAACTTATTGAAATAATTCATATACACTTAAAATACATAATAATACACACATACATAAAATTTGTATTTACATACATTTCATTGAATTTTATTTACATTATTTTCACTGTTTGCGTCATTAATCATTGCATTATATTTTTAAAAAAGATACTATAGGCTTATGGTAGCTGAAAAAAGAAACAAAAAATTTTGGACGATGCAGTCCCACTCATGATAAAATTATTATTAGGTAGCCTTAACAACTACATACTTATTTCCTCACGAGCTGCAATTTCAAACAAAAGAAAACAATACAAAGTGCGTGTGTCACACACATTGGCAGCTTTCAGCGGAGTCAATAGTTGGAAACTTTTTTTTTTAAATTTGAGTGAGAAACTTTTGCAATTAAATGATCCATTCACAGCAGGTGACTCCTCTGAATGCGGCCAATGTGTGTGACACTCGTTCTCTACTTTGTTTTCTTTTGCTTGACATTCGATGGTCGAAACACGAAATGTCACTCCTACCTATTACTTATTATACCATGGTCCCAGTCAGAGAATATGCTGGCGACATTTATAAAACTACAAATGTTTTTATGTTGGTCATGAAACTTAAATACACGCTCTTGGATATTGGCTACCAGGCGCTCAGCAAATGCAGCAAGCATGGCAAAATTAAACAAGGTAGTGTTAGGGCGGAGAGCCAGTGACCGAAACTGTCAAAACGAAGTTGACATTTCATACAAAATCTGCAACCAATGAGAATTCAATATGAAAGCAATAATTGGCAAATATATCAAAATGGATGAGTTTGACAGTTATGGTCACTTACAGCCCTATTCTGGCAGCTCAACTAAGCTTACCACATTAACAAAATAGTTAATATTAACAATTTGTTAAGGTTTCGTATTCTGCTGCAAATTTAAAAGCTCTTTTCCTTACAATTTTGTTAATAACAGAAAGAGTCTTAACAACGAATGAAGTGTATGTGCTTAGATTGAAAATTGTTGTGAAAATATTAAAAAAATACAAATTTTAATATAATATTGAGTTTAAATGCATTAAACTGAAAAATGTCTTCCATTTTTTACTTATTTTAAGTGTTGATAATGAAATCTTTTTTTTAGTAGCCGTGGCAAATTTTTCAAGCGCTTGCAAAGTCACAAGCTGCACTCGAAGCATCTATTTATATAGCGCATCTCTTCTTTCAATAGGCATATCGATTTTCACCATGCATGGTGAACTTTAAAAGCTTTTTAAGCTTTTATATTGTTAATGATTTTTAAGAATACCAACATTTACAAAACATAACAATCAGCTTAACAAGAGCTCCTTAACTATTTCTTGTTAAGCTAACAACCAGAATAGGGCTGTTAGAAAGAGAACACATTCAGCCCTAACACTACCTTGTCTAATTCTACTATGGCAGCAAGTAAACATCAAAAAGTTTATCTGCTGACAAATCGTTCCTTCATAAAGAAGTCATGAAGGATATTTACTGTTTTTCTGTCAATGTATATGTAGATCTGTAGCTGAACTAAAATACATTTACAACAACAATTACCAAGCAAATCTACTACAACGACGAACAGAGAAGAGCAGTATCACATCGGTTGCGCAACGTTAGAGGGGGAGAACCGAATTGGCGGCGGAAAATAAACGGCACTTTGCTTGCTATGTCCCCTTTCACATTGGTCAAGAATTGAATTCAATTCTTTTTTACGTTCTCTTTTGGACTTGACGAAAGCTTTCACATTTGTCAAGAATTGAGTTCAATTGCTTGTCTTTCTTAAAAACAAAAGCATTGCATCAACAGCTTAAAATTGTTCGTAAAATATTAATTATAATTCGTATGCGATGGAAATATGCTTTTTATAAATAAATATCGAAAATAATTCAACAAAATAACTTACATTAAGTTTCAGAACAACAAACGCACGCCGATACACAAAAAAAAATGAAGCACTCTGAACAAAATGAAAAAAGAACAAAAGGAAAAAAAATTGACGGTACAGAGACACCGGTACCGTCAACTTTTTCTCCCTTTCGTCGCTCCCGATTTGCGGCGAATTGCTAACAAACTGTGAAAATTGAATTCAATTCTTGACCAATGTGAAAGGGGTCTAGGTTTTTTGTTTGCCTAGTAGCAATATCTCAAGCTCTATTTCTGATCTTAAAATGCTGCCAAGTTTCAAGCATGTTTTATCAAAACGAACATAGCTGGCAAATCTAAACGTAATTTTGACGTTTCACCGCTCAATGGGCGTTTTGTTATTGTTGTTTTCTTTTGTTATTGTTCTTAAAACAGCTGTTTCAACACTGTGATGACAAATTGATATAAAGTTGAACTAACGTTGTTTTACTGAGATTTGATCTGATCTAGTGCCACGGGAATGCAGCTAATGTTTCGCAGCGGAGCAAATGGAGGGGAAAGAACGATGCGTCAGCAGAGGAACTTATTGATGGTTACTTGCTTATGTGTTCTAAGTTTCCTATCTTGTTATTTTTGCTATCTTTATTGATGACGAGAGTTACTCGGAAAAAGACAATGACGCAAACCAAAGATTTACCCTCTACCAAAATCGTTCAACGCGCCTAAAGAAGTTTTCACTTCAAAAACAAAAATACTTTGTTTTGTAGTTCTATAAAAATGTACATTGTAGGTGCATACTATTTTGAGTGTGTACTGAAGATATAAAGTATGCAATGCTTTTGTAATATAAAATAAAATAAAAAATTATCTCATTTACTATTATAGTAAAATTCAATTAATTTTTATAAACTTTAAAATTCAAATAAAAGTTTTTTATATTAAATTTTTTTCTTATGTGTATGAAAGTACTTTTGTTTCCTTTTAATAAAAAAAATTATTTGTAAAAACTTGAATTTTCATATTAATAACCAGTTTCGGTTTCGGCCGAATATTATAAAATGGCCGAATATTCGGTTTCGGTTTCGTTCAAAATTCCGGTTTCGGTCGGACACTAATTGTAGTATAGATTAAGAGAAACTTAATTGTTTAGCTTGCACATTTATTACCAAAAAATTACTAAAGTTCTATGTGATAATAAGTATACATTAAGAATAGTGAACAATATTTAATGCACCGCCACTGTTCTTTGTGCTAAGCCAAAAATAAAAGAGCTCTGCACTAACAGCGCGGCACGCGCTCTCATAATTGGTAGTCATTAGCTATTATAGCATTTTACTTTAGTATCCATTCTTTAGTTTTGTTTATTTTTCCACGGTTGTATATTTACTTAAGATTTAAGTGCGTTTCCAATTATGTGATTTATTATAATCAGCAATCTGCAATTACTTTACAGAGCTGACATATGGCAAGCATCAGGACAGACGATCGCAAAAACAATTGGAGGACGTCGCAACACGTCGATCAACAGACCAGTTCAATCATGCAATCATGTAATAAGATTATAATAAACCAATCAACTTAGGCTTGAGCAACACGAAATTGGCAGATCATCAGATAGCTCAGTTTGGCAGATAGGTAGAATAATATGAGAGTTTTAGATTAACAAATCGAAAAAACGAAACAAAAAGTGCAAGCTAATTTTAAAAGATCAATTATTTTAAGAGAATATAAAAGAAGAGAAAAGAAGGAGAGGGAACTGAATCAATTCCAAACACTTAAAAATATAGAATTTAGCAAAAAATAATTCACAAATAAATCGCTAAATATTCGTTTCGGCCAACTAGCTGATGGTTGTACCAATTGTTCGAAATAGTTTTATTTATTTTATTTATTTATTTATTTAATTAAATGTTAGCGCTTGCAAGAATAAACTTATAATTAAGCACCGATTACAAATATGGCGATAATATCAACACAAAAATATGAGATATAAAACATAATCTTGAATAAAATTTAAAGTTAAAATTACATATCGGAAACAGTTAAAACATTAACAATTTTTTAAAATTGAACCAAAGGTAACAACTGAGATTTATAACAAATATAAATAATAAGACAAACAAAAAACTAAAAAAAAAAAAAAAAAAAAACGGGGAAAAATTAAAAGTATAAAATTAAAAGGAGATTAAAGGAGAGAAAAAAAGAGAAAACGAAATAATATAGCTTAAGTTAAAGTGAGGACAAATTATCTGATAGCTTAGATTTAAACAAGGTTGCATTGCAAATACGCTGTAAAGAGAATGGAAGCGAGTTCCAAAGACGTATAGAATTAACAAAAAACTGCCGTTCTGATGCCAAGCAGGCGTGTCTAGGTTGAACCAAGTTGTTACCGCGCTGAGATCTTAAAAATTTTAATTTTTCATATAAATAAAGAGGTTCCTTAGTAAAAATGATTTTATGCAAGAAGACTAACTGCAAATAAATGAGCAATCAACAATTTATTTGACAGTTCTACTGACAGCTAGCTATTCAGTAGATTATTTTATGAATAAATAAATATTTCAATCGTCAGATGCAAAAACATTGATTTAGAGATAATCTTGAATGCTTTACTTTTTTGACAACTTGATCGACATTAAATTTGATCGCTGATAAGCTATTTATCTGACACAAAAATAGACATCGATCATTTAAGCCTATTTGAATTTGATCAATATTATAAACACGTGCATGCAAGTGATTTCAGTCACTTTACCGGCAATCAGCACGTTCCTTAACATGCAACTTGATTTTATTGTTGAGAATCAGAACCAATGCATTGTATAATATTAATTCATACGTTCTGTGATTCATAAGGAAAGTTTTTAATCATTAAATAATTTTGAGGGTATTTTTTTTGGGTTGCTAAATAATATTTTTAAATAAGTTTTAAAAAACAAATACTTGCTCATGGAGCCAAAAAAAGTTGTTGTTTTATCATGTGAGGTCTATGAACGGCAACAGTTATCGAGCAAATCCATTTGCATTTTGTGTCGTATTAACATACATTAAAAAATTAAAAAAAAAAATAATAAAATACTAAAAATAAAAAACCTTCGTATAAGTAAACCACCAGACAAAATTTGATGCTTATTTCTAATTTTATACATTTTAGTATACAATTTAAAGCAATTGAATAAATTAAGCGAGATCTTTAAAATTTATTATTTAATACGTCATATATAATTTGCTATGATCTTGAGTAAAAAATTAAATTTTTACAAGTTAGAAATGTTAATGAATATATTAAGAAATTTTTATTGACACACATTTAGTGATTCATTTGTTTTGCAAATATTCTTCATATAAAAGAAAAATGTTACATAATTGTATAAAAAATAAAAAATATGTTGTTGTCGGAAATTATTTTTACTACTTTCATAGTTTTTATTACATATTAAAAATTAAGTTAATAAAGCTAAAACAAATCTAAAAAATTTATGATTTTCCCTAATGATCTTTTTTTATGGAAGTATGAATATTAATTTATTTTAACATGAATTTATTTTAACACAGTGTTTTGCCAAAAAGTTACAAAAATTTGAGATAATCTCAATTTATAAGATAGTTGTTCCTCGTTTCTGTGAAAAAACTAACTAAATTGGAAAGTTTGACTTCGGAGATCAAGTAGTCTTAAGCCATAAATACAGCCGCGTTATACGCCTCTTACAACAACATATCCACTGCCGTAACCAGGGGGTTGCTGGGGGCAGCTGAGCACCCCCAAAAGTTTTCCGAGCTCCCCCAAAAACTATGCTACTTTTCAAAATTGTAACAGAAAAGTTTTCAGAATTCAATTTAAGAAAATAAGTTAACAAAAAAGGTTGAAGTAAAATTAAAGCACCAATTTGTGTTGTTTACTCGCAAGGCTGATTATTAAAGGTTAAGGCACTTAGCGAAAACTAATGCTAGTGACTATTTTTGCACTACGGGATATAATAGGGGTATTCACGGGTTGATGCGAAACGCAATTGCGACGATGCGAAAATGCATGATTGCGAACTTTTGCATCATTCCAAAAACAAACACATTGGAAGCAATTTTGCAACTCTCCTTGAATTACGCACTGCTCAAACCAATTGCGAGAACGCACAAGCAGTGATGCTAAACAGATGATTCATGTTTTGGTTGTTTTCAAACATAGTTGCCACCTGGGTAAAACTGTAAAAAAGTTAAGTTTGTACGTTGATTTTAATAACTTTTTATGATTTTGAAATGAGGTGGCTATATATTTAGAGTTCATTCGACATTTAATTTTATTGCATAACTAAGTTGCAATATTGATGTTCACGCGTTAGTGCGCAAAATATTTTGCATGTTTACACTCTTGAAATTTGCAACAACCCGTGAATACCTCTAATAAATGGTCTAGGCTCGTGCAACAGAAAAAGCTTTGAAGAAACATGACTTAAGCAGAATACATCTTTCTGCTATGGTTGCGTGGAAAGAACATTCTTTAAGTATAGAAAATAATCTAGAAATTTCCAGCCTTCTTAATAACACTGTCCTTGAAAAGCGACAATATTATGTCAAAGGGATTCTTTCTACAATTTTTTTTTTTTTTTTGGCTAAGAATAAGCTGCCTTTTCGAGGAAATGGGTTATTTGACGAAGAAAATTAAGAGTCATGACTGTTTCATTATATGTTTAAAGTTTAAAGACATGACCGAAAAGCACAAAAGCTTAAAGATATGTTAAGGTGGTATGCCTACTAATGTTGTTTATACATTAGGCCGGGTCGATTTGTGGGAAGGCAAAAAATCGCCCATTGCTCAGTGTAAATCGTATTCTAGGGATCAAAATAAGAAACTTTGCCCGAGTAACTATACCTCTAAAACGAATTCTAATGCACCAACTTGACTTTTGACTTAGCTGTGACTTCATCAGCTTTTTTGAAGCAATGTAATGAGCAATGTACAGAAATGCAATCGAAAATATTTCGTTCTTACTCCTTTCTGTCGTATCTGCAATCAATGCTAAATATAATTTAGCGCATTAGCACTTATTTCTTGGAAACAATTTGCAATAATAATTATGGTTTTATTTTGCATTTGCAACGATGTATAGTAGGGCTGGTCGATTTAAAAATCGCCCATTGCTCAGTAAAAATCGTATTCTAGGTAACAAAATAAGAAACTTTGCCCAAGGAACTATACCTCTAAAACGAATTCTAATTCCCAAACTTTTGACTTTTGTCCCGTCGGGTCAAATTTTGAAAAATCCCTCTTTGACCCATTTAAAGTGCCCCAATCGAGTCCAAATGTATGACCGACCCCCACTGACTTTGGAGGGCCGATCCATCCATGCCAATGGCACACCCCCAGGAAAAAAAATCACCATTTTGGCACTTTACATGAAAAGGGGTTCCAGGGGTTGTACCATTGGCATGGGTGGATCGGCCCTCCAAAGTTAGTGGGGATCGGTCATACATTTGGACTCGATTGGGGCACTGTAAATGGGTCAAAGAGGGATTTTTCAAAATTTGACCCTACGGGACAAAAGTCAAAAGTTTGGGCATTAGAATTCGTTTTAGAGGTATAGTTCCTCGGGCAAAGTTTCTTATTTTGATCCCTAGAATACGATTTTCACTGAGCAATGGGCGATTTTTAAATCGGCCCGCCCTACTATACATCGTTGCAAATGCAAAATAAAATCATAAATATTATTGCAAATTGTTTCCAAAAAATAAGTGCTAATGAGCTAAATCATATTTAGCATTGATTGCAGATACGACAGAAAGGAGTAAGAACGAAATATTTTCGATTGAATTTCTGTACATTACTCGTTACTTTGCTTCAAAAAAGCTGATGAAGTCACAGCTAAGGCATTCTTAAAACTTATTATCGATCGACTGACAGAATTTGGAATTGAGCTCGAAAATATTTTGGGCCAGGGTTATGATGGTGCTGCTGTAATGAGTGGTCGATTGGATGGACTGCAGAATTTGATACAGGACTTTTTCAATCGAACAATTCCAAAGGTTCATTCCACCGGTTCAAATCACCACCGTTTTCATCTTGTCGTTGTCAAAATCGTGAAGAAAAATTATGACTCCCGACTTTTCTTCGACCAATTAAAAAAATCTGACGATTTTTTCAGTCGCTTCAAAGTTAAAAAAATGTACGAACAGACCACAGTTTCTCTGCTTTGCGAGCAACGTTGTCAGTACATTACAAAGCAATTGTTGTAATTCAAAATGACTTTATCTTTTTCAAGACACCGGAATTTCATCTTGGTGCAGATGAAATGGTTTTAGCAGTTAGACTGCTGGGTTTTCTTGCAAAATATTGGGAATAATAGAAACAGCAAACAAAATTTTGCAAACATGAAAGTGATCTTTGCAATGAGTCTGCTTACAATATTTGATTGCATGCGAACTGTCAAACAGAATTTCATGATATCTAGATTTCATGCTGTAACATTTAGGTGGGCTCTTCATCTCATGAAATTTCATTTTTAAATTGCTTATAAAAGTTTATTAAATTCATAATTTCATCCATTCGTCATGTTTTTTCACTTTTTTATTGCTATTGCAATATTTTTTGCTTGAAAGGTTCTTAAAAGTGCACACACTTATATATTTTACTGAAAAGTGACAGCTCATCTAATGAAATATATTTCAAGAAATATTTCAAGAGATAAATTTCATGATATGAGCAATTTCATGAGCAGTTTGACAGTTCGCATGCAATAAAATAATGCAAGTGTAGACTTGCAATTATTTTATATTCAGAATAAATAGACAAGTGTAATAATGCAAGTGTGTAGGGCGCATTTATAATGAAATAATTGACTCAATAATTTCAGAAATTCATCATCTTTTTGAGAAAAACAATGACGACTTAAAAGCTGTTAACGACTTTTAAGCATAAATTTTAAATTCGATGCATTGCAACCATTAAATAAAATTAAATTGTCATTCCGAGAAGAATTTTCCTTTTTCAAAACTTTAGTGACCAACGAAAAATGCAAACCTTTATCGCATGTCAAAACGAGAATAGATTCGATACGACGTTCCTCACTGACCCATTAACGATTGCGTGGTCTTATGTTCCTTGGTTTGAAAAGAAAAGATTGTGTTCATTACATTGCAAATAGATGTTATCTATGAATAAATAGTTATTTCTTTTCTTGAAAAGTCAGCTCCCCCAAAAACTTGCTCAGCGCCCCCAAGTAGTCTTGCATTATATATCTTGCATTTCAGCACTAAAAAAACTCTTAAAATGAACTGAAAATCGTCATCACTACTCAAAGTCTAAAGTTCCAAAGTCTAAAGTTCTGTTTCAGCAACATTTTTGTTTTTGCTCTACTTATTGCTTAAATTCATATGGCAAGTTTTAAGTTTCCAACTAACATTGCTTGCTATCTTAAATTTCTGAACTCAATTCAAACTGAAATCTGATATTTTCATGAAAATTAATACAATTGCATTTATTGCTTCAATTTTTCAATTTGCATTTCGTTGTTAATTCAATGCTAATTGAGCAGAATTTTTTACTAGTGCCAACAAAATGTTTGCAAATACGTTACATTTTACATTTCTATTCAGCATACATATAAAACATATTGCTTATATTAATTTTTGCCTACGTTACAGACAAATATTATTCATTCCCTTACTTAATTACTATTGCCCATACTTAAACAGATTATTTATATTCTAATATGCGCTAAAGTTTTATTATCTCCGTAAGAGAATAGTTATTACAAAAGCCATAAAAGATAATTGAATATCCCAATAGGAAATGTATAATTAGTGTAGAAAATCATGAGATAATTGACTATTGTCAATAACAGTAGAAACTCGATATTTTATTCGAAATTTGAATTTGAAAAAATGTTTTTGAAATACATGCAACATTTCTAGGTTAGGTTAGGTTATGTTATGTTATGTTATGTTATGTTATGTTATGTTATGTTATGTTATGTTATGTTATGTTATGTTATGTTATGTTATGTTATGTTATGTTATGTTATGTTATGTTATGTTATGTTATGTTATGTTATGTTATGTTATGTTATGTTATGTTATGTTATGTTATGTTATGTTATGTTATGTTATGTTATGTTATGTTATGTTATGTTATGTTATGTTATGTTATGTTATGTTATGTTATGTTATGTTATGTTATGTTATGTTATGTTATGTTATGTTATGTTATGTTATGTTATGTTATGTTATGTTATGTTATGTTATGTTATGTTATGTTATGTTATGTTATGTTATGTTATGTTATGTTATGTTATGTTATGTTATGTTATGTTATGTTATGTTATGTTATGTTATGTTATGTTATGTTATGTTATGTTATGTTATGTTATGTTATGTTATGTTATGTTATGTTATGTTATGTTATGTTATGTTATGTTATGTTATGTTATGTTATGTTATGTTATGTTATGTTATGTTATGTTATGTTATGTTATGTTATGTTATGTTATGTTATGTTATGTTATGTTATGTTATGTTATGTTATGTTATGTTATGTTATGTTATGTTATGTTATGTTATGTTATGTTATGTTATGTTATGTTATGTTATGTTATGTTATGTTATGTTATGTTATGTTATGTTATGTTATGTTATGTTATGTTATGTTATGTTATGTTATGTTATGTTATGTTATGTTATGTTATGTTATGTTATGTTATGTTATGTTATGTTATGTTATGTTATGTTATGTTATGTTATGTTATGTTATGTTATGTTATGTTATGTTATGTTATGTTATGTTATGTTATGATATGTTATGTTATGTTATGTTATGTTATGTTATGTTATGTTATGTTATGTTATGTTATGTTATGTTATGTTATGTTATGTTATGTTATGTTATGTTAAGTTATGTTATGTCATGTTATGTTATGTTATGTTATGTTATGTTATGTTATGTTATGTTATGTTAGTTATGTTATGTTAGTTATGTTATGTTAGTTATGTTATGTTAGTTATGTTATGTTAGTTATGTTATGTTAGTTATGTTATGTTATGTTATGTTATGTTATGTTATGTTATGTTATGTTATGTTATGTTATGTTATGTTATGTTATGTTATGTTATGTTATGTTATGTTATGTTATGTTATGTTATGTTATGTTATGTTATGTTATGTTATGTTATGTTATGTTATGTTATGTTATGTTATGTTATGTTATGTTATGTTATGTTATGTTATGTTATGTTATGTTATGTTATGTTATGTTATGTTAAGTTATGTTATGTTATGTTATGTTATGTTATGTTATGTTATGTTATGTTATGTTATGTTATGTTAAGTAAAGTTAAGTTAGGTTAGGTTAGAAGGGTCGTGCTTTTGCGGGGGCCTATAAGTCCATTGCGAATCCCTTTTTTATTTTTAAATTAATTAATTTAAGTTAGCCTGCGCTTTTTATGAACCTCCAGATGTCTAGCAGTGGTGGGTTCGCTAAATCTTCCAAGTCTTTGAAAAACCTGTTCCCAATATATCGGAGTCGACAATTCTGTAGATTTGGACATTCGCATAGAAGGTGATTTATTGTTTCTGTTTCTTCTGGATCGTTGCAGCTCCGACAGAAGTCTGGAGCTGCTATGTTCATTCTATTGGCCAATGCCCCTGTCAGAACTCCAACAACAATCCGGATTTCTCGTTTGACCAAAAGCAGAAGCTTTCGGTTCTCTTCTCATTTAGCTCCAGCCAGAGCCTTCGAGACATGTTGCAGTCACCTCTAAAAGCCCAGTTAGTGTTAGCATTATCTCTGACTTTAAGGTCTATATTCCTTTTGACGATGCCTATTGGAATGTGCACATTAGACCGATTCATAAGCGTATGGGGAAAACTTTTTGTCGTTTTTTCTTCGGTGCGCGTTCATTTTCTGAAAGTTCGACCCCTATTAAGAACAAAAATATTTTAATACCTAAAAAAATTTGACCTCTAGGAGTTGCGCAAATCGCTTGAAGGTTATTTTAGAGCTATGTGGGACTTGAACCATTTTAAAAAATGTCGTGTCTAAACGGAAAAACAATTGGAATATATTTTGATAGGAAACAATTATTAAAATACATTAAAATACAAGTTTTGGTCGAACTTTCAGATAATGGACGCGCACCGGAATATTTTAACACTTTTGTAATATGAACCGAGTGACGTTGTGGCTATTGCAGATACTGTTCAGTACCAGTTTTTTTTTTTTAGACTGAACCAAGGCTCAAGGGATGCCCCCTATAAATGTGTAAGCATTGTGTTGATTGTGTTGAAGATGGGTGATAGTTAGTTGGAGGGTGGATGGATGGAGTAGTGTTGGTGAAGATTTGTTTTAAATTTGCACAGCTCAAAACTGCCGGGAAACACACTCGCAGGGAGACTATTCCATAACTTAGCCGTGCTACTAATGAACGAACTATCACGGTAATACGATGTTCTATTGGGCATCGATGCAATAGTAAAGGGGTGGGCTTAAACAGCTGCCCGAGTGGACCTGGAAAAAACACGAGCTGGTGGTGTCAGGCCATATATCTCCCTTGAACACTTCCCATGGTAATGCCTATACAAAAGGCTTAGGCAACCAACACTATTTCGATGCCCAAGAGAGTTGAGAGAGGATGAAGTAGTTTCATCCCCTATCAAATATATAGCGCGACGTTGAATTCGATCCAGAAGCTCCAAATAAGATCTTGAAGACCCTGCCCAAATGTGCGAATCGTACTCCATTTTCGGCCTAATATACATATAAGGTGTAGATCATGCAAAGATCAGTTGAAGTGACATATTTTTTGCATCGTTTTAGAAAACCTAGGCATTTGGCCGCTTCTTTCGACACATCGAAAATATGATCATTCCAACAAAGATCACATTGGATCGATATGCCCAGAACGTCAAAAGCGGCTGATTCTACAAGATCCACACCATTCATAATGAGAGGAACTAAGGGGCAATCCACACGCTTGTGGGTTAACGGAGAGCACTGGGTCTTGCTTGCATTGACTACTACTCTATTAGCAAGACCCCACTCGGAGATTTGTAGATCATTAAGGAGTGTGTCATTCATATTTTGCCTTTTTCTCTCAATCTCCATAGAGCTTGGGCGTGTTTTGAATGAATATGAATGACAAATGCTGCTGTCGTCTGCAAACGAATGCATTGGGTTATGCGTCAACGACAGAAGGTTGTAGATAAAATCCAGAAACAAGTTGGGCGATACAATGAACCCTGTGGTATTCCTGCGTTGATGGCGTGCTTCTCGGACGAAATACCGTCAACTACGACAAGAATCGTTCTGTCCTTGACACGCGATCCATCGAGCAAAGTTACCACCAAAACCATATGCAACCAGTTTTGACACGAGCGCTTTATGCCACACTCGGTCGAACGCTTTAGAAATATCCAGAGCAACAACCCTGCTCTCGCCGAAAAAGTGAACGCATTTATTCCATTCTTCGGTTAAGAACGCCATAAGATCACCAGTAGAGCGAGCCCTGCGAAAACCATATTGACGGTCACTGAGCAGTTGGTTGTGCTCCAGATAGTTCACAACGTTGAAGTTTATTACACTCTCCATAACTTTGGAAAGCGTAAAACATATCGCAATGGATCGGTAGTTTGTAGGGTTCGTGGCATCAACTTTTGTAGGTACCTGCTGGACATTTGCCACCTTCCAATAAGATGGAAATATTCCTGTTTTGTAGGAGATGTTGGAAAGGTTGCGCAGTTTGCAGTTTTGTACCGTTCGAGCCTTAGTCGTTTTACTATTCAGCGCTTTGATGGCCGCTTGGCTATCCACAAAAATTAAGATTTTTCCTGTGAATGGCCTGTGCAGCTTTTTTAATAGAATATATTTCTACCTGAAAAACGCTACAGTAGTCAGGGAGGTTGTAAGAATATACACACCATCCAGTTCCGTTTTCCATTTTGGAACCATTAGTATAAATTGGAGATTGCCGTGGAATTCTGCAGCCGTTTCTTCCCATTCTTGTGTACTGGGGATGAATGTGGTGTATTCTGTACCGAATCTCACACTGGTTATGATGTAGTCGGTTGTTATTTTTGATACCACGGTTTCAAAGAGATTCAAAATAGATGCATGTCCGAAAGTATTGTTCCTTCAGGCTTTTGATTCGTTGAGGCGAATCGAGCTTTTGGTCGCCGAACACTTAAGGACCTTTTCTATGGGGAGAAGATTTAGCACCATTTCCAGACTAGCCTTTGGCGTAGATCTCATGGCTCCTGTTATTCCTATACACGCTAACCTTTGGAATCTTGTTAGGGAGCTAAGGTAACTATGTTTGTGCGCTATCGTCGTCCACCATACGAGAGAGCCATAGGTAAGAATGGGTCTCACGATTGCTTTATACATCCAGTTGATTATGTGCGATCGAAGTCCTCATTTAATGCCAAATGTTCTCTGACATGCGTATAGAGCGCACAGTGCTTTTTTTCTTCTTTCTTCTGTGTTGTGTTTCCAGCTCAGCTTGTTATCAAGGATAATTCTAAGATATTTAGTTTCCGTGGAAAGCTTCAGAGTTACTGAAGGGGATATGACTCCGCCCTGCGGTGTGCCTCTTGTCCTCTCTCCTCACCACGCCCATTCCCATTTATGAGCATATATGTCTGCTATTGAGCATTTTATAAATCCACTGGGTTATTTTACTGCTAACTCCTTTGTCTACTAGAGCATTCTTTATGGAATCTGTATATACATTGTTGAAAGCGCCTGCGATATCCAAAAAAGTTCCTAAAGTATATTCTTAAGAAGGGTTCTTTCTATGACTGAAACCACCTCATGCAGTGCCGTTTCCATCGATTTACCTTTATGGTGGGCGTGTTGCACACAACAAAGGTTGGTATCGTTCTAGGATTCTTTTATGTGAAGATCTATTATTCTCTCTAGCGTATTCATTATGAACGATGAGAGACTAATAGGCCTGTAATCCTTTGGTGCTGAGTGTATCGGTTTCTCAGCTTAAGGAATGAAAACATCTGGCACTCTCTTCAAATTTTTGGAACATATCCTGTCTTGTGACAACTGGTGATGATTACTAAAAGCCAGGGCATAATGCTGGGGAGGGCATGTTGCATAGTGGCCGGCAGGATTCAATCTGGCCCTGCAGATTTGTAGGGCTTGAAAGACCCAATCGACCATTCTACCTTGTAATAATGTTAGGGAGTTTCTGTTAGGGTTTTGGTATTGTCGTTTCCAATTTGCTGTTAGCTTCATTTTGCTCCGGTTCTTTATAACCTGGAAAATTAGTTTCCATGAGTAGCAATAGCGTTTCTTGGCAGGATTCTGTCCAGGATCCGACGGACCTCTTAATGTATCCCGGGACCGATGGCTCTTTGGATAGCGTCTTACAACGTCTGGCGGCTTTACTGGTATCCTCAATGGACTCGCAGAAATTTGTCCAAGATGTTTGCTTAGCTATTCTCACTTCCTTTGTATAGTCATTTAACGTGGATCTATATATTGTCCAGTCTTGCTCACATTTGCTTAACATGGCTTTTCGGTGAAGTTTTCTGACCTCTGATCTTCTATTTTTGAGGTCGCTAGTCCACCAACTCACATTTGTAGGTTTGCGATTTCGTGACTCTGGGCAGACTTATTGAAGGCGTGGTTCATTTTTCCCGTTATAAACTCGACTGCATTATCAATGGATGCGTCGTTTGGGAGATATTCTGTGTCTAGGTCTTCAAAATTTCTGCTTATCCAGACTAACTACCTTTCCCAATTGGTTTTTAATGGGTTCCTCAACCGTTTCCTTATATGAGGATCGTAGTCAATAGTAAAGAGAATCCTAAAGTGGTCGTAAAATGACTACTTTTGTGACACCTCCCAGTTATCGACTGTAACCTGTTCTAAATTACTAGCTAATGTTAGATCAATTATCTCTTCCCTGACTCTATTCTGAAATGTTGGCCTATTGCCCCATTACATAGAATAAGGTCTGTGGTAAGGATAAATTCGAAAATAGAGTCACCTCTTTTGTTGATGTTCATACTGCCCCATTGCGAGTGGTGGGCGTTTGCGTCACACCGATGACCAGGAATGTCCTGCTTGTGCTAGCGTGTTCTGCCAACTTGCGGACTGTTTGCTTTGGTGGGTTCACCTCTTCATAGGGCATAAACGCGGAACAGAGTATCAGTTTTGCTGACCTAGTTTCCACGCTGGTTGCCACTAAGTCTTCAGCGACTGCAACATTTCTAACTAATCACAGTTTTAAATCATGTCTTTAATTTGTTTAAAAAAAAATTACTTACCGCAATTTTGAGCACATTTTTACGGTCATATGTGTATTTAAAATGTCTTAAAAGCTCAAAATGTTTATGGAAATGAATTTTAAAATTAAATATGACACAAACTACAACAATTATGTCATAAATAAATTTAAAAATAATGTTAAGTCTGCAATTTGTAACTATCGAGGAACTAGCAGCGAAAGCAATTTTCAAATTAGGGTATATAAGATAAGATAAATGAACACAACATTATATATATGCATAGAAGATGAAATTAAAATTGAAAATAAGAGCTTATGTTTTTAGCAATTAATTTATTAAGTTATGAAGACAATTGACATTATGATAGGACAAATCAAAAAAGCACGATTTCGACTGTTTATGAAAAGCAAATTTATTAAGAAGACACCTTATATTGCTTGGAAGGCAGTTGAACAGGCTGAAGGCTATAGACGTTTGAGACGATAAAAAGTGTTGCATGTTATGAGACGGAACTTGAGATATGCTAAGGCGATTTATTCTTATGTTAAAATTCAAAAAACATTTATTAATTAGATATACGGAAAAACAAAAAATATTTTTTTAAAGCTTTATAAAAAAACGAATGTTTTACAGGCAATAATTAAGTTATTTAAATAGTGGCAGGCCCGTAGAGAGCCAAGTTCTGGCCTGAGGGCTACAAAACATGGGCTCTCCTAAAAATGTTTTCAACACAAAAAAGTCATGCACCAAGTAAAACATATCTTATTGTCGTTTTTCTCTGTATTAATTGTCTCTACCTAAGGAAAACTTTTTCTGTGAAACTCTGATTAATTAAAATTTACTGATTAATTTACACAATTTCAGGGAAATTTTTTGTATTTACATCTATTGTATTTACATCTATTGTCAACGGGAAATTTAAACATGTTTTTTATACTGAAGCGAATTTAAGCATAATGATTTTTTCAAAAATAGTGTCAAATTGACACTAACTTAATTTGAAGGTTAATCATATTCAGCAAATCTTACTGATTATATACTTAAATATTTTTATTAATTTCAAAGGAACTCAAGCAATATTTTAACTATCAGAATTATTCAAGGATTTTTCTAAAAACTCCATCCAAAATATTATTGGACATCTTCAAAAAACTTTGGGAAAAAACCTTAGGTACTTGTTTATTTCGAAATTTAATTTATGTCGATATTTTTGTAGCATAAATATAGAAAAAACTTCCCTCTGAATAAACGAAAAGTGGATTTGTATCGAATTTATTTGATTTTTCTACAATGTCCCTGCAAATATGGAACTATACTCAAATTTGAATTTGAATAACTCAATTTTTCAAGTATCTCAAAATTACAATTAACTGGAGTTCTTTTATCTAACATTTCTGATTTTTTACTCTGTTAATAGGTTTGAACAGTGCAAACGTCTGAATTTTAAGTGTTTTTTGTTTATTTTATGAAAAGAAATCGGTTTGATAGGTTTACATTTTTATTTATGGTATATTTTGCGTAATGGTCCTTTGAAAATGGCACTTTTTAAATCTGGCCTCAGTGGCGTTCGAATGGACCATCTATGGAAAAACGAAAAGGATTCTTAAAATATGTACTACTGACTTACAAAGGAGATTTCCAAAATATTGTTTAAAAAAAAGTGGCGACCATTTGAAAAAAAATGAACCTTTTCGCGTGTTTTTCAATAGAAAATTGTTAAAAAATAAAAAAAAAAAACGGCTACGTCCTGCTGAAGAGGCACATTTTTTCTGCAAAACCCAATTTGAATCAAATTGATCGGACGTAAAATGTCTTAGTTATGCTGTAAAAGTCCAAAAAAGTGATTTTAAGTAAACGGCGTTTAAAGTTTTGGAAGCGCTAAGAGCTCCAATAGCAACTGAGTATTCCTACTGATGAGCGAAAGCAATCATACGAGTATACAGTGTTGCCGCAACATACATAAAAAAGTATCCATGCAAGTCAAAAATGTAACCAAAAGTATCCAGTTTTGAAAAAAGGTATCAACGTATTAAGTTCAAAAGTTTCCAAACCATGATCATAATAAAGTGTCTATGAAAGTTTCATTATAATTTTTGATATCGTCAATATAAAGCCAAGTAAGAAATATGAAAAAAAAATACTTCTAGTAAAAAGTGGCCCGACGGCCCAGAAAAGTGGTAAACTACACGGTTAAAAATGTTGGAATAAATTTTAGTACAGCTCAAATATTACTGCATATTTTTTAACCTTGAGGCTTAAAATTTAAACTTTCACAAATACTAATCCATAATTATAGCTTTTCTGTACTAAAATATAAGCCAAAGAAATATTGCAATGCTTAGTAGGGGTATTCACGATTCAGTGTACTTGACAGTGCAGTTGAGTACTTGTGCACTTTACAATAATATTCATGTACGTCAAAAATCTGCTTGCTTTTCTACCATAGCCTCAAACTCACGAAAACCTAACTGCACATCTGCACAAGTCCTGAAGTCCTCAACTGCACAGGCAAGTGCACTGTATCGTGAATGCCCCTTCTATGCGTACCAGAGATTTGCCCAGGACTATAGCCAGGGGGGCAATGCCCCTTACTACAACCGTTTGCCTCCTACTACAACCGTTTGCACCCTGGCCAAATCAGAGAATGAACAACTTTAAATGAATAATATGCATTTTGTTGATATATTTGTTTATTGCTTTAAAATTAGTTTAGTTTAAAATAACAAAAAATATACACAATCATCTTATTCATGACTTGAATATGTATATGAATTTTTCAAATTTTTCAAATTTATACTGGGTCGCCAACATTTGCTATAGTTTGCCATAGGAACTTTCTAGAAATGAAAAGCACGTTGTGCACCACTTTGCCGCAGATACAAAAAGAATATATAATTTATTGAAATGATTTTAATTTGTAAATTTTTTTTAAGCATGATGAATGTTTATTAATTTTAAAATAAGAAAAACTGCATATCTTAATTCTATCAAAAATTTAAATCAAAACATGCATGTTTGTTCTTAATATAAGGTCAGAATTCGTGAAATCGCCACGAAAAATATTTCTTAATTTTTTTTTTTTAATATTGATTTATTAGATGCCTATGACTATGGTAAATTATTGGCTCACGAAAAATTTAAAAAAATTTTTTTTACTAAAGTTATTGTAAAGTGGAATTTTTCTTCACTTTTTAAATAAAGTCTCGCTATTCGCAAAAGAACTTACCGATTAAAATTAAACTCAGCTATATCATAGGTAATGACATAAAGGTCAGTAAGTTGTTAAATAGTTTAAGAAAAAAAAATTTGTACACAATTTTGGCAACGATTTTTTGTAAGCAATTAATATTTTTTATTGTTCTGCGCCATTACAAGATCATAAAATAATAAAATAATTACAATCAATTCATAAAGAATCCAAATCTGTCGAGAGCAGCAATTATTTTAGAAATTATGGCGAAAACAACGTTGCGCTAAATAGTATATTCACACTGGACGTTCCATTTTCTATATGCACCGTAATTAACTTTTTCTTTAAACCTGAGGAAATTGTTTGCGAATCAATTGCGAAATAATAATTTGTTTGCAAATTCGTTACCACAATAATGTTTATTCGGCGAAACCTTTTACAATGTGCCATGTATTACAAAAATTATTTACAGAAGTTCATAAACAACAATATTGTTCGAATTTTAGATTTGTGTACATGCAATTTTATTACAATCGATAGGTTAAAAAGAATAATACAGTCGCGTTCTCTTAATAGTTTTAGCATTAGAAAAACGATTTTGCAATTCATCTTTTTCCTTTTCATGTTCAGTTATATAATCCAAAAACGATCTCCCGCCCACTGAAATAATTATATTGAAGTGATTATTTGATTATGGATTGGCCTTTGTAAGCTTAAACGAGATGACAATCTTTTGACGGTTTCTCCTACTTTATCACACGCACCTTTTCCGTGCGAAGTTGCGAAAAAATCTGTCTCAATATCGAAATCGGCCTTATAGTGCAATACATTTATGAAATCGAGTTTGTTATTATATTAAGCTGCACACACCCGACAGAAAAAAAAATATATTTTTTTTTTACATTATTGTTTCAAAAAAATTATTGTTTTTTAATTTTAATTCTGCCCGTATGGCACACATATTTTAAGACCAGATTTAAATAAAGGCTGCTCCACTTATCCGTAATATTTTGGAGTCCCTTATTAACACGATTGTGTTTCGGTACACTCAGCGGATTGCAACACGCATGCTCTTAAGAACCAATTATAAAAAAATATAAATTTTATACGATTCACAAAACTCTGTTAGACAGGTGTTGTCATGATCACTGCTTTAAAATTTGAATGCCACCTACCTATTTTCGTATTTTGTTTAAAATTTGCTATGAGAAGCAGCATTGATTTCGCAATCATTTCTAAAATAATTGCTTCTCTAGACTTTTCTCAACAGATTTGGATTTTTTATGAATTGATTGTTATTTTTTATTATTTTAAGATTTTGTAATGGCGCAGAACATTTAAAAATATTAATTATTTAAAAAAATCGTTGCCAAAATTGTGTAAACATTTTTTTTACTTAAATTTCTTAACTTACTGACCTTTATTTCATTATCTATGATATACTTGAGTTTCATTTTAATCGGTTAGTTCTTTTGCTGATGGCGAGACTTTATTTAAAAAGTGACGAAAAATTTCACTTTACAATTACATTGGCAAAAAAATTTTTTTAAATTTTACGTTACTATGGTCATAGGCATCTTATAAATCAATATTAAAAAAAAATATTATAGAAATTTTTTCGTGGCGATTTCACGAATTCTGAACCTATATAAAAAATTTGCATCAATTTGATGCAAACGACGGATGCGGGTTAATTTAATATTTTATTTGTTTTACTTAAAAAATGTCTTATACATATGTTAGCCCATTTCGCCACTCTTTCTTATATTTCTAGCCATTTTAAATAAATCTTGTATTTGTACCTTCATTTTATTACAAAGTCCTGAATTAATTTTTATATTATTTGTATGTATTCATCTCATGTATAGAAAGATCTACATATTCATGTAAATATTTTAAATTTAACTGTTTTTTAATAAATATGTGTAATGTATTCATTTCACATGTTAAAAAAATAGTTTTTTTTATTTAGGCCTGGATTTGCCATCAGCCACAATCGCACACAAAAACAAATGCATACATTTGGCTCAAGATAGTAAACAATGATTCTTCATGATTGCTCACGGTTGCAAATCGATACGAAGGTAGCATCAAGACAATGAAGACATTCGAATACTTCGCTTAAAACTAGAGTGTCTGCTCTGATTGAATATCTATTATTCTTCCCTTCGTATCGGTATTTTATTACTTCCCTGCCGTTCTCCAGCAAAGCGTTCCTCTTTGTGCTGTTTGTTTCCTTTTAGTTTATTGTTTGCGTAGGCAATCATCTTTAATATCTAATAAAATATCTGCAACAAATAGGTCTACATAATTATTTACTTCACAATTTTTTTTTTGATGTTCCAAAACCTTATGTTAAAATAAGTTTAATATGAGTAAAATACTCCTCACAAACTGTGTATAAAAGTCAATGTGTTGCCAGTTCAAAATGCCGGTTGAGTTACTATTGCAATTATTTACCTATTTTGTTATTTTTTAATTGCTTTGGAATTGCTCACTTTTAATTGGTTCGCACTTAACTAGCATGCTCACGTTAAAATGTAAGCAAAAGCAAAGTCCTAAGTTTAGCGTTGCACCAATTAACAGTAAGTACATAAAAAAAAATTTCAAAACAAGATGTGTTCTTGTTTTAATTGGAGTGTATTCTTTACAATAGAAAAAAGAAGTGGTTTTTGATAACTTTATTTTGAGAGTTTTAGCAAAGAAAGTGGGCAGTTGTACATACTTACAAATCAACCCAGATTTAATACAAAACTTATACTTATACTTATACTTATACTTATACTTATACTTATACTTATACTTATACTTATACTTATACTTATACTTATACTTATACTTATACTTATACTTATACTTATACTTATACTTATACTTATACTTATACTTATACTTATACTTATACTTATACTTATACTTATACTTATACTTATACTTATACTTATACTTATACTTATACTTATACTTATACTTATACTTATACTTATACTTATACTTATACTTATACTTATACTTATACTTATACTTATACTTATACTTATACTTATACTTATACTTATACTTATACTTATACTTATACTTATACTTATACTTATACTTATACTTATACTTATACTTATACTTATACTTATACTTATACTTATACTTATACTTATACTTATACTTATACTTATACTTATACTTATACTTATACTTATACTTATACTTATACTTATACTTATACTTATACTTATACTTATACTTATACTTATACTTATACTTATACTTATACTTATACTTATACTTATACTTATACTTATACTTATACTTATACTTATACTTATACTTATACTTATACTTATACTTATACTTATACTTATACTTATACTTATACTTATACTTATACTTATACTTATACTTATACTTATACTTATACTTATACTTATACTTATACTTATACTTATACTTATACTTATACTTATACTTATACTTATACTTATACTTATACTTATACTTATACTTATACTTATACTTATACTTATACTTATACTTATACTTATACTTATACTTATACTTATACTTATACTTATACTTATACTTATACTTATACTTATACTTATACTTATACTTATACTTATACTTATACTTATACTTATACTTATACTTATACTTATACTTATACTTATACTTATACTTATACTTATACTTATACTTATACTTATACTTATACTTATACTTATACTTATACTTATACTTATACTTATACTTATACTTATACTTATACTTATACTTATACTTATACTTATACTTATACTTATACTTATACTTATACTTATACTTATACTTATACTTATACTTATACTTATACTTATACTTATACTTATACTTATACTTATACTTATACTTATACTTATACTTATACTTATACTTATACTTATACTTATACTTATACTTATACTTATACTTATACTTATACTTATACTTATACTTATACTTATACTTATACTTATACTTATACTTATACTTATACTTATACTTATACTTATACTTATACTTATACTTATACTTATACTTATACTTATACTTATACTTATACTTATACTTATACTTATACTTATACTTATACTTATACTTATACTTATACTTATACTTATACTTATACTTATACTTATACTTATACTTATACTTATACTTATACTTATACTTATACTTATACTTATACTTATACTTATACTTATACTTATACTTATACTTATACTTATACTTATACTTATACTTATACTTATACTTATACTTATACTTATACTTATACTTATACTTATACTTATACTTATACTTATACTTATACTTATACTTATACTTATACTTATACTTATACTTATACTTATACTTATACTTATACTTATACTTATACTTATACTTATACTTATACTTATACTTATACTTATACTTATACTTATACTTATACTTATACTTATACTTATACTTATACTTATACTTATACTTATACTTATACTTATACTTATACTTATACTTATACTTATACTTATACTTATACTTATACTTATACTTATACTTATACTTATACTTATACTTATACTTATACTTATACTTATACTTATACTTATACTTATACTTATACTTATACTTATACTTATACTTATACTTATACTTATACTTATACTTATACTTATACTTATACTTATACTTATACTTATACTTATACTTATACTTATACTTATACTTATACTTATACTTATACTTATACTTATACTTATACTTATACTTATACTTATACTTATACTTATACTTATACTTATACTTATACTTATACTTATACTTATACTTATACTTATACTTATACTTATACTTATACTTATACTTATACTTATACTTATACTTATACTTATACTTATACTTATACTTATACTTATACTTATACTTATACTTATACTTATACTTATACTTATACTTATACTTATACTTATACTTATACTTATACTTATACTTATACTTATACTTATACTTATACTTATACTTATACTTATACTTATACTTATACTTATACTTATACTTATACTTATACTTATACTTATACTTATACTTATACTTATACTTATACTTATACTTATACTTATACTTATACTTATACTTATACTTATACTTATACTTATACTTATACTTATACTTATACTTATACTTATACTTATACTTATACTTATACTTATACTTATACTTATACTTATACTTATACTTATACTTATACTTATACTTATACTTATACTTATACTTATACTTATACTTATACTTATACTTATACTTATACTTATACTTATACTTATACTTATACTTATACTTATACTTATACTTATACTTATACTTATACTTATACTTATACTTATACTTATACTTATACTTATACTTATACTTATACTTATACTTATACTTATACTTATACTTATACTTATACTTATACTTATACTTATACTTATACTTATACTTATACTTATACTTATACTTATACTTATACTTATACTTATACTTATACTTATACTTATACTTATACTTATACTTATACTTATACTTATACTTATACTTATACTTATACTTATACTTATACTTATACTTATACTTATACTTATACTTATACTTATACTTATACTTATACTTATACTTATACTTATACTTATACTTATACTTATACTTATACTTATACTTATACTTATACTTATACTTATACTTATACTTATACTTATACTTATACTTATACTTATACTTATACTTATACTTATACTTATACTTATACTTATACTTATACTTATACTTATACTTATACTTATACTTATACTTATACTTATACTTATACTTATACTTATACTTATACTTATACTTATACTTATACTTATACTTATACTTATACTTATACTTATACTTATACTTATACTTATACTTATACTTATACTTATACTTATACTTATACTTATACTTATACTTATACTTATACTTATACTTATACTTATACTTATACTTATACTTATACTTATACTTATACTTATACTTATACTTATACTTATACAAAACTTAGACTTATACAAAATATGTATTTGGTTATTGAATATAAATTATATATTTGAGCAATTGGGTTATTGGGTTATTGTTGCCAAACTACTTAATGCTTTTGTATAATCCTTTATATACCTTATAAAGAAGTATATGCCTTAACCCAACCTAAGGTTAGATTATGTTCAATCTATTTTCTTTGTCATCAAGTTCATAGGGTAAATACTTTAAAATAAATTTGTATTATTTATTTGAGTAAAAATATAATTCTTTTTATATTCTCTTTGGTTTTAAGTGAACAAGTATAAGATTTCTTACCTTTTCCTAGTCTCTGGGTTAGTGTTCCCAAAAAAAAATCTTCATTCTATCTTTACTTTCAAGGCCTATTTTTGCTTGATTAAGCATAACTTTATTCTGCATACAAATGACTTGAAAAGTGTTTGAATCAGTGATGTTCCTCGATGCGTCGTCTTTAATTGTCGACATTTTGGTGTCGACAATGCAGAATGTGTCGACAATGTAGACAATGTCGAGAATTGTGTAAACAATGTCAACAAAATGCAACACTGCGAAACTGCAAGTTCTATTTAGATTATGCTGATTCTTAAAACCTTTTGAAAAGTCGTTTAATTAACACAAAGTAACAAATTTTACAATTAAACAAACAAAAGCCATGCCCAGAAGGCGTAGAAATAAGGAACAGTTCGAACTTGGACTCAATTTAATAAAATATTACAATAAACATGCAGCCTTTTACATTAATTATCTACACGTCGTTAAAAGCAATTGTCTACACGACATTCTCGACACCGTCGACAATAGTATTGTCGACATCATGTTCTCTACGCCGCACATCATTGGTTTGAATGCAATCAAAAGAGTTCAATGGACACCAAGTCATTTTTACAATTTCAGTATTTAAAACATACTATCAACTGACTTCTAATGATTTCATTGAATTCAAATTTATATATATTATTACATTTACAATTGAATGCAATTAATGGACTCTAAGGAGAATGACTTCAATCCTAGCGAATGAATCAAGAGACTAAGAGAAATTTTTACCAAATGATTTCAAAATCATGATTTCAAAATTTGAAGTCATGAAATCCAAAAAATTATTGATGACTTAAATCATTTCTTTGGCATTGAATGTCAGTTTTTATTGCATGACTGCAAGTTTTTATAACTCTGTTATAAATATTGTTAAAAAGTCAACAACTCAATATCTTTAATTAATAAAATTAACTTAAAATTGTCCTTATTGGGTACAACATATTGATAACATTTGCTTTTTAAGCTTCAACCGCAATGGAAAGTTTTAAAAATGTTATGAACAGATAGGTTTAATTATTTATACATTTTTTTTTTATAAATATGGTGTTTCCAACCGCAAAATTGCATATATTAGTGATGTTGTTTGTTATTCAAGAAATGGAAAACATTAAAAAAACTTCTGGCTACTTAGTGATATAAACAAGAAAAGAAAAATAAGAATATAAAAAATTTTAAAAATAAATTTAATTGTATGCATTTACAGAAGATATCAATCGATAGTTAATATGTGTGTTATTTTTAAGCAATTTGAGAGATCAGCTGTTCTTCATTGCTAACAATTCTGCAATTCATGAAGTCAGAGATTCAAATTAACTACTTGTTTCTGCTTTAACAGCGCAGAAATAAATCATATACTAAAATAGATAATAGAGCGGCACAGTAGGGAAAACTATTGCAAGCAAAATAAAACAATAAATAAATCTGTACTAATAATGTTATCATGAGTTATGAACAGTAAGGGTCAGCTTTTAAGTGCTGGTTTAAAGCTGTTTGCTAACTTCTGTTTTAAGCTAAGCTAAAACTATTAAATCGAGTTTTTTAGTAAACTCTGAACGAAGATTAAAACTAGTTTAAAAAGTCTTGAATAAGTATTATTTTGATGACGTCACTATTATAAGGCGTTGTCTTTATCCAAAGGTTTCACATTTGAAACTCAGAGTATTTTTTATTTGTTAAAGCTTGAATACACAATATCAAGTTACAACATTAATTTTCTGTTTTTTTAATTTATAAAGGTTTTACTTTTATAATGACATAACTTTCTTTGAGAGGAGGGCAGAATTTTCAGTTTTTTTACCAATTTCCTAGCATCGAGTCATAGTAAAGATTAAAACATATTTGCAAAATGTTAAGCCACTGTACTCAATTTTGTGGAATAAGGAGATTTTACAGTTTTAATAAAGTAGTAACTTTGTAGGAGGGATTTTTACAAATTTCATACTCAAAGTGCATATTAAGGGTTCAAGCTCGTACGCAAAATTTAAAATCATTAAATTAATTTTTGTGGAATTTAAAGCAATTTTACCGTTTTGGTAAAGTGAATTTGTATGGCAGGTAGGCTTGGTTTTCATCTGATTTGGCTAATTTTCCAATTTGATCTGAATTTTTGAATATAAAACTCAAATATTGAATTTCGTTACGATTTCTTTAAAAGTGCGGCTGTTATCGTGATCACAGACAAAAATCTTCTATGTATTTAACGTAGATCCCTGCCGCGTTGGCTTGATTCTACGGTGCTCCAAAGCTTGGGACAAACATGAAGCGTCGGCCAACGCCCCTTAGGAATTCAAAAGATCCACCAGAAAGGTTCCCCTAATTCCACAGCACAGACCAACCTTTAACCATTATTTGACTATACATGACCGTGACACCTTCGGCCACTAAAATTGTACTTGACTTATAATTGTACTTGTATAAAATAACCATAGGTCATTATCGGTATACATACCGATAATTGGACCCATTTCTTGGCACGCAACTTCGCTCACACGATCAAAGAGGGAAGTCTTTGTCATGAAAACTAGAAAGCATTTTTTGGCACGCAACTTCGCTCACACGATCAAAGAGGGTAGTCTTTGTCATGAAAACTAGAAAGCGATACCTACATAAATCCTATGGCACTGCTGCTATTTCATAAGGTTCCCGATCATTTGTGGACACAACTCAGACTATTTAGGTTTCCCTGTTGCCTGTTCTCAAATTCCAAAGGTAACAGTATATTGATCCTGTAGTTGCTTACCTTTCTAACATTTACTGTTTGAAATAACGAGAGTTTAATCTACCATCATTCTCTTAGTAATTTAAGGGAGTTACCAACCCGAGTACAACTTAAGTGTAACTCACACCGACCTTCCTGGTCTAACCACAGTCAGAGTGAATGAACCCCGAAGGACCTTTCCCACGACAGTCAATACCCGGGCTCAAGTTCCACCAGACAAGGCTCTTCAACATCCCGTCTACAGACCAAAAGTTCTTAGAACAATTATATTTGACTGTGACACCTTCAGCCACTAGAATTGTACATGACTAGGTTAAAAATAACCATTGGTTTCCCATTAAATACCGAGAGAACCACAATTTTGCTGACGCAACTTCGTTAGCTTAATTAAGGCTAAAATAAAAGCCTCGTTAGGAAAACTAAGGAGTGTGAGCCGTAGTATACCAATTGGCTTATACTCGGTCGAAGAATTCAATACTTCTTACATAGAACCTCCTTCTAAAACAAGGTGTGCAGAACAACGATAGATCAGGTCTCCTCATCATTGATGGATGACTGCCCCTGCTCTTCAAGTTATATTGGATTGATCGTCCATCGAAAGCATATTACAATAACAATGTTATGATACCTTAATATCAAAACCATGCTTTCTACAAGATTTGGCGCCAACAACCAAGGCTAAAGGTAAACCTTTTTATATTACAGAAATCAGATTAACATTCAGAAGCCCTGCCTCAAGTATGAACTCATTTTTGAGATCAATTCATGGGCCGTGCCCCATAAATTGCCCAACTAATAAAAAGCCATCACCCTTTACCCTGGCATTGGACAGGCAAATACCACTAAGGGCATTTGGCGGGCTTCGTGATCACAGACAGACAGACAGACATACGAACATGGCTAAATCGACTCAGGAAGGGATGCTTATCAAGAATGTATGCAGTTTTATACAAGTTTACCAGCCACGCCTTCTTATCGGCGTTAGAAAAGTAGTGACAAAATAATACACCCCTTACTGCTTTTACTGCGGGAATTTCCCATGCAATGTTGCCGTCAACGATGCTTCCAAATCAACCGCATTATTACTATTGTTATTATTGTTGGGATTTGCACTGTGACCTGAAGATCTATTGTACCCCTTCATGAAACTAAAGAACCTCCTCTAGATCAATCTCTACGGTATGCGGTATACGGTATATCTCTTGATTTCAATGAATTATCTGGTATTATGTGATATCCCGGATATTTCTGTCGAGCTTGAACAGATTCGTGAGATTCTTCGTCTTGCATGTAAAACCTATATGTGCTACCACTTAGGACTCCCAGTTTTGTGAGGTGATAGTTTAAGCTACAGTGACCTGTTAGCAATCCTGTGATAATTCATAGATCATTCTTTGTTAGCTTCAGGCATTCGTTAACTCTCTTAACGTCGTATGTTCCTAAGAGAAGTTTAGAGTGCACAAACCCTGGCAGATTTTCCCAGAATGTTCCTCTTTGTTTTTCTTCATCTTTCCTAATCGAAATGGAGAGGATCGCTTTACCAATTCCACAGAATGGTTCCGAACCAATCAAAGAAGTTGATGCTCCTTATTTTGCCAGTTCGTCAGCAATTTCGTTTTTTTACACCTTTGTGTACCGGAACCCACAGGATCCAGACCCGGTTTTGTTCGACAAGTATATTAAGTTTATCAAGACACTCCATCACCAGTTTTGAAGATATTTGAAGAGATTTCAGTGCCCTGATAGCCACTTGACTATCAGATAGAATACCTATGTTTTGGCTCCGGTATTTACGTTCCACGATAAAATGTAAACACCTTTCAATCGAGTATATTTCCGCTTGGAATATGCTGCTGTTCTTCCGCTTAAAGAATTTAATCCCTGGTCCGTATACTCCTGCTCCGGTCCCTTCTTCGGTAGGAGAACCGTCAGTGTACCATGTAATCATGTACTGGCTTATGCATTCCCATTATGGATATGCATTCCCATTTCTTTTTACTACATAGTTCAGTTTGGAATCTTTTAGAAAAAATGACTTTTGGATGTTTCAGTCCCTCGGTATTGTTATTTCAAGATATTGTCTCGATACCAAACTTCTTTCGAGTTACGCAATCCCTTTGCCCAATATCTTCACTAGTCATACTTAGAATAGCACTCTTCGCCTGGGATTGAATGTAAATGTGAGGAGGTGATAGTTCCAGTAGAACCCTAATTGATTCAGTTTGACATGTTTGCATGGCTTCGGTGATGCACTACAGCTTGTCTTCCTCCACCAATCTCCATAGCTTGTTTAGCGCTGCGATGACTTTATGTTGTTTTGTTTTTCCTGCCTGGATGACTAAGCCATACGCAATCATGGGACGTATAATCATTGTATACATCAGAGAACTGCACAAGGCTACTTGAAGTTCAAGCCTTTTCAAGTACTTCAATTCAAGTATGTATCCAAACTTGAAAAAGCAAGCTTTAGCCAGCTTGCAAAAATACCAAACAGATACAAGTTATATTCATGCTTGCCCGTTGGCTTGGCTTGTTCAGACTTACTTTGACGGGCAGAAACTTGAAAAGCTTGAAATTATCGGCAAAAGCTTTTAAGCTCGTAAGTATCCAATTAATTGAATTTAAAGCAAGTATCCACAATTTTCAATGAGCTTGTGTAGAGAGAGCTTAAGCGTAATAGGACTTTTAAGGATTCTGTGGATATCGTGGTTGGAAGTTTTAGGGGTAGATGATTTCAAATCTGATGTCAAAATTTAAAATTTAAGATGGCGGATAGAGTTGACACCTATATTTTTTTGTATTTTTGCGAATTCTTGTAATTTTTAAGTTCTGACAACGAATTTGACTTCGGATATAATGTCACAGTTTTAAAATTTAAGATGGAGGTTAGGGTTACCACCTTAGTTTTTTTATTTTAACGAATTCTTGGCTGACGCGAACTAAAGGGTAACAATGGGTCGCTGAATCCGAATCCGTGGTCAGAATTTCAAAATGATAAAATTTTGAAATCATAGGGCTGCCAACTAATCATATGTATTTTTAAGAGTTATAAACATCATTCATCAGTGTTATGGGGTCGCTGACTTCGAATCTGAAGTCAGAATTTTAAAATTCAAGATGGTGGATAGGGTTGCCACCTTAACTTTTTGTATTTTTATGAATTTGGGGCTGGCAAAAAAATGGTACACCAAAAATGGGTCGCTTAAAATTCTTAAGTGGCAACCCTATTATTTCAAAATTTTATAATTTTGAAATTCTGACCACGGATTCGGATTCAGCGATCCATTTTTGGTGTACCATTTTTTTTTGCCAGCCCCGAATTCATAAAAATACAAAACATTAAGGAGGCAACCCTATCCACTATCTTGAATTTTATAATTCTGACTTTAGATTCAAAACCAGCAAGTCCTTAACACTGATAAGTGATGTTTAAAACTCTTAAAAATACATACTTTTAGGTGGCAATACTGTGTTAAAATTTTAGGTGGCAGCCCTAACCTCCATCTTAAATTTTAAAACTGTGACATTATATTCGAAATCACATCCGTTGTCAAAATTTCAAAATCAAAAGAATTCGCAAAAATAACAAAAAAACTTAGGTGGCAACTCTATCCGCCATCTTGAATTTTAAATTCTAACATCAGATCCGAAATCATCTACCCCCTAAAACTGCCAACCACGGAGTCCACAGAACCCTTAAAAGTCATAATACGCTTAAGCTTTTCCTACACAAGCTCATTGAATTTTTTGGATACTTGCTTTAACTGGATACTTGCCTTCCATTTCAAGCTTTTCAAGCTTTTTGCCGAAGGCATCAAGCTTTCCTTTACTTGAAACTTCGTGCCGTTCGCTTGTAAGCTAGCATACTTGCAAGTCGCAAGCTGCCGTATGCTTCTTTATATTCAATTACAAGTTATACTTGATTCAAAATTATCAAGCTCAAGCTAGCTTGAATTTGTATTTTAAGCAAGAACTTGAAATAGACTTCAAGTAGGCGTGTGCAGTTCTCTGGTATACATCCATTGCAGTATTTGTGGTGTGCATCACTACCTTTTTCTTACGATGGATCTGCAAACTTCAACTACTTTCATGGGTACATTCTCTGCTAACGAAGAAGATTACGTAGAAGTGGAGTCTCTGCAAATGGAGACTGTACTAGAGACCTTGAATGCAGATGTGAAAGTAGATTCAAACTGCAAAAAATACTTAATACTCGATTAAAGAGTACAAAATTCTACATCTACCCTCCAGGGAAAATCGGAAGGCTTCCACCTAAAAGTGATGAAGAAACATTCCCCACCGTAGCTTTGGGAAACTTAAGGGTAGTTTTGTATTTATGTTGTTTTCAAAACGCTTCTTTAAGAATGCATGTGGAAACTTTTACCTATTGTCAAGCAATGACAACAGAAATTATTTATATCATTTTTTCCCAGCCGCTTATTATAGAATTCGATAGTCTAGTGGTAGCGCGCTTGACTGTCACTCAAGGGTCCCAGGTTCGAATCCTTGTCGGAAATTTTCATAACAAGGGAGAGGAATGTTTTCACATTCATTTTTAGAACAGGGGAGAGGACTGCTTCCAATTCACTTTTAAAGACAGCGGAGGGGAATGTTTTCACATTCCTTTTTAACACGCGTAGAGGAATGTTTTCCTTTAATGACATGCTATGTAAACAAATAAATGGAGTGTCCAACGGAAGGGAATGCATCCAACATTCCATGGAATGTTTCCTGCTTATATCCGAGAATGTTTCCATTTCCTGGAGGGTTCTACTGAAAATTTCAGTGTCATTCATATATGTAGTTAAGTTTTTCTGCTGCAAAGCCTTCAAGTAGAGAAATTTTTCGGTTTTTCTCAAACAGTTGCAAAACTTGAAATTTAGCATTTATTAAAGCTTAATAATTTTTTAATAAGTCAAAAGTGATACTTTTATTGTGAAACCTTCAACTTCAAGTACTTAAGCGTGATTTAAAAAAGTGGTTAGTAAGAACATATAGAAAAATTTAAAAAATTTTTTTTAAATATGTCTTAATCTGTCGAAATATGTATATCAAATTTTTTGTTACTTTACAGGTCCGAATTTTCTTGAAATGGATTTTTTATTTAAGACACTATCCAATTCAATGCTGTAGCAATATTTTTGCAGCAATTTTTTTTCTATAGCAATTTTTTTTGCATAAATCTGTAAAAAAAATTAATTTTGAAAAAAAATAAGTTAGGGCCTTTCTATATTAAGGTAGCGCTATGTGGAGTTTTCAATAGGATTCCTGTAATATCGGGTACACATGTAAATATTGGGGGTTGGAATTAGTTTTAAAGGTTTTCTAAGAGATGGCGTAACTATCAATAGATCGCATCGGGCACACCTGTGACTATATTCATTTCAAAGCACATTGTCTAAGCTTCATTTTTCAGTATGTGTCATTCCACTGAAGTGTAAACAACATATATTTTTTTTTCTCTGTGAACATGTCGACTTTCGTTCCAACAAAACGCAATTTGCGGGAAGGTTTACTTTTGTGCTTCCATTTGAAGAAAAAAGCGGTTGAAGCACAACGCACGCTTACTGAGGCTTACGGGGACTATGCTCCATCGATTTCTACTTGTGAGTACTGGTTCCGTCGGTTTAAAAGTGGTGATTTTGATACGGAAGACAAAGAGCGTCCGGGCCAGCCGAAAAAGTTTGAAGATGAGGAATTGGAGGCTTTGCTCGATGAAGACCCGTGTCAAACCCTTCAAGAATTGTCAGAATCATTGGGAGTCGACTTATCAACGGTCGGCAAACGCTTGAAGGCCATGGGAATGATTCAAAAGCAAGGAAATTGGGTGCCGTACCAGTTGAAGCCGAGAGACGTTGAACGGCGATTTTGCATGTGCGAACAACTGCTTCAACGGCATAAAAGGAAGAGTTTTTTGCATCGTATTGTCACTGGCGATGAAAAGTGGATCCATTACGATAATCCTAAGCGAAAAAAATCGTGGGGACCACCCGGCCATGCATCAACATCGAGGGCCAAGCCGAATATTCATGGCGCCAAGCTTATGCTGTGTATTTGGTGGTATCAGAAGGGTGTCGTGTACTATGAGCTGCTAAAACCTAACGAAACCATCACTGGGGAACGCTACCAACAACAATTGATGCAATTGAGCCGAGCATTAAAGGTTAAACGGCCGGAATATGCCAAAAGACACGACAAAGTGGTTTTTCAACATGACAACGCACGGCCACATGTTGCAAGAACCGTCAAGGAAACGTTGGAGGCGCTGAATTGGGATGTGCTACCCCACCCGCCTTATAGCCCAGACATAGCCCCTTCCGACTACCACCTATTCAGATCGATGACGCATGGCTTGGCTGAGCAGCGCTTCACTTCTTACGAGGATACCAAAAAATGGGTCGATTCGTGGATTGCCTCAAAAGACGAATCGTTCTTCCGGCGCGGAATCCATATGCTGCCAGAAAGATGGGAAAATGTTGTAGCTAACGATGGACAATACTTTGAATAATATACATTGTACCGTTGTTTCTAAATAAATGCTCAAAAACCGAAAAAAACCTTTAAAATTAATTCCAACCCCCAATATTTATTTAAAATTTAATATGTGAGCTTCCATATTCAGCAATAAAAAGTTGCGCATTTTTGCGCGAATTGTGAAAATGAAAAAAAAGGTCCTGTCTTTAATTTGTCTTGTCATCGTTTTCATTGTTACGATTGTTATTGTTGTTATTGCTGTACTGCATTGTACAGAATTATTTTATTAACCAAGTGGGGATTTGAGGAAAGCTCCGGAAATAGGTCATATAAACAAGCATTCAAAGGCAAAGGTGCAAGTGATACAGGGAGCACAATAAGATCATTTTGCAAAATCTTCGACCATCCTCAACAAGATCTTGTAGGCCATTAAAAATTGAGTTTATTAAAGAATGTAGTGATGTAGTTCGTGTGTAGTGATACAGGAAAGAAGAAGAGTGGAAAAAGATATAAATGTCTTTGAAAATTATTCAGCATTGTTGCTGTTTTTAAGTTGGGTTTTGGCCGTATATAAAAAGACAAATAATTTAATCTTTTTTTTTCTTTTTTTTTATTTCACAATATTTCGGTTCCCTTTGTGGGCCTTGATCAGGACTATAAAATATGTAAGAAAACGCATAACGTTAATCACAATATGCACACAAGAAAATCTCAAAATTACCATTAAAAACTAAAAATTTTATGAATTATTGGCATAAAAAAAAAATAAATGTATCGAGGGCGATTTTTCAAAACGTGCTATTTGCATAATCACAATTTTTCAGGAGAGCAAAAAAACTGTTTCTTTAGTTAATGTAAAGAGTAAGAACTAATCTTTCTTCTACAATATTATTACAATAAAATGATTGTAGAAATAATTTTTCACTTTAAAATAAATATAATACATGACAACTAAATCAGCGAACACATTGCCATCAAAAACTCATTTTTGACAAAAGTGCAAATAGCACGTTTTGAAAAATCGCCCTCGGTATGTTTTTTATGGTAATTTTTGTGATTTTCTTGTGTGTATATTGTGATTAACGCTATGCGTTTTCTTACCTACTTTATAGTCCTGAGATAGTTGTGAGATAAAAAAATTATTTGTTTCTTTACTTACGGCCAAAGCCCAACTTAAAAACAGCAACATACAACACAAAGACCTAATAAGAACAAAATTATTCAGCATTCTTATAAAAAAGATCTGTAAGCGTCACTGATAAACTCTTGTTTATAATGGTAGATGGAAAAGTTTGCCAGTAAAAAAATCTGCGATCGCTCCCATGAGGAGCAACAAGGGAGCGCTCTTTTGCTGTTTTATTGCATCAAAAAGTGAGCACTTGTGCCCTAGAGCTTATTTACTGTTTTATAAAGTCAATATGCGAGCTGTTAATGAAAAAAAGAACATAACGTGGAGCATGTGCTTTTTAGGGAACTCTATCATTATTTTCTGTGAAAAAAAATAATATTTTAAATGTTCCTTTTATTCGATTAGCGTCGTTTCAATACCGATGTCGTGAAGTGCGACCAGCCGACGGTAATTGCGTTTTGTCCATCCGCTGATGCGACTAATGCAATTAAAGTACTGTTTTTAAATAGAATCAAAAAGATTCGTAATTTGCGGTGGCGTTATAAATCTCACGATTTGGCCGAATAATTTCCACGCCACCTTAGGGTCTTGAGCAGTCTACCTGAGCTAGGGAAGCCTAGCTTTCGGAGTAAACCTAAATCCCAACAAAAAAAGAATAAATGATCCTTTGTTGATTAACTTGGATCATTTATTGATCGCTCCTTTTGAGCTCCTCTGGGATGTTAAAGGGAGCGCTACCTATCCTAGGACATGCAATGTTAAAAGAGATCACAAAATACACCTAGCTTAGGTCAATAAGGAGCACTCCACTGCTAATCAGGGAGCACTCCCAGATAGCTCATAGGATGATCCACTTTTTTACTGGGTTGCAACGCACTTACACAAACAATATCAACTCAGAGCACGTGGGTTCTTGAGTTTGAGCAATTAACTTTGGAACAGTCTGCGATACAGCAACATCGCAAAAAGTTGGAGGATGATATCGTCATAGTGGACACAGGCAAGACAAAAGCTTACATATCAAAATAATAACATATTGCGCTTGAACTTTGTTAAAAATGCTTGCGACTGGTGGAAACTTGCAAAAACTTTTAAAGAACCTTGTCGTACTGTTAGAAATTTACTTACATCTAAAGAGTTTAGAATGCACTTTCATGCTTTCCACAGAACCGAGTGTGGAAGTTATCTCTTGGGCGTTGCAAAATTTTTCTGATCTTTTCCTGGATGCTCCTTTTGAATACAGAGATCTTTGCTATGTATTAAAAGAGTGCAAGGAAAATAAAGCTCCAGGTCTAGATACCATTAGTTATGAATTCTATAAAAATGCCCCACGCTGCTTTCTGGAAGAAGTTCTGCATATTTTCAATACTATTTTTCTTCGCAACGAAATTCCTTCTTCATTTCGAAAATCCATTATAATTCCTCTGTGTAAAAAAGGAGACCCAGACTGTGCTTCAAATTATAGAGGTCTTTCGTTGTGGGACACATTTTATAAAATCTTTACCTGATTGTTATTGGACTGTATCCACACTTGGATTAACCTAAACAGCATTATGAATGAGTACTAGTCAGGTTTTTGAAAGGAATACTCAACAGTTTATAATCTTTTTAACTTGTTAAGTATTGTACTTTTAAACTTTAAGGAGAAAAAGAAAACATTTGCATTCTTTGTAGATTATTTATGTGCTTTTGACTCCATACCAAGAAATTCACTTTTCTACACACTTTCAAAGCTCGGATTATCCACCAAGCTTAAACAATTATTTGTTTACAAATTTAATTGCTCTATAACAGTACAACAAGCCAAGAGTGGGACGGTATGTCTTTATCGGACTCTTTTTCAGTTGACCAAGGAGTCAAACAAGGTTGTTAAATAAGTCCGAGTCTGTTTACATTGTATCTGAACGACTTGGTAAAAGTTCTTATGTACACTGACGATATTGTGTTACTGTCTACATGCCCGGCAGTACTACAACACCTGATTGATGCATTGAAATATTACTTAAGGTAAATGTATCTTAATCTAAAGTGTTAGTATTTAGAGAAGGTTCAAGGCTGTCAATTTCTCTTGGTTGATCACTAGGTAATGAAGCATTAGAAATTGTGAATGAATAAAAATATTTAGGTACACTAATAATCTACAACATGTCATTTCGAAAGCATCTGGATGTAAAGCTTGCCACTGCTAAAAATGCTATAAATTCTACGTGGTTAAGCTATATGTATAACCCTAAAATCACAATAACAAATTAACTTAAGATTTTTAATGCATGCGCCAGATCAATTATATTCTATAGCGCTCCAGTCTGGGGACACAAGAAATAAGGTCAAGTTGAAAAGTTACTCAGATTTTTCATAAAAAAATTGTTTTTCTTCCTGAAAATATCCCAAGTTATATGTTGCACCTAGAGATAGGTTTGCCATCGCAGTATGTTTCTACATTACGAATACATTTTGCGTATATTAAACCTTTTTTAAACATGTCCTCTAACAGGCTTCTAAAAATATGGTCAATTAAAAAGATTGAAAAGGGTGTTTACTGGGAGGAAGAATGGGGTAGGGTACATTCGGTGCAAAACATTGATATGCCAGCTTGTTTCGATTTCAGGTCGCTAGGAGAGCACCAGAAAAATGTGCTTAGGCTTGTTGAGAGCAAACAAATGCAAAAACATATTAATGGCGCAAAAAATTCCCAAAATCATGACTTAACCCGCAACTTCAACATGATAAAACCCAATACTTTTTCGAATATACATACGCTCATCGAATAGGTCAAATTTTTAAGGCCAGAGGTGGGCTACTAAATTTAAATGTAAGATCTTTTAGAAATGAACCACTAGGCCCTTGCTCTCTGTGTAACTTGAATGAAATTGAAAACACTTATCACTTGCTCGGGGTTTGTCCCATATTTAATAAAAATAAGGCTTATGTCCTTCAGCAAAAATAAATAAATTTTTCAAGAGGCTTATGATATTTTGAGTGGTAGAAATATCAAAGCGCTTTATGAGTTTTTAAGTCACTCTCTGAAATACAGAAATTTAATAATAAACGAAATTAATTCGAAAAATCTATAATTTTGTATATTTATTCTTTATAAATTATATTTCTAGCTTTCAAACTTAGGTAAATGACACACAACTTATAATGTTAATGTCAATATTACGATTTTTTGTAAATATTTTATTGTATTTTATGAAATTTGAATAATAAAATCTATCTATCTTGTGGACACATGGTGAGTAAAATAAAACAAAAACTACAACTCTTCTCAAAATCAGCAGTAGAGATCAGAAAGCGCAAATTATATAGATGACGATGATGAATATAACAAGGTCAGTGGAGAAGAGCATGAAGAGTTTGGGCATCAGAAGGAACATAAACAAATTTGTTCCTTTCTTCTATGTTATAATATTTTAAATAAATTGATCATTATGCAATATTTTTATGAATTTTGTTAAAAAAATTTCACTAAAATAGACTCAAATTTTGTTTAATTTTACTAATTTTGATATAAGTATTAGAAAACAAATAAGCATTACATCCTCCGAAGGCTTCCCCGAATAAATCTCCATTTTTGGCGATTTCAACCCACCATGCGGCGCACACATCTGCTGTCGCCATTGCAAAAATCTGCAAATTCAGCTACGAAATGGTATCCCATCCACCATATTCTTTAAATTTAATACCCTGCGGCTAATTCCCATTTCCAAATTTCAGTGGAATGAAGAGGGTCAGCACTGAAACAAGCACCTATTTTAAGGTCCTTGATAAAACCTATTATTTGGAAGAAACAAAAAAAAAATTGGAAAAACGTCGGACTACGAGTAAATGCATCAACCTAAAAGCAAGAGAATCTAACAAATCAAAACGCATTTTTACCGAAATAAAAACCTTTTATTCAAAAGTCACTAACTTATCAAATTGCCCTCGAAAGCCCTTTATCTTAAAATAAAAATTAAATAAATTTAAATTTGTAGCTTATTTTTTTAATTAGTTTGTATAAAATTCTACTGCTCAGCATTTTTTGTAAAACGTTCACAATATCTGACAGTTACATTTACGGCTTTTAAATAAATAGATTCATTTTTTTGGTATTTAAAGATTTTGTTAAATTAAATAGAATTTCAATAATTTTTTTTTAAACCAGCATTGAAAAACTGACACCAAAGTTACACTTAACTTAACTTTAAAAAACGTTTGACGAATTTCATTTTAATTTAGGTAGGCCAGCACTGAAAAACTAAACCTAAATTAGTACAAATCTCATCATCAGACTTACGTCCTTAACCCTATATAAGGCAGAGCTGATATTTTACCACCAAGATTTTTGACAAAATACGCTGTGGCTATATGTTACTTATATTGTATACTTGGAATATACCACTTATGTTGGTGGGGAAAATATTCCCTCTGCCTCATAAGGAGTTAAAGAACTGTTTTCTCTTTTATTAGAATAAAAAGTTCTGAATAAGCTTTTAAAAATTAATATAAAAACCTCGTTTATTATGCAAAGTAAATAAGCGCTGAAACCTTAATTAGTGAAATTAGTAATCAGTTCACTCTACACCTTAAAAAAATGCACAATTTTTAATAAACGTTCTGAATATTCAGATATTCATTCATTCCTCTTTAGAACTAGATCCATAAAATATCTTTTGTTCACATCTTAATAAGAATATTTAAAAAAAAAATTTATATTATCAAAGATGAGAGCACAGATAAAAATTCCGAGAACTTTTCAGTCAGAAAAAGTCTAAAATGTCTTTCTTATATTCACAAATGCCACATAAATACAAAATAAATATTTGCATTACTAACAACTTAGACTCGAACAATGACAGCCGCTCTGTTAAAATTATCCAAAAAACTGAACTAAAATAAATAAATCATTGCATAAATCAAACTTACACAAGCAATGGGAAAAAGTTACGCAGCACAGTGTTTTTATTGCGCATTTCGCATTAATAAGCATTGCTTTAAATCAGAACAAACAATCAATTTGAAATGAATAAAATTTTGTATCAATTTTTTTCCCTAATCAAAACTTTAAAATTAGCGAATAATTATTTTTTTAATGTGTGCAGCTGTTAAATTAAAAAATTAAAAAACAGAATACTGAATATTTTCATACTAATATATCTTCATCAGAATATGCAAAAACCTTACACGTAATAGCATATTATTTTGGAATAAAATTTTCTGAAACTTTTGTGCGAAAATCTTATAAATCTGGCATTATTTATAAATAATCTGATGTGAACAACTTTATTCAGAATTATGTCGTTAACATTTGACTTCATCGCTCATAAAAGTGGGGAAAATCACAAACATTTTTGTTTACAATTAAAAAATAAATAATTTCATTACCTGAGAATTGCTGTAAATACGTAGTTCAATAAAAACAAATATTACAGACATTTGCTCACGCATTCTGGTGATACAAAAAGTATTATACGTGTATTGGCGTTTTGAAAGTTGACGTCTAAGGCTTGGTTTTCACTATGTCATTTTCAGTGGTCAGTTGATGTCAATCAAATTGAATATAACAACATGTTGACTTTTTCTCTAACATTGGCGATTTTGGAAAATGAAAAACGATTAAATTGTTAAATGCAGCCATGCAGAAAATGTTCTGGAGTTTTATTAAGGTGCTATTTTAGGTGAAAAACTTTTGTGTCGCCATAAAAATGGCATTGTGAAAACCTAGCATAAGTACTCGTAATATTTAAAATGCTTGTTTGATTATAAAACTTTTACATGGATATGTCAACAGTCCATATTTATTGAGTAAAGTATATCATTGTTCATCAATCTTCCTATTTGCTCGACTTGAAATTTACTGCACTGGCTCCAACTGCATATATTATAACGAATTCTGGCGAGAATATGTCCTGAGTATATTAGTTTAGCTGCAGTCTTTTTAATGCCTCCAACTCGTTTTATCGCCATTATTAATGGCAGAATTGAGTTTTTTAGTTCTTTTATATGTTGTTCATAATTGAGTTTTTCATCAATTGTCATTCCAAGATATTTCGTTTGTTGCACACCTTTTATGTCTGTGTTGTTAACTTTGACATTTATAGATATATCCATATTGTAGTGAGATCGAAATATAATATAATTTGTTTTCTGTAGATTAATGCAGAGACCATTTCCGCAAGCCCATTTATAATAAGTTTCCGTGTCAAGATTGATGTTTTCCTCTAATTCTGTTACTGTACTTGCCGTTGTGATAAAATTGGTATCGTCTGCGTAAATGTTGTATGCTGATCGAAATATGCAGTTTTTTATGTTATTAATATATAACAGGTAAAGCCTTGGCCCAAGTATAGATCCTTGCGGTACACCTATTTTACTTACGAGCTCATCGCTATATTCATCGTTATATCTAACAACACGTGGTCTGTTTTTAAGGTAACTTTCGACTAATTTGTTGGGCAAACCTCTTATACCTATATCCTTTAAGCTATTTATCAGTTTTTCATGATTTACAAGATCAAACGCTTTCGATAAGTCAATGAAGGTAGTTGCGACTATTTGTTTTTCATCTAATCTATATATATAAAAAAATGTTGTCAAATCTGTTTGTGACGAGTGTTTGAGAGTTCGGCTGGGTAAAAAAAAAATCTGCCGATACCATTTTGTAGGGTACGTTCTCTTGATGGTTTTAAAAAAAACTTGTTTGAAAATGTTTTGATTTGGTCGAGTTATATGTGTTTGAGTGAAGGGTTTTGGACCTATTGGAAATTTTTTTTTTTTGCAAATTTGATTTTAATTGATATGAAAAGTAAATGTATGAATTTTATGCAGTTCAAATTGTGTACATACGCGCTATTTTTGTTGGAAATAGCAATCAAAATAGCACGCAACCAATAACAAAGGGAAAAAATGGTCATACGACAAATGAACGAAAGTTAATTGAATTCTATATAAATAAAAATCAAATGTCGTTCGTTGGTAATTGCATCAGTTGAGAACGGCTGAACCGATTTGGATAATTTTTTTTTTAAATGTTCGTAATAGTCCAACTTAGGTTTTTACGGAAAGAAAAATTGACCACGCCCACTTTGCGCCCACTTTTTTGATTTATCTAAAATCGGAAAACGGCTGGACCGATTTGGATAATTTTTTTTTTAATGTTCATAGTAATCCAATTTAAGTTTTGTCGGAAAGAAAAATTGACCACGCCCACTTTTGCGCCCACTTTTTTCAATTTATCTAAAATCGGAAAACGGCTGGACCCATTTGGATAATTTTTTTTTCAAATGTTCGTAGTAATCCAATTTAAGTGTTTACTGAAAGAAAAATTGACCACGCCCACTTTTGCGCCTACTGTTTTGATATCTATATATATAAAATTAAGTGGCAAAACTTCCTGTTCGCATACTCCTCCTAGACGGCTTGCCCGATTTCAATGAAATTTTCAGGGGTGATTGGGGTCTGTGTGGAGGGTGCACATAAGAAATTGCATGTGTGTATCTTTGCAGGTTTTGTACCACACCCCCTTTTGTCGCCCACAAATCAATAAAAATGCTGTATTTAAGACGGTTTTGGTCGTATGAAATTAAAATTTGGTAAATAAGTTCGTATGATAACTATAATTAACTTTGAAAAAATGGGCGTGGTCACAATTCATCTACGCCTACTTTAAATAAAATATCAAAATACTTCGAAACCATTGGTCCGATTGAGCTCAAATTTTGTAAGTACGCTTTGCTTTGAGTACGAGATGGTTTAAGGGGCAATGCCACACCCCCTTTTACCTCCCACATATAAATAAAAAATTGTTGTTATCGAATAGCTTTAGTTAGAGTTATGGGTCGCACAGCTTAGAAATTCGGTATTCTACCACAATTTAGACGTAACGTTTCTGTGATGAAATTTTATGGGAGTGGACAAGGGGGAGGGGCACCTCCGATACAACCCAAATTTGTGATATCGAATAGCTTTGAAGTTATAGGAATTCATCTTTGGAAGTCAGTTTTTGACCTCAATTTACACATGCAGTTTCAATGGTTTTATTTTATGGGCGTTGGACAGGGAGGCGTGACATCTCCCTTACAACCCAAATTTGCAATATCGTATTGCTTTGAAGTTATAGGTTGACAGCGTAAGAATTCGGTATTCGACCTAAATTTATACATGCATTTTCAATACTTACATTTTGTCGTCGTAGGGCAAAGGGGAGTGGCACTTCCCATACAACCCAACTTTGTAAAAATAGTTTTAGAGTTATAAGTCGTACAACGCCGAAATTCAGTATTCGACCTCAATATACACATGCAGTTTCATTGATTCAATCTATGTTCATTGGTAAGAGGGGCGTGGCACCTCCCATTTAACGTAAATTTGCGATATTGAATATCAGCGTCAGAATTCAGTATTCGGCCCCAATTTATACATGCAGTTTCATTAATTACATTTTATGGGCGTACGACAAGGGGGCGTGAAACCTCCTATTTAACCCAAATTAGAGATATCAAATAGCATTGGGGTTATAGGTCTCACAGCTTTGGAATTCAGTTTTGGACCTCAATGTACACATGCAGTTTCATTGATTACATTTTATGAGCGTTGATCAAGGGGGAGTGGCACCTCCCATACAACGAAAATTTGTGATATCGAATAGCTTTGTAGTTCAAGGTCGCACAGCGTCGGAAATCAGTATTCGACCAAAATTTACGCTTGCAGATTTACTGATAAAATTTTTTAGAGTTTGTCGGGGGGGCGTGACACCTCCAATTTAACCCAAATTTGCGATATCGAATAGATTTGGAGTTATAGGTAACTCAGCCTCAAAATTCAGTATTCGACCTCAATGTACTCATGCAGTTTCATTGCTAAAATTTTATGGGCGTAGGGAAAAGGAGAGTGGCACCTCCCATACAATCAAAATTTGTGCTATCGAATAGTTTTGGAGTTATATGTCGCACAGTTTTGGAATTCGGTATTCGACCGCCATGTAGACATCCAGTTTAATTGATTACATTCTATTAGCGGTGATGAAGAGAGAGTGGCACTTCCTATACAACCCAAATTTGTTATATCGAATTGCTTTGTGGATATAGGTCGCACAGTCTCAGAATTCAGTATTTGACCTCAATTTAGACATGCTGTTTAACTGATAACATTTTATGGGCGTTTGAATAGGGAGAGTGGCAGCAACGCGCCGGGTTTCAGCTAGTCCATCATCTATCTTCTCCATCGTTGCTGTTATTGCAGATTCTGTACTGCTTTTTTCCAGAAATCCGAATTGATTGTTGTCAAATCCAATGGTTGAATTAATAAAGTTTTCAATTCTACTGTCTATTGCCTTTTCGAAAACTTTACTGAGAGCACTTAATATTGAAATTGGTCTGTAATTTTCGCATACATCTTTTTTTCCTTTTTTATATATTTCAGGTAATCTGGAAAAATCCCTGTTGTAAAACATTTGTTTACCAGTATAACTAAGTGTTCTGCAATAGTTGGTAAGAGTATTTTTAAATCCTTCACCGTTATGCCATCAAACCCCTGGGCTGCATTGCTGTTCAGATTTGTTATAATTTTATGTATTTCTTGTTGTGTTACTGGTATAAAGAATATTGATTTTGGGTTGAAGGTGTTTGAAATTTCTGTATTTGTTGTTGTGACGTTTTGTGCTATCTTTAAACCAGCTTCGTTGAAATATTTATTAAAATTGTTCTGGATTGTGGGCAGATTTTCTGTTTCCCGTTCTTGGGTTCTATTTAAGGTGCTTGTTTTTTCATCCTTATTTCTTAGTGTTGTGTTTATTATGTTCCATAATTTTCTTGGATTATTTCCTGCTTTTTCTATTTGTTCATTGAGATGTTTCTGTTTGTTATTTTTTATTAAAATTTCGACTTCTTTTTTCACTTTTTTATATGCATCTATTTTATTTTGATTATTTGGATCAGACTTAAATTTTTTATAAAGCTCTTGCCTAAGTTTCATTTTTCTTTTTAACTCCATTGTAATCCAGTTATTTTCTCTACACCTGATTTTAATAAATTTTGTGGATTTTTGTTTTGCATTTTGTATTACATCAGCCAATTCTTTTATTTCTGATATTGCTCTTTTCTGTATCTCAATTTTTACTATTTGCTCCATTTTAAAATAATTAATTTTTCTAATACTTTGAGTTTTCATCGGCTTCTTGTTAAGTTTAAGAGCGGTAATTGTGGCTATGGTATATTTATGATCAGTTATGTTTGTATCTTTGATTAGAAAATCTATTTTGTGTGTTGCATCCGTGTTTGAGATGATATGATCAATAAGAGTACTTGTGTTGTTTGTTTGCCTTGTTGGTAATGTGCTGTTAACGAATTTAAAGCCATTGGTTTGTATCAAATCGGTATATTTAATAACTGTGTTTGATTGTTCAAAATGTTGATGTTAACATCTGCAAAGTAAACGCAATTTTCAATGTTACTTTTCTTCGATGAAGTCAATAAAGGAATTGCAATTTTCATTTGGAGCCTTATAGAAAGTGCCAATCGCGAAGGTTTTTCTTAAATTTGTTTAAATGAGGCATTTAAAATATCATGCCTTAAGGGAGCTCCAAGAAGGAAACAAAAACGTCCTTGGTGGTCAGGTAAAATTGGTAATTAAAGGTCGCAGTGTAGAAAGATTTTTAATAAAGCTAAAAAATCAGGTAGAACTCAATGCTGGGATGAGTATAAATTAAATATCTGCATGAATTCATTCATTCAATGAAAGCACAACCGAATTCATGGGTATATTTTATAACTCAAGCAATCCATCGATTTTAAATGTGTGTTCATGAGTCCAGCCACTGAAGTTGTTTGGTGCGTCGTTGTGCCTCGTCTTCCGACAAAATGTGTTCGTTCGTGCCATACAACACACTACCCGACCTCACTGTGTTCATTACGAGAGAAAACAAGAAGTGATGGAGCTACCGAGCAGTGAATGCGGTGAGGGATGATCAGCAATATATTTTGCAGGGTTCAGAAATTTTCACTCATGTAACAGAAATCTCCAACATATATGTAAATAAACACTATTTGAAGCACACAACACACAATTTTATTTTCATTTCATTTTTGTGTGTAACGTAGTATTTGAAAATATTTTCTAATTGACGCCGAAATTTGCTACACTTGGCCAAAAACCAGTTCAATACGCTGCACAGCAACCAGAACAGCATTTGTTTTTTACGCCACACGACGGTAGTGATCGATCTTAATGACCGACACAAACAAAGACAATTTTGCAAACACCACTTGTTCATGTTGGAAAAATTGTCTTTGTTTTGGTTTTGACAAAGGCCTGAATTCTCCAACATGAACATTTTGACGCGAACATAAGTGTAAAACTGAAACACAGAGAATTGTTGAAATCGATCATTGTTTGAGTTTGTGACGCACAAGCAAATATTAAAACGAAGAATTCATGTTGGATGATCACCAACACGAAAACTACGTTACACACAAAAATTAAATGAAAATAAAATTGTGTGTTGTGTGCTTCAAGCAAATGTTTGTGAGTGAAGGTGTGTGAATATTCTGAACCCTGATATTTTGTACAACCATCATTCAAGCGGCAGAGCTGAGAACTCATGAATGCATTTATTAATTCAAATGATTGCAATAAAAATGTGTGGTTCGAGAAATGTGTGTAGAAAGAAAACATGCATATTGTATGGCATTTAATGTTATTGAAATCGAAGTTTAAGGTGTCATTTGTTTAATAATAGTTTTGTCTTATGTTTTTTCGGAAACGACATCGCGCAATGTTAAGAATTTAACAGTTTCATCACCCTAAGGGAGATTTTAAGAATTTTGAATTAATTATACAATTTTTAAAATTGGGTATGATGAAAGAATATATGGTAAGAAAACGGCACTTAAAACGAAACTATGCTGAAACGGATACAGTTGTAAAAATAAAATACAATTCTACCGCACATAAGTAATATTTTACGTTTGATGGAAACTATTTCTAACACTTATATCGTTGGTGGATCTATGAATAAATTATATTTTAAAAATCATATGTTCAATGATTTTCTTATATTATGTGCAAAATATAGAATTTTTTCACAGGTAATAATAATATCCTGTATATCCATAATATCTTACAGCAGCTTCCCAGTAGCGGATGGAATATATTCCGAATATATGAAGCATCAATTACCTTGTAATGACCACTACTTCCGACTATATTACCTTACTATGCATAAAAGGCCTTACATTTATCATTGAATGAGACAGGAGGTAAGTGATCGCCTCCCTTCAGCATTACTTAGAAGTTATGGAGTAACATACTACTTGTATTAAGTTATAAAAATCACTGCATTACTTTTCCTTGTATGCTACATTACAGGTAATGAGGTATGAGTTAATTACTTCTGCTATATGCAGACGCATTACTTTTTGAAAAAAGTAATGCTTCCTTACCTGGTAGTTTATTCTGTATTAGTTCTATGGTAGCCACTGGCAAATCCGCTGCTGGGAAGTTATTTTTAAAAGAGAAACATAGTTTTATCGATTTCTAATATTTTTTGTTTTTTTTTTTTTTTTGAGTTCGCAGTGCAAAATACAGGCACTTTGAGGAGTTTGAAAAAAAGGCAAGTTTCACAGCTATAACTTTTTATCCGAATTTTGGTTTTTGAAATTTTTTGTAAAAATAGCTAAATATTTTTGTAAAAATATTAAAGTTACCCAAGATGTCGTTTTTTAAATTGTACATATTTGGATTTTTTTCGCAAAACTCCCAAATTCAAAATTAATAAAATTTTACATATCTAGTAAGAAAATTTTTTACGAACATGTTATTTAACGTAATCGCATAATTTTTTAAAGTGTTGTAATAAAGTGTTGCTGCGGGAAATATTCCAACAATATTTCATTGCAATTTTTTCAAATCAGAATTTTTACGATTTTCTTTTAATACAACAAGAAAATGAAATGTTTTCTACCCGAAAAGGTTCATAAATGAATTCAATAAAGACAATTTTGGCTCACCGGGAAGATTTTCACTGGGGTTTATACTGGGAATTAAAAAAAAAAAAACGTTGCCTGAACGACGAATTGCGTACTTGAATTTTCGAATTAATAAGAGTCGTGTGTTTTATAGGAAAAAAATTTAATATGAGAAGGTTTATGACAGCCCGAAGAATCAAAATGCAAAAATTTCACTTTCGTGTTTCTGCAGTTCTTAACTTAAAAGCGTCGTAAATATCGCCTGAAAATTAAGAAATATTGCAATTTACGCAATAATAGTAGTGATATTGTACTATCCGAGTACATACAAAATGCAAAGGGAGGGGAAGAAAAAAACACGGGTTGCTGCGTTACAAGAGTTTAAAGTTTAAGTCGGAAATATATATTTTAAATAATAATTTTTATTTGTTCAAGTTGTCGGACTCAAGGTCTTATTCATACATAAATAATTAAAAACTTTTAATGTTGTTTTTATTAATTTATTGTTTCGTAACCAAGACTAGTTACGAAATACGTAGATGACTTATTCGCTATAATAAAAATCAACAACATCAATGAGACATTAAATGCACTAAATAAATTCCATAAAAATATAAAATTTACAAAGGAAGAAGCAAACGATGGAAGATTACCATATCTGGACACACTAGTTATAAGAAACGGAAATAAATTAAAAATTGACTGGTATCAAAAACCTATGGCCACAGGACGACTTATAAACTTTTATTCAAAACACCCAAAACGGACAATAATCAACACAGCAAACAATTTTATTAAAAAAATACTAGACACAAGCGACGAGGAATTCCATCAAAACAATATAAAAAGAATAAAAACAATGCTACATGACAATGAATTTCCAGTAAAAACAACGAATAATTTAATCAGAAAGTATAAAAAGGAAGGAACACATCAACGAGATGAAAAACTTAAAAAAACATACAAAGCTCTCACATATATCCCTGGTCTTTCAGAGAGATTCACAAAATCGGACATTTACGATAAGGACAAGTATCAAATTGCGATGAAGACTGACAACACTTTAAAACAACTTTACAGCAACACGAAATCAAAAGTGGATAAATTTGACAGGGCAAATGTTATTTATAAAATAACATGCAATGGAGACGGGTCCAACGTATGTGACCAAGCATATGTGGGGACAACAAGAAACAAACTACGGACAAGAATAGCTTCGCACAAATCAGACCAGAGATTACTCAACGGACCAATAGAGCAAAAAACAGCATTAGCGGCTCACTGCATTAAACATAAGCACACACCGGACTTGGAAAATACGACAATTCTTCAACAGGAAAATAATTACGCGAGACGCTACACTCTAGAGATGCTCCACATCATAAATTTACCCCCACAAAAACGACTCAATTTTAAAATGGATACGGACAAATGCGCTCACATTTACAGACGATATGTAGAAAAACACAACACAGTCAGAAACTAAGCGCCGGATAGAAAAGAAGTGTTTACTGTAGTAATTGTTTTTCAATGTTTAATGTTTATATGTGCTTAAGTCAGAAATAATATATATTCGCGTTTAAAAATTGTTTAATGTAACGTTTCAAGAAATATTTATGTAAGATAAACTTTAATGTGAAAAAAATTGTATGTTTTCTAACGTATACGTTTACTCCAACAGTTTTCCCTGAAGATGACTTCCGATGGAAGTCGAAATATTGGAAAAATAATAAATTAATAAAAACAACATTAAAAGTTTTTAATTATTTATGTATAAATAAGACCTTGAGCCCGACAACTTGAACAAATAAATATTATACTGAGGTCGCCAAACTAACTCAAATTAAATAATAATTCAAATAAAATTGTTACATAAAAAAAGAATCTTAAAGGATTTTTCCTACCTCTTCGATTAAAATATAAAAGTAAAAATTTTAATAAGGTTTATACCGAAAGAAATATTGTTATTTTTATTTTTTAAGTTTTAGCTTCGTTGGGCTTTTATAATATTTTTTTAATTAGTCTTAAGCGAAAGCTTGATCTATTTTCTTTAAAAGCATATCAACGACATGATGGAGCGCGAAAAATCATAGAGTTATTCGAACGATTGAAACTTGATCAATTAAAAGGCAGATTAGATCAATTGAAAATCAATAATATTTCAAACCCAATATTACTTTGTCAATAAACCAATAAACCGCCTTTTGTTCCAATTCAACATTACATTTTTTTTACTCCTAACATTGGAAATAAAAGCACTGTGCAGCGTTTAGAGAATCAATTTCAAAGAAATGCCAAACACAAATAAAGTTTGCTTAGAAAGTCTTAAAATGTCCATGCAATAATTGCTTCATTCGTACATATTCCGCATATCGATATACGCGTATATCTCGCTATGAGGAACTGTATTTAATAAGTTGTCATGTCCCTTGTCAAGCGTTAGACAACATCTGTCAATCAAAGTGACAACAGAATCTATAGCAAAATACATTTATTCATCGCAATGTTGAGGGGTAATATTTACCAACAACAGAAAAAAAAACTTTAAGTAAACATAAACTATTCTGGGCGTTTTTATGGCAATTAACGGGTGCGAATTTTTTTAATAGCTCTGATTTTTATGTTCGCTCATGAATTAATTATAAAGGTGATAATCATTTATACAAACAACAAATCGAACACATTTATACATTTATTTACACATAGGGAAAAAACAACATTTAGCGACAAAAACAGAGACCATTTCATTGAATAAAGTTAAGCATGCGTTGTTAGTTCGACCAGTTTTTTTATTTTTAAGTAGTTGAATAAATATATGAAAACAAGGCCCGAATTTATCATGAAAAAAGCTTCAAGTTATTTTTAATAAAATTGATATTGTTAATTTTAATAAGTTTTAACTATAGATCAAGTACAGAAACAACATACACATTGATGAATAACTTTGTACAAAAGAGTTATTGAAATTAAAATTTCTCAAAATAAAATATTTAAATTATAACCAATAAGATATGAAACAAATAATTTTGCTCAAAACATAATTTTTGTAGAAATAACATTCTTTGAGAGATGAAAAAATTGTTTGAACACATTCTATTGCTCAAAATTTATTGCTTTATTGCTTATATGAATTAGTATAACATTTGAGCAAAAAAATGTTGAACAAAATTTATCGTGTTCATAAAATAAATATCATTCTGAGAGCAAGAAAAATTTGTTTAGCTGTTTCTTTCTTCATCTTGTTTTTTTAGGTGTGTCTTATTTAGTAAAAATCATTTCATTTCCCTTTAGTTGCACCAATACATACATACATACAAACATACACATACATTCAGAACTAATTGAAAAAGCGACCGTCCTACCATTCAAATTCATTCAATTCAATTTAAGAATAACTTATTTTTTCTACACATTTTTTTTATTGCTACCTTTCACATTTTTGGTTTTTTTTTTATTGATAGAAATAAGTTTTTGCTCAAAATAACAACTACGCCTTGTCTGTAATTCAATTATAAAATTCCATTAAAATCTATAGATTCTATCGATTTTTTTGAGTAAAGTCATTAAGTTTATTTAGAAGAAACTCGAGTGTTTAAGTCCTAAGTTCAACGAACCTGCAAATAACAAAACAAAAATTTGAAAAAAATTTTTAATATCCACTCTTTATATATAAGAAAAAATAAAATATCATAAGATCAAATAGATATTGAAACATGTGCTCCGTACCGCTTGAACGGAAGCTTGACAAAAACGAAATCTGTTTGATGTGACAGTAAGCGGAAATTACAAAACATTTTGCTTTTTGATGCTAAGGGCCGTTTTATTCACTCTCAGTTAAATTTTAATCTGCAATTAAAAAGGAAAATTCATGAAATTGTGTTTTTTCACTTTCAGCTAGCCAATTTGTTTGAAGTTTCTCCAGTAAGCTAACTGTCAGTTAGGTTTAATTACGGAATTAGCTAACTTGGGAAAATCAATCAGTTAGCGACTTTTAATTGAGGAATTAATTTTTTCTGTCGAAATCAAAACGTCATTTCATTTTGATTGTTATTTAAATTGTTAATTTTCTTTAAATGAATAACAAGCTACTCAAGTTAAATCGACGTTGCGATACTTTCAATGTTATACTTATTTTGTTTGATCCGGACGAAGATGATAGGATGTTATTAGTTGAGCGAAGACAATACAAAATTCATGAGCGCATTAATTTGAACAAATGGGATAACAAAGACTTCATCTATCGTTTTCGTTTGTCGAAAGAATCGGTTGTTCAACTGCTGCAAAAGATCAAATCATCTCTTGTCGATATCCAAAAAAGGTAAACTTCGATTTAAGGAATATGTCTCTATTGAAATGCATTTCTTAAGTTTAATCCTTAATCCAGTTGCTGATTGCTATATCTGATTTTGCCGGCGTGAGCATATCTTCAGTCTCGAACATAATTAAAAGAGTCTCTCTTGCAATTGCGCAGCTTCGTTCAACTTATATTCAAATGCCAAGAACAGAAACTGATCTGACTTCTGCCAGCGAACAATTTTGTTCGTTTTCCCGCTCTCCACGATCTATCGGTGCAATTGATTGTACACATGTTCGAATTGAGTCTCCCGGTGGTGAAAATGCTGAGTACTTCCGAAATCGAAAGGGGTGGTTTTCGTTAAATGTGCACGCAGTTTGTTCAGCTGATATGAAAGTTACAAACATTGTTTCACATTGGCCTGGAGCATCACATGACCAAACCATTTTCAATAATTCCAATTTAAAAATGCAGTTGGAACGGGGTGACTTTGGCCATTTCATTATAGTTGGAAACTCAGGATATAGTAATAATATTGTAATATTTGGCTACTCCCTTACATCAGTGCGAATCTAATGTACATCAACTTTACAACGAAAGCCATATTCGAACATTCAATGTAATCAAGCGCACGTTTGGGGTAATCAAGCGTCGTTTTCCGGTGTTAGCTCTTGGCTTAAGAGTAAAATTAGAAACTACAAAACTCATAATGGACATGCCACTGTCCAATCTTGTATAATATAGCAATTGACACAAAAGAGCCAACACCACCCACAAACATTGACAATTTTGATTGCATATTATCAATGGCTGAAGTGCCACATGCAAACACAACTGAGCGGAATGCAACAAATAATGCCCGTGATAATTTAATTCTTGGATACTTCCAGACACTTGCTAATTATTCCTAGCTTCATTTTGAAAGAAAATAAAACAACATTTTATTATAAAATAAAACAACATTTTATTATAAAATAATTAACTGTATTTTATTCTGACTCTGATTCAGAATCAACTTCCACCTTAGCGTTATACTCAGCCTTCTTTTGAAGGACATGTTCAGCATGTTCTTCTTCATTCATCTCCATTTCCCTTCTTATCATCTTTATTTTAAGATCCTCGCTTGATTCGTTTTTGGCCATAATCAAACGCGAAGCCGAGCGCTTCAACGCTGTGCTCACGGGCTTTTCGAGCATACGTGGTGAGTACTCAGACCAATTTGGTGCTGTACTCTTCTTTGCGCTGGCTTGTATTAAAGGGTTTACTGGCGGTGGTTCTTCAATGTCCGGCTCTACGACTGGTGGTGCTTCTTCAACATCCGGCTCCATGATTGGCGGTGCTTCTTCAACATCCGCATCGTTGTCCGACGAAAGCACATTCCCAACTAAATCTGCGAACGAATTTTGGATTTCAGAAGAGCCACCGTTGTCGTCATCATCGTCACAGTTTGGAGTAATACCACTTATGGACATTTCGATTGTTTGCGCTAGTTCTAGCATTGCGTCACTGCTGGGCTGCCATTCGGGCATGCTTTTGCCTCCACCAGTGGCTTTACGACTTGCTTTTTCCGCAGCAAATTTTTTGCGCAACTTAGCTTTTGAGCTGCCACATTTTTCACGCAGAGCTTTTGCCGACCATGCCATAAGAAAAATAAAAGTTACTAAAATCAACTTCAAATTTTCTGTAGAACTTACCACCATATTTGGGCAACGTGAATTGAAATCCACTGCAACATCTTCCCAAGCACTTTTTTTTCATTAACAGTGCAAACATAAGTATTTTTGCACTCCAAGACTGCCTTCCGGAGTAAAAAACATTTAATAAGTAACTCCTCTTTTGCAGCGCTGAAATTTGCTGACGTTTTTTTTCCATTTTAAATTGTTTTTTTTTTTGCTCGTCAGTGAAAAATTGTTTAAATTTAAAACGCACAATAAGCAAAAACAAATGACAAACTGTCATTTGTGTTGACAATAAACCAAAATTTCCCTGGGTAATATTTAATTGAAATTAAAATTTAACTGACATTTTTTAACTCCCAGTTAGATTTAACTGTGGTTGAAAAAAACAAAATTTTAACTTTGGATTTTCATGCCAAAGTTATTTTTAACTGCCAGTTAAATTTAATCCACATTAGGTATTTTAACTGAGGGTGAATAAAACGGCCGTAAGTCTAATATTAACCCAAATCATCCTAAATAATTTTCTTTTTTTTTAATTTTATTTATTTATTTATTATAGTAATTACAATAATTAATTATTATAATTAAGAAAAGAACAAGAACACTAGCTGCCAGGGCTTTCGGTTCAGAATTTTAATATAATTGATTATAAGTTAGAGACATAAAATATTTATAGTAATATTATAAAATAAAATACTTAATTATTGGTATCTAGATAAAGATTTAAATTAAGTGTATTAGATTACATTCAGTTAAATATTTTGTTACTTTTTGAAGGTTTTCTAAGTTTATGGTTTTTAAATAATCGATTGGTGTGCTATTTCCGAAGATAATTTTCCTGATGAAAACTAGTTTGGTACAATCATTTAGGATGTGTTCGATGGAAGTAGGATGATTGCAAAACTGGCAGGCTGGTGGAGGTTCTCCGCGCAGAAGATGTTGGTGGGTGATGGCAGTATGGCCCAAGCGTAAACGGGTAAAAATTTTGCTTCTATGGCGTGAAGCAAGAGCTGGATATATCGCTTTCTTTCCGGCGGGGTTAACAATTTTATAACGATGGTTATAGTTTAACCATTCCTGTTTATTAGTTAAGTCCAAATGGTTTTCGATAAGCCTAAATGTATCGTTGACTTCACTGGTATAGAACAAGAAATTTGGAGAATGTATCGCTTCATTAGCAGCTTTGTCAGCAAGCTCATTTCCAGGAATACCTGCATGGCCGGGGACCCACATAATTCTTATTTTGTTTTTATGTTTGATGCAGATGTTTCTTATGGTAGCAATAATTTCACTCCTGTGGCTTATGTTTTTAATTGCTAGTATACTACTGTAGCTATCCGTACAGATAACAAATTTGCCTTTTATTTTTGTCGCATGCTCAGCAGCAAGTTTTATAGCTAATGCTTCTGCGGTGAAGACTGAGCAGTGAAGGCCAATTGAGTCAGAAGTGATGAGTTGACCATTTTGGTGCACTACTGCAAAAGTGGTTGTGTTTGTGGTTTTGGATCCATCCGTGTAAATAAAGTTCCAGTTAGTAAGCGAGTTCTTAAGTTCATAGAAGGATTGACGATATGTATCTGCACTTGTTGTACTCTTTGGGAGTGTATGGATACTTAATAACAGGGATGACTCCTCTAAGCACCAAGGGGGTTCACTGCATATCCGTGATTTATGAGGATGAAAGTCTAGCTGTATTTCCTTAGCGAAATCAATGCAACGGTGGATTACTGATTTTAATTTAGGGGTTTTTTTCTGGTTTTGAGCTTTCTTTACATCATCAATAAGGATTGGTTATTTGAGTTGGCAAGTTTTGGAATGAGCTTGCCCGTTAAAGCTGTAACTCGGTCTTCAATTGTTGGTAGGCCAGCTTCAATAAGCATGTTCTTCGTTTTACTGGTAGGAAAAGCTCCTAAACTTCTGCGAGCAGCTGCATGATAAGGTGGCAACAACATCTTTAAATTACTTTTAGCACACCAACCAAATATAGGGAGCGCGTAATCAATTTTAGAAAGAACAAGAGATCTTGTAATATTAATTAAAGAGGATGTGTGTATATGAAAATTTTTTGATGTTAAATATTTGATAATGTTAACCCGGGCAGCTAGGCTTTTTCTTAATTCTAAACAATGTTTCTGAAAAGTAAATCCTTCATCAAAAGTTACTCCTAGGATCTTAAGATACTGTACAGGTTCAATAACTGTATTATTATAGGTTAAACTAAAATTTGAGCAATTCTTTTTTCTACAAATGTGCAAAATTTTACATTTTTCTATTGAAAGACTAGCTCCAGAGACACTGCTCCAAGCTTTTATGTTTTCTAACAGTTCGGTGAACATTATTTTAACTCTATTATTGCATTTGTGTTTAGAAAAAACAATAGCGTCATCGGCGTAAATTGAGTGATCGAGATTTTTGTTTGTGCCAAGAATTTTACTAAACTGGTCAAATGCTATAATAAACAGCGCAACGGAAAGAGGAGACCCTTGAGGGATTCCATTTACTAGTGGGTAAATTTCCGAATGACTCGAATTAATTCGCACTCGAAATTTGCGACCGGTCAAGAAAGACTTGACGAAGCTCAAGATTTTCGGACCAACCTTCCAGATCTCGAGTTGTTGTAACACAACATGTGCACCTATGCGATCAAACGCTCTTTCAAAATCTGTTGCAAGAATGGTAACATGGTTTTTATTTGAAAGGGCGTTAGACACATAATAGTTCAGATGCAAAAGAATATCAGTAGCGCTTTGTTTTTTTCTAAAAGCGACCTGATTCGAGTTTATGAGGTTGTTTTTAGTCACAAACCACATCAACCTTTGCGCTACTATTTTTTCTAATAATTTTCCTGTGCATGGTAACAGAGATATCGGACGATAGCTACTCGGTTCCTGAATTGGCTTGTTGGGTTTGGGTATTGGCACTATTGTTGCTGTTCGCCAGCTCTGTGGATAAATGCCTTCTTCAAACACAGAGTTAAATAAGTTTAAAACCCTTTCTTTGCCGATATCTGGTAAATTTTTAAGCATGGGGTACGATATTCGGTCGAAACCAGGACTCTTGCCTTTCGCTGTACTTAAGGCCTTTTCGAGCTCAATGCGAGTTATATTTTCTTCTATTTTTCTTCCTGCTAAAGAAATACTCCTGGGGTTATATAAAGAGTTTAAAACAATTTGTTTTTGAGTTAGAAAATTTGGGTGAAAATTGCTATTTTCAGATAATTTCGACCAGTAAGAACCAAAGCAATTAGCAATGTCAATGGAAGATGTTAAAGTGTTTGTTCCTGAATTCAAAATTTTGATGGCGCTACAAGTTTTATTCCCTACCAAAGTTTTAATATCCGACCAAACTTTTTTTGTGTTAGAGTAAGGATTTATTTTTTCAGTCAATTGTTGAAGTTTTTTAGACTTGGCTATTTTGGATGCTTTTCTGAAAACAGCATTCGCTTTTTTGTAAGCAATAAGGTTAGAGTCGGTTCTTATGCGTTTAAAATTTTGCCAGAGAAGTTGTTTTTCATTTCTCAACAAACTCAAACTTCTATTCCACCATGGGACTGTTGCTTTGACAAAAAAATGTTTAGTTTGTGGTATTGATGCATTTGCAGCGGATCGAATGACTTTGTGTAGCTTAGCAGCTTCGGAATTAATGTTATTCGTAGGATCTGAGAGATTATCGAGAAAAGTTTTTTGAAATAGGAGCCAGTTAGCTTGATCTGTTTTAAATTTGGGTTGGGGCTTGACTTTGTCAAACTGAAGATTTGACGTATACTCAACAGTAATGGGAAAATGATCGCTGCCATATAAATCATCAATCACTTTCCATGAGACTTTAGGTGCTAATTGAGCTGAGCACATTGTAAGGTCAATGTGGGTGAATGTTTTGTGTGTTGAAAAATGTGTTGCCGATCCATCATTAAGAATAATAAGATTTTCGTACAGAATTAGATCTTCTATCATTATTCCTTTGTTGTTGTATTTACTTGAGCCCCAAAGGGGACTCCAGGCGTTAAAATCTCCCAAGAGGATGAATGGAGTTTGTATAGAGCGGATGATAAGAGATATATCCGAAGAGTTACAGTTTTGGTTAGGTGGTATATAGCAATTTATTATAGAAATTGAAGGATTTATATTTATCTCTACGGAGATGAAAGATATAGGGGAATTTAAAAGTATAATCTTGTGCGGAATGTGTTTTTTAATAAGTACACCAATGCCTTGCTTAGCACTTATGTTGTGTGGGAGATTATGAAAGTATCCATAATACTGTTTTGGGACATATGTATTTGTAGTGGTATGTGGCAGGTGTGTCTCTTGCATAACTATAATATCAGGGGATAGATCTTTTATGAGAATAGATAAATTATTAAAGTTATTAAAGTAACCTTTTATGTTCCACTGAATTATTTTAAGAGTCATAGAAAATTTAAAATGGGTAGTATAAAGTTACCGGATAGTGAAAAAAAGAAAGACGCGTTAGTTTTTATTGGTGTTAAGTTTATGGTAAATTTTGTGTTTTGGTTTGTTTTTGTTTTTGTTGTTATGTTTTTTGTTTACTTTATGGTAAATTTTTGTGTTTTTAGGTTTGCTTTGTTTTTTATGTTTAAGGTTTTATGACATAAGTTCTTCATCCGACGATATGATCGAAAAATCATACTGAGTAGGTGAAGACGAGGATTTTGAGTTTTTAGAATCAAGCGATGTGTATGTGGTGGGTTTATCGGTAGAGCTGATATTATTGAGAGTGTTATTTTTGAGAGTGTTATTTAAAGAGGAGATCGGAATTGAAAATTTATTTGAGTGCCTATCGGCGTTGGACTGTTTTGGTATATTGGGGGAACTGTTTTTTGAGTGAATGAGTGGATCAGCGTTGGAGTGTTGTGGTGTATGGGTAGAGATGTTCTTTGAGTGAATGAGCGGAGCAGAGTTGGCGTGTTGTGGTTTATGGGTTGAGTTAATTTTTGAATAAGGGATTGAGATTGGTATGTCATTTTTATGTTGAAGTGAGGAAGAGTTTTGTTCTTTTGAAGAGGGGGTGTGGGCACTGATAGAAGAGATGATCTTTGATGAAGAGTTTAAGTTTGAAATTTGAGTGTGAGTAGGAACAGTTGAATTGTTTGTTTCTGTGCTTGATTCATTATTATTTTTCTGTAAATCATTTTGAACGGTGTTTTTGTTTATTAAAGTTGGGAGATTATTGAGATTAGATTGAGAGGCTACATAAGAATAGGATGAGAGTAGAGGTGTTGTGTTTGGAAGGTTTTCTTTATATTTTCTTACTGCATCGCGCATTGAACATTTTGTTGTTGTTTTTATGATTAGAATTTCTTTTGCTTGTTGAAATTTGGTGCAATCTTTTGAAGAAGCTGGATGTTCTGCTGAACAGTTGGCGCAAAATGTGCGCAAGCAAGTATTTGGGGAATGTGGGGGGAAATTACAGTTGACGCAAGATGGGGACCGTTTGCAGAACTTGTTTGTATGACCAAGTAACTGGCAATTTTTGCATCGCATAGGATTTGGAATGTATTGTCTTACTTTAACTTTTCTCCAGGCAATATCAATACTGTCTGGAAGGGTGTATAAATCGAATGTTAGCTGAACTACACCACTTGGGAACATTTTTCCATCCACATTTTTTTGAAATTTGTATGCTGATGACACCCCTTGGCAACCCAACTCTTTGACGATTTCGTTTTCAGAAATGTTATTAAGAGAGGGGGCAAACACAGTTCCTTTTGTGGAATTTAAATTATCGTGATATTTGACTGATATAGAACAGATGCCGACAAGTTCTTTTGTAGCAACAAATTTTTGGGCTACAGTTCTATTTTTAACAAATAGTAACAAATTGCCATCGCGGAGCTCAGATATTGAAATAATGTCTTTGCTAATGAGATTAAGGGACTTATACACTGCAAAGCAAGAATATTGGGACAGTGTTTTTTCACTATTAGTTGATGCAACGACGATAAATTTTAGGTCAGGTTGTTGGACTGAAGGTAGAGTAGGAAAAGTTTCTAATGGTTTAAATTTTGTGGTCTTACGTTTTTTATTTGGCGTTTCGGAGAGCAAAGCAAACCGATTAGCCTCAAGATTAGGCGGCCCTGGAGCCATACCACGCGCACTTGTTAAAATCTCAAATCCGTTTAATAATTAGAACTACGAATGGAAAAGAAGAAAAATAACAACAAATTGTAATAAGCGAGAATTCGCGAGAAAAGGCACAGATCAAAACAACTGAGAAAAAAGACGTCTACTCAGCACAAGAGTTAGTCGGTGACTGTTTTTAATTTTAAAAAATACATAAAAAACTTCTACATAGAAATCTACACATTTTAAGTGTTTACATCTCTGTTTGCCAAGTAGAATAACGTACTAAACTTTGAGCTCAATCGGCTTGATGGACTTTTTTAAACACCTGGGCCGATAAAAAAAAAAATTGTTTCGAGAAAAACGCTTAGGATGAGGGGTCATCATAAAGATTAATAACAAATTTTTATATATTTTATGTTATTTTATTATATAACACTGGGCTTACAACTATTTTTAAGGTACTATTACAGTGTGTAGCTAATAGAACCTTAATGATTTGCGTTTCTGTTGGTGCGAAAAAAGCTTTTCCAAACAAAAATTAGTAAAAAATTGTGTACGGTCTGAAATGGGGCATTAAGAACATTGACTTCATTGAAGTTATCGAAAAGCTTGCATCTCTGAAACCAAAAAAGAAAAAGTAAATTTTAAGTCTTGATGGTAAAGGGTGGTTAAATTTTAAGGGCCGATGTTGATTTTCAATAAAACACAAATTATTTAGGAACTTATTGTCATTTCTTTTTATTATGATAATATTGGTATGGTTCAATTATGTACGGAACAAAATATCGGCCAAATGGTCCTCCATCCGATGGTCCAAATTTTCGATGACGCTGAGGCATAATTGAGGTTCTATGCCGTTAATGTGCCGAATTATCCCATCCTTTAGCTCTTGAATTGTTGCTGGCTAACCGACGTACACCTTTTTTTTTTTAAATAACCCCAAAGAAAGTAGTCCAACGGTGTCAAATCAAATGATCTTGGCGGCCAATTGACATCGCCACCACGTGAGATAACACGGCCATTGAATTTGTCGCGCAAAAGAGCCATTATTTCGTTAGCTGTGTGGCAAGTGGCACCGTCCTGTTGAAACCACATATCGTCCACATCCATATCTTCCAATTCAGGCCATAAAAAGTTCGTTATCATCTCACGATAGCGAACACCATTCACAGTAACTACCTGACCGGCCTCATTTTGGAAAAAATACGGCCCGATGATGCCGCCAGCCCATAAACCACACTAAACAGTCACTCTTTGTGGGTTATCACTCTTGGATTATCATTCGCCCAAATACGGCAATTCTGCTTATTGACGAATCCACTGAGGTGAAAATGTGCCTCATCACTGAAGATGATTTTCTTCGAAAATTGATCATCCACTGTTGCCATTTCTTGCCACCATTCTGACCATTGACGACGCTTGAAATGGTCAAGAGGTTTTAGTTCTTGAGTCAATTGCACCTTGCAAGCGTGTAAATTCAAGTCTTTATGCATAATTTTCATCAACGACGAGCGTGAGAGGTGCAATTGTTGAGCACGACTACGAGTTGAAGTGGATGGCTCTTCAGCCACACTATCGCGAACAGCAGCAATATTTTCTACAGTACGAGCTGAACGAGCATGCACTGGCATTTTCACATCTCTTACAGACCCGGTTTGCTCAAATTTTTGCACGATTTTTCCGATTGTACGCATATTTGGACGATCAAATTGACCGAAAAAATCACGAAATGCATGATATGCATTTTGATTTCAACGTCCATTTTCATAATAAGCCTGAATAACTTTTACGCGTTGCTCGATTGTGTATCTTTCCATGGTTCAAATTAAATTAGTCTGAAATTGAGAAATATCAAAATAAAAATGCAGAAAAAACTTGACGCTTAGGTGTGGTTCACATTCAACATCGGCCCTTAAAATTTAACCACCCTTTACCTTAAAGTTTAATTTAATGAATGAATATCATCATTATATAATTTTTTTATATGTTTTCACTTTAATATGCTCAGTGCATTTTAACAAAATTATTAAAATAATAAAAACACTATTTCGTCACCTAAAATGCAAAACAACGTATCATCAAAAAATGCAAAACTGAGTTTTTGATTGAACACGATTCACTACATCACATTACATATGTGTACAAAATTTTAGACTTCTGCTATCAAAAATAACCAAGTTATAACCAAAATTCAAAATAACGTATCATCATGTGCATGATTTTCTTAAACAAAATAACGTATCATCACTCATGCTAAAGAAACAAATAACAAACAAGCTGTTCTGATTTTTTTGTCGTTTGTTTATGTTTTAAACATTGTTGGTTTTTATTGTTTACCAGTATTGTCAAACTTTTTCTTCGTTTGCTTTGAATTGTACTCTTCTTCTTCTTTTTCTGTGTCTCTTCTTTGTATACCACGTGGCACGCAGTTTTTATTGTTCATGTTTTACTGTTACCTCAGTTTTAGTGGAATTGGTGAAAGATATAACAGAAGTGAAAAAAAAACGTGGTAAAAATAATAAAATTTTTTCTATAATCGAAAATAGTTATAATAAAAACATGGAAAGTTCTAAAAAAATTAACAAAAGAAAAGAAAATTTCAAAAATCGAATGAATGGTAAATGTTACGAAGGCTTATCAGAAGGAAATATTTGCTACAGAAAGCCGAGAGAAATGAAAGCTGGGTGCACGTCAAAGTATTGTGAAAAAAGTTCAACTCGGTATTGTTCTCTTTTTCCCGAAAATTGTAGAAAGGAAATATTTCAACGTTTTTGGCAAATGTCATGGGAGCAAAAGAAACTTTATGTAACCAGCAGTGTTGAAGTTTCTATGAAAAAACGGATTTACGTCGAAAATTCTCGGCGTTCAATTTCAAAAGCATATTTTTTGAATCATAAAACCGTTCGCCACCAAGTGTGCAGTAAAATGTTTTTGTCAACTCTCGGCATTTCGGAGACTATGGTAAGAAGTTGGATAAGTTCCGCTGAACTACATAGCACTCAATTAGGTCCGGAAAATAAACTACTCTTGCAAGTTGAAAATCAAGCAAATACAAAACGAGGAAAAGAGTATACAATTGGATTACAATATTTAAATAAATGGTTGGAAGACGTCCCAAAAGTAGAATCCCATTACCGCCGTCAGTACACAAAGCAATTGTATTTTCAATCGGATTTTACATCGTATGCAAATGTGTATAAAGTTTATTCCGAGGACTGCGAATCGCATAAAGAAAATGGTATCTCTCCTATATCTTTTCCTAATTTTATGGATGTCTTAAAGAAAAATAAATATTCGATTTTTAAACCTAGAAATGATATGTGTGACACCTGCATATCGTTTGATTCAAAAAATATATCGCAGCAACAATATAATTCTCACAGAAAAGAAATAGAGGACATGCGAGAAGAAAAAATAATGATATTGAAAGTGCTAAGGCGGGCTTATGCTCACTATTATGCATGGACATGCAAGCGGTAAAGCTTATTCCGCAGTCAAAGGCAAATGCATCATATTACAAAATGAAACTTCAAGTCCATAACTTTACCATTTATAATGTCATCTCTCATAAATCTGACAACTATGTCTGGGATGAAAGTGAAGGAAATCTTGTTGCTTCTACTTTCGCAACAATTGTAACGAAGCATATTAAAAAAGAATTATTTAATACCCCGAATATTCATCATTTTATTTTATATTCTGATGGATGCTTTTACCAAAATCGCAATGTGGTGTTATCCAATGCTTTACTTTCGATTTGTGTAGAAAACAACATTACCATTGAACATAAGTATTTAATCGTAGGACATACGCAAATGGAATGCGATTCCACTCACTCATTAATACAACGAAAAATTAATAATAAAAAAATCAATTTGCTTTCGCAACTAGTTCAGCTAATGAAAGACTCGCGAAGATATCCATATCCACTTACTGTTCATCACCTACAACACGATTATTTCCTGGATTATGAAAACCTTCCAAAGCGGTACTCATCTATTCGCCCAGGTAATAATACATTTTATTTTTTTATTTAAAAATTTTTAAATATAATCAAACTATGGACATTTTTCTTTTTTTCAAGTAATAAAGTTGGAGACCCAACAGTAAATATGATTCGTGTTTTGGGGTATGATCCAAACGGAACCATTTATTACAAAACCAATTGTAACGACGATTATCAGCTTCTTCCACAAAGGACTGTGAGAAATTTTGAAATTCGGCAGCCTAACCTATTACACTCCCAAAGGCTACAAATTTCCAGGAAGAAATGGCAACATCTCCAGGATCTAAAATCTTTGCTCCCAGCAGACTGTCATTACTTTTACGACAGTATACCTTTTGAGTAGTTAAATAATAAAAAGTTGTTTACGTTGTGTTCGGTAGTATCATAATTCTTTTTTTAATAAACTGAAATATTTTTTTTGTCCTTATGAATGAAGTACCATTTTTAGTTTAAACAATTACGTAGTTATTAGTAATTAAAAAAAAATAAAACACACAAAATATAAAAAAACACTATAACTGTAAATAAATATAATAAAAATGAAAAATAATAAATAATAAATATATTTTTGTTTCCATTTTTATTATTTCATAAAGAATTTGATTGATGATACGTTATTTTGTTTCAGAAAACAACAATTCAAAATAACGTAACACACATAGCATAAACTGTTATTAAAAAAACAGTTTTCTGTTATCGAAAATATATTTCTAGTGTCATGTTAGTCCAGATTTGAAAATTTTGTTTCAATATCTCAAATAGTTTCAATTTTATAACGTTTTTTGCTTCTCCTGTAAACCTATGAAAAGTGATGTTACGTTATTTTGCATTTCCAAAGTGGCGCACGTAACGTACGTAAGCCTTTTTTGTTGCTAAAAATTAAGAAAAGCAAAGAATAATGTAAGCCTTCTTTTTCTTGTTTTGATTTTTGGATATCACTCTTGTCACACTATTTTTAGTGTAAAAGATAAAAGCGATCGAAAGAATGGTCCAAAGATATAAGCAAACAAAAAACGACTCGTTACGTGACAGAAAATATAAATGATTTTTGTCTACATCAATTAAAACGAAAAAATCTGCGAAGTGTGCACAAGTTTTATTATGAAAGTTATTTTAATATAATCTGCAATAATGTTGCTAAATATGGGCATTTCCAAACTGGCGTTACGTACGATTTGTAAAAAGAAATATTAAAACAAAATAATGAAAATGTCTAATTTTGAATAAGGTGTTTTTAAGTTTGCATATTAAATAAGTAGCACTATATTAAGTCAGACCCAAAAACACTAAAAAGGCTTTCCCTTTACTATGAAAATGTAGGGGGATTGCGTTCAAAGACGCGTGACATTTTTTATCAACTCAGAACTTTTCTGAAGATATTATCGCGTTAACTGAAACTTGGTTGAACGGAGGCATTGATGACTTAGAACTGATTGACAATAGTTTTCAAGTATATAGGAAGGACAGACACGCTGACAATAATTCTGCAGTTGGTGATGGTGTCCTATCAGCTGTAAGGAACTCCTGTGTTAGTTCCTTTATTGATATTCCCTGCTCTGCTAATATCGAACTTGTATGCGTTAAGGTTGTACATCGCAATTCGAATGTATATGTTATTAACGCATACATTCCTCCCAAGAGCAGTGTAAAGGTCTATGCAATCCGCAAGGCTTCATCTTAAATTTACTTGACGTTAATGATGACATTTTATTGTTGGGCGATTTAATTTGCCTGACTTAAAATGGCATTCTTCTGACGATGAAACACATTTTTGTGCATCTAATTCGAAGACACGCCAAGAACATATATATGTTGACAATATATGTTCTGACTTACAACAAGTTAGTTGTATTTATAATAGTCTGGAAAGGCTGCTTGACCTAGTCTTAACTAAAGACAGTACCAATATCATTGTTCATGCTTTGACTACTATTGATAATAACCATCCACCATTGAGTATTTGGTATAAATCCGATAGAGAGAATATGGTAAATTCAAGCTCTGTTGGCACAGTTTATGAATTCAATTTCAAAAAAGCTGACTTTTTAATTTTGTCATTTTATTTTTGACTCAAATGACCTAGAAACATACAAACGTTTGTTTCTGGAATTTGAGAATCGCTCAGCTGCATTATATAATAACCCTGCAGTGTAACCAACTAGTTTAAAACCAGTCTGCATACTAGTTTTTTTAAGGATTTTTCAATGAAAAAAATTATTTTTTTTATATATTTCTTTCGATTGTGCGGAAACTCAGATCATCAGATTAGTCAAATTTATGAACAAAATTTAAAGTATATGTATTTTTCTTTAATGTACTATGTATATCACCAATTCGGTCAATTCAAACTGAAGATATGGTAAAATGTATTGCGATTTTTGTGTTCACCGGGCCGAAATCTATTAGAAAAAAATAGTTGCATACCGATCACAAAAATGGAGGTGCATACTGTAAACAAAAAATAATATATACGAAAACGAAAGATGTGATTTGAGATATTTTTTTTTTGTTACCGATAAAAATTTTTAAAATTTTTTAATGATTTCAATTTTGATTAACTATTTTTGATTTTATTTCATATATATTAAAAACCTTACTTTTGTACATTATTCCTTCAAAAATTAAAAAAAAAATCAGTCGAATAGTGTAAAAATTGTACCTACATAAAAATGCATAAAAAGCGTTGACATTAAAGAGGTATAGTTTTCAAAAAATTACTTCTTTCGCAATGAAAATTTGGATTCTTCTTAGTTAAAGTATTCTTACGATATACATTTGGTTAAAAAGGAACAATTTTGCTAAGGTTTTGTTAAAAAAATTTTTTGATTTATTCCCACTGCTCAAAGTACTGTGCGGCCTTACAAAATGACCATTTCCGATTTGGGTCAAATTTAGCATGGAGCATCACTGACGGAAATTAAAAACTTGAATTTGGGGGAAAATAGTTTGGCGTGATTTTTGGCGGAGTCACAGTGTGCACAAAATGGACAAAAATCGGCAAAAACGTCGAAAATCGATTTTTTGAAAATTCATATCTCTAACACTTCCAAACCGAATGTTAAGTTTGAACTACCGTTGGAAAGTTTATTAAACAGTCTTTATATTTAAAAATAATTTTGGGAAAATTTTTGTATTTGGGGGCTCCATCCCTTGCGGTGAGGTACTTGATTTCTAAGAAAGGGTTTGAAGAACAACATTTAAAAATAATGTTTTTCTTAAAGCTGACAAAATTACCTTTTCGACACTAAAAGAGAAAAAAATAAAACTTAAAATGTATAAGTTAAAAAAGTCAAATCTCCTGAGGGACCAATAGATCTCAAGATGTACGTCTTAGAAATGTCAGGCATTTTGAAATATTCTATTTTTATTTAGCCAATATAGCGAACAATGGTTTAAAAGCTCAAAAGTTTTTATAATCGATTGTACACAAACCCATCTCTCCATCATGTTTGAATCTATTTTCTGAAAAATTAAAAAAGATCTTATCTAACTTGAATATTAATGAATAAAATGGTGGATTTTTACTAATTGTGTTCAGATATTAAAATTTTTGAACATTTTTAATACCAGAAACCCAGATACTTAAAAGTGTCGGATAATTGAAAACCCTTATCCTTTTGGTAGAAGTTTAAAGATTCTCTGATTAACAATCGATAGGCCTAATTACCTTCTTGTAATTCAAGAAGATAAAGAACTAAAGCAAGTTAGAAATAACTTTACTGAATGTATAACGAATATATTACTCTTTAATATTTAATTACTAAGCCAAGATCTTAATGCAAATATTTCTATTAATATGTAAATTTTTAATTCAACTCTTCGATACAGCCAAGGTTCTTTGAGATTAGATCCAACAGCTGAGAAGTTAGCGTTTAAAGCCTAAGCTGCTTGATTTCCCAACGTTGTCTCATGGTGGGGTTAACTTTAAACTTTAATTCCTCGTAACTCTTAATTAATCAAGATCATTTTACATGCACGACTAAATTGCTTTATATATATTTATTTAATTAGCAGTTCAGTTCAGTTCAGCTCGGTTCGGTTCGGTTCAGCAAGACTTGATCCAGCAACCTGCTGTGTTTGCATCCAGATGACATTCTATCAAGATCTATTTGTTCCACCAGCTGTGGCAGCCACAGCGCCGGCTGTTAATCATTGTGTCAACCAACTTCTTTGGTGCATTTGGTGTGCACTCGGTTCCGGTTGAACGGCTGGTTGCCATGATTCTGACACCTTCGATCACCTCGAGCACAGCATCAACGTGTGGTGGTAGGTGCAACGTGTAGGCAATATATTCCGCTTTTATCGGGTTCCATTAGTCACGAATCAGTTGTTGTTTATGTTACAGTTTGTTGTTTTTTTTTTTGTTCGTCATTGTTTTCTATTGTATTATTTTTAATGCTGCTGTTGCAGTTTTTCTTAAGCAATTCCGTTGTCCAATTTCTATGCGCAAACTACAATCACTTCACATACGCGCGGGGCAAGTGCTTGTATGTATATGAATATGATTGTGTTGTTATTTTAAGTTCATGTGTGTCTCGTGTTGTTGCTTCCATAAATGTCAGCCTTTTGATCACCCACTACGTCTTCTGGTCACGCTTTTGTTGTAGGAACAAACCAACAACTTCAGATATGATTTATTTGCACAGCATTTCAAATATTTGCCTCGTTTTACTAACTTATGTCGGATGCAGTGCCACCACTGACGGTACAAACTTTTTCACTTTCATGACCTTTTATAGTTAGCAGCTCACTCAAGCTAGGAAAAAATGTATGAAAAGTCTTAAGGAAGCAAATAGCTGTCACTTACGCTCTTACTTTGAAAAAGCTAAGAGGAAGTGGAAGTAATTTTTATTGTTTTTAATTTTTAGTCAATGCAGTTTTATTGTTTCTATGAAGGCAATACACAGCTAGCTAAAAAAAAAATGTTTGTCAGTAATCTTTTAGCTCAAAATGCTTCCTGCACCCATTCAGCAAAGCATTTCAAAGAGCCTTCTTTAAGTATGTCACTGAAGTAAGGTGACCTTTGATTTCTTTAAGAGTAGTGAAAGTATGCGGCACGATGTTCCAATAAAATACATCGTAATATATTTTATTTCAAACTTGCAATCTCAAGTCAATATTGGTTCTGATTCTGATACCAAATGACTTTTAAGCAAATGAGAAACCAAAAGAATCAGAACTTCGATGGCATAAAAATAAGGAGGAAACGAAGGAGAGTATTAATCTTATATATGAGTGGCTTAGAATCAAAACTCACAAGCTCCACTTTTTGAAAAAAATGAGTTAATGATGCAGTTTCGTTGATTTGAATGAATAATATGGCTAGCAAAAATAAAATTTTGCAAATCTTTGAATCTCCGTCGTCCACAACAAGGACTTTATTGAGTTTGATTGCAAAACTCACAAAAGTGGGCAAAGTATTCGTTTGAAAACTCACTAACTCCTCAAAACTAGCAAAATCAAAAAGTAAACAAAGCCATTAAAAAATGCAGCCTGCAAAACTCACAAAATCCATATTTAGCAAAAATAACGATTGCTTAACTGCATTTTATGTCGTACGAGTGGAACTAGTTTATTTGTGTTGTTCTGTGTCGGAGAGTAAGTCGTGAATTTTGTCTAAGTGTTTTTAAAGTAAATCAGTTTATTATTAATACAATAAATAATTAATTAAATAATGGAAAGAAATGTTAGGCCAGTGCAAGATGGGGAAACCCCAAGGAAAAAGCTGAGGCAACCAGAAAATTGGCAAAGGACTAAAGAAAAATAGTACGGTAAGTTAATATTAATCTGGAGGCGAACCTTTACAATGTAACATGTCTGACTGTCTCAACCTGGCGAGGCCAGCATAATCTTTGTGAAATCACCACAAGTCGACTCAAACCTCCACGTGGTGCTTCCTGGGCAACGTCAAAACTGACAACCGTTAGTTTGGCGGCTAATCTGAGTGGCGGGCCTTCCTAGGCTTAAAACAGGTAGTACGTCTAATTGGGTCATTTAGTGTAATTTTGCTGGAGATATATTCGCTATCAATAGCTCCGTTAATAACATCAAATGTGAAACATGAACTCAGTAAAGTTCTTCTTGATGATAGAGGCATCAGAGAGAGGAGCCTGAGTCTTTGTTCATACGGTGGCAAGTTGTTATAGTCACGGGGTCAAAGATATCTCTTAACGCAAAAAGCAGGAATTGTTTTTGAATGGATTCAATTTTGTCGCTATGAGATTCAAAGGCTGGATTCCAAATGATGCAAGCATATTCAAGAAGTGGTCGCAGTAAGGTACAGTATAACGTTTTGGTTACCCACACATTTTGGAATTCTTTAGCACGTCTTTTTATAAATCCCAGCTGTTTATTTGCCCTCGATAAGACTTTATCAAAATGTAGATTAAATCTCAGCTTATTATCTAGGACAACTCCAAGGTCTACAATATGGTTGGTTCTGCTCAGAACAATATTATTAAGGAGGTAACTGCATTCTGGTATCAAGTTCTTACGGGAAAAACTTATCACGCAACATTTCTTAACATTTAAGTGAAGTTTGTTTTGATTACACCATTGCTCTAGGGACAGCAGTTTCGATTGTAGGAAAGTTACATCAACTTCTGATTTAATGATCTTATATATTTTAAGGTCATCTGCGTACATAAGATGGGGAATGTCACAAAGAGTAATAGATAAATCTGAAATGAAAATGTTGAAAAGTATTGGGCCAAGATGACAACCTTGTGGTACACCAGAGGTGACCGGTATATCATTTGAAAAAATGCCTTGAAATTTAACAAACTGGGATCGTTCGCAGAGATAGGATTTGATCCAATTGAGTAATAAACCGGAAATGCCAAATTTTTCTAACTTCAAAATTAAGATATTATGGTCGACACGGTCAAATGCTTTACTGAAGTCTGTGTAAACTGCATCTACTTGGCGTCCTTTTTCCATTTGATTTAACACATCGGAGACCATGATCATTAGGTTACTGGTGGTCGATCGGCCTTTCCGAAACCCATGTTGCTGCTCGTTTAAGCGGGGATTAATGAGACTCGTCAGCTTATCACATATTATCTTTTCAAATAATTTTGGTATAGCTGACAAGATGGCAATGCCTCTGTAATTTTCAACAGACCTTTTATCGCCACTTTTATATATAGGTGTCAAATGGGAGATTTTCCAGTAGGATGGAAAAACACCTAAGGATAAGGATTTGTTGAAAAGTATAAATAAGGGAATCACAAGATTGTTTACATTGAACTAACAAACTTGGTGGTATGAGGTGTGGTCCAGGTCCTTTGTTTGAATCAAGTTCCATGATAGCATTAACAATTTCATCCAGCGTCAGACTGATATTGTTTATAATGTCTGTCGCATTAGGAGAGGGGGAGGAATAGAGAGTCTGGGTTGTAGGAGCACAGAAAACTTCTCTAAAGTGATTTGCAAAAAGATTACAGATCTCTTGGAGGTTGGAAGAAATTGTATTGCCTTTAAACATAGATGAGGGGTATCCAGCTGATTTACGTTTGACATTAACGAAATCAAAAAATTTTTTAGGATCTCTAAGAATTTTTTCTCCAATAAGGTTGGTATAAGTTCTATAAGCATCATTTGATTTTATAGAGAACTCATTGTAGAGCTCTTCGTATCTCATTTTGATTTCATCGCTTACATTTACGCCTTTCTTAATGAATTTTTATAGCTTGTTTCTTTGGTTTCTTATGTCTGAGACTTTGGTCAAGCCATGGTTCTGAAAGTTTATTTTTTTTCTTTATCTTAGGCACAAATTTTTCAATACTTGTGAAAAGGCGTTGGTAGAAAAGTGAAATAGCACTATCTATTTCCAAATTTAATAGATCGTTCCAGTTATAGGCATTCAAATCAATTTTTATACTGTCATAATCGGCATTAAGAAAGTCGAACACAACTGTGTTATTAAATGAGGTGGTAAAAGACATGTTGTTACTAGGAAATTCTACAGTTAAAGCAGTGTGGTGGAGTGTATCAGAAAATAAGTGTTCAGCCTGAGTAGTTGCAGTAATCTTTATTTCATCATACGAATTAGCAAAGACTAAATCCAACCAGTTGCCGTTCCGATTTGGGGTTGGATTAACTTGTTGTAGGTCATTGCTATAAAAGGTACTAAGTAAATTAAAGTCTATCGAGCTTGAAAGGTTAACCGGAAGAAGATAATTGTCATTTTCATCGACGATAAATGAGATATTTGGACGATTGAAGTCTCCAAAAATTATAACTTTATCTTCCTCATTTAAGGTTGCGGTTAACGATTGGACTGTTTCACATAAATCGTTGTACAATATGTTGTTTCGATAGAACAGGGGGGAATGTAGAAGACAAAAATGTAAATAAAAATATTGGTCCCTGAGCGAACTTTGATGATACGGTGTTCAAAGAGTGTGTGAGAGGTTGTTGCAACAAGCTCGCTTTCTAAAGAGTTATGAGTTGCAATTATAACACCACCTCCACGGGAGAGACCTGTGTGGCCAAAGTCCCGATCATTTCGATGAACTGTCCAATTGCTGTCAAGAATCTCTTCGTTTTTGAAAGTATCGTTTAACCATGTTTCGGTGAAAACTAGTACTTGGAAGAGGCAAGATTTCGCGTCAACAAAGAGTTTATTAAGTTTTCCTCGCATACCGCCACAATTGTGGTAAAATATGCGAAGAGCAGTCGTTGACGGGGAAACACTAATTGGGCTGCGATTAGGGTTTTGATTATGTTCACTACGCTGGTTAGGAATAATATTGTTGTTGCTCTTTACGGGTCTTTTGAAGATAAGAGATATGTTTTGACCTTACATGAGCACCATATGTGTCAAGGTCTTCTTTGACTTGTTGACTTGCCAAGCCAAGTTGCACATGGAAACTGGTGAACAAATGGCGTAATTCATTGACATCGGTAGGTAAGCCTTCTTGCTGAATCAAGACTTTGAGGTTTGTCTTGGTTTTGCCTTCTATATTTCATTTAAAACAGTTGAATGAGATTGGATTCGTTCTTGAAACTTATTACAAACTATTTCGAACACATTCAATGGAGAAAGTATAAGAAAACACCGAACACACCAAAAACAAAGGAAAACGTCACACAACAAATCATTTTATACACGTGTATCATCATCATTATCAACCAGTAAAACAAAATAAAGAACCAGTTGTCAAACAAAATGAGATACTTTCGCAAAATATAATAATTATTAGGGAACTATCATAAGAACTTGTGAAAAAAAACAAATGTAAGCACTTTTGAATGACTGATTCCAAATGAGTCATTTGGCCCAATTTAAACGTTTGACCAAAATCGTTTGGAATATAGAATTTTCATTGATTTTTGGGCTGTTAAAGGCGCGTGGCCTAGTATAGCTGTCAAAAGTAAACATACAAATTAAATAAACAAACTTTAGTCTTGTACGACCAAAATAAGACCTATCTTTAGTTGCACAACATTTTTTGTATGGTTTCTTTTAATTTTTTTTTTTTACTAAAACATATAAAATAAATAAAAGTTAATTTTGTTGCTTACTTTTATTACTAAAATTTACGTTTTATTAAAAAATATACAGTGTCAAACTGTAAAAACAAAAAATTTATCATATTTTCAATTGAACTGTGGAAGAGTGGCATTCCCGTAACTGAAAAGATATCGCAAAGTTCTTTTACATTCGAAATATTTATACTCTAAACTATGATTCTGCATATTTAGATTTACTAATTAATGACATTTTTTTCTTAAATTATTTTTGGTCGCACTTGTTACACTGTGCGATGCAGTTACGCCACTGTAACGCGGACATTAGGTAAAAAAATGAAAATTTTTTTTGTAATAAAAAAAAAATTAATAAAAATGTAATAAAAAGTTTCATTCAAATAACTCTATCTGTTATTTCACAGTCTTTCCTTAAAAATCTGCTAAAATTTCGAAAAAAATAAGGTAAGACCTCCCTAAAGAATATGAATAAGTAACATTTATTATTAATATCTGAACTTATTTATGATTAAGAAATAATTTATTTATAAGTAATTGTTTTTTCTTAACTTCTTAAATGATGAAAGAATGTTTCTTTTTCGGCTCAAAATAAGTTTTTTAATAATTTTAGATACAAATTTTTTTTATGGAAAACATTTTTATGAATTTAATCTTCTATAGCTAGAGCATTGATCATACCAATAAAAGAAAAATTCACAAAAAAAATTGCTATCACTTTACGCAAAACCATTCCAATCATAAAAGGATTACAAACACATTCAATGAATGAATGAATTCAGGACAACGTCTGGTGGGACCTCTAGTAATATAGAAAAGCATCTTGAAATAATATAGTAAAAAGAGCTCCTGGATTTTGACAGGATAATCTTTTTTAAGAAAGTCTATTTTAATAATTCAAATTCAAATTCAATTCAAATTTTAATAATATAGTGTTCACCTAATTCATTAGATCTTAAGCATATAAAAACTTTGAGCTAAGAGTCGTATCGAAAGATATAAATCAGGTTAGTAATTCAAAAATCTGTTGCAGCGATACAAAATCATTTCACATTTAATTTTACGAGGGCATAAATATATATTTTTTAAAGTTATTTTTTAAATTATTAGCTGTCGTATATACACATTATATACAAATTAACCATTTAGGCTTTCAACCATGATCACAAATATATATATTTTTTTTAATATAGCTTTAAGTGTTTGCCCAGACTTAGTCTTGTTTTGCTTCGGTTAAGAACGATATACATATGTATATAATTGCACAATGATTGCCTTTTGTATAGAAAATTGCTTTGACGACTACTAAATCATCATAATTTTTCATACGTTCTCCTACATTATTTTAATTTTTTCTTAAGAAAACTCATGCATCCATATAATTAAAATAATAAACATAATTAATGGCATTTTTTATTTTTATTTTTCAATTCTCAATTATTTTTCTTATGACAAACCTATAAAAATAAATCGTAACAATACTGCGTATGCAAATTTTGCTTATATCGAGTACTTAAACTTGTTTTGCCTCTAACTAAATGTAAATTTATTTAATTACAAACTTCGCAGCTCATAGCTTTGAGAACTAATAAAATAAAAATTATGGAGTTGAGTGTGATTAATGGGTGCTCCACCCTGCCAATTGATTATAACTAAAAGTGAAAGGAGCTTTCATGTCAATGATTTTTAACTCTCCTTAAAAATTCATGGTTCATGGGGTATGGACATTTTGACATTTAAGCACAAATATTTTTTAATATTAATTTTTGCTTAGATGATAAAATGATCATATCTCTTTAACCCTTTAAGTCCCCACTATCGTTTTTATATTGTTGCAAAGGCTTAAATCATTAGATTTAAGAAAAAATTATTTTTAATATAATGGTGTTCTTCGAAGCCTTTGAAAGTGTTTGTGTCAGCTTTAAGAACAAAATTATTTTTAATTTTAAAATTATTTTAAATTTTTGAATGGTGTTCTTCGAACAATTTCTTTGAAATAAATGACCTTACTGCAAGGAATGAACCCCCAACAAGGGCGTCGCCAGCTGATACACTTTGTGCACGGTAGACAATCAAAATTTTCAATGTTTTTCCGTTTCGGGAAAGAAGGTTTTGGCCTCTTTTAGTACATCAACAATGGTTTGATTGCCACTAACACTTGCTGCCAAAGTTCAATTTAATTTTTAATTCTTGGTTAATAAAAAAATTGGGCGAAAGTTTCTGCAAGATTTGCGACTGATGTTTACAATTGCAGCCGTGACTTTTTAAGGATTGTTGCGGTGGCTCTTAAGCAATTGTAAAATGCGTTTAATGTGTAGAAGAATCGGGATCCGAGTCCAGATTTTTTGATGAGATTGGTATCGGAAGGTAACCCGAAGAATCATCACAAGAACATGCGCCAATATTAGGGTCTTGAGCTACTGCCTGAGGTTGAGTATCTCCCGTTTCTCTATTTGGTTCTTCTTTTTCTTTTGTACATTTTCATCCTGTTTATCGCTGTCATCGCTTGTTCCTTCAGGTTTTTTCTTTTTAAATTTACTGCAAATCAAAAAATTTAAAGTTGGTGGTCGTTGTTGTTGGATGTCCATTGTTGCTACAGCGAGTTAATTATTACCTATTATTTAATTTGGAACTGTTTTAATAGTGAGAAACGAGCCGAAAAAAACAGTGCTGCCATTAAATAAGACTAAAGCTTACGCAATGTTATAGCAGTATTCGACGCAAGGCAGCAATCCATATTGAGGAATATGAAGCCAGTAACACATTTTGCTTAAAATGGAAGTAGAGACTTCACTCGAGTCTCGACGTGTAGGAATTACCGGTCAAGCAAGTCAAGTGAGTGGACTAAGAACTTTGGTTGCTTTGCATTTGTCTTATTTTTCATCTCTAGGGGCAGCTGCCCCTCCCTTCACTCCTTGGCGGCACGCATGCCCTCAACCACAAAAATTTTTAAAAATTAATTTAAGATTATTACCATAGGTGACTCGAAAAACTGCCTTCATAATCGGTTTCAGCGGTCTCCATAACACTGGATAACGCCATAAAACCCCAAGCGAGTTTTTGCTGATGTACAGTGTTAATAAGGGTTCTCATCTAAGCATGTAACAGACCCGAAAACATTGTAAACCTTGTGAACTTACATGCGCGTAAACTATCTGTCAAAATTTGTATGGGCGTGAGTTTACATCATTTCCGAGCCTGTTTTGTAGTGTAAACTAGCATGTGAATCTACGTGTGTGAATGAGGGTTGTCTTTGGAACTAATCATTACATATTTAAAGTAGTTGAAGTAAATATGAACACGTTTTATTTAATTTTCTATGTTAATGAAGGTTTTTAAAAGGTTTAAAATTTAAAAAAGTCATAACGTTGTCGCAGCCGCAGCCGCCATTTTGTCTACATTTACGCTATTTACACTTATCGCTCATCAAAAGTTTAAATGCTATGCATGTTTACATGTTTACATGCTTAGATGAGAACCCTTAATATATTTTTATAATAATAAGTTAAATTTTTTTAAAAAAATTTGATTAAAATAAACAAAGAAGCTTTTTTAATACTCTTAAATTAAACCTAAGTGAATATGAAACTATTGCGAGAACGGTCTCTTCATTAAATCTATAAAATTCTGTTAAAAATTACAACAACAAAATTACAGTAAATGTTGTCGCCACAAATTGATTGCCATCATCAGCGTTGCCGCTTTGGTAGAATTATATCAAATGTGGTAGTTTTTTTTCTTCAAATCGATTTTTGGTTATTTGGTAATTTTTTTTTTTAAATTGTTAGATTTTAGTAGATTTTTCAATTTTGTACGCATTCAAAATTTTTTCCAAATAAAACTCTTAAAAATTAAATAAAAATAGAAATTATGGCGTTTGGTTTGCCTCTTGAAAATAATAATCATTTTGTAAATTTTCCCAAGTATCATATTTTTCAAATTTAGTTCTTTTGTGCCACTGTCAAAATTGCCCGCCATTTTTTGCATAGTTTCCTCATAGTTCTGCAGCAGCAGAAAGAAAGTTTTCTCACTTGACATTGATAAAAAAATGTAAGAACAAGTTAGAGTATAGAACAATTAATGATATAATGCTGGCTAAGGAATTGGCCTAAAATAATACTGATATTTACTACTTTTGACCAGCTAAAACCGATTTTTAAATTGCAAAGCCCTTTTTCTTTTGTTATGTCCCTCTAAAAGTCTATAAAGCTTAAATTATGTTTTTCTAGTCAAATAAATTGCGTCAAGTGGCGATCGTAGCCTAGTGGGTATAGTGCGTGGCCCCTAAGCTAAAGAACCGCGGTAGCCCGGGTTCAATTCCAGCTCAGACAGAAAGTTTTTTTCAATTGAATTAATTCTTCTGTTCGGTCGTCACCTCTCTGCAGACAATGGCAAACCTCAGAGAGTAAAAATTGCCATGTAAAGCTTCTTGAGAACATGAGCCGTTCGGAGTCGGCATAAAACACGTAGGTCCAGTTCTCTGTCATTTGTGATCAAAATTTAATAACACGCACAACACAATTGATCAATAGAAGCTAGGTCAAAGTCCTTCCAAGGGCTGAAATGGCCAGTTTATTTATTTTTTTTTTAGTCAAATGAATTAAAGGACTCTGATTTGATTTTATAGAAATAATTTTTATTTTATTTATAAGAATTTTAGTTTTTTAAATGAGATTAGTGTTTGCTACTAAATAGTAAAAGGTCAGTAGTGAACACTACTTTTGGCATGAATAAAAATTATAAGTAAGCTCTATTTTCGAATTTCGAACTTAATGTTCACTTCTTTTTTATCTGTGATAAAAATAAAACTTTTGAGGCACGATTACGATTTCTTGGGCAACATGATTTAAAAAATTTGTTTGGTAGAGAAAAAAAAATTTTTTGACCGAGCAAAAAATTGATAACTACTTATCGAGTTATCGATTTTTGAAATTTTTTTCGTACCAAAAGTTGTGTTTAAAAAAACATCTAGATATTTGCCATTATTTAATCAATTCAAAAGATTTACATGTCATTTAAAAGATAATTAAATAACCTTTTTAATGATAAGCAATACAAATATCATTGCAAGAATATTTTAGGATTGTGTAAGCAAAATTTATTTCATATTTGAATTTTTTAATTAAAAGAACCGTTATTTTCTACTAAATTTGCGTTATTAAGGTACTACAAATATATTGTATATTTAAAGCTTAAACATTGACCTTTTATTTGGCACATTAAAATATGTATATTTTGTGCATTATAAAAAATTCTTTACAAGAAAAGCTTCTTTATAACAACTAAGATAAAAATGCTTGAAAAGACAAAATAATTTCATCAAAGCTTTATATATTACCTTTTAATTAATACCTTAAATATCATATCAATATCGGTTATACACTAAGCAAAATATAGCTCGTTTTCTTACAAGATACTTGTTAAAAAAAAGCTTAAAAAATCAATAACTTGATAACAAATCAATAAATCGAGTTTTCCTTCAGCCATTATTCTTTTCATTGAAAGTATTTCATGAATCCGTTTTCAAATCGCGGTGCCCCGAAAATCGTAGTCTCCTTAGAAAGTAGACCAACTAAGGTAAATATGCTTGAAATAACAACTTTCCGTACAAGGGCAAATCATATAATCACAAAAAAACACCATAAAACATCAAATAAATTATAAATATTAGATATATCAAATGAAAGATAAATTTGTAAGCTTTAATTTTTTACTTTTCATAAGTCACAATAATAACAGTAGTTTCTGAGAAAATATCAGTTTAATATAAACAAAAATTTTACTTTTACATTCAAATAGCTATAAAATGTGAAATACTCAACGGATTGCATTAATTTAACACTGTTATGAAAGCTTATTAAGGCTATTCACAGTTTAAGCGTACTTTTAACAAATCGTACTTATAGCATTTGTTATTGTTCAAACTGTGAGCACCTCGCCATGTGACTGTCGTATTAAAAAATTATGCAACCCTGTGATTATGCATGTGATTATGAGGCTGTAGACAGAGCATAAAAATACGAGGTAGAAAAAACACGTCCAGGGGCTACTTTTATTTACGCGTGCCTGCGTATTTACGTTTGTATGCAAAACAACAACAAAGCAAAATACGCTTTCGTAAATTGGCGTACAAATAGCAAATCGTACAAATAGCAGACCAGCGTATTCAAACTGTGAGGTAATATAATAAGGAAAATATAGCAAGTTTTCTAAGACAATCACCAAAGAAAAAGATTATTTTCAAATGTCGATAACTCAAAACCAAATCGATAAATCGATTTTTTCCTTTGACAATTCCTATTTTTATTGAAAGTAGTTTAAGAATCCATTGCCAAATAGCAGCGCCCAAGAAATCGTAATCTCCTCACTTTTGAGAATCAATAGTGACCGAAAATTATGTTCATGGCCAAATCTTCTTAGTTTATAACATTTTTTTATTTTCGCGATTAAAATTTATAAACATTACCATTTTGAAACAAATTTTTTAAACAAGTCTTGTCGAAAGCACAATACGGTAATGTAATAGTGAGCACTTCTTTTTAAGTAGTAAACACTTCTTTTATGCATATCAAATACAAGAAAGTAGTTTTTCGAAAATAGTGTAGTCAAAAAAGGAAGTGCACACTATATAGTGTTTTCCTTTTATACATACTAAAAGTGAAAAATCAAGTGTTCACTACTTAGTCTAGCGTTTACTTTTTTTATGCATACGGGCCAATATGTATAAATTTTCGAAGTAATTGAAATGTAACAAAAGTAAAAAAAATGTGTATTTTTATTTATGATTGTTCAACAGACATTTTTACAGTATTCCGAAAAGAGTATTAAAGCTTTTTTTATTTATTTATTTATTTATTTTATTAATTTTTTTTTATTTTTTTTATTTAGAAAACTTGTTGACATATAAGAATATTATTTTGCATGCCGAATTAACATTGGATATAACAACATTTAAAACACGAAATGCAAATCAATGTTACATAATGCTATCAATAACAATATTACTTAAAAAGACTAAAATTTAAACTTAAAAATTTAAACAATGAATAATTATTCCTTAAAAAGTAATTAAAGTATAAGAGAAGAACAAGAAAGAGTAAGGAGAGAAATTTGAAGTTAAGAAAAGTGTTTGAAAATTAAATGCTTAAAGTTAATTTTATTAGAAACGCTTTTAATACTATTAGGTAATGAATTCCACGACCTAATGACACTGACGAAAAACAATCTACTGGAGTTAAGGAAATTGTATCTAGGGATAGTGAGGTTCATATTTCTACTTGACCTGCAAAACTTCAACTTATCAAAAAGATATGTAGGACTACGTGTATAGATAATTCGGTGTAGGAATATGCAATTTCTAGCTTCAAGGTAACTAGGTAAGTCACGACCAAGTAATTTTTTACAATAGACAGAGATATGATCAAACTTTCTAAGACCGTATACATAGCGAGCTGCATTATTAAAAGCTACCAGGAGCTTATGTAGGGACCGAGAGTCAAGTTTGCAGTACACGACCTCAGAGTATGTTATGATCGGCATAATCAACTGCAATACAAGTTTTCTTTTTGTTTCAACTGGCACAAAACCGGATGTCATTCGGAGATTACGTAGAAGATAATATACTTTTTTTACGCATGAGTTGATGTGATCATTGCAGGCAAGGAATGAATTTATTTGAAAACCAAGATTTTTGGACTTACTTACAAGTTTCAGTTTAACGGAATTAAGTAAAATTGGAGGCAAATCATCATGGTAATATGGAGTTTTAGATATAGGCAAAACAAATGATTTCGTGAGGTTCAACGTGAGCATATTCTCATCTGCCCATTTAGACACCAAAGCTAAGTCCTCGTTAACTCTAGCACATAGATCTGCAATCAGGCCAATTGGTCTGGATAAGTACAATTGGAGATCATCTGCATATGCATGCATAGTGACGTGTTGGCACTTGCTGAAAATATCATTTATGAACATTGTAAATAGTAATGGCCCAAGAACAGAGCCTTGAGGTACTCCGCTAGTAGTGCTTTTTAGCATAGAAAAATGTTGGCCCACACGCACTCTTTGAGACCTACCTACTAGATAGTTCCTTAGCAAACGGACCGCAGATTTTGAAAATTGAAAATTTTGAGCTAGTTTTTTGCAGAGAATAGAGTGGCTGACGGTGTCGAATGCTTTGGAGAAATCCAGCAAGCAGAGCAATGTCAAGTCAGCATTATCGAAATGTACTCTTATATCATCCAGTATTTTGACCACAGCAGTGGAACAGCTGTGCGCAGGCCGAAAATCAGACTGGTGATGCGACATGAGGTTAAAAAGATTTAAATGATGGGATATCTGTTGCGCCATGAGCGATTCACATATTTTTGACACCGAGGACAAGAGGCTTATTGGACGGAACTCGCATGGGTTGCAAGCATTGGGCTTTTTTGCTATAGGTATAATAGTCGCCACTTTCCAAATCTCAGGATAGCACGAGGTGGTAAAGCAGTGATTTATTATATGGGCGAGCGGACTAAGAACATGTGGTAAAATAAGTTTTATAAACCTAATGGAGATTCCATCTTCCCCAGATGCATTCGATTTTATTTTCTTTATACAGTTAGCTATATCCAATTCACTTACAGCATTAAACCGAAATGCGTTCGAAGACTCAGGATCAAAACTATTATTATTATCATCACTTTGTTAAGTTTCAGTTGATGAAGAATTAGTGACAAAATAATCATTTAACTGATTGGGGTCTAGATCACAAGCTACAGAGTTTTTGCTGCATATACCGATACCTTTTAAGTTTGCCCACAACTGCTTGGAGGGTAGCGTAGGATTAAGTTTGGACATAAAATATTCTGATTTGGACCGCCTAACAGCGGATGTGGCATCATTCCTGGCTTTTTTGTGCTCATTCCAGTTCAAGGTAGTGGGGTTGCGCTTCCATTTACAATATGTTTTGCTACGGTTTTTGAGAGCTTTTTTGCTTTGATAGTTTTTTGTTTGATTTGATAGATTGCTTAGGTGAGATTGGTAGCTAAAATTTTATTTGAGCGGCAACCCTGGCCGTCATGTGTGACTTTTGAATACCTTTCGTTTGTTATCAAATTTGTCTATTTTTGCCTTTTTTACCCTCTAACACGTAAGAGTGTCTCAAGGCACTTATCATATTATTTGCAATAACAACAAAAGTAAAAGCTTTAATATCATGTGAATATTTTTTGGCTGTTCCCAAGAAACACACCAATCTAAATGCAAAAGATCCAAAAGCGCTCAGAAGTTTTAATGGTACTTTTATTGTGATTTGCAAGAGCCATATTTTTTTTGTGCATAAAATTCTGAATGGTGCATATTGTGTTTTGCTGTGATAATAAAAAAGAAATTGAACAAATTAATCAAACCCATAATTTTTTTCGTCAAAGGTATGTTTATACACTGTAAATTATACTCTGTAAGACAATCGAATTCGCAGCAGACTTTTTTCCGTTCAAAGCTTCAAGAGTGCCTTGAGACACTTATTCACATTTTCTCACCTTACAGGTAAACGAAAGCTTCTACACCATTTCTGAGTTTATTTTTGAATTCAGGAGCTAACATTTACTTTAGAAAAAAGTATGCGACTTTTTTTCTCCCATTATTTTATAAAGTAGTCTTAGAGGGTTAAAAAAGTGAAGTTATGACAAAAAAATTAAATTTCTCCTGATTCTGAAATGTCATTTTGAAATACTAAACCATGGATTGAGCGATGTAAAAGAGGATAAAAATGCGATAACCTTAGTTTTTGTGTCCTCTGTCATATACAAGAAAATCATTCAAATTTACGGAGAGTAACACCTGAAAACCTTTTCTTGTGAGTAGAGTAATCTAACGAACCTACTATCTTTAGATCTATTTAAAAACACATCGACTGGAGCAAGAATGCAAAACTTCCTTTTTTTTCTTTTTTATATATTGGCACTTTAATAGCAATTAAGTTATTATTTTCCCAACACAGTCCAAAGAACGTGACAATCTAGCCAGCTGCTTTAATTTAGCGTGTTGCTTAGATGTTACCTGTGTAGCACAACAGCTGTTGTATCTCATCTTAGGTGTATTGATTAAAAACTGCTCGAACAGGTTGACACCAACCATGTCTCGAGTTAATTAATATGCTCACATGTTCCGATATTCAGCGACATACATTTATGGCAGATAAATTGATTGCTACTGCACCATAGCATATAGTTACAAATATTTCTTGCATTGCAAAGATATTTTGTCAATTAGTTTGTGAATATTTGATAGGCTATTTAATCATTTTTTAATTGATATTCATGGCACTCTTTAAATGCTATCGATTTAAATAATTGAGCTGTTCGCCCAAGTTAAGCTGCTGCTACATTATAATATTGAATTTGGATTTTCTAATAATTTGTATGCTTTTTCGTGTTAAACATAAATGTTTACATAAAAAAAATCAACGTGATATTTTTAGTAGCTGACTAATTTGAAGCTGAAAAGCACTACAACAACATAAAAACTACATTCATAGCAGTAAATTATAAAAATGTAATTTGTGCTGAAAACGTTGCCATTATAATTAATTTAATTTATTTTAAATGGTTTGGAGTGAGTTCTTTTATGGCAAGTTAAGCAATTAAAGGAAATTATTAAAATTAGGTGTTAAAAAAATCGTAAAAATTTCCTTACTACTCATTATTAAGGAAGTACAGTCAAAAGGTGAGTTTAAATATGGTATTAGAAAGGTTGACAAGATTATTTAGTGATACATTTAAGCAGCTAGAATTGTAAACCGTTTGAGCTGCATCAGAAAATAGTTCCAACTGTTAATTCTTAGCGCTTTTTGGAAGTGGAATCTTAATTGATTGTTAGACGATTGATGAAATGTGTCAACGATACTATTTAACACTTAAGTTTCACACAAATATTTTAAAATAAATTTCTAGCATAATCAGGACCATTTAAGAAATGAAAAATTTTAGCTCTACTTTTTAAAAAAATTAGAAAGACGATATCATCTAGTCACTTTTACTCCTTGTAACTATTACAATACAGATTCTATAACAATTTGTCCCTTCTGTAAACTAACATTGTTTAACACAGCGTCTCCACGGGCAATATGTCCGGCAATGAAATATTGCCAGAATGTCAATTTTCTAAATATTGCCCGTGGAGGCGCTAAATTGCCAGCAATTAAATATGTCCGGCAACATTGCCAAACGCTTGCAGGGCAATATTGCCTTGCATAGAATATTGCTCTTGTGAGCAATATTTTTGACATATCTGCCCTGTCATTTAAAGTGAAAATGGCAGCAAATGAAGCATGGAGGAGAGAAAAAGTTATAAAGTTAATAAACTTGTATAGAAACCACGAATATTTGTGGAAAATGACTAGCAAGTTGTACAAAAGGAAGGATTTGCAATACTCTGCCTGGGAATCAATTGGAAAAGAGTTGAATTTAAGTGCAGATGAAATAAAAAAGAAAATTAAATCACTGAAAACTGTTTTCAATACGGAAAGAAAAAAGTGAATTCTGGGAAAAAATCGGGTGCATCAGGAGATGTATACACGCCAACGTTATTTTATTTTAATGATATGCAGTTTTTGGCTGTAAATGAAGTTATATGCAATTCATCAGATAATTTCCCAGATGCAAATGTAAGAAGTTTGAGTTAAAAATTGTAAAAGGCTCATAATTTTTTTCTTCTCAATGAAATTTGCAGGACTCAACAATAGACAACACAGTGAACGAGGATGAGCAACCATTGAATATTTCAATGCAGTCAGCTGTAGACGAATTTGAAGAGCCTATTCGGAAGGAGGCAGCGGATGTCCCAGTAAAGAGTGGCGTCAGGAAAAATAACTCAAAATATGACAAGGCAATCAATGCGATAGTCAGTTCTCTCAACCAGCCTTTATCTTCACAGCACATACAAGACGATGACATGCTTATGCTATTTGTAAAAAGCTTAGCATTGCAACTGAAGCAATTGCCTCCTTCCCAATGCGTTCTTCTAATGGCTGATATCCAGACGATGGCATCAACTCGGGTTGCAGATCACTACCGAAGTACTGCATTGAACAGTCCACATCTCATTTCAATATCATGCAGTAGTTCACCCGGTTCATCAAGAAATTTGCCGGATAAAGCAATAGAAGGTGCTGGTATTTGTTTTTTTGATGACAGTTAAATTTTGTTTTGATCGCATTAAGACTATTAACTCACTGTGGCAAAACGATTTCAAAACAGTTTAGTTCAAATAAGCGTACGCTCACTATGTTTTCAGCCAAAACCAAAGTTTAGGTCCTTTTATGTATACCAACTAAACTTAATTTGACTCGATTGAAAAAATTTGAACAAAAATGTAAGTAACACGTTTAACTGAAAAAATTTAGTTCAATCAAGTCAACTTAAGTTGAGGTGTTATACGTAATCGTAGCCTTTTTTTGTTGGACGTCTTGCAACTTTATCAAAACGATACACTGCAATTAAACCATTTTTCCACAGTGAGTTCCTACACTCAGGAAAAAACATCCATCTTTTTGTGATAAAAAATTTCTCTATTTTCCATAAAAGAAATTTTCTTTATTTCAAATAAAATTTGCTTTAGTTATAATAAATTTTCACATATTCGAAGAAATATTTTCTTCCTTGTGGGAAATGAAAATATTTCATGTCTCTAATAATGATAAGTATTTTTCTCTCTTTGAAAAAATCTCATTTATAGAGAAAAATTTATAGAAAATGAAAAATGTTCTCGATTGTTGATAAATAATTCACTATGCGAAATATTTTCTTCAATAACAACAAATCATTTCTCAAAAATTAAAAAGGCTTCTTGCGGTAGGAAAAAAATAGAAAGCGTGAGAGCAATTGATTAATGTTGTGAAAAGCAAGTGTTGCATATTCTGCATATTATGATGATTGTTCCTTCAAAAGGTTTTTTTTTTACTTAACTAGCTACACAAAGTAATGTTGTTTCTTACTACTGTTTCTTTGGATGCATTTACAAAATTGCTTTTCAGAATAAATTTCTAGAATATTTATAAAAAGTACCGAAAAACAATGCCACAACAATAATTCTACCTCTTAACACATTTTTAACTAATATTTTTAAAACCGAATCATAATTTGATATTAATACTTCTACTTTGCGTAGAACTGAGTTGAAACAAATGTTTGACAAAAATAATTTTTTAATCGTAATTGCGGATATACTTCTGTGTTTTAATGAAAAATGTACGCAACAAAGAAATATGTTGTATCAATGTTAAGAAAATATATCTTTCTTTTAAAGAAAGTGTTATTTTTTGTGAGAAACTATAAACGCAACTTAAAGAAAACATTTATTAAAATGAAATAAATATTTCTCAGTTTTCGGGAAAAATTTACACAATAAAGAAAACGGTTGAAGGTATTATAAAGAAATATTTTTCTATTAAAGAGAAGGTCTCTTTTATTAATGAGAAAATATTTCTCATTTTCATGGAAGCTTTTTGCCATTTTTTTGGGAATTTTTGGGATCACATTTAGAGAAAAGCATTCTCTGGAGCAAAGTCAATACCATTTTTTACTTAATATGATGCCTTTTTTCTCATATTCCGATAAACTTTTTTCTGAGTGTAGCCTAGCAATAGATTTTTAGCAAACATTTGTGTTTTTTATGCAAGTTTATTAATTTACTTTTTTCACTGTAACACTGTGCCAGAGCTGTAAACAAATGCATTTAATTTGATTTTATTTAAAAAAATTTAATCAGTGAATAACGAAATAAGAATGCATTCAATGAATCAATTTTGCATTTATTTATTAATAAATAAAATTTTTAATCAAATTCATTTTTTAAAAATGATTAATTATTCGTTCATTCATAGTTTCCGGAGTTTTTAAATGCAGTGGCTGCAAGTATTATAAATTGCAGTTAAAACTTCAAGGACTATTTTGCTTATTGTCTTGCGTGAAACTCTTGACAAAAATTCAAAAGACCTGTAAGAGTCACCAAAAGCTATAAACCTCAGAGTGATGCTTAGTCGGATTCGTGCTGAAATAGCATATCGCATTACTGTATCGGTTCTTTTAATGTGATTTTCGACCTTTCAAGTAAAGAAATTTTTTCATTGTATTTACTTTTCGCCAATAAATGCTTTTCATACATACCAACAGTAACAACCATTCAAACTTATCATGAGTTAAGCGACAGAAATTCTTAAACTTATTTTCCTCCCACAAAATATCTTTTGATAAATTAGCTTCTAAATCAAATTCAGATCTTCGAATCAAGAATGGGTTTACCCAAACTTTTCTTTGGTGTTTTTCGGATTTTTCACAATTTTCTAAGTTTTCTAGAGCCTTTAATGCTTTAATAGCACGTACGTGTTTCTCTGTTGGCGCCATTTCAAAAATGACACATTGCGGCAATATTTTGCCCACCACAGAAATATTGCCAGATCAAACCATATTTTCTTGCTCGCAATGTTGCCAAAAATATTGCTCGTGTAGACGCAGCGTAATGAAAAACGTAGAAATTTAATTGAAGTGATTTCTATTGTTTTTGCAAAGAGAATTCATTAAAAGTTGTGAGATAAAGTCGATAATACAAAGAAAAAAATTCTTAAAAAACCAGTAAATTATAAAAATGTAATTTGTGCTAAAAACGTTGCCATTATAATTAATTTAATTTATTTTAAATGGTTTGGAGTGAGTTCTTTTATGGCAAGTTGAGCAATTAAAGGAAGTTATTAAAATTAGGTGTTAAGAAAATCGTAAAAATGTTCTTACTGCTCATTATTAAGGAAGCACAGTCGAAAGGTGAGTTTAAATATGGTATGAGAAAGGTTAACAAGATTATTTAGTGATATATTTAAGCAGCTAGAATTGTAAACCATTTGAGCTGTATCGGAAAATAGTTCCAACTGTTAATTCTTAGCGCTTTTTGGAAGTGGAATGTTAGTTGATTGTAAGACGATTGATGAAATGTGACAACGATACTATTTAACACTTAAGTTTCACACAAATATTTTAAAATAAATTTCTAGCATAATCAGGACAATTTGCTAAATAAAAAAATTTTAGCTCTACTTTTTAAAAAAATTATAAAGACGATATCATCTAGTCACTTTTACTCCTTGTAACCATTTAAAATACAGATTCTATAACAATCTGTCCCTTCTGTAAACTAACATTGTTTAATTAAAAACGTAGACATTTGATTAAAGTGATTTCTATAATTTTTGCTGAGGGAATTCAATAAAAGTTGTAAGATTAAGTCGATAATATAAAGGACAAAATTCTTAAAAATTGTCTTAGCTCTCAAGACATGTTATACATGGGTCCAATGTAAGAGTACGAATATTTACGTTGGTGAAAGGTGAGGTCGAGTTTAGTAAAATGCCGTATGGTAGGAGGGGGTCTTTTTTGAGACCCTTAGGAGTTACGGGGTTAATTGGCAATTGATGACTTTGATTCAACCAGGCACGTACCAAGAAAAAAATTTCGGGGGGTTTTTAATTTTTTTTTTTTTGTTAAGACTTATTTCAAATGTTTTTTTATACAATAATAGTATGTATTTTTTTTTGTGCTAGTGCATTTAAAATTTCTTTCGTGGTCACTTCTATATCCATGTGAACATTTAGAAGAGCTAACCCATTGAGACTTTTTTCTCCAGTTTTACTTCTCATGCATGTTTTGAGTCTTTGAAGAGACGAAAACGAGGGTTTGCTTGAAGCGACTGAAACTGGCAACGTTGCACCAATCTTCAGGAATCGGCTTGTTGATGGAAATGTAACGTTTGGATATATAAACTTTACTGGTCGTTTTTTTCTGATTCAAGCAGTGCCTACAAATATGGGGTACAAAATATTGATCACAATCAATTTATACACTGGAAAAATCATCACGTTCTTAAATTCAACACAATGCCTTTAATATCAATGCATGATTTTTCATACAAAATTTTAAAAAAATGATTCAAGCAATTTTTTAACCATTTTTAACAATATGCTATAAAAAGAATTTGAATTAAAATATTTCGTGAAAGGAGGAACAAATTGGAAATGTTATAACAGTTGCACTGACCATCTCCGATTTGGCTCAAATTTTGTGTCTAGATTAGTTTATTGCTTTGAAAACCAAATCCGGAGTTTGAGGTTTTGAGATTTCTTTCGCGGACCCATAGCCATTTGAATGCCAAAATAGAATCTATTTTGAGACAACGTACCTCAGCCAATATAAATGAGATTTTCGTAAACAGGGTATGATTAGAAGTTTTATTTTGAGGGAAAAATATTAAACTTTTTCAAAAGAAGGCAGTTACACGACCCAATATTAATTTCAAAGTTTAATACCATGCCAGCAACAGGCGCTATAATTTTTTTAGTGAATGCCAAAATAGGATCTATTTTGTGACAGCTTAGCTAAGCCAATTTAAATGCGATTTTAGTAAATAGGGTATCATTGGAAATTCTATTTTGAGGGAAAAATAGTAAACTTTTTAAAAAATTGCAGTTACACGACCCATTATTAATTTCAAAGTTTAATACCATGCCAGCAACAGGCGCTATACTTTTTTCATTTTCACTATTTTCATTTTTTTTTATGTTCCATGTACCTTTCCAAAAATATGAAATCTTTAAGGGTTCAGAAGTTATGGCGTAAAATTTTTTCAACGCATTCAACTAGCGTTGATATTTATTGTGAAAAGACTACAATACAAAGAAAATTAAAAAAAAAAATTACGTAAATAAAATAAAAAATTTTTTTCAAACTACATTTTTTCAAAGTACAAATAGTCTTTTTCAGCTGGTGTCAAGATATTTTGGTCCCCATTTATCGGAAAAAAAATCAAAGTGCATATTAATAAGATTAAGTCAACCTTAACTAGTATTATAAGGTTTGGTTAAAATTTTCCTCCGCTACGGGGATCAAAAGCGTTGAAAATTACAGCATTTTTACCAAAATATCTTTACGCTGGCTGAAAAGGACTGCTTTTTTATTCCACCTATCCAAAAGAAGATGTATTTAAAAACAAACAAAAAATTCATTTTGGAATATTTGTTTATATTATTTACACTGAGAATAAAAACATACTATCAATTTTAACAAAACATTTTAAAATAGAAACGTAACGCTTTTGCGTTTCGAAAAAACAAAATTTAAAATGAGCGTATTAAATTTTCAACTGAAAACTAATTTATTTTTTTATAATTTTCTCTTATTAACGAAAAATACGCCGCTATCTGAGTTTGAATTGAAAAATTATGTTTAGTAGAATCTTGCCAGATAATTGAGACCAAGCTGAGAAAAACCCCGATTTTACATTTGATTGTGTGAAAATATTTTTTAAATTAGTTTTACAAATAATTAACATAAGATGAAATAAAAATAAATTTATTACTTTATTAATTAATATATTTAAATATTTTAAGCCGCAATAAGCCCAAACTTCATCGAATCGAATTAAAATATGGTATTCGAAGGGTTCCGGGGGTCGCTTATTACGAATATGACGTCGATAACTTGAAAAAATTAAAAAATGGAATCGAAAAAATGGCGGCTTAATTTTATTGTTTTTAATTTAAAAACGAATATTTGAAAATTATGTTTCAAAATATTTGTTTTCAATACAAAAGTAAAATTTTTTTTAAACAAATGTTTTTAAATTGTAAATGTTTTAATTTAAAAACATTATTTTGAAAAAAACTTTTGTTTTATATGAACTGTACAAACATTTGAGTTTAAGTTTATTAAAATTTTTTCAAGCAGTTCCATTAAATTTTAACAAATTTCGGGGGGTGGGGGTTTAGCCCCCAAAACCCCCTGCGTACACGCCTGATTCATACTATTGTTTCTAGCAGAAAAACGAACTCATGGAAAACTTATTTTAATAGCTCTTTTTAAAGGCAATAAGTTGACCTTTCTGGCGGTATATCAATAAACCCATCTGAGTTACGCATTATCGAGCTGTGCTCATGCGAAGATGAATTAAATCCATTAAAAGAACAAAATCTCAAGTTTGAGCGCAATTTTCTCAGAATTTCGCGAAATAAATCAAATTTTTTTTACATTGAATTTGTGAGTCATTTAATACACCTTCTAATGACGTAAAAATCAGAAACATATTTTTAAAAATAACAAAGTTAGTTGTACTTCAAAAATTCGTACAAATAATTATGTGCAAAAATTGTACATTAATTAAGTTCTTCTCAGGTTATAACAGTTCAAGTAAAGTCTGTAAAGTACAATATATGATATAAGAATTTCCACAAGTTACTTTTCTCGGAAAACTTCTATAAAACCTACATTAAAAAATTTTACTAACAAAACAAATACAACCATTAATCCACTTACCTTGTTATGTGTCGAGGTTTGATTCCAGGTGGTTGCTGGAACTAAAAAATAAATAATATTATAGAATGTTTTTTTTTTAATTTATAAGTAGAAACTAAATGTTGTTTAAAATGAAAGATTTATTGGAATAACATAACAAGTTACATAGGAACTTTTACAATTGCTTTATGTCAGTACCCAATAAGCCAAACTAATTCGAAACGAATTCGAAACGAATCCGCATTCTCGGACATTTTAATCGTTAACAATTATCGTTTTTGAATCGTTTTCGAATACGAGAACTGCAGAAAATGACCATTCGTTAACGACTCCGAGAATACGATTCGTTAACGAGTCCTAGAATGCGAATAGTAACGAGTCCGAGATTACGATTCGAGAACGATTCGTTAATTAAATATATCTAATCCTTCTCGAACTGCCTAAAACGTAAGATATTTGCCAACAATTTTTTTACAAAAAAAAAAATCCAATTTTTTAAGATTTTAAACAGCATCTTATGAGAATTATGATTTTTATACTAGCGAAAAACTGCAAGCATTATCTGGAGACTTGAACCTCGGCTGCGTGATTGTAAGTCCATGAGTTTATCCATTCGACCATCGCAGTCGTTAAGTAATCGTCGCTTAATTTGCATCATTAAGAATGAGAGCTAGACTATGGTCGTGGATTCAAACCCCAATCGGGACAAAGAAGAATTTTTTTGCTGTGCAGTTTTAAAATATAAATTTTTTTTATACAAAATTTTTTTTACGAAAGTCCACCATGTTATTTTATTATCAATATTTTTAGAAACTTTTTTTATTTTATATTTATAAATTTTTTTTTTTTGCTTAAAACATGTAATAATAAAGCGAACTTAACTGATTTATTTTTAAAAACTTTTTACAATGAAAAGAAAAAATTAATTCGAGATTTCGGACTCGTAAACGAGCTCGAAACAAAGACGAGATCTCGGATCCATACAAAATTATGCAAAGAGACTTAGAATTTTTCATATAAAAATGTGGAAAATTTTTTTATTTGTGTTAACATATTTTTTTTGCAGCTAAAAATGAAAAAAAAATTATTCAAATATTTTCAAAATTCTGTGAAAAGACTTTGAATTTTTTCATATAAATTTCTTAAAAAAAAAATTATATGAAAAGACTTTCAAGTTTTTGTATATTAACTTTTTTTTTTAATACTAAAAGATCATATTTTAATAAAAATTATTTTTTTATTATTAGCTGCTAAAAATATATCAATTTAAATCAAAAAATAATTTTTATATTAAAAAATTCTAAGTCTTTTTGCATAATTTTGTATGGATCCGAGATCTCGTGTTTGTTTTGAGCTCGTTTACGAGTCAGACTTTCTTATATGAAAATATATAATTTTTTGACTAAAAAGTATTTTTTCATTGTTAGCTGCTAAAAGAACGTTAATTAAAATCAAAAAATATTTTCATAATTGTTATATGTAAAATTTCTAAGTCTTTTTATATAATTCTCAATGAAGAAATCTATATGAAAAATTCGAAGTCTTTTTGTATAATTTTGTATGGATCCGAGATATTGTGTTCGTTTACGAGTCCGACTTTTTTATATGAAAATATATAATTTTTTTAATAAAAAGTATTTTTTCATTGTTAGCTGCGTCAATTTAAATCAAAAAAAAAATTTTCATAATTTTTATACACACTAAAAAATTTCAAAAATAAATTCACACCGGTGAGCGGATATTTAAATTTTCTACACCGAACGGTGTTAATTTACACCGCTTAATCGGTGTGAAATGACGAACTTATCCGATCGGTGTGAAATTTGAAAGGCAAAGAAGTAGAGCAATATTGAAATCACATTCTCATTGATAAACAAATTAAAAATTGAAATTTCCCAATTTATTTCGTTCATTTAAATTTTGTAAATCATGTATTAAGATTCAAACTTTATTTTTGACACCACGAAATAGACTCCAAAAAAATTAAATAAGCCCCAAAAAATGTCCATACATATTTGGGTTTTACTTCATATGAAATAACACCCTATTTTTGGGGACAATTTCATTATTTTTGGGAAATATTTAATTTTTTTGTTTGGTACTTATTCCAATATGAAATAAGTTATTTCATTTGACAATTAATAAATTTAATGACAATTTAATAAAAATTATAAAAAATATTTCAAAATAACACCGTTTGGTGTTAAATAAAATTATCATTTTGCGTATTATAAATAAACCTATCTGATGTTTACTTTTTTACAACGATCGGTGTGAAAAAAATATGCTCTTTCGGATATAAAATTCTAGCACTTTGACACGGTGTTTTTTAACACCGAACGGTGTAGGACTCCCTGGAACACCGATCGGTGTAAAAATTCTATACAAATTTTTAAGTGTGTATGAATAACTTCGAAGTCTTTTTATTTAATTTTGTATAAAGAAATTTATGGAAAGTTTTTTTTCATATATCATATAATTGAGTTTTTATTTGAATCTTTTTCATTTTCACTGAAAACTTCTTCAAGTTTTTCGTAGAATAATCAATTTTCCCATACGATTTGTACGGGGAAAAATCAGTTATGCTGGTAAATTGAATTTAGAGCCACTATCTTTTAAGCAAAATGGTATTTACATTTTTATTTTTTAATCGTTTTGGGCAGCCAACAAATAATAATCCGATGAAAATGAAATTTGGATATGTCATAATAAGCAAAATTTGTGGGAACACGTTTTTTTAACCATTTTGCTTAAAAGATAATTGCTCTAAATTGAGTTTACCAGCGAAACTAATTTTTACCCTATACAAATCGTATGGGAAAATTAGAAAATGAATTCGCAATCTCTAAACCTTTACCAATTGAGATCCGATTCACAAAGGATGTTTCTAAGGTCAAGTGGAAGTATTAAGACCGCGGACATCTGTCAAAATAAAAAAAAATCTATTTTTGGGACATCCTAATAATTATACTAAAATTTATCATATAGATTCTAATAGAGAAAAAATAAATTTTATGTCAGTTTTATTTTTAGTAAATTAAGTAAAATTTTCTTGAATTTTTGTTAGTTTTAAATCATTTCAATGCCATTTAAACATAAAACCAAAAACATTCAATCGATACCTTTACACAATATAAAATCCATTTAAACGAGTTTTCTACATATGTTTGAATAAATTTATGCACATTGCAATGAGTGTGTGTGTTGACACAAAGTAATGTTGACATAAAATGCCATGCCACAGGATTTAATTTCAAATGCAAATGAATTTTGACCGAAATATTTACATATGTACGTATTACATACAAAGTTCAAATTCAAGCTGTGCTTCAGCAAATCTACATACACATACATAAACACCAATGAGATTTATCATCAATTGCATCCCAGTAAAAAAGGATTACTTCGACGAACTGCATGGTAACAAAAATAAAAACAATTTTTTTTTTAAATTCAAAGTAAGGAAGATGATACAACAGTTTAACATACAGCTTAACATCTTTAAGACCATTAGAGATTTCTATCCCGATATACTTCTTGGAAACTTGTGAACACAGATTCGAAATTTTCTCTCTTGATGCATAAAACTTCGAAAGCAGTTGTGAGGGCCAGTTTATAATTTTATTAAGCGAGCTTGTAGTGCCTGCTTTCTACCTACGTAGCACCCTAATGAGATTGTTTCCAATATGAAGTAATACGAATTCGATACTACGAAAAGTGAATAATAGATTGCATTAGCGGAATCGTATTGCATCGAAAAGTGACGAAGTGACGGATATAAATTCTAAAAATTCAATTACAGCCGTAATTTTAGAATATCGTCATATATAACCCAGTTAAAAAAGAGTCAAATCGAATGAAAACAATAACTACCTCCAAAACAAAGAGACAATATGAAAACGGTATTATCTTTTCAAATACTACTAAAGTCCCTGAAATGTCTTAAAACCTTGCACATAAACTTTTCGCAAAAAATCACTATAAAGCTTAGTATGCTGTAAGAACAAAAATTTTTAAGCATTTAATTCAACACGCGAAATTTTGGTGTAGCCTTAACACTAGCACATACTTACTACAGGGTCCGCCATCTAACGTTTTTTTGTCAACTAGTGCTTATTTCGTGAATGGTAACACTTAGCTCATGTCTGATTTGACAGATAATTAGTTTTATCCTTCAGCTGAACGAATATGGTTGTGTATACGCTTGAACAATGCTGAGAAATATTGCGACATTACTTTGAAAATCATGGTAATGTTGCAGAACTTGTGCGAAAATTGCGTACGGATTTTGGAAGAAGAGAAGCACCGTCACCTCCGTATGTTCATTATCTTGTGAAAAAAGTGAAAGAAACTAGCATCCTCATCGATAAACCAAAGCGTGAAAAGCCAAAAGCAGTGCGTACACCCGAGAATATTGCTGCTGTGGCAGAAAGTGTGCGTGAAGCGCCATCAACATCAATTCACCGTCGTTTTCAACAATTGAACATTTCGGAGAAATCATTGAGACGAATTTTGCATAAAGACCTTGGTATGACGCCATACAAAGTCCAATTGGTTCAGGAGTTGAAGCCAACTGACCATCCAATGCGTTTTCGCTTCGCTAAGTTGGCCTGCGATCGACTTATAGAAGATGCCGATTTTGCCAAAAAAATCATCTTTTCAGGTGAAGCTCATTTAGATCTTGGCAAGCAAAATTGTCGCATTTGGGGCACAGAAAACCCGCACGCATACATTGAAAAGCCGCTGCACCCAAAACGAGTCACTGTTTGGTGCGGATTTTGGTGCAGAGGCATATTTGGGCCATTTTTCTTCGAAAATGAGCAAGGAGTGGCCGTTACAGTCAATGGCGATCGTTATCGGGCCATGTTGAACGAACTTTTGTTCACAAAAATTGAAGAGGAGGATATTGGCAACATTTGGTTTCAACAGGACGGCGCTACGTGCCACACAGCCGAAGCTACACTCGATGTTTTGCGCCCTGTTTTTGAAGATCGCATTATCAGCCGCAGAACTGATGTCGTTTGGCCACCTCGGAGCTGCGATTTGACACCATTGGACTATTATTTGTGGGGTGCCCTCAAAGATAAGTGTTACGCCGACAAGCCAGAGACAATTGACGCTTTAAAGGACAATATTCGTGAAGCCATTGGTGAAATACAGCTGCACACAATCGATAATGTGCTTAAAAATTGGACTGATCGTGTAGGCATGGCCAGCCTAGGCAGCCATTTGAATGAAATTATTTTCCATTATTAACCGGAAGGATTGTACTTTCAAATAAAAAAAGAAATTTGAGAAAATGTCCAGTAGTTTTTTTTATAGAATTTAAAAAAAAAAAGTTATTTGGCGGACCCTTTATAACCTGTTTGTTGTAAGTGTTAGTTGAACATTATTGTTGAATGTCGAATTTCCACGCCAATTAAACTTACGGACATATAAGAGACAGCGAATTTTTGACATTTTAACTCTCCAATCATGGTTGTGAACTTGGCTGCATTGAGCAAATTTTTCGGTTCAACAGCATACTAACCAACGAAAAAAAATTGTGTCACCTTTTCGTTGTCAAAAACACAATGATTTCATACGGAAGATTTCTTTTCGCTTCTACAGCATACTAAGCTTAAGAATGAAATAAGGTGAATCAAATTAAAACCTCATCAACCTTCCATACAAAGTGACTCTATCAAAAGGATTCTAAAAAAATGCAACTATTTAAATTTGCACATGACCTCAAAAACTAGTCATTCTAAGTATGAAATTAATTCAGACCGCATGAAAACCATGACTACCTTCTACACAAAGTGGTTTTAAGAAAACGGAAAAAAGTAAAAATTTCTAAGAAACTTACAAAAATTATTTTAATTGCTTAAAATTTCGCACATAAGCTTCAATTGCACTCTGAAGAGGAATGTAAATTTCAAGTAATAATTTTGCAATCAAGACAATGGGTTTTTCTTTACAAAACAATACATATAGCTATACTTTTATCTAGAAATCATTTAAATATTTGATTTACATTTATGTAATGCAATCATGATTTTTTACTGGGCGAGTTACTCGCAGCGCCAACGGCTGTAGTAGCAATACACATACATACATACAAAGTTTGTGTTACAAACACACACAAGTCAATTAAAATTCCTACAGCTACACAAATCACACTCACCGTCATTCATGCACAACACTATGCAGTGAAACGGAAATGAAAACGCTACCAATTAAAATGTGCATCCCTGGCAACGCAATGTGTTGCAGTGTGCATTGAACTGAGCAACATGATGACAGTTGTTGTTAGCATCATGGCGACAAATTGAAGCATCCGGTTGGGAATTTAATTTTTTAAATTATAGTTTGCATAGTATTTGGCAGGAAATGTAAAATAAATTAAATTAAATTAAATGAGCTTACACTTAGGCTGCGCAATAAGTGATTGAAAGAATTTAACTATGTTGAATACCATTATTTATACATGCTTTTTCAAACACCCCCTCATATTTAATAATTTAAGCTGATATAATTCAATATCAAATGCTCACGTAAGACCATATACAATCTAAGTATGTAGATTCATAAAGAATGCATTAGCCATAAAAAGACATCGTTTTAAATCACTTCAAAAGCTCATAAAATTAAAAAACATTCTTAGTTGGTTTTTTTTTTCGTTCGTACATTGTACAGAGCATCTTATTATGATCTACCAAACCACAGCACACCACACATACAACAGCTATTATCCTGCCGCAGGATAAACAGAGTGCGAAAAATCTGTTGTATCTGTTTGCAGCCAGCAGCTGGATAAACAATAAGCTCGCACAAGCTAATCTAAGTGAATGAAGCGCCACACCCATTCCCACACAAACACATTCAGGCATTCCTCTGTCGACTATTTTTACAAGTAGAACAACAAAAGTACATCGTTTGAATATAGTCCACAGACAAGTCCTGAAACCTCACATCTGTTGGCATGGTATTTGTCGTAGGAAGGCGTAGCTAGAATGGACTAGCGAAGGATGAACTCGGCAGGCAAAATGAAACTTTTGTTTGGCTTCCTTTGCAATAAATTTAAAATCAAAAACAAGTTGAAGTTGAAGCTGAAGCTGACGTGACTGGCTGACAAGGATGACGGCGCCGCCGACAACAACAATGATGTTGAGTACGCTCGAACCTAAAGAGCACTTCACAGCGATTATGAGGCACATTTTAAAAACTTGGGCACTTTTGAAATCTTTCATTCAAGTGCTGAGGAAAATCTAAAGAATTTAATAACACTACAACAGATGTGACCATGGGCATCCGCAGTGGGGGCAGGGGGAAATGTCCTTATATTAAATCAAAAAGCCGTAAGCTACAATAAAAAATTTGATGGGAGAGTCAAAAACTTTCTAAATTGTTATTGTAATTGTAAGTTGTGCTCAAACTTAAGGATTTTAGAACTTAGAGTGTAAAATTGAGCAGGAACATGTATTTTGATTAGGTACATCAATAATCAATCAAAACTTTGACTTTGAATTTATTGTAACTTACGGCTTTTTTGATTTTATAAGACGATATTTTATAAAACTACAATTAAAAAATTTTATGGGAGAGTCAAAAACTTTCTAAATTGTTATTGTAATTGTAAGTTGTGCTCAAACTTAGGGATTTTAGAACTTAGAATGTAAAATTGAGCAGGAACATGTATTTTGATTAGGTACATCAATAATCACTCAAAACTTCGACTTTGAATTTATTGTAACTTACGGCTTTTTAGATTTTATGAGACGATATTTTCATTATATATTTTAATATATTTTGAAGATAACTCAAAAATAGTTTTTTTTTAAATTATATTTATAAATAAAGCTGAGCTAACCATGCATACATTTTTAAATACTATGTTGTACACGTCGCAGTGACAAGTTACGATACCATTTCATTTATCCTTGTTTCACAGGCACTTTTCAATAAGTATTCTTACACTCAAAAAAGTTTGAGTGTAAATATTACTAATGATTGCGCTCATTCAACGAATTTTATTCGTAGTTTTCAGTCGCAAATAGGATTCGTAGATTGGACGTAGTTTGATACATATTACAAATATTTTATTCATATTCGTACAAAACAAATGTATACTGTGCGAATACATTTATTACATTAACTTATAACGAAAAACAAAATATTCTATCTGAGCTGGGGTTTTAACCACGGTGTTTTAGCTTATAAGCCACGTACTCTTTCAGTAGACTACGGCCACCTTGCAATCATACATTTCCTAATGCAAAATTACAGTTGTAAATATTTTAAACTTAACTAATACAAAATAGTACAAAGCCATTAGTAAATACTACAAATGTTATGGAAGAAAGTACTAAGTTATTCGTACGTGAAATTGAGGAATGATAAGGAATGATATTCCTATTAGACAAAGATCATTCTTCCGAGCAACAGATGGTAAGGGGCGTTTAAGTCAATATTGCATATGAACTTGGGCGTTAAGCAAATTTATGTTTTAAAGTTATTAAACACAAGAAGAAAGCAAAGTAAAATAAATTTAAAAAACTAAATGTTTTCCCTAAAGTCGGCTTTAAAAAATTGCTTTTCTGTCATAAAGAAGATCCGATTTGGATAAGTTTTGAATTTTTCGTAAGCAATAAACCTCTGCACGAGTGCGCTTGAAATGCATTTCAGAACACTGATTTGTGGAGCAAGCATTGGTTATGTTCGGCTTTCATTAACTAGAACAAACGTAACACTACAGAGAGCACTCGTCGCGTGATCAGAAAAAAAAACAAAAGGAAATCGAATCAATGTTATGCTTGAGTCGACAGAGAAGAGCGCAGCAGAACGAAATGACTTGAAAGTTATGTGATCAACAGCAGAACGCTTGGAGTTATGATGTGTTGCTTAGGTTTCATAGTTTCTGCATTTCCTTCTGAAGTAAAAATTATCTAAAATGCCAAAAAAAGGGATTTTCTTATTATATGTTAAAATTATAATAAGAGACTTTTTTATTTATTGTAAAAATTCATTTTTTGAAGCGAAGTTTTTTCATTTTTACAATATTTAATTCAATAAAAGTTATTAAAGAATTAAAAATAAATATATTTTTAAGTAACAACAAAAAAAAATTCATTAAATTTTATTGTGTTACTTATGGGGATATTTTCTTGTTGTTTTTACTTTTACTATTGGTGGTAGTTTTGTTGATTATGGTTTCTTTTATTCTTATGATGTTGGATTGTTGTTATTGTTTATTTTTCTGCTGATGATTATAATGATTATCAATTTGTAAATATGATTACTAGCAATAATGTGATTACGTTTGTTGTTGGCGTTGTTTGGTAGTATTATGGTAGTATTGGTGTTGTTGTTGGTCTATTGCGATGATGTTTATGTTTTTCATTGTTATTATTTTGTGGTATATCTTAGTAAAACTGAATGATCTACTAGAAAAATATGATTTCGGATGGTATTTCTTCAATCATTTCAAATCTAATTTTGTAGAAATATTTAAGGTTATTGAAAAATAACGCCAGTATTTTATGACAGGGCATTAGTCAGTAAATTTTTTTCAAAATTGAAATATAGGGACAATTATTTGTTTCATTTCAATTTTGCGTTTAGTTTTTTATATTTTATATACAGTTGCGAACAAAATAATAGCAGTCGTCTTATATTCAGATATGTTTGGATAAATAATACTAGTCTACAAATTTCGTATCTGGTAAACCCATTCTTATTCCTATATGTCCGTTTAACCCTGGTTTCAAATCTGTACTCGTTTCCTCCTATATTGTAACATTTTAAATTTACAGGGTGTTTAACTTTTTGGCACGTGTTTAGTATTATTGATCTAGAATCTGAACTACTCATCATAAAATTAAAAATATCATTTTGTATTTTAGAAAAAATATCAGCTCTTCAATCCATATATCAACACTATCGTGTCATGTGCGGTAGCGAAGCAAAAATTTTAAGATTATCCAACGAAATATCAACAAATTTTGTATCTTTTGTTTTACGATAATCGCCAGTGAGCTAAGCCATTTTGCAAAAACCTCCAAAATTCATGTTTTTCGTAAATATATTACCTCGTGTAATAGTTTTTGCAAACTTAAAGTAAAAATTAAATGAAACAAATAATTGTACCTTTATATTAATTTTGAAAAAAATTTCATCAAGATCCCCCCCCATGAGTAAATCCTGACTACGGCCCTGGCATAAAATACTGGCGTTATTTTTCTAGTACCTTAAATATTTCTAAAAAATTCGAGTTAAAATTATGGAAAAAATACCCTCCGAGATCACATAAAATAATACTTAAATTTGCAAAATATCACGATTTGAACATAAAAATCGAAAATATGCGCATATAACTCTTAAATATTCGCTAAAAAAAAGGTAAAATATGCAATTAAAAATATTTTTCTTATTGATTATTTTCGGTTAAAAAATAAATATTGCATTTTATTAACAAAAAAACAATTAATTTTTAAATACATAAAAAATTAATTTATAAAAAAAAATAAAGTGCATTTAAAAGTACCTAATAATTCAAAGTTATCTTTTTCCAAAATATTTCGTATTGAATTTAATGGTTGCAAATCAAAAAAAGCAAAATATGCAAAAACCACATGAATTTATTGTATAAAAAATATACGCAATTAATATGCAAAAATAAGCATTTTATGTAGTATATGCAAAACCATGCATTTATTACAAAATATTTAAAAATATACACAAACTATTGAATGCCATTTAGAAGGAATTTTCATGATTCGCAAAGATAACTCAACCATTTGCGCTTTAAGATGCCCAGTAAAAACTTGCATTTGCATGATATTAATAGCCCTTAATCTCTTTGCCAATGTTCTGCTGCGTTAGGTGTGATCGATGCTTTTCTCGCTGTTATCAATCAATTTTGTTTTATTTTATATCGTGTTCTGGTAAAGCAAGCGGCGAACAAGTTCTGCTTTGAAGCCGACGAGTGCTCTGCACTGCTCGATTTTTGTCGTTCAATGAATTGGTTATGTTCTGCTTGACTTAACAGAGTTATGTTATGTTCTGAACTCTACACTGGCTCTACTGCTGTAGAAAAAACGAGTGCATTTGTGCAGAGGTTTAGTATACATATATGCATGTATAGTATTAATATATTGTAATAATATTAATATATTGAGTTCATTTAAGAATGCAAATAAAGAAACATTTATGATTCATTTCTGAACTCATTTATGAACTCGTTTATGAACTCATTTATGAACACAAATGGTTCATTTACGAGTAATTTTTACCTTCTAAAATGATTCTTTTTGGACTCAAAATAAGTTTTTTATGAATTTAGCAAAATAAGTGAAGTTTTTATTCATGGGAAAAGCTTTAACGAATTTAATCTTCTATAGCAAACACTTTTAAGCGACAAAATAAAAAATCAAAAATTTAAAAAAAAAATATCCAAAAACGTTCGCAAAACTCTCACCTTACGCTTATGGTTCAGTGGGTATGTTTCCAAACTCGATTTTAGTAACTTGCATGCTGCTAGAACTGATGCATGTTGAAAAAGAAATAAGTCAGTTGATGTTCATGCGGTGAAAATTTCCAGAATAGCGAAAACTCTAATTTTTTATTTTTGCGGATTATATGGATTTTTTCCTCCTAAATCTAAATCTGATAAATTTCAGGCCACTCACAACTGGTTTATTAGTTATAGGCCTCCATAGCTGAAAAAATGGTCTAAAAATCTAGCTAGTTTTATTCATTTTTAAAAAAAATATTGGGAAATTTTTGTATTCTTATTTGAAAAGAGGAAAACTTGGGGGCTAAATAGTAATTAATGCGATTTTATTTAAGGATAAAGGAGACCTCGCATTATTTAATTTACTAAATAACTAAAGATATTTGTTGTGAAAAAATTTTTTGAAATTCCATGAAAAAAAAAATTCAATTTGAAAATGTTTAGGGCATGATATCAGAAAGATTTTAAACCCATCTTTAAAATATATATCATTTTCTTATATGTACAAGCGTGTGTCAACCGGCGTATCATGATAACAAAATTAGTACCAAAAATCTCAGAAATCATAATTATATAGGGGACATTTTCTTTATGTGCATTCTAGACTCCTTTATGGGCCCCCCTAGAACAAATCCTACGGACGCCCTTGGATGCGACCAAAGATTCTAGGTACATTAACCCCTTCCGTGGATTTGTTGAATATATTCGACAATTAATGAAGGCATTCTTTACACATCACTGACGAACGGTTGATTTGATCTTTATGTTTTGTGTTTCTTCTTTTCTCATTTCCAAACAATCGTGTTTATAAAATCGAAAGTGTAGTAAGTTCGAAGTAAATTAGAGTATTAGGGGTATTTACGACTTAGTGCACTTGCCAGTGCAGTTGAGGACTTGTGTAGTTAGGTTTTCGTGAACACAACACCATCACTATTTTAAAGCTGACAAATTTTTCAAAGCAAACAACTATACAACTGCTCAAGTCATCAAGTTTAAAGTAAAAGCAGAAAAGCACTTATGCAGTTGATGACGTATGTGTGCTTTGTTTTTATAAAGTGCACAAGTCCTCAACTGCATTGGCAAGTACGCTGAATCGTGAAAACCCCTATTATTTTGGCAAAAGATTCTAAAAAAACACATTTATTAATTTGTAAAAAATGCAAAGTAAACCTCTGTGTAAAGCAAGAAAGTAATTATTTTGAGTAATTTCATACTATGCCATAATAACTGTATTAATAATTATGCAAAACCACATTTTGTTTCCCAACTTTATATGTATTTTTACAACCTTTGAGTAGATTTGTCGAATATATTTGATAAATCGTAGCACCAAAACCACAAATTTCCAATAAAAACAATGTTTTTCTTAGACCAGAATAGAATAGAACCAGAAACCTCACATTAGCTTATGTACACATTTTTAGATTTTTATCTCACCATAAAACATTTTTTTATGAAAAGGGTTTAAGAAAACATATTTTTTTCAACTTTTTTGGAGTTTCTAAACACGAAAATAAGTCTTTTTTTCATACAAAGTTTTTGCAAACAAATCGCGCATTTGAATTTTTCTGAATGTAGCTTCACTAAATTATTCACTTAACTCACTGAATAAACAAACATGTTAAATGGTTACATGATTAACCCTTCGATGACTGACAAATTTCTAGTACGTTGTTGCCTGACAAAGACCCTAATGCTGTCATTACAATTTTTTGTGTTCATATGTTTGGTGTAGTGTTGTAAAATGTGTGTGATTATGTATTTGGGCAGATGAAGTAGGGAAAAAGTTAATTTGAGTGTATTTTTTTCATATTATAACTTGTTTTTAACCACTAGGGTACAGAATAAAATTTTTTTTAATATTTTATTTAGTTTATTGGCACTGCTTCGGTGGCTCCTGCTTCTGTAGGAATGCAATCATTGCATTTCTTCAAAGCAGTAGAATATTCTATTCATACAGCATTGAGCATATTGTATAAAAGTCCATATAAAGTCCCTTGGCAAGGGTTAAACGATTTGTAACATTTTTGCCTTTAGATACGTCTGAAGAAGCATAAGTACGTAAAAACTTATTTTATTCGAATATTTTATTATTATGTAACCCTGATATCGTCATTAGCAATCGCACAAACTGCAAAAATTCTGGGATGAGGCCTGCTTCATGCATATTTATCAGAAAGTTATTGATGACCTTTGTGACCCATTTGCTGTGTGGTTTATAACCCACCCACAAAATTCCATGTGGGTATGGTGGGTAGTCATATATGCCGGGCCTGTCACTAATAAAAAAAAAACAAAAATAAAAAATAAGATCGTACTTTGACATGATTTTATAGAGAAGAACGTTTTCAACATTATATCAACTTTTGCTATACAATTAAAATTGACTAATAGCCCTATTCTGGCAGCTTAACTAAGCTCACCACATTAACAAAATAGTTAATATTAACAATTTGTTAAGGTTTCGTATTCTACTTTAAAAGCTCTGATTTAAAAGCTCTTTACCTTACAATTTTGTTAATAACAGAAAAAGTCTTAACAACGAATGAAATGTATGTGCTTAGATAGAAAATTGTTGTGAAAATAATAAAAAAATTTAAATTATAATACATTAAACTGAAAAATGGAAGAATTTTTTACTTATTTTAAGCGTTGATAATGAAATCTTTCAGTAGCTATGGCAAATTTTTCAAGCGCTTGCAATGTCACAAGCTGCACTCAAAGCATCTGTTTATATAGCGCATCTCTTCTTTCAATAGGCATATCGATTTTCACCATGCATGGTGAACTTTAAAAGCTTTTTAAGCTTTTATGTTGTTAATGATTTTTAAGAAAACCAACATTTACATAACATAACAATCAGCTTAACAAGAGCTCCTTAACTTTTTCTTGTTAAGCTAACAACCAGAATAGGGCTGTAAGTTTGATCTTGAAGAAATTTTTAATTTTTTTTTTAAAAACTTAAGCAAAATAAAATTGATAAACATTTTGAAAAATAACAAAAAAACATTTAAATTTATTTAAAAAGCTCAATGTAAGAATAAAAGAAAGAAAAGAAGCAAATCAATGTTTTACTGTAAAAATTTGTAAACAATATTTTTCAAAAATTCGAGGTCGATCAACGCCTTTTTTTTGTTCTAGGAGTCTCTTTGATACATACGCTTTCGATTTTTCAGCACATGTGTAGCTCAAAAATTTGCGATTTTTACGAGAGTGGTTTCGAGGCTTAGCAAATTTATTTTGAAATAAGTTTAAAAAATATAGTTTCAACAATGTTAAAAAATGTTTGCTCACTTCTTTTCTTACAATATGCTTAGAATCAAAAAATAAATTTTAATGTCTTTACTTTACCAAAACTTCAATGATTTTTATTATTATTATTCGATTTTGTTGAATTTTAGTTTTAAATTTTTGCAATAAAATGTGCTACTAAATAAAAAGATGTGCATCAAGTAAGACAAATGACAGAAGTGAAGCTTCTTAAAATGGTAAGATATTTGATAATTTAAAGAATTGGTTTTTGAATTAAATAGTTTTTAATTAAATATACTAATGTTGGTATTATATTGAAAACAAAAGTAATATTCAAAAGTTAGATTCATTTTATGTTTCTTATTTCATTTTTTTTATTGTGTTACATGTGATATTCATAGTCATTTAAATTATTGTTATGGAATATTGTAAATGATATGAGCTTATGATAAATAAAATAGCAAACCTTTAGAAGTAATAAATGATATATAAGAAATATAATGTTATGATCTTCTAGGGGTTAAGTGTATACGCTGGTTCATTTATTTTTTCACCCTCAATTTTTTTCTCCACTCAAGAACAACCCTACAACTGGCATCGTTCTGAGGAAAATATTTAATTTTTCTTCCGAATTGACTTCTAGAAGGGTCAACGTATAAACGCAGAAGCTGATCTTGTTATTTTTGAGTTTCAGCATTTACTTCCATCTACCACCATATACATTACCACCTGTTTATCACCCTTCTAGGGGTACCACGAAAACACCAAAAAAATGTCTAAAATACATAGTTCATATCTGCTATGTATTAATCCCTTTAAGATATATATGTTGGCAAGAATAATAGGAGCAATTTTGCTGGAAAAACAAAAATTAAAATCCTTATGATTCAAGAGATATCATCATGACAATGAGTGTATATCTTGAGTAATTTTTACTCTGAGCTAAAAGTTTTGGTAAAGTTGCAAAACGTGTGTTACCACGATTTTCCTCCTACCAAAATTAAAAGTATCAAATACAGAGAAAAAGGGTACAAAAAAGCGCACTGTGTTACAATATCAAAAGTTGTTTCATTTCAATTGGGCCGAAGTTTCAAAACTCATTGTATCCATTTGCTATACAGTTGCAAAGTTTTTCTACTTGGTTTTTAATATATTTTTCTTCTATTAAAGATATTAAAAAAACTTTTATTCCATTCGAAAGTCTAGAAAAAAGCAGATACAACACTGTCAGGGAGATGAACAAAAAACCACAGAGATGAGCAGCATCTGCCGCCGGTAGCGGTAATGGTAGTGGTAATGTTGGTGATACTTCAGCTGCAGGGTACTCCAGCAACAATTCAATTTTAATGGCTTTATAAAAATGTTGGGAATGAAAAGGGGCAATGAGCGGGCGTGGGTGTGGGTAAAACAAAGAAATACAGAAGAAACAGTAAGAAATGGCAACAATAAGGAAACGTTTCATTTTATTTACTCTCATAATACTGAGTGTTTTTTTTGGTATTGTTTTTTGTTAAAACTGTTATTTGTTGTTGATCTCTTATCTGCTATAATCTATTTGTTGACCGTCTGGAGCTGTCAATATGACGACGACAACAGTCATTGTAAGAGTTTTTAAATAGTGCGGAAAAAGAACAATTACACGAGCTACACGATCTTACATTTAGTTTCTATTTAAATGTTCATTATTTATTTTATGTAGAGAAATGCTGATTCTCTTTTAGTATCAGCAAAATGCGGCAGCCAAGTTGACACTTCACTTTAGTGAAGGGGTGCTTCGGTGTGTAATGGCTTGTCACTTTTAACTTCGATTGCCATTGTTGACAGACATGTAAAGTGGCAAGACATGCATTTTTTATGAAATATCAACAAGAATTTCTTAAAAATAAACACTGTTTATTGACATTTCTTTGGAGAGCATAAAGCAAGGCGGAAGAAAAGACTACCGAAAGGGTTCTAGATAGTTTGGAACAGTTTTTAAAATCATATTTGTTCAGTTGCACAGCACTTTTTTGATAAAAATAAAATGTATTGCATAAGTAAATAGCTAAAGTGGATAAAAACCACCTAAGAAATATGCTTGATATAAATTGACTTTAAAAAAAAAATACTTCAAATAAAATTATTCAAGTAACCGCATTAAAATTTAGCAATATAATTTAATTGACTTGAAAACGTGTCTCATTTTGTCGGAAAATTCCCATTGATAAATAAGCTTTATTTAACTACAGTACATTTTTACTATCGTAAATGACATGAAAAACAAATAGAATATTATAAAATCATAAACCTGACAAAACGATAAGTTATATTTTTACCCTATCAGCCAAAAAAAAAGAGATAAAAAAAGCAGAAATCGGATTTTTAAAGCATTTTGAAGAATACAAGAGATCTTCTTGGTTTACAATTTTACGGAATTTTTTAAAATTTCTTATAATCTAAATCAGGAGTCTCCAAACTACGGCCCTCTGGCGAACACCAGCCCACGAGCACCACTAATCTGGCAAGCAACAGCGCTCCTGATGTACCTGGAATCCATCCCACCCTTTGGTTTATTTTGATAAATCAAATCAAGCAAAGTAATTATTCAAAATAATAATAAGGCATTGCATTTACTGACTAAAAAAAAACAATAATCCACGTAATTAAATTAAAGTATACTGAAGGGGGGGGGAGCGTAAAGGGTGTTTTTAATTTTAATTTTTTTAATATAATAGCTGAAATGTTGACTTTTTAGTCAAAAATCTGGGTTTTGAGTTCTAAACACTACTAAAAATCCCAAACAGCTGTCACTGTATGAACCATTTTTAGCAAAGTTATAATCCAACACTTCTGCGTTCTTTTAATGTTTGCATTAATAAGTTAAATGGAAAATGTTATACTTTTCCAGTTGTAATTCTTTTAGATTTTAATCACTAGCCAAAAGTATGAATAATGCTACTAACCAGGGCCGTTGCCAAGGGAGTTTTCGGGGTCCAAACTCCCCCGAGAGTAGAAACGTTACTAAAAATTAATGAAAATAGCCACCTTTCAGTTAAACACTAGCTTCTAGCGTAACAAAATTCCTTTCAATTCTATGGTGCACTTCGGCAGACTTGTTGAACTCCAATGAATGTAGACAAATAAGAAGCATCTAGAACAGACGGCAGACCTGATAGAGTTGAAGGCTTGATCTAGAAATAGCTACTGCTTTAATGTCATCTTATACAGTGGCTCCCAGCTTATTTTATGCAGTGCATACTTTAAACTTTAGGGCTTTATAAAAACAAAACTAACTGGAATACAAAAGATAATATAGTGTCATTTAAGAAAGCAAAAAGTCTAGTTAAATAAAAGTTTTTCATTAATTGTGAATACACACATTTAGTTGTTTAAAAAATAAGAGAACAGAAAATACTGCTTAATTTCATCTCGCAGCTTATTTTATGCAGTCACTTCTCTCTGTTACGGTACTCTAATGCTGCGCTGTCTAACGGTACTTTCGTTAGCTATACCTTCGATCTATTTCTATAATTGCTTTGTGTTAGCTTTTTAGTCTGATTTTTTTGCTTCAAGTGTCTGCTTCTATGAATATTTAAAATAGGAGCGCGCACAACGCTTTAACAACGAGAATTGGTTATATATTATTTTAAAAACAGCAGCTCGCAGCAAAAAATGGCTGTAATGGTTAATATCAATTTCTCTACAGTGCAAAAGGTCATCAAGCGCTTCGTCCATAAGAATCGATTGCACAATAAGAGCAAAGAAGCACCAAACAAAATTTTTAATGCAACCGACGAGCGGCATATTGTACGGAAGATAAAGGCTAACCCGAGACTCTCAGCTCCGATAATGGCTTTTGAAGTTCAAACTGACCTAAGCAAACAGTGTAGTGCTGAAACTATTCGACGTGTCTTGCGTAGGGACACGAATATCATATCGATACTTTAGAGTATCGATACTTTTTCTTCCGATACGAGTATTTTTTCGATGCTTCGGGTCTATTCGATATTTGATGGTATCGATTCTTTTTACCTAGTATCGAAACAAAATGTGCATCATTGTACAAAGAAAATTAAATGTTGCCAAAAAAATCAGATGCATAAAAATTTTTACACGCAATGCAGCGTACAATTTTGCATTTGTTCGTTTTAAGCAAATAAAAATAAGTGGAATCACCACCAATATGGTTAAGCACCTAAAATATCATCGAGAACAGTAAGTTTCCCCAACTTTTTGGTGTTTTTTATTTCTAAATGTTTGTAAAATTTTGTTGAACAACGAAAGCAATAAAGAAAACGCAAGAGATGAACAAAAAACTTTTATTTTTGTATTAACATTTTTTTAAACAGGTTTTGCAAATATTACAGTTTTCAAAAATATTCATAAACGATTTCTTTATTTTCATTTTTAAAATCATTTTTCCATAACTTATAATAACTAAATGGTTTTTATCACAACATATTACTATAGTAATAATAGCAAAAAAATTGTATTAACTTTTCTTAACATGAGCTCAAAAATAAGTATTTAATTTTATTTATTTTTTCATTTTCATATAACTTAAATCGTTATTTTTATTTAAAATATAGTGATATATAAATGTGTGATTATCAGATTTATGATTGCTTCTTAAGTTTTACAGGACTGTTAAAAGGACTTTATTTTGATCACCGTAACAACCCTGTAATTCCAAAACTTTTTGCAAATAAATCAAAAATATATTTAAAGAATACTTTAAGTCATTTTTCGATAGGCCAGAAAAGAGCATTTTGATGATTTTCGCAAAAAAATTTTAAATTTGAACAGCTACAACTTTAGTGTCTGAATTTTGATTTTTGCACACAATAACTCAAGACTATGCTTAAATTTTCTACAAAAAATTTTATAAAATTTTGCATATTTGGAGTTTTGGGGATTTTTTCTCATTAAAATACCTAAACTCAACATTTCTGAAATGGTGCTCATCTAACAAAAATGTTCATAACTGCCAGTTTCTTGAGCGTAATCGAATGATAAATGATGATTCACGATACTACATTCTTTGCTCTACCATGCAAAAAATACAAAAAAGTATTCGATATTCATGGCATCGATACTTTTCTTTCAATATTTTGTGGGCATCGATACTTTTCTTTCGATACCAAAAAAGTAGGTATCGATCTTTTTTTCTTCCGATATCGTGTCCCTAGTCTTGCGCAAAAATAACTTTCATGGCCGAGTAACACAAAACAAGCCGTTTATTAGCCCCGAAAACAGATTATGCAGACTCAACTACGACAAAGAACATATCGCTCATTTCGTGCAAGACTGTCACAACTCAAAATTTAGTATTTTTTAGGAGAGCCTTATGAAATTTTGAAATGACATCACAAACATTAATTGTATGGATAAACCGAAAATTGTTAAGAAAATTTGAAGGCCATTAAATTTTCTGCCAAAAATATCATAAATTTTTTATTTTGCGTCAATAGTGAATTTTTATGCAATATTTTTGCAAGTGTCTATTTGAGTTGTAACATTATTACTACAAAAACTAATTTTAAAAAATGTTTAATTTTGAGTTGTGACGATTTTGCTACAATATGATAACATACATTTGACCTAGAGAGATGTCACATTTTGAGTTGGTACTTTACTACTACAACAAATATTAGGTAACTTGCTTTGATTTTTATTTAAAAAATGGTTTATGATAAAATAAGTCGTTGTTGTTAAAAAACTTTGGAGAAATTTAAAATAAATTTTGGTATAAATAGAAATGAAACGTTATTGCTACAAAGAAGTAAAGAGATTGCTAAAAGTCAAAACGACAAAAGTATCTGTAAAGCCGTTAATTAACAGCAAATCGGTCTGGAATTCACTCAAATCAAAGATATGATAAAAATGCATATTTCTGTATATTTAACTAAAAACACCCAAATATTTAGTTGTGACGGTCTTGCACGAAATGAGCGATATGTCCAAGGCCCCAGAGTACTGGAATTCAGTTATTTTTACAGATAAATCGAAGATCAATTTATTCGGTTCAGATGGTATGTGCTATATGTGGCGAAAACCGAATACCGGGGTCAACGAAAAAAAATTTAAAACAAACCGTGAAGCATGGCGGTGGCAGCGCCATGGTTTGGGCCTGAATGTCAGCTGTTGGTACTGGGAAGTTGCCGTTTATTCAAATAACAATGGACAAATTTAAGTACCCACAGATCCTGAAGAACAATTTGTTGCAGAGTGCGAAGGTTCTGGGTATAAAATTGCATTTCTGATTTTGCCAGAATGACGATCAAAACCACAAAGCGAGTATTGTGCAAACCAGGCTAATATAAAACTGCCCACAATTGATGACGTCGCTAGCACAGTCGTTAGACCTTAATGTTATTGCAAATGTGTGGTCTTTATTGAAAAATAACATCCGGAAAGATCAAATTTCAAACAAAAACCACCTGAAAGAGATATTGAAAACGAAGTGTGCGAATATTTCGCCAACTATCACTCAAAAACTGGTCGCATCAATGCAAAACCACCTTAGATCTGTTGTGGACAACAAGGGCTATCATACCAAATAATAAAAATATCAGATATCATTAATTAATACGAAATTAAGTTTTTTTAATTAAGTTAATTTATTAAACTGAACATATTGTTCTTTTAAATTATGCTATATTATTTTTTCTATTCCTGTTAGTTTCGTTGTTATAAAGCCCTTAAATTGAAAGTATGCACTGCATAAAATAAGCTGTGAGCCACTGTATATTAATAGGCAAACAGCAAATGTTGTCGTACACTTTTTCGATATTAATCTTAGAATAAGGGCAATGAAACTTATATCATTCGAAAGGTACTGCGCCCTACATGTGCAGAATTATTTTAGATTTTAAATTTATGACCTCTGACCCGAAATGTTAACGTTGAAAGTTTGTATTATTTTTAGTAAGGAATCTCAGGGCTAGGAAGAGTTAAAATGGTGAATGAGGTATCAAATGAAAGATCTGGCTGCATAGTATGATTACAGTTTAGATTGGTGACCTTCGACCTGAAGTATGAGCGTAAAAAGAGCATTTATTAAATAAAATCTAAACTGTAACAGATGATAGAATATAATGCAAAAGGTCATTTTTTTAGACATTGATAAGGTGTGCAAAAAATACATTTTTGGCGACATTTTGAGCCATCTCTTACGGATATGGCTACAGTAAGCATTTTTTTATACAACAAGAGTGAATATATATTGTGATGGTAAAATTTCCTGCAAATAGTAAAGTCTGCAAAATCTCCGTTATTTTGACATAAAAATTATAGCGATATCACGAAAACTATAGATGTTCTCAGTACAACGTATTTTTGTATGAAAAGTCGTTGGTGGAGGAATATAACGGTATAAGAAAGCTTTCTTAGTAATATTTTCCACGGTTAAAAAAATCCCCATTAAATGGCATTAAATGACATTAAAATTATTTAGATATCTCGAAAAATGTATATCTTCTCAGTACAACGTATTTCCTTGAAGCAAGGTCATCGCCTCAGAATGAGAAAAAAACTATTGAAATTTCAAGTTTTGATTTTGCAAGCAAATATCTCAGCCATTTTTTTATCGATTTTCAACAAATTTTCTTTGTTTGAAAGATCACTTAAATGATTTCAGAGAATAAGAAAAGAATAATCGTTATCGCATTAATTCAATGTTTATTATTGTTTTAAAAAAACCTCTAAAATATTTAGGTTTTGCTCAAAAAATAAGACAAACTTTTTTTTGTTGCAATTTTTTTCTTATTACATTTTCTTTTTTCACACTCTTTCATAAGACATATCATTTATTTGCAAAAATTGCCTCATTTTGACACATAATTCAATGTGTTCAACAGTTTCTATCATCGAAATTCATGAGCTACTTGATTTTTTTGATGAAATTTGAATTTTTCAAAATGTTGTTTTTACATTTTTTACATAGTTCTACAGCTCAAGAAATAATTTCTGTGAAAAAAGTGTTGAAATATTTCAAACCACTCCAAAGTTATATACACAAATCTATGTTTTAAGCAATTTCCACATATAAATATATATATTAGGGCGGGTCGATTTAAAAATCGCCCATTGCTCAGGGAAAATCGTATTCTAAGGATCAAAATAAGCAACTTTGCCCGAGGAACTATACCTGGTATAACTGAAACTGGCATCCTCATCGATAAACCAAAGCGCGAAAAGACAAAAACAGTGCGTACACCCGAGAATATTGCTGCTGTGCCAGAAAGTGTGCGTGAAGCGCCATCAACATCAATTCACATTCGTTCTCAACAATTGAACATTTCGGAGAAATAATTGAGACGAATTTTGCATAAAGACCTTGGTATGACGCCATACAAAATCCAATTGGTTCAGGAGCTGAAGCCAACTGACTATCCAATGCGTTTTTGCTTCGCTAAGTTGGTCTGCGATCGACTTACAGAAGATGCCGATTTTGCCAAAAAAATCATCTTTTCAGGTGAAGCTCATTTCGATCTTGGCGGGTATGTAAACAAGCAAAATTGTCGCATTTGGTGCACAGAAAACCCGCACGCATACATTGAAAAGCCGCTGCACCCAAAACGAGTCACTGTTTGGTGCGGATTTTGGTCTAGAGGCATAATTGGGCCATTTTTCTTCGAAAATAAGCAAGGAGTGGCCGTTACAGTCAATGGCGATCGTTATCGGGCCATTTTGAACGAATTTTTGTTCACAAAAATTGAAGAGGAGGATATTGGCAACATTTGGTTTCAACAGGACGGCGCTACGTGCCACACAGCCGAAGCTACACTTGATGTTTTGCGCCCTGTTTTTGAAGATCGCATTATCAGCCGCAGAGCTGATGGCGTTTGGCCACCTCGGAACTGCGATTTGACACCGTTGGACTATTATTTGTGGGGTGCCCTCAAAGATAAGTGTTACGCCGACAAGCCAGAGACAATTGACGCTTTAAAGGACAGTATTCGTGAAACCATTGGTGAAATACAGCTGCACACAATCGATAATGTGCTTAAAAATTGGACCGATCGTGTAGGCTACTGCATGGCCAGCCGAGGCAGCCATTTTAATAAAATTATTTTCCATTATTAACCGGAAGGATTGTACTTTCAAATATTATTATTATTTATTATTATTATTTATTATTATTTTTTTTACTTTTAAAGCTATACATTAGTACACTTAGAACTATGTTCTCTTATAGTACAAAATAATATAAAATTGAATAACAACTAGGCTTAATTGAGTAATATTTGGATTGATTTTCATTTTGTTTAACTTAATTAATTTAAGGTAAAGGTAACTTAAAATGTAAGCCAAAAATTTATTTAAAAAGAGTAAAAAGTTTTCTATTAATACAGTGGTGGTTGAGTATTCTTGAAAACAAGAATATAAAGAATTATAGATTTACAAGATATAGTAGGGAGCTGAGAAGAGAGAATAAATTAAAAATTTAAGTTGTTTGAGTAGAAAAAAAAGATAAAATAGATTGCCCAAAAATTCCTCTCCTAGTAATTTATCTTATCCTTTGAGGCAGTGCATTCCATATTCTAGTGGCGTTAACGAAAAACAAATGAGATGAGTTCAGCGAGTTATGCCTAGGTACAATTAAAATATGTCTTCTTCTAGACAGACAGAACTGAAGTTTTGAATAAAGATAAAGCGGTGTTTTCTCGTGAATAAGTTTATGCAAATATATACAGTTTCTTGCATTCAAGTATGCAGTTAAATCACATCCGAGTATTGCATTTCTGTAACTAGATAAATGGTAAAATTTTCGCAAGCCGTATACATAGCGTGTGGCATAATTAAAAGCAATTTGAAGTTTTAATTGGGAGGATGAGTCAAGTTTACTGTATACTATTTCAGCATACATTATAACTGATAAGATCAGCTGGATCACCAACTTTCGTTTTGTATCAACAGGAGTTACATAAGCTGACATTCTCAAATTACGAAGGACATAATAAACTTTTTTGACTACACAGTTTACATGATCAACACATGATAGAGACGAATTAATATGGAAACCAAGATTTACAATTGACACAACAGTAAGCTTATTTGTTCCAATACACAAATCCGGGACATCATTTAAACAATTTTTATTCTTACAAATAGGAAGAACATACGACTTTAATGCATTTAGTTGAAGACCATTGCTACTGGCCCAATTATTAATACTGCTAAGATCTTCATTCAATCTACAGTTTGACGTGACAAATACAGCTGTACATCATCTGCATAAGCATGAACAGATGCATGTTTGTACACACAGAAAATATCATTTATAAACAATGAAAATAAAAGAGGACCTAGTATGGATCCTTGTGGAACACTACTTAATACTAGTTTATACTGAGAAGACAATCGGCCAACATTGACTTTTTGAGTCCTATTTAGCAAATAAATAGACATCAGATTGACGGCACTATCACAAAACTCAAACAAAGTCTTAAGCTTATGACACAAGTATTGATGATTAACTTTATCAAAAGCCTTAGAGAAGTCAAGAAGGCAGAGCAAAGTCATAGACCCGGCATCATATTCTGGTCGTATGTCATCAAGAACTTTTACAACTGCAGAAAAACACCCATGCCCAGCTCGAAAACCAGATTGCAAAGGGGATAATAGTTTTTTTTCAAGTAAGTGTTTATTGATTTGCTGAGCCATGAGCTTCTCACATACTCTTGACAGTGGCGGCAAAATGCTTACTGGCCCAAAGTCATTCGGACCAGAAGGGTTATGTTTTTTTGCAACAGGTAGAACAATTGCAGTTTTCCACAAGTTTGGAAATGATGACGACATAAAACATGAATTAATTATATGTCTAATAGAGCTAATTATATGAGAGAGTATGAGTTTTATGAACTTTATGGGAACACCATCCTCACCTGTAGCATTTGATTTAACTTGCATTACACACTTGCCAACATCAAATTCATTTACTGGTGTGAACTTAAAAGATTGTTGCGTGGTCATATAACAATAGGGGGTATAGTACTACTTGAGTTATTGCAGGATTTATATTGCATTTAGTGGTATCTTTATTGCATACTCCAAGTTTTTTAATGTTTTCCCAAAGCGTTTTGGTTGGGAGCGATAGTTTTAGTTTTGCCGAGTAATAACTTGATTTGGCTTGTCTAGTAATAAGAATGGACTCATTTCCAGCAGTTCTATAGATATTCCAGTTGGATGAGGTGGGATTTTTTCTCCATATTGTTCGAAGCTTGTTCCTTTTTTTTTAAGGCATTTAAAACATTTTGGGAAAACCAAGGACAAGATGTATTCTTGATATTTATCGAACGCAGGGGGACATGTTTATCAAATAAATATTTTATTGGATCCATAAGTGATCTAAGTTTATCATTAATATTGGGATGAAGCCAGCAATTATTAAAGGGGGTGATTGATATATCATTTAACAGAGACGTGTAATCAATAGATTTTAAATCATGACATGAGATTGTATTAGACATAATATTACGAGAAAAGTTGATATTTAACGAACAAAAAATTAAGTCGTGATCTGAAATGAAGTACAATTGGTCAAATAACAACACAGCAGAACAGTCAGAGATAATAAAGTAGTCCAAAAGACTTGGGTTAGTATTGTCAGCACAGCGGGTGGGTAGACTTTCATTCACTATTGATAATCCTAACGACGATATTTTGTCATATAACGTATGTTTTGGAAGGTCGTTCGAGATAATATTGATATTGAAATCTCCACACAATAACATTAAATCATAATCTAGAAAACAGTTGGACAATACAGAAAACAATGGATCAACAGGGTGACAAAATAAAAAAAGAAATTTGAGAAAATATCCAGTAGTTTTTTTTTATAGAATTTTCAAAAAAAGAAAGTTATTTGGCGGACCCTTTACAACACATATTCTTAAAACAAGGTCATCGCCTTTGAGCAAGAAAAAACTATTTAAATTTCAGAAAGTTGGTTGAATTCCGGCCACAGGCGATACTAGTATGATTAACCGATGAGAACGTTAAAATTCAAGGGTCAAATCTAATAAGACTTTAACTTCGGGTTGGTTACAGCTGAATCACTCAAGACTACTGAAGAGGAAATGTCTATTCTGCTGTGTGATTGACTCTATGCAGAGTTGTTGTTGTTGCTGTTACTACTTTAAAATTACTTGATCTAAAGTTCAAAGCCTAGTTCAATTAATTACACCATTACATATTATTTTTAATAAGTTTTTGCAAACAGGTGTTTTTCCATCTTCTTGGAAGTCATCTCATCTTACACCTATTTATAAGAATGGCGATAAGAGAGCGATCGAAAACTACAGAGTAATTGCGTAATTGTCAACTATTCCTAAGCTTTTTGAAAAAACTAATATGTTCTAAGCTCACAAAAATAGTTAATCCACACTTAAATGAACAACAATATGGATTTCGTAAGGGACGATCAACCACTGCAAGCCTGACAATAATGGTATCACATATTCTTAACAATATGGAAAAAATATCATCAGATAGATGCAATAAATACCGATTTTAGTAAAGCATTTGATCGAGTTGATTACGTTAACTTAAAATTTAGAAAAATTCGGTATGTTAAAATGGCTTATATCGTATCTTAGTGGAAGATCCCAATATGTTAAATTTCAGGGTACTCTATCTAATAAGATTATTGTCTCCTCAAGCGTACCTTAAGAAAGTCACCTTGGTCCACTCCTCTTTAACATATTTATTGCAGATATATCTAAAGTTTTGTATGATATCCCACATCATATAAAAGAGACCTCCATCAGGGTAAAACTTACGCTGCCCAACTTACCGAACCTACTCTAAGTTTTCCGAATGATCATATTGAGGGCGAATGCTTTGTGGATGCAATCGACAATGTCGATAATATTAAAAGCAGCTCTACAAACAACAACAGTGACAGTGAAAGAAACATGTGGATAACAGTTCGGAAAAAACAAGCGGCCAGCAACAATGACAATAAGAAAACACGAATCGTTGGCACGGCCACTGCATCCAACTCTCTTCAAGTGGTTTATGATATGAGGTTTGTTCATGTTTCCAAATTTGACAAATATACCGAACCAGACACGCTAATTAACAGCAATCAATATTACAACATCTACTACAGCAGTGACACCGACCTACTCTGCACAATCCAACTTCTCTTCACGAGACGAACTCTCTTCATCCCATCATAACTTACCACTCTTTTTAAATAGACCTATTCAGGAACCATTGCAACTCCAACATAACATTCTTTCATCAACTAACACAGAGCGCATCACGCAAACGCCGTTAATATCATCACAGCAAAGACGACCTAAACTACAACAAAACTTTTTTAAGCAGCAACAATACATTGAGCATTGCCCTGTGCAGCAACTACAACAACAGCAACTACAATGCCCTGAGCAAAAACAACTCTTGCAACAACCCAAACATTTTAACTTCACAATGTACTACCACAACACTGGAGGTCTTCGTACAAAAACTAACAATCTGTTTATTGCCGCTTCTACACACGAGTTTAATATAATTTTACTCATTGAAACATGGTTAACACCACATTTTTTGTCTTCTGAATTATTTGACAGTCATTACGATGTCTACCGTAAAGACCGCGTACTCAGCAACTCCATAAGCAGAGGTGGTGGAGTTCTTATCGCCATTTCTGCAAAATTCGGAAATAGGGAGATTCAACTTCCAAGAATTGATGACAGCATCGAACAACTATGCGTTGCTGTTAAATGCAATCAATTTGAATTGATAATTTTTTTAAGTTATATACCACCTAATGCCAAACCAGAAGTTTACGATTTTCATTTATTTAATATTAATTCCATTATATCGAACTTATCTCTAAATCAAATACCCTGTGTTTTAGGAGACTTTAATTTAGGGAGCATTGAGTGGAATTACTGTCCAGACGAAAAAAGATTGATCCCATCAAATTTTAAAAATTCGGTTGAGCATATTTTATGCGATTCTTTATATGCACTAAATCTCTTACACAAACGAGTCCGTCCATCATAAAGCTCTACAACTAAATCTAAATTTTTTTTGAATATACTGATACACGCTTCTGCTGTATACTATGACTTTAAAAAGGCTCACTATCCAGCTTTAAATTGTTTTTTCGATTCTATTGATTGGTCATTAGTAATGCAGGGTAAAGACTTATATACCAGTTATTTTATCTTTAAAAAAATTATTAATGAAAGTTTGTATCTGTATGTTCCAGTGTGCCAAAGAAAACGCAGTTATAACTTGCCTTGGTATAACAAGAGCTTATTGCTGCTTAAGAACCAAAGAAACAAGGCTCATAAAAAACTAAAAAAATCAAATTCCCACGAAAATAGGGCTAATTTCATATTAAAAAGAAAGGAATTCGATTTTTTATCTAACTTTTTATATAAAAAATATTAAGATTCGATTGAATCTAAAATTAGAAGTAATTCAAAAGCATTTTGGGTGTTTTATAATTCCAAACGAAAGAACTCAGGTATCCCTAAGGCAATGGAGTTTCGTGGAAATCTTGCTAATAACACTCTAGATACTTGCGAATTGTTCGCCTCTTATTTTGGTTCAGTTTTCAAGAACTCCATCAGTTCGTTAAATCCATCAAACTTTTCTCATATAGACGAAGTCTTTGATATTGGACACATGGAAAATTCCGAAGACGAAGTATATAATAATCTAACTAATTTAAATATAAATAAAGGAGCTGGTTACGACTTACTCCCACCACTATTTCTTAAAAATTGCGCTTCTTCCTTATTCATTCCGCTAACTATTGTATACAATAGATCTCTTTCTACAGGTATTTTTCTAGACGAATGGAAAACTTCCTTCATCACGCCTATCTATAAATCTGGACTCAAAAACATGATTCAGAATTACCGGCCTATTGTAAAACTCTCAGTTATACCCAAAATTCTCGATGCAATAGTCAACAAACAACTTTTCAATTTAGTAAAAAATCATATTTCAGCACAGCAACACGGATTGATCTCTGGAAGATCTACATGTACCAATCTTTCAATCTTCACAAATTTCTGTACAAACGCAATTGAAAAAGGCTCACAAGTTGATGTCCTATATACAGATTTTGTGAAAGCTTTTGACAGTCTATCTCATAGAACCCTTTTATGTAAATTTGAAAGGCTAGGATTTCATTCTAATTTTTTAAAGTGGATTGCTGATTATCTGTCAGAAAGGAAACTTATTGTCAGAATAGACGAATGCCTCTCCAAAATTATTGAAGCTAATTCAGGTGTTCCTCAGGGAAGTCACTTAGGTCCCCTTCTATTCAACATATTCATTAATGATGTTGTTATAACTTCCAAATTTTGCAATAGTATATTATATGCAGATGATTTAAAATTGTTTAATTCTATTAAAAATGTATCAGATTGCCTTAGCTTTCAAGAAGACATATATGCAGTCATACATTGGTGTAATATTAATGGAATGAAATTAAACATCTCCAAGTGTAAGATTGTATCATTTTCCCGCAAGATTTTACAGATAAATTTTGATTATTTATACGACAATCTTAAATTTGAAAGAGGATCGTCACATAAGGACTTAGGCGTTTATTTTGATAATAAACTCACCTGCTCCGCACACAGAGATTATGTAATATCCAAGGCTAATTCTCAGCTAGGCTTTTTGAAACGTAACTGCAAAGAATTTAAAAACTCATACACAATCAGAACCTTATTTATTTCTCTAGTGAGATCACTCCTAGAATTTACCAACATAATATGGTATCCGATTTATCAAAACGATATCAATCGAATCGAGAAAATTCAAAAGAAACTTACAAAATTTGCTCTCCGTCAGGCATTTACATTCGATCGCATGCCATCTTACGATATCCGCTGTAAGATTCTCAATATGGAAACACTTTCTGTAAGACACAAAGTGAGCAGTGTATTTTTTATAAAAGACATCATCGATAATAGAATCGATTGTTCTGATCTTCTTGCCTTAATTCCATTCCATGCTCCCGCAAGGTCACTAAGAGACCAATATCCGTTCTATGTTCAAACTCACAGAACAAACTACGGAAAAAGCGATCCGTTAACACGTTGTCTTCATTACTGTAATATTCTCGATAATCACATAGATTTAAGTTCAAGCAAAATTATCATTAAAAGAGATGTAATCTTATTTTTTAACTAACCTAGTATGTAAGCTACTATATGTAATCTGTACGGGCATAGCCCAGTAGATGATAAAATAAAAATAAAATAAAAATAAAAATAAAAATAAAATCTCTTGTATGCAGACGACTTAAAAATGTTTTATTTCATTAAATCTGAAGTGGATACGGTTTTCTTACAGAATAAACTTTTATCCCTGGAAAATTGGTGTAATCAAAATAGGCTTTCTCTAAATGTAAATAAATGCTATATTATAAGTTTTTCCCGTAAAAAAAATACTTTATAGTAGTTTTGAGCTACCAAACATTTTAGAACAAAGATTAAACATTTTTTTTTAATATACATAGCTCAGAATCAAAAACTACTCAAGATATGCACTCATTTTCATGTTTATAACTCTTGAACCATTAGGATTTTTACTTTTACTTTCTTCAGCAAAGTTTTTTCTTTATAACGGCCAACAACTTTGCTGAACAAATAAATATGAAAAAAAACGCTTCCAGTACGTCTTATCGAGTAAGTCTTACAAAAAGTCTAGCTTAAAGTCAGCATAGCTTGCAGCGAAAAAAATTAGATCAACATAGCGTATGAGTAACATTAATTGCTTTGAAGCATTGAAAGCGGGCAAGACATATGTGGCTTGTCAATGCTTTAAAGACAATTTTAAAAATAGATATTTATTCAGCAAAGCCAAAATAACAAAAAATAACATTGCTACATGGGTTGGTAGCATTAAGTATGAAGAAGATTTGTATCAAATATGAGATTGCTTGAAATTAATTGTAAAGTTGTGTTGAAAATTTTGAATAATTTCAATTTACTAATACTTCTGAGAACTTTCTTCTTTTTATTGTTTTTTCTTAAGTGAAACCTCCAGGGATGTTTTGTTGAGTTGATTAGGACTCTTTTTTGTTTTACTTCACTCAGTTTGTATTTTTTTAGATAAAATTTTAAAAACAAGAGATAAAACTACTGGAGGTGGCATAATGTACCGGCCAAAGTGTTTTAGACAATAAATGTTACTAGAATTCGCCAGAGGTCGAAATTTGACCTTTTCACTGTGACCTTCGATCTTCACTGTAATATGAAATCGCTTTCGTTCTCGATGAGCGTAGAAAAGGGTTAAAAAACGAATCTATTTCTATTTTCAGTTTGCCGCTCAGTGCTAACCAACGACTTTTCATACAAAAATACGTTGTACTGAGAAAATCTACAGTTTTTTGCGATATCGCAGTAGTTTTTATGTCATAATAACAGGAATTTTTTTAATATACTACCAAATTCGTGAAAAATATTACAAAAAAAAAAAGCTTGCGTATACCGTTATTTCTCTCAACCAATGACTTTTCATACAAAAATATGTTGTACTGAGAAAAGCTACAGTTTTTGAGATATCGTCATAGTTTTGATGTCAGAATAACGAAAATTTTTCAATATTTACTGTTTGTAAGAAATTTCAAAATCCCAATATATATTCGCACATGTTACATAAAAAATGCTTATTGTAGGGTATCCGTAAGAGATAGTGAGAAGTGTCAGCAATGTCTAAAATTTCCTCTTACACCGTGTTCTTCCATCTCTTATAGCTTAGCTTTTCATATGATCGTGTGCGTGTACTCAAGGGATTTGCAGAGTATAGAAAGCGATCTAAGGCTGCAGTCAACTTAATGGGAGCTGGATTTGATGTCGACAGCAATGTATATATTTTTGAAAGCTTGTCACCTGAGGCCAGAAAAATTCTTAATGAAAGAATTAAATTCAAGCGACTTAAACACGTTTTCAATGTTTTCTCGATACGTGGAACAGTCCATATTAGAGTTAACAAGAATGATGATGCTATTGCTGTTCACAGTGTGGGTGATGTTGATGCGCTTGTGTCTAATAGAACTCACATGTCTGCTTCGAACCAGATTGACTAAAACTGTATTGTATTCATTACCAATTTTATTATTTTTTCTACTTTTATTATTATTGTGTTTTTTCTCACTGGCTATATTTTTAACTTCCTTCTTTTTCACGCCTTTCTTGCTTAAGATGTTTGTTTACTATTTTCATGCTTTTTACTTGTTGATTACATTATTGTTTTTATTTTATTCGTCTGACAGTATCATTGATATCTATTATAAATTCTAGTCCTTTTGATGGCGTTGGTGATAACCACAAATTATTAATTAACATCTTATGTAAGCAAAAAAACGGCTTATCTATTGTTCATTTTAACGCTAGAAGTTTAAACTCATTAAAGCTTGATCATGTTAGACACGTATTTGAAAATTCTAATGTTGATATTATATGTACTTCAGAAACTTGGTTTAATCCTGATATCCCAGATAGCTTTTTTAGCATCTATGGCTATAATCTGTTTAGAAATGACAGGGTTGACAAAAGAGGGGGTGGGGTTGCTATATACTGCAAATTTCATCTAGTATCTAAGCTTATAAATTTTTCTTCTGGGTCCGACGTTCAATTTTTAAATATTGAAGTTTCTGTTGATTATCACAAACTTTTTATTTCTTGTGTCTACAATCCTAATCGGTGTAACAGTTTGGAACCCTTTTTCTCCGACATACGAAGACGTTTGACTGACTATGACCTTTACACTATATGTGGTGATTTTAATGTGAACTTGCTAGCAACAGACAGCTATTCGGGTTGTTTCAGAGATGAAGTAAGCTCAGCAGGAATGACAATTGTTAATTCACTAACTCCAACTCGATTTGCTCCTGATGTTCGACCAAGTTTAATTGATGTCTTTATATTGTCTGATGTTTCATTACTTTTACTTTTTGACCAAATTTCATTAATATCTGACTATGATCTTCTTTTTTGTACCATAAATTTAATTACTTGTCGCAGTTATGTTCCTTTGACAATAACGTATCGCGATTATAATTCTGTTGATTATTCTTCACTGTATACTTTTATGTCTCAAATTTGTTGGTATGAATGTTGGTCTTGTCCGTCTGTTGACGATAAATTAAATGTTCTTGTCTCTCAGATTTCTAATGCTTTTGAAAATTTTGTTCCCCTCCGTAATAAAGTCATTGTCAATAAATCTTGTCCTTGGTATACCTCTAGCGTAAGACAAGCTATAAACAAAAGAAATAAACTTTATAATAAATGGAAAAGAAATAATTCGAACCTTAATTGGGATCTTTACAAGGTGGCTCGAAATGAGGCTGTTTCCATAATTAGACACGCAAAGAAAATATTTTTTCATCGTAAAATGGACTGTTCACTTCCTACCAAAACACTTTGGAATAATATTCGCAATCTTGGTGTTATAAATAAAGATAAGCAAAGGTGTGCAATTGACCCTAATAGTCTAAACAATTATTTTCTTTCCAATTCTACTGCAAATGTTAACGATTGTCGTTTAAATGGTCGTCAGTTTCGTGATGTTGATAAATTTTCGTTTTCTAATGTTGATGAAAGTGATGTTATAATGACAATTAAGAGAATAAAATCAAATGCTGTCGGCGATGATGGTATTTCACTTAGATTCATAAAGATTATCTTACCTTACATCTTAAGTCCTCTTACCCATGTAGTTAATCATTGTCTAACCAGTTCATGTTTTCCTAACTCTTGGAAACGTGCAACTATTATTCCAATTGCTAAAGTTGCAAACGCATCCAATATACAGGATTATCGCCCCATAAGTATTTTGTCTTCGTTTTCAAAAATATGTGAGTCTTTAATGGCAAAACAAATTAATGAGTATTTAATTAAACATACACTCTTATCACCTAACCAGTCAGGATTTAGATCGAAACATAGTTGCTCAACTGCTATGCTCAAAGTTATTGATGACATTCGCGTGCCCTATGATGAAGGATATGTTACTCTTCTATGCCTTTTAGACTTTTCAAAAGCCTTTGACTCTGTCAATCATTCCTTGCTTGTTCGCAAGCTCGGGGCTTTTTTTGGCTTTAATAATAGCGCCCTCACCCTAATATCTAGTTATCTTGGTAGGAGACAACAAAGAGTTAAAATAGATAATTTATTTTCTGATTATAAGGACATTCCTTCAGGTGTTCCTCAAGGCTCAATTCTTGGGCCCTTACTCTTTAGTTTATTTATAAATGACATTTTTAGCGTTTGTAAGGATGTGAAAATGCACGCCTATGCTGATGACATTCAGCTATACTTTTCTAACCGTGTGGGACTTGTTGATGATTTATGTTGCAGGTTAAATGAAGATTTAGACGCGGTATCTAAGTGGTCATCCAATAATCATCTTGTCCTCAATGCTAATAAGTCGTATATACTACCAATTTTCAAAGACAAAATCGAGTTTCTTGATATTCTCCCTATTTATTTAAATGGTAATCAACTTAAAATTGTTGATAAAGTTAAAAACTTAGGCTTTTATCTAAACTCAAAACTATCGTGTTCTGACCATGTAAACAGTGTTCTTAGAACAATTTATTGCACACTGCGGTACCTTCGAATATCTGCAAAGTGTACTCCTACTGAAATTAAGAAGAGACTTGTTGTTCAGCTAATACTTCCGCTCATAACCTATTCTGAGCTTGTATACAGTGATCTTGATTCACATTCTGCTCATAAAATACGGGTTGCTTTTAATGATGCAACAAGATATGTTTACAACATGAGACGCTTTGAACACATTTCCGTTTTAAGTAAAGAAATTTTAGGATGCACCATAATTAATTACCTAAAAGTAAGAAATTGCATATTCCTACATAAGTTGATAAATAATAAGACTCCTCACTATTTATATCAAAAACTTCAATTTAGCATGTCCTCTAGGACTTGTAATTTAACTATCCCCAAATTCACTTGCCTACACACCAAACGATTGTTTTTCATTAACGCCATCAAACTATGGAACTCATTACCGCATTCTATTAAATCTACTGTCAGCACGAATAAATTTAAATTCTCCGTCATGGCATTTTTCTCAAACATCTAAGCTCTACCACATTATTACTCAGTCCTCACTTCTAATAATTTTCTAATTCTAATAATATATCCTAATCTTTCTCTATCAACTTCTTTTTCTCTACTTTTTAAACTCTTTCAAACTTCTAATCTTAAGTTATTAAATTGTTAAGTTATGACGCAGTTATTATATTTTATAAAAATGTTTAATTTTAATATGTTTTTTATATTGTTGATTATTTATTTTTGTTTGTTTTTTGAAATAATTTGTATCTCTTTATCATAAATTTAACGAATATTCTTGATCATTATTATATTATATTATGTTTAAATTTGCCAGTTGAGTATTATATTTATCAATTGTACTTGAAAAGATCTAGGATCTTAATGTACTTATGCTAATTTTTTGTATTAAAATTAAATTAAATTAAATTAAATTAAATTTTATTTAGGAAATTCTGTATTGAACGCTCATACTTCGGGTCAAAGGTCACAGAAAGTATTTTGTGCACTACTGCTCCTTACTCTTATTCATTTTAAAGAAAAATTATCCAAATCTGTAACAAACATCAAAGGTCAGGCTCTTAAAGTTTTTGTTCTTTTTTGCAAAACTAATTAATGATACCGTATAAACTTTCAGATCAAATAAAAAAAAATCAGACATGCTGGGACATCAGACAATCAGACATATTTGTAATTCCTTGTTATTCTTTGACATAATTTGTTATTCTTTGTCAATCATTGTCATTGTCACTATTTTAATCTACTTCATTTATTATCATTTAATGTCAGTCACTGTGATTCGTTGTCATTCACTTTTATTTTGCAGCATTTTAGTCTTTGTCATTCCGTGCCATTCTTTTTCATTCATTTCGTTAATTCCATTCACCTAATTAATGATTGCTGTCTTCTTAAGGTTTCATTAAATTTAAGGTTTTACTTTTAATTACAAAGAAAACTATTTATCCCCAACTTATTTCAACTTATTCACATTTTTTTCCTTAAATAAAGCTTTCATAGCGTGCTTCACTTAAGAAAGTATGTATGTTTTTCTTCTCTTGCCCAAGCCCTATTTTATTTTAACTAAAACTTTCTTCATACATTACTTGCAGCAATTTCTGTTAGAGTAAATCATCTCTAAAGTTATCCTGGCAATAACAACAAATACAAATACCGAGCAAGAACAAACAATGCCAAGTTTTAGCAAGTTAAGAAACTTTGTACCGATATGTTTGTACATAATACCTGCAAGGGATTAGATGCGAACACTAACAGCAACACAAATACAAACGCTGAGGCGCATACCAGCACACAAACACGCTTCCTGTCCTTTCAACTTTCTTACATAATGTTGCTTTTATTTCTTTCTCTCTCTTCCTGTTTTTCTATTTTCTTTGACTTTTCTGCAACGTTTCAATGGAATCCAATCAAATCAATACAGCTTGCAAATCCTTATTTATATTGGGAAAAAAAACTCTGCATGACCGAGTTAAAAAAAAGGCAAGTCATAAAAGTAAACCAGTAGGAAAATTTAAATCAGAATGTTGAAACATGCTTCTATGTACACCGAAAAAATATGCGGAGTTAACCCAAGTTTTTTCATGAGTCAAAAGAGTTTTTGAAAAGTTAAAAACGTTTTGTCGCCGTAAAACGCAAAATGAATTGCATCAATATTTTTATTGTTAATATAAAACTATTTTTGCTTGATGCAACTCATTTTCAAAGCTTGGAGTAAATTAAAAGTAGTTTCAAATTAACTCTGCATCTTCTCCGAACATTTGTCCTTTTAACTCCATTAAAACTTATTGCAACCATCTATTAAGAACGTCTTTGTATTTTAAAGCTGAAACGGAGTTATGTTTAGCACGAAACAGAGTCTGCTCGGGCAAATATTTCAGTTTGTTCGTTTTACTTTGAATGAAGAGAAAGTACTCAAATATTTTAACAAGCAAATCAAGTGTGCTGTAAGAATTAAGTGTTGATTAATGATAAAAAATGGCCGTTTTTAATATTGCGAGTTATATGTTTGCGTATATCTTTATCGAAGTGAAACTTCTTATGCGGGTTTTTGATATAGAGGGTAATATTATCATCACGAAAAATTGTGTACACAAGCAATGATATTTTGTTGTATGGGGACCCCCAGAAGGGTGGTAGATAGAGTGCTGGTGTGCTTAGAAGAAATATTTAATGAAAACATCAGTAGGACCAGATATTAGACCCTCTAACGGTCATAGATTTTTTATATTAATTATAATAAACATTGTTTCATTTTGTGTTTTTTGTATCGAGATCCCCAGAAGGGTGGCAGATAGTGAAAAGGTGAGTTAAAAAGAAGTGTTAAGGGGGAAAAATTAATAGAACCATCTGATATATTGATTCCCTTAGGGGTTATAAATGTTTTGATATGAATTATAAAAGCCATTTTCTTTTGTTTTTTGTATGGGGACTCCCACAATAGATCCCCATAGGTAAATTTTTTCGCATTATCTCGTAAATATCAAATCACGGACATATTCCGCATACATCGCAAACCATTAAGACCAGTATTACTAAATGGAAGCACCAACCAATGACATGAAAATATTAAATAAAGAGAATATTTATTATAAAACTTTTGTATTGTATTTCGTTTGAGATGCAATCTCTTTCTTACTCTCTGTTTTTTTACAAAAATCTATCTTATTCTTTATACTAAGAAGTTTCCCTTCTGTACTGTACACACACTATACTGTAATTTTTTTTAACCTGCAATATATTTTTTATAGAAAATTTTGGGAAACAAATTTTTAATGTATGTGTGACGACATTTAGGCAACCCTGCTCACTTAATACAAATCGTCTTGAGAATATTCTACCTATTTTTGTACCAAATTTAATATTCTAGCATCAATATATATTGGAATTAAGCATATTAAATTAAATGCCACGTCCATTTTTGTATTAGTATAGGAACACAACTTACTCATCTTTTAAAAAACTTTCATAAACCTAGCTTAAAAATATCTTTTCCCTTATTCAACGAACAAAACTACAGCAATTAATTGCAAAATTAATGCAAATATTTATCCCTTTTTTCAAAAATGTTAAATAAAAAAAATCTCTTTTTTTAAAAATTCCCCTTAAAATCAAATAAATGAAACACCTTTGAAACAAATTTTGAGAGTTGAGCGCAACTAAGCTCAAAAGCTCAAAAGTAAAAAAAGTTTTGTTTTTTAAGAAATTATAAAGATTCAAAATTGCCAAATCCTGGATAAGCCGCTCTGTGAGTATGAAGAAGAGATTCTGTTTTCGGCGTTAGCTATGTATTTAGTTTCCTTTGTATTCAATTGAAATAAGAAATAAATAAAAATAATTAAACACAAAAGACATTACGGATTCTATATTTGACTCTTTTGTGGGTGAGTTTGTTTATTTTTAAAGCTTCATGCTCAGTGTGACCAGAGTGGAATATTATATTCCACTTTGGCATATTTTGGCTTCGGGAAGCATATTTTTTTTTATAAAAATATGCAGCATAAAAAGTGGAATATTTTTCGTATGATTAAATTTTTTTTAAAATTCACAAAAATTGCAATAAAAAAATGTCTATTTGGGGACTAAATGGTTGTTTTTTGGCTATCGACATTTTTTTTTATCTCTGAACCACCTTGTATAATATAAGGAATTAATTTTGTGGTTAACTTCTTCGTTGTCAAATTTATTGCAATTCATTTATTAACTTCACGCAGCTTATATGTTTGTTTGGTTAGATTTTTTTATGGATTATATTACAGCAGGAAGTAATTTACTTAAGAAAACATTAGGGGTATTCACGATGTGTTGTATTTTCCCTTTTATTGTGTATTTTTGTTAAATTTGATGTGTGCAGTAAATTTTTTAATATAACAAAAACAAAATTCAGTTTTCAAAATACAACCCTGTGGAAAATATACAAGTTGTGTATTAGATCAGCTGATTGTATAAGCATTTCTACTCAGCATGGAGCAAGCTAAAGGCTACGCTGTGAGTTTATTTAATAAAAATTAATACAATTGATTTTAAAAATACAATATGTACTTTACTGAAGGTTCGATCACAATAAGTTGTAAGTATTGTAAATTTTGCAAAAATTTATCACAAATGCACCACATGGTGAATACCACTATTATTGCTAACAATAGCTATTTCTTTTAACTATTTTAAAATGTGGATTCAAAACAATAAAGCAGAAAAAGTTATTGATCAAAGTTCGTAATCGGATGATTTATCAAAATTTGTGCTTTTCTCGCTTAGCTTACCATTTAGCAATGCTGAGGTTGAGAACATTTTTAGTTATATGAATCTTTCTTGTTTAAACGAAAATTCGAAATAGAATGCAAGAAAACTCTTAAATAATTTGTTGAATGTAAAAACATGGATGCATGCTCAAAAAAAGTGTTGTAATGCCTATCAAATACCAGATAGCTTAATAAAAAAATTTAGAAATGCGAATTTCTATGATAATAATACAAGCAACAATTTAAGAATTGACCTCGAAGATGTGCGTGAATTTTAGTTTTGTATATTGTATATCGTTACTTAAAATTAAAAAAATTATTAAATTTTTTAAATAATAAATTTAAGTGCGATTATAATCAAATAAATAAATGTTTTTAAACTTGCTTCTGTGTTTTTTATATGCATATTTAGACTTATTTAGATATATATCTTTGAAATTGAAAGTGGAATATTTTTGTGGAATATAAAAATTGAAAGTGGAATATTTAGCATATTTTTTTTTAACAAAAAGCATATTTTTTCAAAAATCTTCTGGTCACACTGTTCATGCTACATTTAAATGAGTTGATTCTAGTTTTTTTTGAGTGAACTAAAAATTTAAAAATTCTCTATTTCTCAACCTTAAATCAACTCAAAACGGAGTCAGTACGACTTTTCAAACAAATCCAATATTTGAAGTAAATTGAACTCACAAACGGATTTAAATATAGTTTTACAGCTTTGGCAAAATACCACATGCAATAACAATAGAGTTTAGCTACTACAGCTTTTTCACACTTTCTCCGCAATAGATCATTTTAAGAACCAATCCAATATCATTGAAATAACTCAAAGATATCAATAAAAGTGGTCCAATAAAAAACCAAAAGGGAGAAAAATTTACACACCATAATATGGGTTGGGCTCAGGGACAACACAAGACATAACAACTAACCATGCGTTTACATAGATCTAATCATACATTAGTTTTCAATCTACTTTTGAGTTGACCTTTCGACAAGTTAACATCAAACACGCTACAGTTGTTAACAAAGGTACTCATGCGATTTAATGGAGCAGTTAACATATAATTTGTTCTACTAAATGGTAAAGAAATCAAGTTGTTAGAGTTTCTACTGCTTCTACGGTTAGTGTTAAAATTTGAAAGAGAAAGAAGCTCTGGAGAGTCGAATACACCAGTTATGAGTTGGTGTAAGTAGACGATGTCAGCAGATTTTCTTCTCTCACTTAAAGATTGCATATTTAATATTTCAAACGATCCTCATATGGAGGAAGGTTAAATGTGTCAGTTCCACTCAAGCCTCTTAGAGCAAACCGAACAAAACGTTTATAAATTCTTTCTATACGATCAACATGCACATTGTAATGTGGAGACCATACTTGACTTGCGTATTCCAAGTGAGGACGCACGATTGAATAATACAGAGTTGTAGTTGTTATTAAGCTATCAAACTCTTTGGCCCACCGTTTTATAAAACCAAGCACAGAAGACGCTTTTTTACAAATTGTATCAATATGCATGTTAAACGACAATTTAGAATCCATGCATATACCAAGTTCTTTGACGGTAGTTACACGACTTAAAGCAGTATCTTTAATTTTGTAACATCATTAATTGCCAAAATAAACAGAAGTGGACCCAGGTGGCTTCCTTGAGGAACACCCGATTCTGCAACAAATTCAGAAGACAACACGCCTCGGAACCGTATTTGATAAGATCGCTCCATCAAATACGATTTGATCCAGTTTACAAAATATTGTGGAAATCCCATTAATTTAAGTTTAAATAAAATTAGATTATGTGGTAATTTATCAAATGCTTTGCTAAAGTCAATGTAAATACAATCGACTTGGCTACCAGAATTAATAGATTTTAAGCAGAATGTAGTGAAATCAAGGAGATTAGACACAGTGGATCTGCCAGTAACAAAACCATGCTGACGAGTTGTCATGACTTGCCCACAGTGAATTTTCACTCGATCGTACACTATTCGCTCAAAAAGTTTAGGAATCGAAGACAATTTAGCGATAGGCCTATAATTAGTGACGTCATTCCTGCAACCTTTTTTGTAAATAGGACTGATATAAGATTTTTTCCAAAAAAGAGGAAAATTACTTTCATTAATTGATTTATTAAAAAGTAACGAAAGTGGCTGACATAAAATGAAGCCGCCTTGTTTTAACACTGCGGCAGGAATTCCATCTGGTCCAGCGCTAAAATCCTCATCGATTAAATCAATATACTTAAAAATATCCTCTGAGGTAAAAGATATATGCCCCAAAGAAACTCTGGATACGTTGTTCATATAATCAAAATACGCTAAATCTGGATTAAAAGAATCTGAACAAAATGATTCTTCAAAAAGATTGGCATATAAGCCACAAATAATGGTAGAATCGTCAGTAAATCCATCCTGAAGTTTGAAAGAAGAAGGAAATCCATCAGTCTTCTTCTTAGCATTAATAAATCCCCAAAATTTTCTTGGATCAGACAAAATACTCAGCTTCATATTATCCAAATACTCATTATATAATGCGGCTGAGCAATTCTCAAATTCCAGAAACAAACGTTTGTATGTTTCTAGGTCATTTGAGTCAAAACTACAAACATATTTCTTCCATGCCCTATTCCTATTGTTGCGAAGAGTCTTTAAATCCTTTGTGTACCAAGGGTACGCAGAATTTTTCGCAAATTTGAGACTATATGGTACAGACTGAGAAAACATGGCAAAGAGCTCCGTATAGAAATAATTTATTGAACTATTAAGATTATTATTATTTATGTATTCTGTAATTATATTTAATTTACTATAAAGTAAATAATTCAACTCCAAAAAGTCAGCTTTTTTGAAATTGAATTCATAAACTGTGTCAACAGAGCTTGAATTTACCATATTCTCCCTATCGGATTTATACCAAATACTCAAAGGTGGATGGTAATTATCAATAGTTGTCAAAGCATGAAGTGCCTTCTGGACAATGACATTGTTACTGTCTGTAGTTAAGACTAGGTCAAGCAGCCTTTCCAGACTATTATAAATACAACTAACTTGTTGTAAGTCCGAACATATATTGTCAACAAATATATGTTCTTGGCGTGTCTTCGAATTAGATGCACAAAAATGTGTTTCATCATCAGAAGAATGCCATTTTAAGTTGGGCAAATTAAAATCGCCCAACAATAAAATGGCGTCATTAACGTCAAGTAAATTTAATATAAATTCTATGCAATCCGCAAGGCTTTACACTGCTAGATCTCTACACTGCTCTTTGGAGGAACGTATGCATTAATAACATATACATTAGAATTGCAATGTACAACCTTAACGCATATAAGTTCGATATTAGCAGAGCAGGGAATATCAATAAAGGAACTAACACAGGAGTTCCTTACAGCTAATAGGACACCACCACCAACTGCAGAATTATTATCAGTGTGTCTGTCCTTCCTATATACTTGAAAACTATTGTCAAACAGTTCTAAGTCAGTAAATGCATGAAAAGAGTTAAATTGACTCCGAATATGGTTTTATTTACTTCTCTTTTTTTTTGGGTGTAGGAGGGAAAAAATTACATGTGGATATGTTAGAAGGGAAGAAATTTAACAGAAGACTTATTTTTTCTCAACTTTTTGTGAATAAGCTGAAATAAGTTGGGGATAAATAGTTTTCTCATTAATTAAATGCAAAACCTTAAATTAAATTAAGCCTTAAGTAGACAGCATGTTCTTAATTATGGCTTAAAAATGTCATGGCTAGACTTCGAAATGCACTTTCGCTTCATAAAGAAACAAAAAGCTCTCCCACTAAACCTTAAGCAATCAAGTTGTGCTTCACAGGAGGTGGTACTTTAGGTCAAGGAAAAGGATTAAAGCTTTGCTACACTTTTGACCGGGACCACATAAACTTAAAGCAAAACAAACATAACATGTATCGATAACTTGTGAGTATGTCAACTTTTCAATATCGAAATACTCGTAATTAAAATTAACTGGCAAGAAAAGTTGTTGCTGTTCTTGAAGCTGCAGGGGTTTCTGGCAACAAAAAATTGTTTGTAGTGGTGCAGCAACACGTAGGCTGCATCACAGAAAGTGTAGAGGAAACGAATTGAAATTAACAAGGAAGATATTTTTTACAAGTGATGATGGTAAGGATAGTGACAAACATATTTAAGGTAATATACCGATTTTCAAAGTAAGCTGATTTAATGAGTTTATTGATTTCAGTTGTTGATGGCCGTAAGTTCAGCTTAGCGTTGTTAGTATGTGAAGGCAACAATAGTATTCGTATATGTTAAAGTAGCACAAATAACACCAAGTTAAGCGCACACACGTTGGAACCACGACGCTCTATATTAAAATAAATTTTTATACGATAACGATGAGCCTTGCAAAACTGTTTAACGGAATTAAAAACGCTTCAGTAAAATGAACCACGCGCAACAATATCAAAATTCACACAGATTGTTGAATATTAAATAAATTGTATTTAACTTGCAGCTTTTTATTAGAGCAAATATCAAGTATTTGATAAAGAATCTAAAGCATACACACACACACATACATCGAGTATAGATAACGTATGCTCACGTTGACACTGATAACAGCTTAATAATTTTTTTTTAACTACAGTTGTTTGAATTTTGGACAAGTCTCAATCATTTTTATCAGCAGAGTATGTAAAAAAACGCGAGTCAGCCAGAAAACGCACTCGAACTGTGCAAATATATTTTAAAAACTGTTTCATTCACAAAAGAAAAAACTTTAAAATACAACTTAGTATTCTTGACATCTCAACAATATGTAAGGGAGTGAACAAACAATTTTTTCCAACACATCTACATGTTGTACACACCCTCCAGGAAATGTGAGCATTCCCGGATGTTACCAGGAAACATTCCATGGAATGTAGGAAGCATTCCCCTTTGTTGCACACTCCATTGCTTTTTTTACATAGCATGTCATTAGAGGGAAACATTCCTCCCCGCTGTGTTAAAAAGTCATGTGGAAACATTCCTCTCCGTTGCCTTAAAAAGTGAATAGGAAGCAGCCCTCTACCCTTTTTTGAAAATTAAAGTGAAAACCTTCCCTTTCCTTTTATCAAAATGCCCGGCCAGGATTCGAACCCGGAACCCCTGAGCGACAGTCAAGCGCGCTATCACTAGACTATCGAATTCTACAATAAGCGGCTAGAAAACAATGATATTAATATTTTCTATTGTCATTGCTTGACAATAAATAAAAGTTTCCACATGCATTCTTAAAGAAGCGGTTTGGAAACAATATAAATACAAAACTACCCTTAAGATTCCAAAAGATACGGTGGGGAATGTTTCTTTATCACTTTTAAATGGAAGCCTTCCGATTTTTCCTGGAGGGCAGTTAAACACTTAAAACTCCCACAAACATAAATCATAGATTGTCATTGTTTCTAGCAGCTATCAAAATGATTACACAATTATTTCGAATTTAGTTAACATTCTGGTAGAGGGTTCAAAAATTTGCAACAAATGTGTATTCGACACATTTGCGCTTGCTTCTAGCTGTTGTTTTTTTAGGTTTAATATTTTCTCATGTGTAACTTGTGTACTCTGATAACACGGCCGGACCCCTGGATAAGATAAATAAATAAAAAAAGCTAAAAATTAGACAGCTGTTGCGCTGCCAATGCCAATAATAATGATTGTAACTTTAATGAGCCCAGCAATAAGCAAATAACGTATGATAAAAATTACCTTATAAAAAGCTTTTTTTCTATGAAACTTTGAAAAATGTAAAAAATAGTTATTGTTTGATTAACAGAAAAACAATAACAGAACAAAACATTTACGATTGATTTGGTAACAGTATAAAAACTGTACGGTTGAAGTGAAACTTTTATCGAAAAAGTGAAGGAAGATCTTAACCATTCAAAAATGGTTAAATGATTATTATTTAAGGAGAGGTGCAACCAATTTACAACCTTTCCCAGCTTCTACACCGCTGGGTTAGTGTACACACAGAGAAAAAATAGTCATTTATGATTATTTTTTGACTATTTTAACAGTCCGAATCATGCCTACTATTAAAAATAGTTGCAAATAGTTACAATGACTATTTAAAGAGCAATTTTTATTTTGTGAAAAACAACTATTCTGTAATCAATTTTCACTATAAGAATAGTTGTTTTTAACTATGTACATAGTTGTTGAATAACTTTTTTGTAGTTGTTTTTAACTATGCACGTAGTTGTTGCATAACTATTATATAGTTGTTTTTAACTATGAACATAGTTGCCAAAAAACTATTTAAGTAGTTGTTTTTAACTACGCAAAAAGTACTTAGTACAACTATTGCAATAGTTTTCTGTACCTTTGCGCTAGGGAGTCCAATCCCGGCAGCTTTTCTCGATCCCGGGTTTACCGGGATTGAAAATTTTAAGAAGTAAATAATTTAAAGCGTTTTTAAAACAATTTTTTGTTATATATTACTTGAAACTAAAAAATGTAAATCAATTCATTTATAAAGTAACAAAAACAAAACAAAACACATTAAGGGTATTCACAATTGCGTTGTTTTTAGTGTAGTTAAAAAATCACGTGGAATTGATACTACACTTTACCGAGCGGTTTTTAGATTTTTTGTTTTTCTCTAAAAATAAAAAGTGTTATCATTTTAAGTAGCCCAATGATATGTTTAACGAACGTGGTTTTTAATTTTCCATAAACAACTGATCGGTTGCCAGTTATTTTCTAATTGCAAAAATGGTAGAAGCTCAAAAGGCAAGTTAAACTTTTTTATGCCATATATTAATAAAATATATTAAATTGGTTAGTTAATTTATTTGCATAGTAACAAAAAACTATAGAGGGAGGTTCCCAACCACAAATTTTATTTTAAAGGGTGTTCCCAATTGTGGTTTTCAACTATGGCAAAAAAACCACAGTACCACGACACCACACAACTGCACAGAGAAAACAACATTTTCAAAAGTGGCAGAAACGAGCTACTTTTAAAAACGTTTAACGCAAATTTTGCACTTCTAACGTTTATTCAAATTTTAAAAACGAACATTTTTAAATCAAATAGTAAAACGTTAATTTTCATTTTAAAAACTTACATTTTAAAATGAGATTCTAAAATATTAATTTGGTTTATAACAATGAATTCTTTTAAAATGCTATAGTGAATCGTTTATTTTCATTTTAAAAACGAAAATTTTAAAATTATATTCTTAAATGTTGGTTCGATTTGTAACAATAAACATTTTAAAATGCAATGGTACATCATTCATTTATATTTTAAAAACGAAAATAATCATTATTTCCCATTAAATCAAAAAATTTGCAGAAATCCGCATTTCCTCTATTAATTAAAAAAAGCTTTATTGGTTTTCCAAACTACAGTTTTATATAAGTTTTTTTATCATCAGCTAAATTTTTTAGATAATGATACTGTATACCAGCGTCTATAAAAAGTAGAATTTTGTCAGATATTATTAATTTAATTTAAATTACTTACTTTTTAGTTGTGGCAGCAAATGCTCCAACTCAAACTCTTTCATAACTTTCTTGCAGGCAAACTACTGAGTGATGAAATCGATAATGAAAAATATATTATTTTCTGAACAAATATCAAATACATAAGTCAATGAAACAAATATAACAAACAATTCGTTATTAACAAGTATTTTCAAACAAAATATGTGAATTTTACTATATCATGGTAAAACGTTCGTAGTTGTTTTAAAACGTTTCGTTTCACTTTTTTACATAAAAATATTTTTAAAAATATTAATTTTAACCTACTTTATCATAGTAAAATATTCGTGGTTGTTTTAAAAACGTTTCGTTTTACTATTCTATTTAAAATTGTGCGTTTTCATTTTTTATGGAGTGTAATATTTTTAAAAATATTAATTTTACTAAACGTTTTTAAAATGTGCGTTTTTGATTTTTTGTTTTCTCAGTGTGTGAATAGCCTTATTGTTTATAAACACATAAAACTTAAATTATATTAATGACTATTAAATTGTTTTAATATAACCCTTTCAGTGGATTTGCCCAATATATTGGACTCATCAAAAAGTCATTTTTATATGTATTTATTTTGCAAAGTTTTTGTTTAATTCAAATTCTTTGGTTCTATGAAAAAAAAAACCGACATGATAAAAAGCGATTTGACATTAAAGTCAGTTGGACTTTCGGTTTTTCGGCCTATTTTATAAGAAAAAATGAACCGGACAAAAATCAAATTTATGTTTTTTTATCTTTTTTGACCTTAATGATAAGAATATTAAGAGAGTTTAAGAAACAAAGATCTAAAGGATTGAAAAACCTTTAAGGGATTAAAAAAAAGACTTTGTGCTGACCAGGAGCAAAATAATTTTTTCTTTGTACAAGCTTGCAAAACATAAGTAACGCAGGTTAAAATCAAAGGTATGTTTTTTCATCATGTAAGGACCTAAATGATAAGAATATTACCTCAAAAAATTATTTTGTTCTTAGTTTATCCCAGCTATTGAAAGGGTTAAAGAACAAAATATATAAAAAAATAAAATACAGTACAGATTAAGGTTTTTTTTTGTAAATTAAATTATTTTTAAAGTAATCATTAATCTGATCAACGTGTTTTCTTTTTTATTGAAGAGTTTTGTTCGGATATTATTACAAATATAACCCGCTGATGAGTAGCACCGTTCTGATTCTATGCTAGTTGTAGAAATAGTTATACGATAATCGTAAGCAATTTGTATGTTTCGATCACGATTGCCTTCACCACAAAAAAAATTATTTCCTAAGTCTGACAATTTTCAAATACATGGCTTACTTCCCGATGTTGCAATTCCTCTAAAACTTTGCAAAGTCTTTGCACCAGTGAGTGATTCACATTCATCGTCCTAACAATCTTTTTCAGCCTCAATAAAAGGTTTTTCTAATTCTATATTCATATATACTTAAAATGAAATGTTTGCATTTACATGAATATTTGTAATAGAAATTTTTATTTAAAAATTGAAAGAGGCTTAAATCATCCGGGATTTCAGAATTGACTTCCCTACTTTGCATGTATTTCGATTTAGACCTAATAAGAATGACGCAAGTATAAGTATAGTTACCTTATATTTTACTGCTCATAAATCTGTGGTCACAAGGAATAACGACTAATCTCAAAGTATCGTAAAAAACGATATTTTACTTACACGAACTACCACCCATTTTTTTGAAATATATGAACCGTTACAAACAAAATATGTGCATACATAAGTGATGAGCAATTCTAGGCAAAAAATGGATATCTGCATACTTCCAAAATATGACAAAAACGTTAGTTCAATATCGCTTTTTACGATCTTTTAAGTTTAGTCATTATTACTTGTGACCAAAGAAATATTAAGTCATAACATGTGAAACGATAGAGCCCTTTTTTCAAGTTTACCAAAGTGTTACAAGAAAACAATTGCATGTATTTATAAAAATTATTTATTCGTAAATTTTATTGAGTTACATGCTTGAGATAAAATATATTAATCTTATAAATGATTCTTTATATGAAGTATTCTCGCATGCATCACTGTCTTGAATAATAGCTTGATTTGTTGGCTCTATATTCACAACTCTTATTTGCTGTCCGTTTACTTCCAATACATGAACATTTTTAGTTTCCTGATTATCACTTCGATAAGTTATAAAATCTTCACTCTTACACCAAATATTAATTATGTTGCTTTTGTTTTGCTTTCAGACAAACTGAATGAAATCACATTAATTTTAAATTTAATAAAGAAAACAAAACCAAATTTGAATATGATTTGTTTTTAATATGATGTATGAATATATGCTTTGGTTCCTGTAACCGTTTTTGTGTGAACCTAATATTTTAAAAGATACACGATTTTGTAGCAGCGTACTGATTTTGTTGCTACTATTTTGTGCAAGACTGTATATTGCTTTTCTTTCTATTATGCATTCTCAAAAACAGGAAAGCCTAGAAAAAAATTATTTATATTTGCTCGTTTCATATAAAAAAGCTAATGGGCTTGGATATGAGTGCGGAAGGGCTAAAACCCATATGATGGTCTGCTAGAAGCGCTTCGAACCCCTGCTTTTGCCCACTGGGTAGATAGATCAATGTACCACAATCACATTATCGGCATTGGAACTGCAATAGAATCGTTCATTTGAAGGTTGAACCTTCACCATCTATTTTGGTTCATGGACCAAAGGACAATATTTTAGTCTTATACAATCAAGAACTTCTGATATATAGAACATTTTTCGATTTTTAGGCGGTAAAAATGGACGCAAGATTTTTATACAGGGTGAAATCTGCTTCATAGAATAATTGAACACTGTTTCACAGAATACTAATAAATTAACTTTTATAACATTACGGTATCATAATTCAATTCCCATTTGGAATAGTAGTTAAAATAGATGTAGGTCGAAGTAAAACATAATGGTATGAATAGAAGTAGAAAATAGTAGGAGAAATAGTATTCAAAAGGTTTTATAAATATCAGTAGAAACAAGTTGAAATATTAGTAGAAAAAGTAGCATAAAATAGTAGTAGATAAATCCATACCATACGATACTGTCATACACAACCTAACATTCCATAACATAATACCGTACCTCATATGACACAGTCATACTAGAGCAACATTTCATATGTAGTAGAAAAAAGTAGCAGAATAGAAGTCGAAAACTGTCGTAAAAATTTTAGTAGAAAAAAGTAGTACAAACATAAATATCATCCAATACCAGGGACCAAAAATAACAGTTATTTTCGAACTTTATATTCAAAAAGTCAGATGAAAAGAATAAGTCTATTCGATATTTGAATATAGCAATATGATGCTTGTTAGCTAAGAAATAATAATCTTTAATGATTTAATTTTTTCTGATTCTTTTGAAAAATTCAACATATAGTAGTTATTTTTTGACCGCTTTTATTTCAATCAAAAATAAAAGTTAAAATTTTACTTTTACTTTTTTGATCAAAATATAAGTTAAAATTTGAATTTTCTTTTTTCGATCAATAATAAAACTTAAAATTTGACTTTTTTCGATCAAAAATAACAGTTAATATTTGACCTCTTTTTCGATTATAACTAAAAGTCAAATTTTAATTGCTTTATCATCTGCTTGTAGTCATTGTCTTAGTCGTTTCCGAAATGTATGAAAACAGAATATGCATTGAAAAGAAACTAAGCGATTCAATGCAACGATATGAAGATTGATAGCAATGATTTTTTTCTGTGTAAAAGAATAAAAAATGTGCTATATTAATTGCTATACAAATTTATAAATTTAAAAATTGTATACAAAATTTAATTGCTATAATAATAAATAGCATTGTAAAATATGAAATCTTTATTTATATTTTTGATCGAAAAAAAAAAGTAAAAGTTTAACTGTTATTTTTTATGAAAAAAATTATAGTCTAATTTAAGCTTTAATTTTTGATCAAAGAAGTAAAAGTTAAATTTGAACTATTATATTTGATTGAAAAATAAAAGTCAAATTTTAACTTTTATTTTTGATCAAAAAAATAAAAATCAAATTTTAACTTTTTTTATCGAAATAAAATTGGTCAAAAAATAACGATTATTTTTTTAAAAAAAACTTAACCATCACGGTCCCTATCCAATACCATTATTAAAACAATCATACCATCATATTTACAATAACTTATTCTCATACGTAGTAGAAAATTGTAATAGAAATATTTGTAGAAAATATTATTAGAATATCAGAGTTAATAAGTAATAGTAATAGTAACATCAAATAGTAGCATATTTCTTATTCAGTAACTCTTAAACAAAAAAAAAATATTCAATATTTTTTGTATTTTCAATATGTTTGCAATAAAAACATTTTTCGATTTATTTGTAATCAAAACATTGATCTGCACACACATTTTTAACATATGTTGAGTAAAAATCTAAAATAATATTTTGAGTGCGATCAATATTTAAGTAGCAATTAATTTAAAACATTTGTTGCTGTTTGCCAAAACATTCATTGAAAAAACTGAAATGAAAAATATGCTATTACTCAATGTGTATAAATATGTATTTTTTCAAATATTCATTTCTTTTAAGAGTTGCATACACGTACAGAAAATGTCTGAAGATTTATAGCAATTTCAGTGAGAGCTATTAATCTTTAAATTTTAACAAATTTTAGTGGTTCGATATTATATTCAAGAATGTTTGTTTGTGTTAAAAACTGCAAGATAATACTGTCGGCAGAACACGGCATTATATGATCAACAGATGTTGCAGGTCTTTGTTTTAATTAACTTTGCGAAAATGAAATTTCAAACAATTAATTTAACTTCAAAATATTCCTAGATTAAATGTAAGACTCTGGTATTTTCTTTAAAAGTTAGCCTTAAATTGGCCTATTTAATTTTGACATTAACTTACCTTTTTAGAATATTTGTTCTGTATAATAGTAAGCTATGTTATGTTTAAACGTTCTCAACCAACACACGTTACAATTGCAAAACAAAATTGAGGTAAAAAGCGTAGAGAAAAGTCCGCAGTGTTAAATTTAAAAAAAACTGTAGTAATTGTAACTTTTTTTTGTTAATTAAAAAGTACTAGAATATAGACTATTGAGATAATATTGAGCTGCAATAGAATTGCATTATTGGAAAACAAATTTTGACTCGTGCGTTTCTCATTACCGTGGAATGCGCCAGTTTGTAAAAAAATCATTCGTTTTGTTGCAAAACAAATAAGCAACGGTTTTAATTATGTTACGCATAAATGCACAACTTGATATAGTTTTGAAAAAAAATAAGATATTTTTACGTTTATTAAATATTACTAACCCATTATAAGGCAGAGCTGATATTTTACCACCAACATTTTCGGTGAAAAACGTAGTTAGAATATGTTACTTACATTGTCTCTCTGCCTTATAAAGGGTTAAAACATTTATTTTTGAAGCATCTATAAAAAATGTTAGTGTTTTGTAACTGTAACAAATATTAATAACGAGCTAGCAACCTAGTTGTGACTAAGTTGCTTTAAGTTTATATTCCATGTCACAACAGATAAATATTCAAAACTTTGAGTTGAAGGTGCTTATGTTACTAAAATGCCATAAGCAATATAAAAAAGTTTATTGTTCGGTGACATTTGCATCTAAGCTGTGCTTTTTTCAAGATTCTTGAGATCCGATCCGATTCGTACGTTGACCTCAATTTTGACAATTCTAATTTCGAGTAAATGCACGGATAAAAGACAATTTTATTTTGTGTGTCCAGCCAACCTAGAAGCTCCACAAAAACTTCTGTGTTGTTTGTCAATTTCTTTTTTATATCTCCATCTACTCCATTTTTTCACAAGTTTTATAACTTTAATGTATTTCAATATAAGTACTTAATAATAATAAATACTTTATAAAACGTTCAATGAGACAAATCAAATTCAACAAATTTTTTGTTCAATTCAATTCGTTTTAAAACGTTATTTGTATAATAAGAAACAAGTTCTTTTATAATGCATCAAAATTGGTAATGTTACAATATAAGCGTATCTACTTAAGCCTAAAAAATAAATAAAATGCTTGTGTATTAACAAAAATGAAAAGATTTAAACATGTTCACTTACAAACGACTCAGTACTTGGAAGAATGAAAATTGGTAGAAAGAGCAAACAAAGTCATAATGAAAAAATGATAAATAAGGGTAGAAAAGAAGTATAGGGAAGCAGAGGAAGGCATAGAATGAACAACTAGAGATAGATGGAGAAATGGTTACAATGTATGTCTAAGATATATGATCAAACATCAATACATAAATACATATCGGATGGCTTGATCGAATGCCAGCTGAAGCTATAGTTGGAAATAAGAGTCCAGTAGCTCGGTTCTGTAGCTATTGCGATATATAGTAACTTTTTCTGACGTCACATAGTTTCATTCCAAAATAGTCACTTTTGCGAAGACAAGTGTTTCTGTAACTGATAAGCGAGTATATAGTGGTCCGTGATGAAAACGAATACACAAGTGATAGGGAATATATGAATTTGCAACTAGTGACAGAAAACTATTTGAGACATTGCATGAGGTTCTTCTATAAACAACAAATATAAATATTATTTGTGCTTAATTTATGAATATGGCGGAAATATACATGTTTATGCCATTTGTGCTGAAAATTACTTGTTTTGATGGTAAACAATTGCCACTTAGTGATGTTGACATTAAATGTCCTAACCTACTAATCTACATATTGCGATCCGAGTATTCTTTTAATGCGCTTGCGTAATGCAATTAAACAAATTTAATCATGGAATTAACCTCATTTATGAAATATTTCAGTTAATATATTTCATAAATATATAATGTATGTATGTATAATGTATAATAAGTATACATTGCAGTACATATAATATTTTGTTAATAAATTATTTATAATCTACATGAAAAAGGTTAAGTTGATACCTTGTACCCGGTAGAAGTATTTGTAACATGAATACATTTATATCCACAACTTTATTGAATATGACTGTTGCACAAACAAGCAAAAATGTTTCTCACCAAGTTAGAACATAGTGAGAACTTCAATCGATTCGAGTCGCATATTTTAGTTTACAAAAACACTTCGTCTATCGAATTCCTGCAAAAGTAGAATTGAAACAAGCGAGACGAATCACTGATTTTTCTCATTTTATTACAGAGACAGTGCAAGTGAGAATGACGTCACAATGACGTCAAAGTGAGAAAATCTGGTGAGAACTGCGGTGAGAAAAATTACAGAACCGAGCTACAGCTTACTGTAGACTAGCTCCGAATAAGTAATTACACTACTCCACAAAATGGAAAAAAATGGTTGCACTATAAAATTTGAAACCCATTTCTAATGTATTGTAAGGGGGTTTTATTCAAAGGCTGAGGTATGCTCAGCGGCTCCAGGGTCAGAAACTATATTGCCCCATTTAGTCAAAATAACTAGAAGCAGCCTTGCGCTGAGCTATATCCTAAGGAAATGGAGAAGGGCCATAGTCACCTTCATACCAAAAGTAGGGAAAATACACTGCAAGCTACCAAAGTCATTTAGACCCATTAGCTTTACCTCATTTGAACTTAAAACAATGGAAAAGGTAATAGATAATTATATAAGAACTGAGATTATGGAGAAGGCGCCAATGCACCCATGTTACCACGAGTATAGGGCGGGTAGGTCTACAGAATCTGCCCTATACCAGCTGACTAGTAACATCCAGTCAGCTTTCAAAAACAAAGAAACCGTACTCCGTGCCTTTCTAGACATAGAGGGAGCCTTTGATAACACTTCTCACGAGGCTGTGTGTAAGACGACATCGCCTTAATAGCGAGAGGGAAGTTCGTAGATACACTCTGTAACCTGATACAAAGAGGACTATCAGTAAGAAAGGAATGGTGCAACACAGTGGGATTAATTATCAACCCAGCGAAATCTACCATAGTACATTTTACTAACAAAAGAAGCCTGCCAAACCTCCGAACTATGAGAATGGATGGCACGGAAATTCCCTTCAAAGGAAAAGTAAAGTACCTGGGACTTACACTAGATTCAAAGCTTCTCTGGAGAAGACATGCAGAGGTAACTATAAACAAAGCAATGCCCACACTTATGGTATGTAGGAGCCTGGCGGGGAAAATCTGGGGTTGTAACCCAACAATTCTCCGCTGGATGTATACCATGATGGTGAGACCTATCCTCACCTATGGTGCAATAGCATGGGCTGAGAAAACCAAGCTAACCACAGTGAGTAATATGCTAACAAAGGTGCAGAGACTGGCCTATGTATGCATCACAGGGGCCATGAGGACCTGCCCAACAGCAGCACTAGAAGTAATTCTGGACCTAACACCCTTACACCTTGTCATAGAGGGAGTAGCCAAGCGAACTCTGTTATGCATTGCAAAAAAAGGGGACAAGTTTAGGTAAAACTATCATCATTAGAGAGAAGGAGGTTATTGCAAAGCACACTCCCTACATCGATCTACCAAGAGACGATATAGTAAAAAGGTACAACTTCGAGAAATACTTCGAAATTAAGCTTAGTACCAAGAAAGAGTGGGACAGCGATATAATATCGGAAGTCAAGAAACCACACAGTATATCATGGTATACGGATGGCTCCAAGACATTGGAAGGTATAGGCGCAGGGGTGTACGGGCCAAGAACAAAGCACTTTGAACCTATGTGGACAACACCCAGTATCTTCCAAGCGGAAATCCTAGCAATGCAGCTGTGTGCACAATTCAAACTGGACCGGAAATAAAAAGGTCAGAATATAATTGTGATGTCAGACAGCCAAGTAGCAACAAAAGCATTAGTTTCCTGTGAGATATCATCGAGAATAACATGGGAATGCCAAAAAAAACTCAACGAACTAAGCAAGAATAACACTGTTACTATACTTTGGGTCCCAGGATACAAAGGAATACAGGGTAACTAAGAAGTCGATGGCAGCCAAAAAATTTATAGAACCAGAACCATTCTGCGCACTGGGCACACATTCTATAAAAGAAGAACTAAGAAGGGAGGAGAGGCATAAGCGTTAAAAGCTTCGGAAAAGCCTCCCAAAGCTGAGACAATCCAAATTGCTCCTCAGAGATTTTAACACTCGGAGAGCAAAATTGTGCATAAGCTTAGGCAAACCGAATCTAAGGATTTTAACGGGGTTCCTTACAGGACACTGTACACCCAAATACCACCTGATGAAATTGGTCATAGAAACCTATAGTAACTACCGTCTCTGTGATGAAGCAGAGGAGACTCCAATACACCTTCTTACAAACTGCAACGCCGTGGCACTAGCACTGGGGAACTACAGTAGTTTTGAACATTTTGTGGCAGGTAAGTCAAAATGGCACTTGAGTTAATTTTTTAACTGCCAAAAATTGGCAGTTGTCTGATTCGTTTACCTGCCACAGAAGTGGCTCATAAGTGCGATACACACAATTCCCTATTTTTACAACCAAAACTTAAAAAAAAAATAAAAATATTCTTTTCATTTATTACACAGCCCCACAAAATTAAAAAAGATTTTTGATTCTTTGAATTTATCAACTGATATTAGTTAATTTGGGTGCGCTGAATTCAAATCTGTAATCAGTTTGTCTCTATCATCTTTAGTTTTCATGATATAGCTTTTTTATACCCTCCACTTATGACCTCCAATTATGACCGTCTGTATGTATGTATATTTGGTGATTGACGATTTCTGTAAATTGACATAAGAAGTTAATCCATAACAACATTTACATTTCTACTCTCTTAAAGCCAGAGAAAGAGTTGTCTATATACGGCACAACAGTGATATGCGAACACTGAGCGTAAGAGTAACTGTTTTTTTATGCTCTTATCCTATAAGACTTTTATTTCTTCACCTTGTGTTTCACCGTATTCTTCGTTTAAATTTAGCGGCCGCGTCTCTGATGCAGCCTACTGTGTACTTTTTTTCCAGTTTGATAGAGATAGAGTGTTATTTTTTGTGTAATTGCTAGCTGATTAACGGGAATTTTATTTGTACAACGTTATTTTTTCTTTTTGCACTCCAATTGCATATCGGATGTTAGTTGCTTGTAAGAAGTGGTTTATTGCAGTTGGCAAAGTTTATTAAAAAGTGTTGATCTAAATAGAAATGACTTCCAATAGAAGACGGTGTAAAAATTACGCTAACACATTTTGTTATATTTGTGGAGAATACACCTTTAAAGAAAACATAAGACCTATTTCGGAATGTGTTAAAAAATCGTACTTAGATTAAGATAAAGATAAAAGCTGGGCTCCACACATTGTGTGCAATACTTGCTGTGTAAATTTGCGACAGTGGACTCAAGGAAAACGAAATAGACTTAAGTTTGGTGTGCCGATGGTTTGGAGAGAGCCCAGAAATCATTTGGACGACTGTTACTTCTGTTTAGTCAGTATTGCTGGTATTAATAGGAAAAATCGAAATAAATGGCAGTATCCCGATTTACCGTCAGCCGTGCAATTCCCCATTCCGAAGATGTTCACATTCCAAAACTGAATGATTCTTCAGAGCTGAGTTCGGAGTTTGAACATAATACCGCTAATGACCTAAGTGATTGCGACAGTGTTTTCGAAGACACAGAAACTATTCCTCAACGTTTTAATCAATGCGAGTTGAATAACTTAATTCGAGATTTAGCCTTATCAAAAGAAGCGTCTGAAGTGTTGGCTTCGAGGTTAAATGATAAAAAAAATTTTAAAACGTGGAACAAAAATAACTTATTACCGCACTAGGGATAAAGCTTTTTTACCATTTTTTACTAAGGAAGACAATCTGTTGTTTTCTAATAATGTAAATGGTCTTAGCAGGAAATGGGGCTATCCAAGTATCTACCTAGCGATTGGCGCCTCTTCGTGGACAGTTCCAAGATAAGTTTGAAGTGCGTCTTATTGCACAATGGCAATGTGTATGCATCAATTTCAATTGCGCACTCCACAACAATGAAAGAAGAATATAACAACACTGCATTAGTGATGAAAAAGATAAAATACCAAGACCACCAATGGATCATTTGTGTTGATCTTAAAATGGTCAATTTTCTTCTTGGACAACAGAGTGGTTATACTAAGTACCCTTGCTTTTTGTGTCTCTGGGATAGCAGATCCAAGCAACAGCATTGGCGGCAAAAATATTAGCCTACGAGAGAAAAAATGATTGTTGGCGATAAAAATATTGCAAATGAAGCTTTAGTTCCACGTGAAAAGATCGTCCTACCACCGTTGCACATCAAATTAGGACTCATGAAGCAGTTTGTTAAGGCTCTGAATCGTGATTGGGAATGTTTTGCATATATTTGCAGCAAAATGCCTGGTCTAAGTAGAGATAAGATTAGAGTAGGAGTTTTTGACGGTCCCCAAATAAGGCAGTTTATGAATAACAACGATTTTGATAAGTCAATGACCGAAATTGAACGAAATGCGTGGGCATCATTCGTGCAAGTTATAAAAAATTTCTTGGGAAATAATAAAGCTCCAAATTATGTTCAATTAGTGGAGAATATGCTGGATAAGTTCAGAGACCTTGGCTGCAACATGAGTATTAAAATCCATTATTTGCACAGTCACTTGGACCGATTTCACGAAAATTTGGGTAATTTAAGCGAAGAACAAGGAGAAAGGTTTCACCAAGATATCAATATTATGGAGAATCGGTACCAGGGAAGATGGGATACACATATGATGGCAGACTACTGTTGGAATTTACAAAGAGACTCTAATCCGGCTGTTCATTCCAGAATGTCTCATAAAAAAAGCTTTACTAGAATTATATTTATATTATATTTTTAATGCTTTGTGAGAACTTTTTTATTTTAATAAATCTGTATAAAACAGTTTTACTTATTCTTATTTTTTTTTTAAATTCCTACATGGAAAAGTTTTACTTTTTAAATACTTAAAAAAATTTGGGAATTAAGGAATTAATTAAAATCTGGCTTTAAGAGAGTAGAAACGAAAATGTTGTTATGGATTAACTTTTTATGTCAATTTACAGAAATCGTCAATCACCACATATACATACATACATACATACATACATACATACATACATACATACATACATACATACAGACGGTCATAATTGGAGGTCATAAGAGGAGGGTATAAAAAAGCTATATCATGAAAACTAGAGCTGATAGAGACAAACTGATTACAGATTTGAATTCAGCGCACCCAAATTAACTAGAATCAGTTGATAAATTCAAAGAAGCAAATTGAGTGTTGGCCTGTGTTATTTATTAACCCTTTCGCGAATTTGATGCCATATGGTTATCGGTTTTCAAGACCCCATGGAGCTGCCTAGGCATCATTTATAAATAACTTGTCAATGCTTTTTTTTATATAAGACTTCTATGGAGGTGTCTCATTAAAAAACAACAAAAAGGTACTTCAGGAAAAATAATATAAATTAAAAGGAACAAATTATTTCAGTCTTTGCAAATACAGTTTTTAAGCAAAAGGTAATTAAAAAGTAACATTAAAGAAAAATATTCTGTGCTTGAAGTTTGCTTAAAAGCTTTTATATACCCTTTTACGATATGATCCTCTATAGTTTCTGAAATGATATCAATCTCGTGGTGCATACAATATTTTTGGAGGACATTCAAAGCTTCTAATGCCTCCTTAATTTAGCTTATGGTGCCTCTTAAAAATTTTGTGGCTGTTAAATGAAAAATTATCAATGAATATGGGACAATAGTTCCAAATATTTGTGGCAGCTAACTTAAATGGGCACGTATGAAATTGGCACTTAAACAAGTACATTTCATACGAAATTGAAGAAATGAGTGAAATTTTGTGGTTTTTGGCAGGTATCTCAAATTGGCAGCTAAAAGAGTGGCAGTTAAGTCAAAACTACTGTATGAGCTGAGTCTAGAGCAGGTTTCATCCTTGAACCTAAGAATATTCTCAAATTCATTAGAGAAATAGGGCTGGATGGAATTCTGGAATTCGCAAACCGAGTGGAGCTTTACGAAGGAGGTACAATAGATCTCATTTAGGTCGCAGTACGCATCTCCACCATACAACATTAACAATAACATCTACATGAATTGTAATTAGAAGTTATGTTTTAGATCAACTTTTGCAGATGAAAATTTTCATATAAATATATTTATTTCTCCCCTTCTTTGAAGAAAATAGCGAAAAGTAAATAAAAACTATAAAAACAACTTATTGTTTGGAATTAAGGTTGATTTATTCAAATTGTTAAAATTAATCCCTTTTTTAAAAAAATATTACACTATTACATTTTTAATTATGTGTAATGAAAACCGTATAGTCTTTTTATTACAAAAAAAATTAAGGCAACTTGAAATTTGCATTTCTGGTTGTATGACTATGATATGGTACACTATGAGAAGGAAACGAACATTACAAAATGTATAGTAAATTGTAGGACAAAATTATCGAAGCGGTTAACTTTTGCGGCAAAGTTATCAATAACTTCACAAAAATTTACCTGAAATCGAAAAATATACATTCCAATTTTTTATGCAAATTTCTTAATTAAGTCATAATTAATCAACTGTTAAGAGTTTTCTATAATACCATGAACGCGCTAAAAGATATTCGAATTCAAAGTTCACCGAAATAGGCCATCCGCGAATGACACGAAGATTTTGCCGAACGACCTATTTCGGTGATTTTTTAAACCGAATATCTATTCATAGGGAACCGAGTATCATAAGGAACTCTGAACAGGTTTTTAATGATGCCTTATCTAACAGGTTTGCATCAACAAAATTGAAATTTTTCGATTTCGAATTAAATAAAAACTTCATCCTGGCAATGGAATACAAAACCCCTCCGGCAAAGTGAAAAGCTATGTCTCAGAAAAAAACTAAGGATGCAGAAAAATTAGTTTCGAAGAGGAGTTTTCAAACATATATGAAGCCGGTTAGGTTAAAAATTCGTTCCACTCTAGTAAACAAACTCAAAACTCCTTCCTTCTAACTATTAATTTTTGTGAGTGAAATAAAAAAATAATATTACCAATTGACCATATCATAAAAACGAGCAAATTGTGGTGCATTTGAAACAAAGTGGCAACCGTGTGACCCGAATCTACCCTAAAAAAAGTTAACTGATTACTGTTTACTTTTATAGGAATTGCATGTCACTCATACGCCCCGTACTGCAAATATTTAGCTTAACACTTTGATGTGTTTTTCGACAATGTCTTTGTCGTCATTGTTAACGTGCAACACCAGCAGAGCTTAAGGCCTTAAGTGGGTCAATCAGAAATAATGACGACATGCGGTTATTTCTATTGACCAAGGGGTCTATTAAGCACCCCTGTAGGCTATCAAAACGTGCTGGTAAACAAAAACAAGTAGATATTTTCAAATTAAAGAGGTGCTTTCGAAGGCAGCAATACATTAAATAAACACAAGTGGAATAATATTAAATTGTTGTGGTCACGATGTGCTGTATATTTTGTTGTTGCTGTTTTTGTTGTTGCCTTACATGACAACATGTAAAAACACTGCCTTTTAATAAGCACTTCGTTTTAGCTAAATATTGTTTATGTGTCAAAATTATGTCTTAAAATAATATTTAAACTGCATTTTGCTTTGAGTTTCAAAAATTAACTGCAACAATATCAATGACATAGACAAAAATTCTATTTTGATTTTGTAAGGCGCCATCTAGTGAATTTTGTTTTGTTTTTGTTTTAAAAAACGCTTGACAATTTTGAAAAATTGCCAAGTTTCTTTTACTTTTCTCACGCAATTGAAGCAAATGTATATCTTTTACACAATAAAACTACAACAACAGCAACTATTTTAATTTTAGGCGCGCTTTAAGTATAGTTTTTTTTTTCTTCTCATTCTAAATTTATGCCTAACACCTGGCATTATCTGCTAACATTGTCAACATTGATAATATTCAGAAAAAAAAAATTTTTACTTTGGCGCTTTCAACTTTTAATGTTTATTCAAGAACTTACTTAATTTTTGTGGTTTGTTTTCTTTTGGCTTTTTTTTTTTAAAGGCGCGTTGAATTGTTTTTTAAATTGACTTTTTTTTAATGAGTTTTCGTTTGCGACACTTTTCTGTTTGTTTGTATTATGTTTATTATTTCCGATTCAACGTTTTACCCATGAGACACCGCACTTTGTACTGATTCCAAATTCAAGTAAACAAAACAGTTCAACCCCTCGGTATTGGTTGAAAAGCGCTGCTTTGGAATGGCAAAGCATGGCACACGCCTGATAGTAGACACACGTTCAAGCATACCATGTCACAGCTGTGGCCCACTTCATCCCCAAAATAGAGTGCTCGAGACTTTTGCGGGAAAAATACACTCAGAGCATAGCAAATCAGGCGCGCTAACTAGATGACAGGCAGCTAGGCAGGCAGTAACAGGCAAGTCGGCCAGATTCTAGGCAGTCAGGCAGGAAGCACTAAAGATAACAAGACACCAGAGAGTTTGAGTGAAACTATGTTGCGTATACCGTATGTGGGAAAAAATGCAATATATTTACTAAATTTATAATATAATATGTAGTATTTTAGTACATCGACTTTTTCATAAAACATCGTTACCTAAGAAAAATTATCGACTTGAACATCAATATTTTCTACTTTCAATGCAAATATGTCCGTTGTTTTTATATATATTTAACTTTAATTGTTTTAGTTCAAAAGTCTAATCAAAGGACCTAATAAAAATAGTTTGAAATGAACCGTTTGGTCAGTGAATGCATTTTTTATATTTTTTTTTTTTAAAAAAAGTTTCAAACTGAATTTTTATTAAAAACATAACTCAAAAGTTGCTTTTGTGGTAAAATGATAGAAAAAACAAGTAAAAATTGAATTTCTGACTTCCTTTCATATGACAGAAAATTCATTAGCGAAAATTCTTCCAGTTTTGCGCAAAAGTTGCTAAAATTGTTTTTGTCATCAAAACATCAAGGCACCTCATGATTTTTTCGCAATATTTATTTTTTTCCAAAATGTTGTTTTTAAAATGCAAAATAGACAGAATAGTCAAGTCTCAAAAAGATTTTATGTGAAAAAATTACCCCAATAACTTTTTCCAGTCAAAAGTTTTAGCTAAAAATCTATTTTTTTCATATCATCGACTATCTTTGTTATACATATATAGAATACTCATTTTCTGTTTGTTTGTTCGTTTGTTTGTTTGACCTTAATACAGATTTAAACGAGTTTCGTTTAATTTTGGCACATATATTGTATGCATCCTAGATAATATATAGTCATACTTGGTTTTGACTACGCCTCTTTCGCTCCTTTTCAACTTACGTAAAACTATGTTTCTACCTACTCGAAATATTGAGATTTTGTGAGATTTTGTAAAATCTATGTTAAAATCAACTGAGTTCTCTATACAAGTTTAAGATTTTAAAATCCTGTGATTTCAAACAAACCTTACACAAAATCTTATAAATTGCAATGCGGCATCCCTGAAAAGTTATACATCACTGTCCAGCACTAATCAGCTTTTGTCAATATTTTCATATTGACAATTAGCAATGACAACCGATTAATTATCAAAAAAAAAACAATAACAATTATAATAAAAATTAAATAGGCAAAACAAAGGATATATAAAAATAAAAATGCTTTAAGCTTCATTAAAGAGCAATTGCTAGTATCAATTTGGGACAAAAAAATGTAAGAGCTCCGGAAATAGCAAAAGAAATATAACAACGTGATTGCTCCTTCACAATTTGCACATTCTTCAATTTTTGAAATAAAGTCTTAATTGTCAAATGAAATCTAGTTGTGATGACATGCCAGATGGAAACACTTTGAAATCACTTTTTCAAAATCGTAAGATTTCAAGCAGATGAAAACACAGTATGAATTGTGTAATTGAAGTACTTCTTAACTTCAGAATTTTTTCCAATTTAATTATAAAAATTTCTGAAATGTTGATTTTACATGATTTAAATACAACGTCTAAATGTTTGATAGTTTAAAGCATTCTTGATTTTAAAAGCAAATTCTAGTTGTTTGATAGATTAAAATCGTTTAATAATAAGGTCATTTAGAAAAACTTTAATTAAATGGTAGAGCACGACCAAACAGAAACAGCCTGAAAATATATCAGCAAAATCTAAAAACAATTCAGTAACCATGCTTTGTGAGTGGAAGACTTCTAACAGACTGTTGGACTCCATAATAATAACATAAGCATAAAAACTAAAGTAAAGCAAAATGCAACAAGAAATGTGAGAATGTGAAATGGGAGAAAAATTGAGAAATTGACACTTCAAATCTCATCGCCTCTGTGGTGCAATGCGCTAGTGCGAGCTTGCACGGGTATCACAAAGATTTCTGAAGAAGCCTTTAGCAGGGCCGAAATTGCAAAAAAATCAGCTAGTGATTTTTTTCTTTTCATATTGAAAATGTTGTTGTTGTTGTTTCTTTGGAAAAATTCGTTAGAACAATTATTGTTCCAACCTTGACCTAAAGCTTAATAAACGATTTTAAACTATCAAACAACTATAATTTGTATTTAAATCATATAAAAACAACAAAGTAAGTAACAAGGTCATTTATAAAACTTTAAATTTCTGATATACCTGATATACTGATTACAACAAAAGCATCTATATATCTTAAATTTTTTTAGTAGGACTTTTTCACAGGGACCAAAAATAATGAATATTTTTGAAATTTTAGATCAAAAGATCTCAGAGCTATAGTTTTCATTTTTTACATAATTTTTTTCATGATTTTTTAGATAAAAATCAGCTCAAACCAATTATTTTTTTCGATATTTTTTCGATCAGAAATAAAAGTTATTTCTTGGTCGATATCTTTTTTAATCAGAAATAAAAGTTAATTCTCGGTCATTATTTTTTTTTTCAATCAGAAATAGAAGTTTTATAAAGGTGATTATTTTTTTGATCAGAAATAACAGTTATTTTTTACCGTTATTTTTTCGATTAGAAATAAAAGATATTTTTGACCGTTATTTTTTTCGATCAGAAATAAAAGTTTTTTTTGCGATTTTTTCGTAGCTGTAATTCAGGACCGAAAAAACATTAAACTGAAGAAATCGAAATAAATTTTGTATTATACGAGTATTTATTATACTTAAAAAATTCAAACTATATTTCAAATTTTTCAACCATTTTCTTACTTTAAGTGCCTTTCATTATTTTTGTTGCCACTTTTTTTAATATTCAAATTAAGATTAGCTCTCAGCACTTACACACTAAAAAATTTAAACAAATTTTCGCTAATGTTTTTCTCTAGCTCTTTGATAGAAATAGCTCAGTCAGAAAAAAATTTTTTCTGTTCGAAAAAAATCGATCTAAAAATAACTTTTATGTCTGATCGAAAAAAATAACGGTTAAAAAATAACTGTTATTTCTGATCGAAAAAATAATGACCAAGAAATAACTTTTATTTCAGATTGAAAAAAAAATAACAATCACGAAATAATTTTTATTTCTGATTGAAAAAATTATGACTTTTATTTCTGATCGAAAAAATATCGATAAAAAAAACTGTTATGAAATGATTAATTGATAGCGATAATCGTTATTGGCGGTCCTTGTTTTTTCATAAAACATTGTTACCTAAGAATAAGAAAAACAGACTCGCAAATCAAAGTTTTGATCTTCTAGATTTTGACTTTCGTTTTTAAATATATTGAATTTTGTTATATATTTTTAAAATGTTGTTCTTATATTTTTGAAAAGCACCGCACAAAGAGGAGACATGCTAAGTGCATTTTCCGTCTATGTTTTCAATTGGCTTTTACAAATTCTCATTAACCCTTTAATGCTCACTATCATAACCCGTATCAGTTTAGCTTTTGAAATTTTCCGCATAAATTTGTATTAATATTAGACGGAAAACTCTGAGGCTTAAAACAAAACTTCAAAGGATTTGTGTGTGGCGAAGCACATGATCATAAGCGCATATGTCAGTAGAGAAATATAAAAAAAATAGAAAAATTATAAATTGAAAAATTTTTATTTCGTAGCGTAGGCGTTCAACTTTAACCTAATGAAATTTTTTAACTATATTTTCTTATTTCTTGATGCTTATAAAAAAAATATCTCAACTGAGTGGCATTCTTAACTTATTTTTAATACTGGCTTGAAAAATTAAGCAAGGATGCTTTAAATGTCAATTTTATAACTTTTTTTGGAATAGTCTTTTGGCTTGCTCACACTGCTGGAAGCAAAAGCTTTACAGTGGCTGCGGCTTTTTGAGGATTTTTTGAAAAACGCTTTTACCGCGTATGATATGTCATACGTTGTCATTAATGGGTTAAAAAGACTAAAAATTGTCCAACAGTTCAACAGCTACTGCAACGATGATATTTCTTTAAAATTGGTTTGTGTACATACTAAGCGGTGGTTTGTTCATAAAATATGTCATTTTTGTTTCATTGTGTTTCATATCACAACGGTGCTAAAGCAGTTTTAATTCAAAAACTCCGCACATAAAATATTTTATCAAAATTCTGTTTGCTCCGCACATTTTGAAGGATATGGATTCCAAAAATTTCATTTTTGTCTGTCTGTCCGAAAGTGCATCACGTAGAAACTTCTGGATGGATTTTCCTCAAACTTGACATGTAGGTTTCTTATGATGCTGGTCGGGACACAGAGTACTTTTTATCACAAGGAATTTTCTTCAAAGTTACTTATTTTTTCTAAAAAATGGAAAAGTAAAATTGGGTTAAGAATTGATGATTCGTTTGAACTATTTATGACAGAGTTATTGGCTATTAAAAGAGACACTTGCGAATCTAACAAGCAATAAGTAATGCTTCAAGCACGGTATTAGAGTTGTGCAAGCTTGGATTATGTCCACGATAGTAAAAAGTTTGAGAGAATTGTTGCTTTTCTAGTGCTTTGCAAACACTCAAAAAAAAATCTGCTTCCTTAAATTAAGAAACTGTGGCATCAATTCATAAGCATGGGTTTTTCTATATTCTATAGAGGCTTCTCCTTAATGTAGAGACTTTTTACATAACTAAACGATCTCACGTCTTGAATTCGTTGCAACGTTATCAAAACATCTTCTTACTTTTAAAGACAAGTTTTAACTTAAATATAAGAAATGAAGATATGATAAAAGTTAAATTTCCAAAAATTGTATAAAAGCAGAAGTAATATGAAGAAAAACTGTTTTGATATCAAGTCCGCTTGCAACATTCTACAACAATATTTCTTAAATTTGGAGAAATATAAGTTACAATACTTGGTATTTCATAGAAATTCATGTAAGTTTTTCTTTTTTTGTGCACCACAAGTGATTTATTTTAAGGATGCTTCTCCTATATTTCTAGAAAAAATGCTTTAAAATATACTTACAAAGCAAACAATTCTAAATGAAACAAATAAGTGACTATTGCTTAATAACTGCGATGGTCGAATGGATAAGCTGATGAACTTACACTCACGCGGCCGAGGTTCAAGTCACCGTATGGTGGTAATTTTTCAATTTAATTTAATGTTAATAATAATAATGTTTGCAGTTTTTCGTCAGTACAAAAATAATAATTCTCATGGGATGCTGTTTAAATCTAAAAATGGTTTGCTTTTGCAAAAATTCCAACATTTTTCCAGGGATTCGAAGAAAAATTTCTTATTTTCAAGGAAAAAGTTTCTCTTAGTTATAGCCGATGATTACTAAACAGTAGAAAATTTCTTATTTTCAGAGAAAATGTTTCTCTTATTTAAAGCCTATGATAAATAAACGGAAGAAAAATTTACTCAAATGTCATAAAATTTTAACAAAATTGGGCTAAATTTCTTAAATTTTGCGAAATAGTTCGTAAATTATTGGATAATTTTCCGAAACTTTTTTACACTTCTGGTGTCAATTTAACAAAAAATATAAACTTAATTCTTAGAAAATCGCCCATGGCGCTAAATAAAGCTGATTTTCTAACTATTGGGTGCTATTCTTCTAGATTTCCTGGAAATTTTTTTCTGAGTAAACTTGCAATAAAGTGCTTTCAATATTGTTAAAAGCATTGCAATTTACAAGAAACTGCAATAGTATTTTGAATTTGTTACCAATACCAGTCAAATAGGAGCAGATAAAATCGCTATGATTCTCATGGTAGATTTCAACGTAAAATTCCAATTGCACATAAATAACAATCCCAATGAATCAACAACAAAATCTGGAATTACACTAGATACAATTTTTTTTACCAATTGAAAAACTAACCCATTAGAGTGTAAATATTGAATAAACAGAATATTTTTGGAGCTTACTTCTAAAGAATCAATTTCATATATGAGTTGATACTTTTCAAAGTCGCCTAAGTCCCACATACAGCGTTTTTGGAAAATTCACTACATTTTTTGTTAAATAATTGTTAAATTAGTGTTTACATATCGGTGTAAAACATAACACAGAAGATTTATAAAAGAAAACCTACGTGGACTTGAAATATATTAGATTAAATGTTGGACTTAGGCGCGTATGATATATAGATCCGGACTTAGTCAATTTTGAAAAAAAATCCATATGATTTATTTAATCCATAATATTAAGATATTTTAAAAAATTGTCAAGCTAGAAAGGAGTGGGCATTTTACAACTGGAAATCAAGAAATATTCTTACTCCTCTATATTTAAATAAATTTGGGTATTAAAATAAATATGCTAACGTTATATCGTCGTTGCACGTGAAATACCGCGTATTCTTATATATATTCCGCAAACGCAAATCTTGTACGCCGTAAGGCTTTTTAAGTAGAAGTCCAATCTTAATAAATTTAGTATGTTTGGGTAGGTTTAGATTTGTAGATGTGCAAACTGAACTTTTTATTTCTTAAAAATTTATAGTTTTTAAGTCATAGCGAGTTAAAATTTGCATATAATTGCTGGTGTTATGTTGCTTTTTCTCTTCTTAATTTCAGCATATGCCTAAAAATATGTGAGGTTTTTAGCGCCACCTATCGCGCTAATAGCTAAGAAACTGACGAATAATTTTATATAATTTCTTAGCTAAAACTATGAATTGATATGTTCAATATCAAAGTGATACTGGAATGATTTCTTACAGTTGAAAAAAGATTTATAAACTGTTAGTCGGAAGTTTTTTAATTTTTAAAAATTTACACAAAAATTTAACAAGGAATTACAAACTGGTAATGAAACATTTTTTTCAAGCATTTTTCAACTGGAAATCAAGAAATATTCTTACTCCTGTATATTTGAAATAAATTTGGGTATGAAATTAAATATACTAACATATCGTCGTTATGCGTGCAATACCGCGTATATTGCAAAAAGGCCAAAATTAATTTCATTTCAATTTTGATCAGTTGAAAATCTATTCAATAACCTAAAACAAAATCTAGGTATGCTTGATTTTTGCCACACCCGTTTACTAGTTTGATAAAGTATCCTTATAACGTTTTAACTCTGGTCTATCCCTTCAAGATTCTCCAAAATTATTTTTTAGTACTTCAACAACAAAAAAGCATATGAAAATTAATAAATTTCTTGTGTGCTTGAGTTTATATTCGAAATTTACCAATAAAAAAAGACACAGTTTCGATAGTATCGTAAGTATAGACGTAGAATTCCTTTTTATACAGTAATAGAGAAAGGTCTGGTTTTTTTTATTTATGTTTTTCAAAACTTTTTTAAAGCGTTGTATCTTCTTAATAAAAATTATTCAAAAACAAACTTGTTGTTGTCCTTCTTCAAACTTACCTGATCTAAAAAGCTCACATTAAATTCATGTAAAAATTTGTTTTGTTTTATAAAAAGTTTTCGTTTGATATTTTTGGTGATGAGTTTGTTGTTCTTGGTCATTTGTTTTGTTGGTTAAAACTAAATGTAATTCAAAGTTGTGTTTAATTAATGGAAATAAATATGGGTAATTTTGAATTATTTATTTTTCCTGTAGTAAAGAGCATATACATACATATATGTATATTTTAAAAGTAATTTAAATTTACAATTTTAGTTAACAAAATAAATTTTTAATATGGAAAAAATATAATGCATAATATAAATAATTCGAATTAAAAAATAAATGTAGTTTTTAAAGCACAACGCATGCTTAGTAACGCATGCGCAAATTTGCGTAGTAGTATACATACATACTGCCTCTGTAGCTACACGCATCTGTATTCGCTATTGTATTTATCTTGCTGAAAAGAAACATTCGTTTTATTCGTATTCTCAAGGCAGAATAACCAGGTAGGGCCGACTCGGAGAGAAATGAAGTAGAAAGCAAAGAAAAGCGAGCTAGTCGTCAAAATCAGCTGTTCATGTCGAGTAAAAATTAAGAACATCTAAAAAAAATTTCTGCTAACAGAACCAACAACAATTACCAAGCAAATCTAAAACAACGACGCACAGAGAAGAGCAAGATCACAGCGGTTGAGCAGCGTTAGAGGGAATGAACCGAATCGTCCACAAAAAATAAACAGAACTTTGCTTACTATGTCCCGCTTTTCACTCGTCGCGCACGCAAATTCTCGAGCTTTCGGCGAAAGCAATTTTTGCTCCGAGAGGAATAATTCTCCTGCTCTGCTAGCAAGATCTCTTTTTCCCTCTTTTCACTTGGCAATAATTGCCTTTGCAGTTAGCAAGCAGTTTGTCGATTATTCGCCCGAATGAGGGGGCTTACGAGAGTCCCCTTTAAACCCGAGTAGTCAGCAAACTACTTGCGGTGAAAGCAATTATTGCTCATAGAATTTCTGAGTGAAAAACGGCCCTTTGCAGCGCATGCAGAATCAAAACAACAATATCAGCAGCTAGTAGCAACGTTGCCATCTATGTTGGAAAAATCCCATTCGTGGAAATTTTTAATTGCCCTTAGGATAAGGATATTTTATTAATGTTACTGTCAAAAAAGGAACTTTTTGTCGAAATTTTAACTGGCAACCTTGTCTAGTAGTAGTACATTTTTTTGTAGCCACATACTGGCTCTCTAGCTACATGCATCTGTATTCTCTATTGTATTACAACTAGGGATGGCAATTTTTGGTGTTTTTTCGATCCCGGGATATTCGGGATCTGAAAATACAAACCGGGATCCCGGGATCGTCCCGAAATTCAAGAAGTTTTTATTTCGTTATGTTTTTGCCAAAAAGTGCAACACATTCACTTCTATTCTTTTATAGTACATACTCTGTATTAAATTGCTATAACAAAGAAGCACAATTTGTACCAATTCAACAAAAAAAAAACCAAACATAAAATTTGACCAATCATATATATTCAGTAATTTATAACATAATTTTTGTAATACATGCACAAATAAATATTTTCGGTTTAGGCTTAGTATGCTGTAGAAGCGAAAAAATCTTCCGTAAGAAATGCATCGCGTTTTTGACAGCGAAGAGGTAGCGAATTTTTTTTTTTTTGTTGGTTAGTATGATGTTGAACCGAAAAAATTGTTCAATGCAGCCAAGTTCACAACCATGATTGGAAAGTTAAAATGCCAAAATTTCGCTGCCGTACATTGAATTGGCGTGGCCATTTATATGGAGGTACATTGAATTGGCGTGGAAATTTGACATTAAACAATAACGTTCAACTAACACATTCAACAAACACTTTATGGTAAGTATGTGTTAGTGTTGAGTCTACACCAAAATGTTGCGTGTAGAATTAAATGCCTAAAAATTTTTGTTCCTACAGCATACTAAGCTTTAGCAGTCACTGCTTGCATAAAATTATTTTAAATCAGTATTTAAACAGCAATTGTGATAAAATAAAATTTTTTTAGATTGATTATTGTTCAATTATCCTTCAATAAATCAATTCCGGTTATAATACAGATTCTACAGCGCTTAAAACCTGGTGCGCTAGAGTAAATTTACTAAGAAGAGTAACTTTCAGCACGATTTTTCTTGAAACATACTTTTTCAAAACTGGCTACACTACTGAAAACAAACTAATCGACCAATGAAAATTTATTTTAATCTATTTCTATTATAATTCTACACATCTTTTACCAAAATGAGCGTCTTTGGAAAATTTTTCTTGGTTTTACACGCAACAATATGGTCAAATATAATGTAAATTTTTTCCACTTTTTTATAAGTAAAAAAGTCAATATATAATAAAAAAGTCAATATATTTTAGTAAAAAAAATACAATACTCTTGCTATTTATAGCTTAGTAAAACTATTCCTTCTTTGGATCAAAATACGATCTTTATGAAATTAAAGCATTAATGGTTTCATCTCCTAGCTAAGACCTTAATTTATTGCATATAAGACCTGCAGAGAAGAAGCATCGCTCCGCCTCAACGCTTGTTAGTTCGATCGTTGATCGTTGAAAGGGGGATATATGTGATGGTAGTTTGAAAAATTTTAGATTAAATTAGATTTTAGAAAAATTATGTATTAAAAAAATTGTTTTCAACAATCCCGGGATTCGAATCAAATAATCCCGGGATATTCGGGTCTTAAAAAAGGATTTCGGGATCCCGGGATTGCCATCCCTAATTACAACCCGACAAGCCATGAATGTCACTGTTCCAGCTAAACGGTACTTAAACGGCAGCGTCTGATTTGCTGGTATGAAAATGACATGTTTTTGTACCTTTAAACCATTCTCTTTATAATTTAAGGGCTTAATGGAATAACGTGATAAGCCACATGATCAAAAAATCACTTTTTTTAAGCTGAATACATTACTCAATGCATTGCCAACAGCCACTGAAGAGATTTTGGATATTTATTTTTCATTTTCTAACCTATTTGTTAAAGTTTCTGTGTTCAATTCTATTTCTTCATACAAAGGTACATTTTTTCAAAACTTTAGAGTCGATTATTTCAAAATATTTTTTATGTGGCTCATCATGCTCATGCAATAAGCCCTTGAATTGTAAAGTCATTTTTTACATGAATTAAATCCTTTTTTATATTTATCAAGAATCGAATTGAAATTTATGTCATATTCGCTTGATGTGTCGTTTGTTCTTCTCTTTTTCCCCTCTCTTTTTCACCCATTCGCCAAAAAACTCTAAAATATTCATTGAATCTTTTATTGAAATCATGGAAGTGCAGTTGAGTTGCCGTTTATTGTTTAGTTTATTGTTGCAACTTAATAAAAACTATTTTAAGAAAAGGTTACAATTGCTTAACAACAAATGAAATTAATATACAACTTAAAGTTTTCTTATGACCTTGTTATTTATTATGTTGATTTTCTATGATTTAAATACAATTTCTAAATGTTTAATAGATCAAATCTTTTTTGATTTTAAATACAATTTCTAGTTGTTTGATAGTTTAAAATCGTTAATTAAGCTTCAGGTCAGGTTAGAACAATTAATTGCTCTAACTAGTTAATCAATCAGCTAACTAATTAATCAGCTAGTGATGTTTTCCTTTTCATATTGAAAATATTGTTGTTGTTGTTGTTTCTTTGGAAAAAGTTTGTTAGAGCAATTAATTGTTCTAACCTGACCTAAAGCTCAATAAACGATTTTAAAGTATCAAACAACTAGAATTTGTATTTAAAATCAAGTATGATTTAAACCAGGGATCCCCAAAAAAATTTTTTTAAGAGTGCAACAACAATTACAACAAAAACAGGAAATAGTTCGCTCCGTGATACAATAAGGAATTATTAACATAAAAACAATACATAAAAGCAACAACACGAGCTATATTTACCAACAACAACAAGAAGAAACAACAACACACACACGCTGTATTGTAGCGGTGCAGCTGCGCCTGTGAACGATTCGGCGAATTACAACAATCATGAAAATCTTGAAGTTGTTGTAAAAGAGTGGAAAGAGTGGAAAGAGTTAGGCGCTGACGACCGCTGATTTAAACTATCAAACATTTAGAATTTGTATTTAAATCGTATAAAATCAACATTAATATACAACTTAATAAATGGTACGCTTATATGAAATACACAATGCATAGTTTTCTGACAACGAAACGGTCCGCTTCAGTGCTTTTAGAAGTGCACACCGTTTTCTACCGAACCGATTGGTTATCTGGGAAACGAAATAAAATTTAAGCAACTGATGTGGATTTATATATGTATATTTAACATACATATTAATAAAAACAACAACAACAATAACAAAAACAGCACAGCAAGGAACGACATGATTACGAACCAAACGAGCACACACAACAATAACAACCATAAAAACAACATAAGCCGTTATTGAAGCAGCTTGTGCATTTCTCATACGAATATATGAATTTTTGTTCTTCTTAGATTTTGCTATTTTATTAGATATTCGTTTTATTCCCAATAAAACTAGTTTTTTGGCATTTTTTTTCTTTGTACGATGAATATTAAAGGCTGTAGGTATACCCCAAAGTGTCAAATATCACTTGGAAAAAATTCGTGAAAATGACCCCCATACAAACCGTGCTGTAAGACGTAATTCTACGTCAAAATGTCTAATATAGTTCATATAAAAAAAGCTATAATCCTTAGGAGGATTAAATGCATGATCTGATTCTATTAATTAAACTCCATCTGTCATCCTTCTGGGGGTCTTCGCGTCGAATGAGACAGTTTTCTTCACAAAGACTCGAAATTTATTTGTACTACACTCGAAAACTTTTACGCTCAATTAAATTTTCGACATGTTTATAGTTAGTTTATGAAATATTTTCTTTTCATTCGCAGCACCTAATTCTGACAAATAAGACATACTTCAATAAATTTCTCAATCAAAAAGTGTTGTGTGTTCACGAAAACCTAACTGCACAACTACAAGTCCTAAGCTGCACTGGCAAATGCACTGAATCGTGAATACCCCTATTTTGTTATATATGTATAACACAGATACAGTGATTGAGCTTACTCATCGTGGTGTGAGTTCACTAGCAGCAAAGAGACTTACTATTATTTCTTCAACGTAAAAATCATTCTTTTATTTATATTATTTTGTATTTATTATTTATAACATATTCATATATGCATTATTTTTTATAGGATATATAATTAAATTATATTTATATAATATTAAATTCATCAAAATCGTTATTTTACTACTTTAACAACATAAAATTATAAAAAAGTCACTCCAATTATAAAATCACACTATTATCCCATGAAAATATTTGTTAGTACCGAAACAAAAGAAATACCCACATCAAAATTTCTCAACGAAAAATTGGCATGGAATGTCAAATGCGCGAGCTAGTAAAAAAATTCGCTTCTTAAAACTTTGATCGTACTTTCCCTCTGCTTTAGATTTTTTCGGAATGAGGTTGAAGCAAAGTTAGAGGTCGAATTTAGTGTTACTTTATAAGAATTCATTGTTTCTAGTCTATCTGTCAAAGGCCGACCGGCCTAATGCGCTATTGAGTTTTGGGCATAGCACCCTTGTAAAATATTGTGCCACTACGCCTCAGATTAGCCGCTCACATAATCTTCTAAATCATAAAGTGGAAAAAGAGGTCCTTTCCGCAACGTAGTACTAGTTTTGCAGGATGACACTGAGTAACACCAGCAGCGAAGTAAAAATTGGGAAGGACCTCTTTTACAACCTTATGATGGAGAAGATCATCCGAGCGGCTAATTTGAGGCATAGTGGCACAATATTTTACAAGAGTGTTATGCCCAAAACTCAAAAGCGCGTTAGGTCGCTCGGCCTTTGACAGCTAGACTCTAAATACGTAATATTAGTTTTGCAGGAATACCGAATTCAGATATGGTGGTGTATAGGCAGGGCTGTAAAAGAATACATTCAATTTGATTTTATTCACAAAAAAGTGAATCAGTTAATAACGAAATAAGAATGTATTCAATGAATCAATTTTGCATTTATTTATTTATAAATAAAATTTTTAATTCACATTCATTTTTTAAAAATGATTAATTATTCATTTCAATTATTCATTTTCGTTATTCAGAATAATGAATAATTTTTTTATTCATTTGAATGATATTCACAAAGAATGCCATTCACAAAGAATTTCATAATTTTCAATTATTCTTTCCATATTCATTATTCATTTTTTATTCGTTATTCATTTTTTATTCATTATTCATTTGTTATTTATTATTCATTTTTTATTAAATTTTTAATCATTATTCATTTTTTCTTCATTATGTTTTTGTTATTCTTCATTAATTTTGTATTTATTATTCATTTGTTATTAATTTTTTATTTATGGCTTAGGACTAAATTGAATACAAAATTAATAAAGAATAGCAAATGAATAATTAATAAAAAATGAATAATGAATAAAAAATTAATAATGAGTAAAAAAAGAATAATGAATTACTAATGAATAATGCATAAACATTTAATAATGAATAAAACATGAATACTGAATAAAAAAATAATCTTGAATAAAAAATAAATAAAAACTAAAAAATAAATAATGAATAAAAAAAGAATAATGGAAAATTCTGAAATTCTGTGTGAATTTCATTCATTATGAATACCATTCAAATGAATAAAAAAATTTATACATTATTCTGAATAACGAAAATATATAATTGAAATTAATAATTTTTTAAAAAATTAATTTGAATCAAAAATTTTATTTATAAATCAATTTAACATTCATTGAATGCATTTTTATGTAGTTACTCACTTCTATTTACAATTCTGAATATGAATGCCTATTTTACAACTCTGTGTATTCAGGTGATTCCTTTATAGTGATCACTATTAACTATAGCATTTTAATTCTATTGACAACATTCTGTCTCAGTAAGTCACGACAACCACACATTAACCTTTTTTGTATACTCTTCTCAGTGAACCAAAACTATCTTTTTTGAAATCATTTGTGAACCTTTTCGGATTGAAAAGTTCATTTTCGGGACTCATAAATCCACCCTTTTGGACTCATTCGTCCGACTAAAATGCCTCTCAAAAGCGAATATTTTTTTGTTCGAAAACGAGTTAACAAACGACCCATAGAAAACCACTTTTTCAGCACTCACAAATGAAACTTTTTCAATCATAAATTGTCTTATTATTGCACATCGATAATATGCTTTGTTTGAATGTATTTAGTTGTAATTTGCCTAGGTCCGTCGCTCATTGGAATGTGAAAAAATAACATTTATTATTAATTTCTGAACTTATTCATGAATAAAAAACGATTCTTTTATTAGTAGTTGTTTCCTGATAAAATGATAACAAAATGTTTGTTTTTAGGCTCAACAAATTTGGTTAGTTATCTCTAGAAAGATAATTGATCACACAAATGAAAAAAAAACAAAATTCACAAAAAAATTGTCTACCCGAAAACGTACTCAAAATTATCGCTTTACACAAAACCTTCGCATATGGTTCAGTGGGCACACAACACAAAAATGCATATACAAAGTTTTATGCCCGTATGACACTACGTTTTTTAACCGTTTTTTAGTGTATTTTTCATTTTAAATACTGACGAAAAGCTAACGAAAATGAAATTACAAAAACAATTCGGCAATATATTAGAGGGAAACAAATGGCTTGCGTAAAAAACTGATATTTGGCATTCCGTAGCTGGCTGGTAAAATTCTGTTCAATTGCGTTCAGTTAAAAATTTTATTTTTCATAAATATAAAATATGAAACTTAAGTGGACTGGCAAATACGTTTTATTTTTAATAAATAGAGTCACAGTGCGTTCTAGGGATGGCCGATATGCATCGATGCTCCGAACATCGATGTTTTTTTAAGGTGATATATCACTTATCAATATTTTTACAAAAATTTAGAATTTAAATTACACAGAGGTAAATTTTACAACTTTTGCTTACCACTACACATTGCCAATATTAGTTCCCTTTAAACCAAGTTCGGAGCGCTCATAATTTAGAGTCTGAAAAGAGCCTTTTTGAAGAGGATTTTATGAGTTCCGTCCTATTTATGAGTTTTTAAAGAGCATCTTTTGTATTTTCGTAACGAACACTCCTGAAAAGAACATATTTCGGATTGTTTTTGGATTGTACTTCAGTTAAGGGCTCTGAAAAAACTCGAATTTAAGAGTGCTTTGTGCAAAGCCTCCAGAATATGAGTTTCTTATGTGTATTTGCTGTATTTGCAAAATACGAGCTCCTAAAAACATTCGAATTGGGAGCATTTTTGGAGTAGAAATTTTAAGAAAAAAGCATGCTTTTAAATGCTGTTCATTAACTTGAAATTTTATTTGGTTTTGTAATCGTGTTTAAATAAGGTGTTTTAAAATATGCGTACATCTTTATATTTCAGCAAAGGAATAGCGGTGAATTTTAAGGAGTAATCCGCTTTTTCTGACACTTTTTTCAAAAATAAAATTTTAACATAAAAGTTTATTCTTTGTCTATTGAATGCTTTATTCCAGTACGTGAAGAGTGACCTGTTTTTAAGAAAACTTTGATGTTTTTTGCCACTTTTAGGAGTTTTTATGAAACCATAAAATTCTAAATAAGTGCCATAAAAGAGTCTTTTACGATTCGTATTGATGCTCATAAAGAGTGACCAAATTAAATGGAAAACAAGCGAATTTACGGCACTTTTATGATTATTTTATGAAGAAAAAATAGGGCAAAAATAGGAATCAAAAAAGAGCATTCTAAGACCCATATCATAAAAGCGACCAGTTTCAAAGGAAAACTAACGCATTTTTTATACTTTTAAGAGTCTATTATGAGCCTTAAAATGCCAATATAAGACTCAAAAAAGAGTCTTATAGGAGTCCGAAAAAAATTACTTTTGAGAGTAAAAAAACTATCATTTTGTACTCATATTTGAGCTCTTAAAGAGGGACCACTTTCAAAGGAAAAACTGCTCTTTTATGAAACTTATAAGAGCTCATTATGAGGGCTCAGACTCCTACAAATGAGTCATAAAAGAGTCAAAATAGACTCATATGGTTTGCAGGGTTGTTTTTCATTCATTGTAGGTCTGTTCGTTTATGTTCTGTTTGATTTCAACTCAGTTACAGAGTGGCATGATACAATCGCCAGGTAGTATCAACCCATGACCAAAAGTCAGCAAGCAAAGGAATAGAATAAAACCTTAACGGCTGAATAAAATTCTATTTTTACAAGGCCTAGGAATAGAATATTGGGGGTTGTAATAATTACTTTAAATTTATTTGTTATCAGTTTTGATTTATTCGGTATTAGATTATCTTTAAACCACTTTTACTATTGAACAACAAAATTTTTAAATGCTTCAATAAATACTTTAAATACATTTGAGAAGGTTTTCTTTAATGGTTTCCTAAGAAAACATACAAACGTAAGATTCTATAAGCATATGTGCAAATAAGATGTGAATAACTAATTTTTATTTCTCGAACTTATTTTACTGTTTTGTTGTTTTTAAAGCAATTTTTTGTTACTTTCAGTAAAACCGATATTTTCGATGAATCGATATTTTCATTCGATACATCGCGTAATATCGATCTGAAGTTTCGATGCATCATATCGAATAAAACATCGATGGTTTTTTTAATGGCCATGCCTGCGTACTTTGTATGGGTTTCTCCTCTGGGCTGAAGTAGTTCCGGAATTTTTTATCCGGCTTACTGATATAGGGGCGTACTTCTTCCAATAGAAATGCAAGGCTGGAGTTATTCTTAAAATGTTTCGATACAGCTTTGTATCCTCGCATTGAATTTCCTTCACTAGTTTATGGCTAAACCCTAAGAAGATTTTACATTAACATATTACACAAAATAGTAAAATGCTATTCAAATAGAATTCTTGCCTTCCGTTTTTCTTTACAAAAGCCATTGCGCAGCGTACTTTTTAATAGTTTTTGTTTTGGTGTAATCTGCACATGAGAGGGGGAACCCCAGAAACATGGGCAAATTACAAGGCACGGAAAAGGAAGAAAATGGTTTCAAAAGACCCATTCTCCAAAGTGGGACTGATCCGGAAAAAGAATGGAACCATGGCAGAGAACCTAGAGGAGTCCATGGAAGTTCTGATGGAGGTGCATTTTCCTGGAAGTTTTAAGTCTGATGACCCGTGGACACCCTTGAAGAAAGGAATGCACAGGGTTGACAGGCTGGAAGCCGAAAGGATGATCACTATGGACGGGGTGAGGAGTGCTATACGCTCATTTGCTCCGTACAAAACATCAGGGATGGACGGTATATTCCCTGCTATGATGCAATGGGGGGAAGATCTCATTGCACCTAGGCTGTGGGGTATATTCGTTACTTGCCTAGCGACTGGGTATGTTCCGAGAGTCTGGAGAGAGGCAAAAGTTGTCTTTCTTCCGAAGCCCGGAAAAAAGATTATGCGGAGGCGAAGTCGTTCAGACCGATCAGCCTTACATCTTTTCTCTTGAAAACGATGGAAAGAGTGATGGTTGACTGTCTTGAGAGCACCTCGCTGATGCAAAATCCTCTGAGTAGATGCCAACATGCATATAGAGCAGGTAGGTCTACGGAGAGTGCTCTTCACGAATTGGTAAGAGTGACTGAAAAGGAGGTATTTTCAGGAGGCATTGCGATGGCCACATTTATGGACATCGAGGGTGCTTTCGACAAAATATGCTTCGGAAGGCTGCGGCAAGCCCTGACAGAACGCAATGTAAGCCCAATGATAGCAAATTGGGTGGACAATATGCTCAAACGCAGGGCTGTCAACATGCAGAATGGTAGAGTAAAGACTAGAGGTAGAGTAAGTAGAGGATGTCCCCAGGGCGGGGTGTTATCGCCAACCCTGTGGAACATAACTGTGGACTCACTGCTGGTTAGACTGGATGAATCGGGCATACACACGATAGGGTATGCAGATGACATTGCGTTGGTGGTCCGCGGCAAGTTCATTGACACCATCTCTGACATCATGAAGGGAGCACTCCGAATGGTGGAGGAGTGGTGTCGAGAACAAGGCCTTACCGTAAACGCAGGCAAGTCATACAATATTCTCTTTACTAGAAAGAGGGTAGGCCTGAGGACAGAACCACTCAGACTTTTTGGAGCTGAAATCAACATGTCCACGAAAGTTAAATATCTAGGGGTAACCCTTGATAGTAAACTGAACTGGAACGAGCATGTAGAAGATAGGATTCAAAGAGCCAAGAGGGTTCTGTTCCAGTGCAGATGCGTTTGTGATCTCAAATGGGGGTTAAACCCAGAGGATATGAAGTGGGTTTACACTATGATTGTTAGACCTGTCATCACGTATGCTTCGGTGATTTGGTGGACAAAAGTCAGCCAGAAAACCATTAAGAAGAGACTGGACAGAGTCCAACGGCTGGCGTGTGTTGGAATAACAGGTGCAATACGCATCACTCCAACAAGCGCAGTGGAGGTTCTGTTAGGGATGCTGCCGTTGGATTTAGAAATAAAGAAAACAGCGGCGCTGTCAGCCCTCAGGATGTTGCGAAATGCTACGTGGCATGGGGCAACGGCCCTGCATGGTCATATTCGCATCCTTGATATTGTACAGAGAGATGTCAGGGAGGCGTTTATGGCTATGGACGGAAGGCAGAGAGGCCGGGCCGGGGCAGGCGTGTACTCAAAAGAGTTAAGCCTATCCTGTGTACTGAGGTTGGGGAGGTTTGTGTCTGTATACCAGGCAGAAATGCTTGGCGTAGTGCATGCGCTGGACCACCTGATAGATGGCCGGATCAGTGGCAAGAAAATTGTCATCGCTCTCGACAATCAGTCTGTGATTAGGTGTATGCAACGGACAGACATCACTTCCAGGTTGGCCATAGAATGTCTTACAAAACTCAATAGGTGCGCCCAGACGAATGAGCTCACACTTATGTGGGTGAGAGGACACTCTGGCATAGAACAGAATGAAGAAGCTGATTCTTTAGCAAGAGCAGGATCAGCAGAAGATTTCTGTGGACCAGAACCACGTATCGCCATAGGCGACAAAATGGTGGCAGGCCTTATTAAACAATGGACGGACTCGGAACACAGTACAAGGTGGGAAGAAGCTGTTAATTGCAGGCAATCAAAGGCGGCCGTGAAGTGGTCTCGTAGTGAGGCAGCAAAAGTTATCCGATACAATCGAAGGACTTTAAGTTGGCTTACTGCACTGGTCACAGGACACGGTCTTTTCATGTACCATCTCGGGAAGATGACTCTGACCGAGGACGATGCGTGTAGGTTATGCCTAGAGGAGCCGGAAACACCAGCACACATTCTGTGCCAGTGTCCGGCGCTGGCAAGCATAAGATTGACCACTCTGGGACGCCCATTTATTGGCGAAGCCGAGATTGGTCAACTAACCTATAAGAATATGCTTGAGGTGACAAAGGATGCTTACACAAGGAGCATGCTCACGTACGAGTACTCCGAGCAGTAGTACCCTTTGTCCAATGGGGGACGAAAAGGGACCCACTGTGGTCTGCTTCGGCAAATCCCCAACTTATTATATATTGGTGTAATAAGGCAGCAGCATTTAACAAACAATTTAATGCAATGGATAGTACTTGTATTTCCATTTCGGTTGTATTAATAAAATAAGGCTGCCCGCAGAGTAAACGCCGAAGCAAGCAGGCAGGCCCTGCAAAGAAACGAGAAAGAAGTAACTTTTTTCTCTCTTGTTCACATAGTTTTCCTGTGCCTGTCTGCCTGCCTGTCTGCTTGTCTGCTTCGGCGCTTACTCTGCGGGCAGCCTAAAGGCCCAACCAAGTTATGCTTAAGCAAACCTAAGTTTGAGAGTAAAAGCACGCACTTACACTGCAATATATGAAGTTGCCCAAGTTTTGTCTAAGCATTCCTTTCGTTCAGTTTTTCAACTTTCGTTTACTTTTTGAAACTTGAGAGAGAGCGCTTGACATTGTAGTTTGCTAAGCAGAATAGGGTTGCTAACAGTATTGAGAATGTGTTAAATTAAAATTTTATTACTAGTATGCAAAATTTTTGAATGAAAAATATTGTTTTTTTTTATTTGTGTATATTTAAGCAAATCATAGAAAATGTGTATCTTTTTGCTAAGAAATTTTGCGTTTTCCACAGCTTATAAGCCAAGCAGCACAATAAACATGTTTTTTGTGTTAACTGATGGCAGCCCTTTTTGACATATAAATACAATTTTTTTATCTGTCAATTGAAAAAATACATTAATTTATTTATTCAAAATTAATGAAGATCCAAATTTTGTTGATAAACTTATAAAAATTGCTAAAAAACATAAAAACATATATGAAAAAGCTGACAGGCACTACTTCAGCAAATTTTTCAAAGAGTTTTTGTTTTATATTTTTCTCAAGATTTTGTAAACGTTTGACATTTTGTTGAGCATGCAATCTGCCAACTTGGGCGACTTTTCTACTTAACCATACTTTTCGTCAATTTTTCTCTAAGACTTTTGTTTGCTTAAGCATAACTTGGTTGGGCCTTAAAACATTCAACCAAATAAAGAAAAATTAACGAAATGCAGACAACTGTATCGAAATACGAGTTGGCTACTATGTTTTTAACAGGCTAGTTTTTTTTCGTTTCTTTTTAATTTGTTTCTTAGCAAATCGCTTTCTCGTTTACACCAGTACAGATGCCAAATATGACCTGCTCTTTCGCTCGAAAAACATCATCAAATACACTAAAAAAACAGAACTTAGTGTCATGCGGGCATTATTAAGATATTTTTTGTTTCCTTAAAATTTTCTCAATTTAAAAATAAAAAAAAAAACACTATGCTGATTTTCTTCTCGCATTTTCGTGTATCAAAACAAGTTCTAGGTAGAAATAAGTATTTCTGAAAAGCAAAAACTCTTGTTTCAATTTGCTATAAATCTCCGACTCGTAATCTTTGAGCGTTAGACTCTAGCCTCGAATCCGAATAATTACCCAAATACTTAACGAGATCGAGTAGAGTCGAGTTGAGAAACTAATATTCTTGTAAAAGGCTTTTTCGTTTAAGCACAAGTAATTTAAAAAAAAAAAATACTTTCTATTCAATCTTTTCGAAACGATCGAAATGTGTTTCGTGTGATAGAATGACAGGTTGCGAAGAGTTTCTTGTTTAATTGAAAAAATTATAAATCATCACCTAAAATGCAAAACGGCGTAACAACAAAAATTCAAAATTGACTTTTTGATTGATTATGTTGCGCCGTATTACACTCAAAACTTTACACTCCTACAACTAACGACGTTTAAATTAACAAACTTCTAAAAGCCTACAGTGCAAACGCTTGAGAAATTTAGAAATGTTTTTGCTTCTCCTGTAAAATCATAAAAAGTGTTGTTACGCCTTCTTGTATTTAAGGTGACGATATGTAAATTGACACGTGCTTCAAACTACAAACTCTGTATGAGTGACGTCTACAGAAGAGTACCTTTATCTCAAGAACTTAAGCCAATTTAGTAAGAAAATTGAGTTCATGGTAATCAAGTAAATGGTATTTTCCATTTTCATTCTTATCAAGCATTTATCTACAATAAAGTTTTTTACTCATCATTTCTTTATTACTGCTTATCATTAAACAACTGTATACCAATGTCACTCCTTTCCAACGATACAATTGATAAAATTAACCCAATTGCACTAAAGTCCATGACTTGTATAAAATTGTTGTGTGTAGTATATATTTTCAGCATTATCTTTAAAGTAATCAAAACTCTACTTTCTACATCTCCAACCCCTCATTTTTGATAAAACCAGAAGAGAGAGCTCTTATCACTACGCTATATGCGTCGATTTGTAATGAATTATATCATTTTCGTGATTTTCATTTTCAGTGCTACTTCGAGCAACTCTTATCACTACGTTGTAACAGGAGCACAGAAAATGCTAGTAGTGAAAGAATAAAAGTATAGCTTGGAAGCCCTCTGATAAGATTTTATTTTGCTTTATACTTTAAACACACACTCTCTTTCTCTCCCTCTCTCTCTCCCTCTCTCTATCTCACTACTTTTCTATCACAGCGCCTTTTCTTATCATTACGTTGGTTATCAACTTTTTGGCGCCATACCGAGCCATTTAAAATGTGCTTAGTTTCATCACAATCTATGGAGAAAACACTGAGATGCTCTTAAAGGAATAGCATTTTGAAAAATCTCAGCGATTATTCTATTATTTAAATTTTCTTTTTTATTTTTGTAGCAGGAAAAAAGAGAACAACAAGAAATTGTAGCAAATCAATTAAAGGCCCTCTAAGCGCGCCATCAGGTGCACAAAAAACATCACCAACAACGCCTTATTTGTTATCAGTCAGAAACACGCGGCAAAAGATTTCAGTCCTCACTTCTTGGCGCCAATGTTACTGAAGCGTTCATGCGACCCTACCACCCATTTCACACCCTTTGCTTACTACACCAGAAAACACAAATTAATTGAGTTTATTTATTTTCATTCCACTCAAAGTAAAATTTCTCTCGAGTGATTTATTGCATGTTGGTGGCCACTACAACAAATGTTTCACCGGGTGTTTTGCTTATGATGGCGTTGGTGATATTTGAGGGTGGCACACTTGCAGTTTGTTTACATTTTGCCAAAGAGTAACTGAACACGACGAGAAGCACGAAATTAACATCCGCTTTATAAATGACAGCTAAGTGAGTGCATTAATGGAAATGAACACTGTTGCACAAATTGTTTAACCCTAAAATATTCTCTTTTGCAAAATTATTAAAATAAAAAATTTAAATTCAGAAAGCTAAAGCCCATAATGAAGAAACTAAAATAGTTGTCGTTGTCTGATCTTTTTAAAATATACTAGATAATATACCTCGAGAAGTTACTCGAGAATTTATATATAAAGATAAAAAATATACGCATTATATAAGAGAGTTCACTTTTTTAAATAAATTCTTATATAAACAATATATTTTGGTGTTCGAGGTTAATATCAAATCGAATCCTAAATCTTTTTGGAATTTTATTCAATCTTTTAAGATCTGAAATAAAATGTAAAACTAAATTTCATCAAAATATGGCATAAATGTATTCTCAAAAGGCATAAAAAGACGCTTGAATGAAAACAATTTCCGTAGCTTTATAGCCCAACATACACCACATGTGTCGCAAAAAAATACTAAATGCAGTCTTGCGTTTGCAAAAGAATATTTAAAAAGTCAAAGAATTTTTGGAAAAATGTACTTTGGAGTGATAAATCAAAGTTTTGCCAGTTCGCATCTGACAGCAAACAATATGTGTAGCATCCTCAAAACATGAAACACAATCTAAAGTACACGCTCAAGACTATTAAACAGGGTGGCTGAAATGTTATGGTATGAGCGGCGTTTTCTTGGCACGTAGTTGGTCCGATTGTTAAAATTTACCAAAAAATGGATCAGCACGTTTACAAAAACGTACTTGTCAATACCATGACACCGTTTCAAGAGGATAATTTGCCGCTTTAATGGCGTTTTATGCAGGATAATGATCCAAAGCACAGTGCTCACATAGTTAAGAGTTGCTTAGAAGACAACCATGTTGATATTTTGAAGTGGCCATCGCAATCAACGGACCTAAACCTGATTGAGAGTCTGTGGAGGGATGTCGAGCAGAAAATACTAACAGTAAAACCCAAAAATTTGCTAGATTTGTAGAGGGAAATCCAAAGGATTCGGTATAATATTCCAAAGTACCGTTGTGAGGCTTTGGTCGAATGTTTACCAAGAATATGAGATGCAGTAATTAAGACTAAGCGATTTCCTTCTTGCGAAAAAATAAAAAATAAAAAATTCACAAAAAAGGACATAATGAAATGAACATGTTATATAATTTTGAGAATTTTTCCAAGGTTGCAGTATTATAGGCAGAGGCTTGACGAACAATTTGGTGCATAAATCGTCCTTTTAGGATGTATGGCTTAGGAGTTATGGCTAAAAAAACGGAAAAAGTAGAAAATCACGAAAAATGTAGAAAACTAAGATTCTTTTTTTTATATTATTAAGAATTCACTCGTGTGGGTATTTAAATGACAAACATTTTGGTGCATAAATTGTCTTTGTAAGATGTATGGTTTGGGAGTTATGATGAAAAAACCACATGTTTTTCTCCATATTTTTCTCCAGCATTTAACACTCCAAAAAGTGTTCTACAACTCCTAAACAACAAGAGATAGAGCAAAATACATTACAACAAAGAAGTACCGCCTTAAAAACGATGCCATGGTGATCATTTTGATGCATAATTCGTCCTTGTCAGAGGTGTAGTTTGGATTTTAGGGCAAATTTGATGGCGAAAAAATAAAAAATAAAAAACTCACAAAAAAGGACATAAGAAATGAACATGTTATATAATTTTGAGAATTTTTCCAAGGATGCAGTATTGTAGCCAGAGGCTTGACGAACAATTTGGTGCATAAATCGTCCTTTTATGATGTATGGTTTAGGAGTTATGGCCAAAAAACGGAAAAAGTAGAAAACCACAAAAAATGACGTAGAAAACTAAGATTCTTGAAAAAAAATATTTTTTCTAAGAATGCAGTCGTGTGGGTATTTTAATGACAAGCATTTTGGTGCATAAATTGTTCTTGTAGGATGTATGGTTTGGGAGCTATGACGAAAAAACCACATGTTTTTGTCCAACTACCACTCCAAAAAGTGTTCTACAACTCCTAAACTACAAGAGATAGAGCAAAATGAATTTCAACAAAAAAGTACCCTCCCTTAAGGACGATGCCATGGTGATCATTTTGATGCATAATTCGTCCTTGTCAGAGGTGTAGTTTGGATTTTAGGGCAAATTTGATGGCGAAAAAATAAGAAATAAAAAATTCACAAAAAAGGACATAAGAAATGAATATGTTATATAATTTTGAGAATTTTTCCAAGGATGCAGTATTGTAGGCAGAGGCTTAACAAACAATTTGGTGCATAAATCGTACTATTAGGATGTATGGTTTAGGAGTTATGGCCAAAAAACAGAAAAAAGTAGAAAACCACAAAAAATGACGTAGAAAACTAAGATTCTTGAAAAAAATATTTTTTCTAAGAATGCAGTCGTGTGGGTATTTTAATGACAACCACTTTGGTGCATTAGTTGCCCTTTTAGGATGTATAAAACCACATGTTTTTGTCCAACTACCACTCCAAAAAGTGTTCTACAACTCCTAAACTACAAGAGATAGAGCAAAATTAATTTCAACAAAGAAGTACCCCCCTTAAGGACGATGCCATGGTGATCATTTTGATGCATAATTCGTCCTTGTCAGAGGTGTAGTTTGGATTTTAGGGCAAATTTGATGGCGAAAAAAAAAATTCACAAAAAAGGACATAAGAAATGAACAAAAACACCACATGTTTTTACTGAGTTTTATGCAATACATTATGATTATATTTTTCATCCTAGACATTTTTTCGCTCGTGTGCTAAATTCATGACCAAGTCGAAATGCCTATTTTTAATCTTTATTTGATTTTACGTACTATAAAAAAGTACGTAAAAAAAAGAAATAAAAAAATGTGTATAAGAAATAAAGAAGATATAATATATGCACTAAAAAAAGTTCATTAAAAATTTACAAGGAATAAATGGAAAGTTTAAATATTCACTCAACTTTTTTAAGTGTGCTAAAATCGTGACCACTACTGTAACTCCAATTTCAAATCTGGATCCAGAAATGATATAAGTAACTATCGACCCATTGCTAAACTTTCTTCCGTCTCTAAACTTTTGGAGCGAATCATAAAAAATAAACTATTTTTCCTCGTCAAACGTAGTTTCTGCCCAGAACAGCATTGGTTTCATAGCTGGACGTTCCTTAACTAACTTAGCGTTGTTTACCAATTACTGTATATCATCATTTGAACTCGGTTTTCAAATCGATGCAATTTATACTGATTTTACAAAGGCGTTCGACAAAGTTTGTCATAACATTTTAATTGCTAAACTGTGTAAAATGAGATTTCATTCATCCTTTTTAGACTGGATCAAATCTTATTTAAGTGGAAAATCTTGCTTTGCTTCAATTAATAATGAAAATTCTTACAAGTTTCTTGCTTCTTCGGGTGTACCTAAAGGTAATATCCTTGGTCCCTTATATTTTATATTATTCATTAATGATATAAATAAAATTTTCTGCAATTCAAAATTTTTACTTTATGCTGATGATCTAAAACTATTTCAAAGGGTTAGTTGCTTATCTGAGGTAATTTCCTTACAAACTGACTTAGATAACTTGTGCCAGTGAAGTACTTTGAATATTTCTCAATGCTTTCATATTACTTTTTCTAAAAGCAGTAATTTCCTTAGATACCCCTACTCTATTTCTGGATTACCTCTTAAATATGTTCAATCGATCAAAGATCTTGGTGTCATCTTTGATATTAAGTTCACTTTAAATCTCTTTACTTGCGTTCATCCGTAGAAATAGTTCAGAATTTTCTGACCCCTATACCTTAAAGTCATTGTTTAATTCCTTTGTAAGATATATGCTAGAATATGCATCTTGCATTTGGAGTCCGCATTATGCCGTTCACACGTTGAGATTGGAACAAATTCAAAAAAGATTCACAAAATTTGCACTTCGGTCGTTATATTGTCGTGAAGAATTTCTCTCATAGAATGTTAGATGCTTGCATTTAGGCATTAAGACTTTGGATTCGCGGAGAAAAGTTCAGTCTCTTATTGTTATCTATGACATAATATCGAGTAATATTGACTGTCCTTCACTTTTGGTACTCATAAATTTCGATATACCTTCAAGACAGTTGCGACGTTTTAAAGTTTTTTCAATTCAATTTCATAGGTCTAATTATGCTTGTAATGAGTCATTTCAAAGAGCTCTGTCTTTATATAATGATCTATCGTCTCGAGTTTTGTTTGACTTTTCAATGTCTAAAGAATGTTTTAAAAAATTGTTAAATAGTTTATTTGTATCGTAGTTCTACTGTTTATTTGTACCGTTATTTTATGTTTAAATTGTTAATCTTAATTGTCTGTAAGGATATTTCCAAAAACTCAATAAAGAAATCTTAAAATCTAAAAAACCCTCTGAATCATAGCAAAATGCTCCCAATTTTTTACGCAATTATTCGCAAATTTTGTGGTTTTCTATATACAAAACATCCAAAACAATTTGACCATTACACCCCGACATTAGCAGAGCTTATTATGAGCTATTCTGCTTTGCGTTTTATTAAATTTTGTACACAGTGGATTAAAAACTGGACCTACTTGTTTTATATCGACGAAAGGCTAAACTGCATGTTCTCAAGAAACTTTTCATGAAATTTATATTATCTGGGGTGTGCCATTGTCTGCAGAGGGGGTTTAAACCAAGATCCTTCGACACCAAAGCCACGCACCTGCAGTTTGTACCTCGGCCTCCACGTTTTTATATTTAACCATCAATATCCAAAATTTACCTTTTTTTGTCATCGCCAAACATACGAAGGTCCTCAGTTTCATCAAACACCTTAAATACTTAAGGTAAATAGTCTGCAATGCAAGAATTTTCAAATTTATATTATTGCTATTTAGTAATTGCATACATTTGTGGTAAGTAATGTTCTTGGTTGAGATGTCTTTTATTAGAAAAAGATCGTTTTCTAAAAGAACATGAAAGTTGCTTAAAATTTCCAAGAAATTTACACCATAAAAACTTTCGTACCTGACTCGCACAAAAGTTTTTTAGTACTAACTTTATTTTTTGGTGAAATAGAATAACAATCAATCAAAAATGAAAGTGCTGGCTTTGAAAGTGAATTCCTCGGTCATGCTACAAAGGATTGTATTTTTTTAAAAAAATTATGATTAATTGTCTGTCCAATCGTGTTTGAATCTTTTTGATTTTCGTTTCCCTTCTAATGCTTATAATTTTCCAAAAAATTATCTCGCAAAAAGCTTTGGTAAAAATATTTGTTGTTGAAAAAATATTCAAAACCAAAAATGGATTTTGATGTTCTTTCATATAGTATGCATAAATGTAGGGCTGATCAAAAGTTTCTATCCTAAAAATTTAAAAACGTTTTATTAGATCGAAAAATCAAGCCTAACATAAAAATATAAGATTTTTTTTTTGTTGTTTATTTTAATTCATTTTGTATTTTTGTAATTTTGTTTTCATAAAAAGTAATGGTGTAGTAAAAGAATCATGACAATTTCTCAATTTGTTTCTGAGTTATACTCTGAAATATCCTTTTAGACATTGCCGCAGCAACAACAGCGCCAAACCAAAACCTTTTGCAGACCCATACCAAATTTCATCAAAATCTGTTCAGCCGTTTAGGAGGAGTTCGTGACAAAGCCATGTACAGAAGAAATTTATATATTAAGATAACATATATTTATATTATAGATAGAGGAATGGTATGAAAGAATTGCTTTACAGTACAATAACTTTTGATTGGAGAGATATTGGGGTAATTTTTTCACATAAATTATTTTTGAGACTTGACTTTTATGTAAAAAATAAAAAAACAAAATCAAAGGGGGTGGTACCCTTGTTGTTTTGATGATAAAAGCAGTAAAATAATTTTTGCGCTTAACCGGAAGAATTTTTGTAAATAAATGCTATATCATATGCAAGTTAGAAATGTGCAATTTTAACTTTATTTTATTTTAACAATTAAAACAATTTTTGAGTCATTTTTTAAGTAAAAAGTCAATACTTTGGACCTTTTTTTAAAAAAAAAATATAAAAAATATACACACTGCCCTAACGGTACAGTTCAAACTATTTTTGTGGAGTGCTCTTATTGAACTTTTGAATAAAAAATTTTGAATGAAATATATATAAGAACAGCGGATATATTTGCATCGAAATTCAACACTTTGATTTGCATATCGTTTTTTTTTTCTCATTCTTAGGCAACGATGTTTTATGAAAAAGTCATTGTACTAAAAATTTCCACTAATTTAAAGATATGTGAAAAACATTCACAAAATTAAAGAAATTACTTTAAGATTAAATTGGCAGAAAACTATGAGGGTAAAAAGTATAACAGCAACAAAATAAACTTTAGTTGAAAAGGGGTGGAAGAGGCGTGGCCAAAACTAAGTATGTAAAAATTTAATCTAGGAGTTTCAAAATGTGCATACCAAATTTGAGCGTGATTCGTCAAACCGTTCAGATTTGTATTCAACCATTATTTGTGGGCGTGGCATAGTTTTAGCACCCCTCACTTTTTCCTATGATTCGTTTTTATACATTGCTCCTTTGCTTATACTAAATTTCATAATTTTTATAATCGGCTTACATTTTTCAAAAAGTGGGCGTATTTATAGTGAAACCACGCCCATTTTGGTACTATTTTCAGTAGTAACCAGACGAAATAAATTAACAAGTTAAAGTTTAATACTACCAAAACCGCCTGAAATATAGCATTTTTATTGATTTGTGGGTGGTAATGGGGGGTGTGGCAACATTTACTTTTTCTCTAAACCTTGCCTGAATTAAGGCAAACAAAACAAAAAAAAAACTGTTCAAATCGGTCATTTTCAAGCCTTAGCAAGACTAACGCACATCAATTGATTTTTATGTATATAGATTTATTTTATAAATCATGATCATTACTTCACTGTTCTTAATTTTAAAGTCGATGATTTTAAAAAGTAAGTCATATACTTATTTCACAAATCGCTTTTTAAAAATATTTTAAAAAAATGCACAGTCGGATTTTAATTGCTTTTGTATATATTATTATTATTTCTTTTATTTTGCTAAACATTAATACAAAACCCATTAAACACGATTTCCAAAGAAACTTGCCCGTCAAACATTTCCAAAAAATAAGTCCATAAATTTATCGTAAGTTTAACGTTTATAAAAAAATTGGTAACAAAGTAACAAATGCTAACAATTAGGTCACAAATGCTGTAAATGTGCGTCAAACGTCCAATAGCATGTGTCAATGGTGAAAATTTACAGACACTTGTTAACATATTGTGTTAATCAAATAAATGGTAAATACTACCACAATGTGAAATAAAATAAATGGACACATATTACTGTTATGTTAACAGACACATGTTACCACATTGTGTAACACATGTTATCGCAATGTTACCGAAAAGTGTTAGTTAAATATATGGACACATTTTACCATATTATGTTACCATGTGTACCAATGGAAATATGCTACCATGTGTAATTTTATTTATAACAAGAGAACTTCTGAAAAATTAACTAGCCCTAAAGAAAATTTGTAAAATTAACAGAAATAAGAAAATAGTAGATTTTTTATATTTTATTTAACAAAATCAAAAAAAGTAAGAAAAAATAAAAATAGAGAATTACAAGTGATTTTATTTTCCAGAAATAACTTGCGTAACTTGATTCATAAAGCATTTCATTGCATTATACATCTCCTCATCTGATAGAGTAGCCTGAAGCCTTTTTACTAGCTCTTGTAGGCCAATGAGGCTAAAAAAATCTTTTTGATTTTCTCTGTAAATAAAAACCAAATAAACAGCCAAAAAAGCATTAAACATGTAAATTTATATAAAATATATTCGTGTTTTTATCAATTACCTGAGCACTCAACGTTTACTTTTCCCGACCGGGTGAAGTGTTTGTAAACAATATATGTGGCAATATATTCAAATGTTTTTTCAATACGTTTGTTGGAATCTCCCAATATTAAGTCAGGTACTCGTTGCAATCGTATAAACTATGAAATGACAATTTAAAAGTATGATTTAAATTCTCAAAAAGTTGTACAAAAATAGTTTAACCTAGCTTATGAGCGATATTAATTACATGCATGAAAGAATGTTACTCATACGCCTTGGGTAAATACTAAATATAAATAATTGATTATTATAACAAAAATTTATAAAGTATAATTCGCAAATAACCTTGAGTATGTATTTTCTCGTTTTTTTCAATGATTAAATTGCAACTAGCACTCAGAAAAATAGATAACAAATGCGTGGAAACATAATGGTAACAAGTGCTCATCATGAGACAACTAGTAACACATTTGGCGTGGAATTATAAAAAAAATATTACGTAATTTCAGGCTGCCAACTATCACATATATGTAACTTCAGTTGTAAATCAGTTTAATTATAAAAATAATAATACACTCGCTCTCAAAAAAAAGCCGGCTTAGAATTTTCAAAACATATCGACCCCTGTACGCGAGATTATCGTATATGCTCAAAACCAAATTTTACAAGAGAGCATTTTTCTACTTTTCTGTGCTTAAGCTTCTAATATCGAGACCAAAAATATACAGTCAATTTTTTGCGTTACTTTTGGGATGTCAAAAAGACAATTTCGAAAAAATGGTTCATACGATAATTTCGAGCAAGGAAGTCGATTTATTCTTTTTCTTGAATTATAATTATAATAACGATTTTTATCTTTTTAGTGATGTTAGATTTAGGTAATAAGTAATATATCCTTTAGTTTTTAAAAAGACACAGTTTCGATACTATCGTAAGTATAGATGTTGAATTCCTTTTTTTTACATTAAAAGAGTAAAATTCTGGTTTTTTTTATTTATATTTTTCAAAACTATTTTAAAGCATTTCATCTTCTAAATAAAAATTATTCAAAAACAAATTTGTTGTTGTCCTTCTTCAAAGTTATCTGATCTAAAAAGCTCACAATATAATTGAAAAGCTTACAATGAATTTGTTGTTCTTGTTCATTTGTATTGTTGGTTAAAACTAAATGTAATTCAAAGCCTCAATGGAAATAAATTAATGGAAATAAATATGGGTAAATTTGAGTTATTTATTTTTCCTGTAGTAAAGAGCATATACATTAGGGCGGGTTGATTTGTGTGGATGAAAAAAAAATGAAAAATCGTATAGCAAAAACGTAATCTACATAAAATTCTAAGAAAATTCTCCGAAGAAACCATAGGTATAAAATCAAACCCTAATCCGCAAATTTTTTTTTTTAAATATATAATGTTTTATTATATTATAGTTTATGCAATACAGGTTTTGTTTTGAGGCTAATCAAAATATTCAACTATCAAAAAAGCAGTTGAACCCCAATTTGCATCTCCTCTTATTTGCGTTCTATATGAAAAATAGTTAGAACACGTTTTACCTAAACTGCGTTTTGCAAAAAACAAAAAATTATTAAAAAAATATTTTTTTTGTAATAAAATATGCAAAACATACTTCTTAAAACAGGAAAAAACATGACCTCTAATCCATTGATCTATATTTCTATAGATCAAATAATAGTAACTATAGAAAGTCATGCTAAAGTACCTAGAATGGAGAGTAAAAAAGACTTAACAAAATAAACATATAACCAATAAGTAAAGTTTTCTTTGTATTCTATAATTGCTTCTTTGTATGTATTAAAGACCTCATTTGTTTTAATGACACAAAATTTGTTTATGGTAAAAAAATTACTGAAAAATTACTGAAATATTGTTTGAGTGAAAACACTTCTTTTGTTTGTTTTTATTTGCATAAGAATTGTTTATCTATGTTCCTTATAAAAATATTAAATATAAAATTATATACAAACTTTTTTACTTGGGTGAATATTTTATTATGTAAAAAAATTTTGAGTAGTAAAGAGGGCATATAAATTTTCAAGTCGAGAGGCGCGGATTAGGATTTTATTTTAGATACATGGTTTCTTCGGAGAATTTTCTTAGAATTTTATGTAGTTTACGTTTTTGCTATACGATTTACAAATACAAAAATCAACCCGCCCTAATATACATATATGTATATTTGAAAAGTAATATAAAATTAAAATTTTAGTTAACAAAATAAGTTTTTAATATGGAAAAAATATAATGCATACTATAAAGAATTCGAATTAAAAAATAAATGTGGATTTTAAAGCACAACGCATGCGCAAATTTGCGTAGTAGTATACATACATACTGCCTCTGTAGCTATACGCATCTGTATTCTCTATTGTATTTATCTTGCTGAAAATAAACATTCGTTATATTCGTACTCCAACTCATGGCAGAATAACCAGGTAGGGCCGACTCGGAGAGAAATGAAGTAGAAAGCAGTGAAAAGCGAGCTAGTTGTCAAAATCAGCTGTTCATGTCCAGTAAAAATTAAGAACATCCATGGTAGAAGAATACAGGTAGATGCACCAAATGAGTCCACACTGCCGGAAATGTCAAAACGAAGCAAAACTTTTTATTTATTTTCTTTTGTTTCCATTCGCCACACAGCTGAATTTGACAGACATGGCGATATGGAAAGAGAGCACAGTCAGCGCTGCAGCTACCTAAACCAACAACAATTACCAAGCAAATCTAAAACCACGAAGCACAGAGAAGACCAAGATCACAGCGGTTGAGCAGCGTAAAAGGGGATAAAAAGAATCGTCCACAGAAAATAAACAGAACTTTGCTTACTATGTCCCACTTTTCACTCGTCACACACATAAATAAGCAATTTATTGTTCTAACCTGACCTAAAGCTCAATAAACGATTTCAAACTATCAAACATTTAGAATTTGTTTTTAGATCATAGAAAATCAACATTAATATACAACTTAATAAATGGTACTCTTATATGAAACACACAATGCAAAGTTTGCTGACATCAAAACGGTCCGCTTCAGTGCTCTTACAAGTGCACACCATTTTCAACCGAACCGATTGGTTATCTGGGAAACGAGATAAAATTAAAGCAACTGATGTGTATTTATATATGTATGTTTTATATACATATTAATAAAAACAACGACAACAAGAACGAAAGCAGCACAACAACGAACGCCATGATTACGAACCAAACAAATACACACAACAACAACCATAAAAACAGCATAAACAGCTACTGAAGCAGCTTGTGCATTTCTCATACGAATATATGCATGTTTTTTCTTCTTAGATTTTGCTATTTTATTAGATATTCGTTTTATTCGCATGCCAACTGATATTTTTGGCATATTTTTCTCTTTGTACGATGAATTTTAAAGGCTGTAGGTATACCCCAAAGTGTCAAATATCACTTCGAAAAAATTTGTGAAAATTACCTCCATACAAACCGCGCTGTAAGGCGTAATCCTACTTCAAAATGTAAAATTTGAGTTTTCTTTCATCTTCAATTATGCCGACCCCCATTTTATTTTTGCAGTTTGGGACTAAGGAGGCCTTAATAAAAATAAGAAAAAATATTTACGCGTGGATCGTTAAGTAAAAGTATGCCAAAATTAAATTAAAGTATACGGGCAAATTATACTGATAGAGCATTATTTTCTATAAAATCAATATACATATGAACTCTGTGAGGGAATTTAGGGTTATCCTTAATTTTTTTTTAGAAAAGAACGGAGAAAAATGTAGAATTCTTGAAGAGGTCAGAGAATCTGCAAACATTTTTTCCAGAAAATAATACGCTAAAATACGACTTTGTAAGCTTTGTAAAAATTGGCAGTACTGCATTAATTGACAGTTAAAAAATTTGGTATAATTGCTAACTAGAAAACCTTTTTTTATATAAATTTTTCAGTGAAATCTTCACTACTCGAACTATGCGACTCCATAAGCAATTGAATAAATTTTAGTGTAGCTTCTAAAATACAATTTTGGTTTTTCGCAAAACTTATCTGCCAGTTATAAAAGCACATCATCTACTTATCTATATGCAGAAAATAGCGCCATCTGATAGCAGATTCGACTTTACTACAATTCAAAATAGAAAAACTTCAAAAGTAGAAAGTGTATACGAATAAAGTGCTATTTACTACAATACAAGAATCAGTTGTTTCGAACTGGCTATAAATTAGCCGGATTGGTATGAATAAAAGTAGTGTTTGCTACTGATTTTGAGTAGTAAGCAAAATGGCATACTACAAGTTTGTAGTAAATTGTTTATATATATTAAATTCATTGAATTGATTTAGTTTGATATTTATTTGGGCAGGCGAAAAAAAGATTTGTTGAAGTTGAAAGCAAATTACAAACATGGCAATCGGCCATGGAAAATTTTAAAGCGCTCTTCAAATTCACTTTATTAGGGGTATTCACGATTCACTGCACTTGCCTGTGCAGTTGAGGACTGAAGGACTTTTGCAGTTGTGCAGTTGGGTTTTCGTGAACACGCCACTATCACTTTTTTCAAAGTTGTGAAAATTTTCAATGTGCACAAGTCCACATTTGCTTTAGTCCTCAACTGCACTGGCAAGTGCACTGAGTTGTGAATACCTCTATTGAAATTTACCAGCTGCGACAAACATACATCACATTTTTGTAATAAATGCTACTTTCGAAGTTAGTAGTCATGTAATTTCGAACAAAATTTGTTTTCATATCGAATCCAAGCTTTTTTGGGACTAATTGCAGTTTACGGCTCATGCGTAAATTATTTTTTTTTCTTATTTTTATTAAACTTATTTGGGCCTCACCCCAAAAATATAAAAATAAAACGTTGGTCTCGAATGGAGATAATATTCGTAAAAACTTGAAAAATAACAATTTCAGGCTTGTTTTTAACACTCTGTACAAGGGCAAATAATTTTTCATGTTAAATTCCAAATTAAATGAAAAAACTGACTGTATTCAGTTTTCTCTTTTTCATAAGCGGACTTCGGCGCTGCTTACGGATTACAACCCTCAGTTGTCGGCTTCGCTGTCTACAGTATTTCTGGATAAAATTCTCGCTTATATAATAGGATTTCATATATCATATAATTTTTTAATTTTGTTCGATATTTCATTCCTTATTTTGATCTTTCTTCCACACACTTCATAATTTGCATTGAATTTTTAAACTTTCGCGAATTTTATCTCCTAAACCATTCGAAGCCGACATTTCATTTTTGTACTTTTGGACTAAGGAGACTTAAATACGTTTAATAAAAACAAGAAAAAATTATTTACGCGTGGGCCGTTAACTACACTTATGTCCTTTTTGTAGCACTTTACTTTTTGGTTGTTGCTATAAATTACTTAAGATGTTACTTTTTACTGAAGATGGGCCAAAAAACCGAAGAAGCAATTTTTTTCAACTGGGTTTTCTCGTAACATTTGTATTTTCGCTCTGAAATGCAACACTGTTTCACTCTCGAGTTGCCAACCACGCAAGATTAAGCACAGCTGATCGAACTGATTGGCAGATTTATTTTTGGAAAAATCACAGTGAAAATCAAAAGTTTTAGAAAAAGCACATTTAATCAATTAAAATAATAGAAAAAAATAAAGAAATCTAAACTTTTAACTAATTATAGATTTGTGATATATTCACAAACACTGAAGTGTAGTTAGTATAAAATATGGAACCAATGTAAGTGCATGAGGCCCAAACAGCTTGGGTCGTCGTAGTCGTTGGCGTGGAAAAAATCAGTTGTTTTGACTGAAATTCATCCTGCATTTCAGTGTTAATACACCGGGGTTTCAGGCGGCCACCGCGGCAGCTGCTGCTGCTGCAGCGTGTATTGTAACAGCGCCCATACAACAGTCTAGCATAGAGGCGGAATCCGAAACCTCAGATGCGGGTCAATGGACTGTAGAGGAGTTTGGATATATTGAAAATAGTGGACAACAGGCAATACAACAACGCTTGGCGGAAGAGAATTCAGAATATCCACAATATGGTTGGGTCGATATCACAAAGGAATTCTTCGAGGCCTGCTCGGGTGAGTAGAAATAACTTGACATAGAAACAAGGAAGATGTAGTTATGTTACAAACATATTAGAATTGGCGTTGGGCGAGCTGGCACAAGACGCTGTCTTTGGGTTATTCGAGGCCATGTCAGCCATAGAAATGATGGATCCAAAAATGGATGTTGGCATGGGCTACAACAAACATGATGCGCCACCGCATACATTCGAATCGGCCGTATTGGTGAGTGACCAATTGTGACCATCATTAGCAAGTTTTTCTAAATTTTAATGTGCTATTTCAATTTATCTTCCAGGCTGGTGTGCTTAAACTAGAGCACTTGAGCAATGAAGAACTTATCGGAATATTCGATGCATTGTTCGCCTGCCTTGTCTCTTGGCTGGAGGGCAATTCTATGGATCAGGTGTTGTTCACATGTCTCTATCTGCATGCTCCGGCTAGCATAGGCGACAAATCGCTGCGTTCCTTCAGCTTTGCTGTGCGCAACCTCATCGCCATCATAACGAATATAATTTTAGTAAGCAGCGTCAATGAAGAGGAAGACTTCCAGCTCTATGGCAACTCTTCATTTTTGGCTATGGAAGAATCACAGCAGCCTTCAACAGTTGCCTCGCATCTAAAAGATGCAGAAGATGATCTTGTGCGTCGCAGTAAAACTGGCGCCCAATCTACCGAAGACACTTTGGCTGTTGTGCATCGCTTACGCTTTATGCGTCATTTTTATCAGTCCATCTATCAGTTTGATTGTTCCATGGCCACAGCACCGGAGGAACCTATCATGAATGAGATTTATAAGAATTTAAATGCTACACAGGAGCTGGTGCCGTTGGTCAAGCGCACCATTGACAAGGGCACTCAACAAACACCGGGCTGTAAGTGCAACACAAGAAGCTTGCTCTATCTTACATTAATTTTTTTAATTTCTTATCTTCCAATTACAGCGGACTCACCCAATCCGATGGGTTTCTCACCGCGCATTCACGATCGCACGCAACCACCTACATTTCCACGCAGCATCAAGATACGTGATCGTGCTTCAAGCTTCCAGTTTCTGGAGGAGCTGGTGCAACGTTTGAAGTTAACCTGTAAAATTGTTCGCCTGCGCGACTACTACTCAATATTGGTTGATTGCACCCTATAAAAAAAATTAAGAACTATACTTGAATTAAATTTACTTTTTTCAGAACTTTTTCATTGACTTTAGTCGCAAATCGGGACAATGCATACTTTCGCGCAGCGTGCTACAAGGACTCTTCTACTCAAAACGTTTTCTCATCTTTGGCACTATACCTATTAAGGATTTTCTTTGGGAGTCAGTGCGGTCCTTCAATTCGCCACCCATTTTGAATCCCAAACATCCACTTGCTGCAGATCGTCAACTGCAAAAGTATTTAGACAACTTCTTCTGCTTCTGCATCAGCATGAATACTTTTATGCAATTCATACGCTTGTGTGGCTTCAATCGTGCACGTCAACGCGATAAGTTGGCGCGATTCATTGAGGGTTTTGGCAATATACAGGTGGAGGCAGCACGACTTGACTCACAGATAAGCATGTTGGCTGTTGAGAAAGCGGCAGAAGGCGCTGAGGGCGCTCTGCATGCGACTGCTTTAAAATATAGCGCCCAGTTTGCCACTTGGGTGCTGTACAATTGCTTCCGCGCCCAAATGTTGTATTTAATGTCTGGCTTCGAGCTTGAACTGTACTCGGTGCATGAGTTTTTGTATATCTATTGGTAAGTGCCAGCTCATTCATTATTATTTTACAGTTCTGAGCTTGCTCATCTTTTAAGGTATCCTTATGAGCTGTTAATTGGCTTTATTGTATCGGCTTTGACGCGTACCGAGAATAATCTGCTGGCCCAAGAAGAGTTTGCTGAGCATCAAAGCAAATTGCAGGGTGCTGGCAATAGTGCAAAGAATCGTAAACCCAAGCTAAAGAAACATAAAAAACAACAGAAACCCTATCGCCAGGAGATTGTTTACTACCACGCCTTGCTCAACATGTGTGGCGGTCTTTATAAAGCTATGGGCGCTCTAACTAAGGACGGACGCATACGCCAACCCATGCCTAAGTTCGATAACGAAGAGATACGCTTCAATCGTCGATTTGCACCTTTTGTTGCTCTCACCAGTCCGCCACCCGTTACTTATGCTGAATTTAAAAATATACGCGAACATATGATGCGTCCAGAATCATCCGAAATTTATATGATTGCAGCAAAACTGTTCGATCGGGCACGAAGCGTTTTGGAATCGATACAAAATCCAGAGCAAGAGGTGAGGATGATAGAACATTTTTCTGGTATTTTAGTAGTATCCTAAAAATATGGTTATGATTAATGAGATCTGTATGATGTGCGATGAATCATGGGTGATATTCCACTCAGTGACATTAGAATAGGTTTACTTTTTGTGCTTAGTTCTGCTCATCTTTCTTTATTTGCTTAGAAGAATTTTAAGATTTCTATATATATTGTAGAAAAATTAGATACCACGCAAATTGATTTAAAAATCAAGTTCAAATGCCTACCGTTTTTGTTGAAAATTTAATTAAACTATCCATAGTCCGGATGGGAAAGGGTTTGATTGCATCAATTATTGATGCCAATATATCTTTGTCGAAACGTAATGACAGCTTAATTCAGAACTGAGTTATTGTGGGGTCTGTGTTCCACTCAAGTAGCTTCACATGCACACAAAATCGGGAGCTTCTACCATAATCTAAGCCAAAGCTATGACCGAAAAACCAAATAACCTTTTATAGAACTTATATGGCGAGGGAAAACAGCAATATTTCTCGAAACGTTGAAATTAGACTAAAACTGTATGACACAGAATATTAACAGTAAGAATTATTCTTCTATTACATTATTACAATTTAAATTTACCTTGAAAAAAATTTACCTATTACGTAGTGTATCTAGTGCTTAAATTTCAAAAATTGACTTTGAGTTGATAGATATCCCAGTAGTTCCAAGTTGAAACTTTTACCTACTACTTAGTATGAGAATTCATATATCCCCAGTGGTAGGCGCATGCCCCTCGCCTCTTATCTTGTACGTCCTTTTAACACATCGATGTCATTGACAGGGGCGAACGGACCCACCGTGCATTACCGTGCGCTTTACAATTCTCCTGTCCCATTGGGCCGTACCTATAAAGGTTTGAGAAATGGCATAAAAGGAATATGCTGCCACCAGCCAAACTACTGGGATATTCTGAAAAAAACTGCAATACATAGCAACTTAAAATTCACAACACACAAACCCTGAGACCCAAAATAATCGTTATTTTTAATTTTTTAAATAAAAAGATCAGTTCTGAGTTCTTAAAAATAAAAATGTTCAATGATTTCTAAAGAATTTAGTTTTAGGCCACTGTTTTAGTAAAAATAAATTTGCTAAAATTTGTTAAAATTTCATGATTTTTGGGTCAAGTACTCTTACTACACGTTAAAATTTAAAAATAATTTTTTAAATTTTTTTCTTAAAATTCATAAAAATTTTTTAAACAAATTTAAAAATAGACAAATTCGCGGTTATCTAGAAAATTTTAAAAACAGATTATATATATACATATACGTTAAGCCGGATCCATATTTAGATTTCGCCGGACACTGATTCAAAAGTAAGAGAGACTCTTAAAAACTATTTCTGCATACATTTTTTTTTTTTTTTTTTTTTTGGTTGGAGCGCGTTTTTAGTTGCTGAACCCGGTTTTTGGAACAAAATTTATATTTTTTGAATTAAAATTTTTCCTTCTTCAAAATGCATACCCAAAATAAGCAAAATATTATCGATTTTCATCGTACACAAAATTTAGCTAAAAAAAAAAATTTATATTTTTTTCTGTACAAGCTCTTTTGAGACCACAAAAAATCGTTATTTCGTCATTTTCGGAAAGATGTTGTTTTTTTAAACGCTTATAAAAAATGTTTTTTCATGGTATTTACTTGTTTAAACGATATATCAATGAAAAGAACAGCTTAATACCTTTCCAATAAGCTTCAATTCATGTGAATATCATAAAAAATACATATTTTTATAGGCGTTAAAAAACAGCTTTTTCGAAAAACGAAATACCGTTTTTTTTGGGGTCGCAAAAGAGTTTGTAAAGAAAAAAATTTTAAATTTTTGTTTATCCAAAATTTGTGTACGATCAAAATCTATATTATTTAGCTTAGGTATGCCTTCTGATGAAGACAAAAATCATTAAAAGGAGAACCAAAACCGGTCCATGAACGTTTTTACTGCTTAGAAAAGTACAAAAGTGGTTTTAAGATATTTGGACAAGTGGGCGAGACACCTCCCATACAAATGATTCACATTTTTCGCAATACCAGTAAAGCCACGAAAACATAAACTTAGGCAATCTCAAGTACGCCATTTGAAGGACATGTGCCAAAATTAGACGTGATTGGACAAGTAGACGTGGTGGTACCTCTCATAGAACTGAAACACATGTCTGGAGAACCATTAAAGCTACAAAAACAAATCTATCAACAATAATATAGTACGTTATTTGAAGGGCACGTGTCAATTTAAAAAAAAAAATAAATTAGTTTACTAATTCTCCAGGTAAAGCGAAAAATGTGTTCCAGTCGTATGGGAATTACCACGCCCACTTGTCCAATCACGCCTAATTTTGGCACATAAAAAGCATAGACTTATTTTTAAAATATAGTTTTTTGTAGTTAAGTCAGAAAGTTTTGGAAAAAATACACTATTTGTAAGTATCAACATTAGCAATTTCAAATTAATATCGAGTTTTACATATTTGTAAAAAGTGTTTGTAACTTTATTAATTTCAATGTTGAGTTTCGTCTTATGAGCTCTACGATTTTATTATAAAAACAAAAACAGAAGGAAAAGTCTTATTGTTAAGAAAAATTTATATTTTTAATTAAAAAGTGATTTGTTTAATATTTCTGGAATCGAAAACCCTTTGAAAGAAAAGGTGGCCAAAAGTTGCCAAACCTAAAAATTTCACATAACTAAATGTCACATAAAACTATCAGTGGGCCAAATTCCACATGGTTTATGGCAGAAATTACAGTTTTTAATAATTTGTGCGTCTTCTCAGAGAAGAACATATTAAATATGGATAGAAGATATTGATAAACATACCTTGGCGTTTAAAAAAAGTGAAAATCTCTGTATAGGAGTTATGCCATTTTAAAAAAGGCGAAAATAGTGATGTATGAAAGCGTAAAAGCTTATTTTCCTATACAAATTTTTATGTTTTTGTCAAGTTTTATTTTATCCTATTTTAAGAATGCTCGATTTTTAACAAAGCCCATTTTTATAAATTGAAGTCTCTTCTAACGTTTTAGTATCAATCATACACTATTTTTGTTTCTCCCCTACTATGTTTTCTGCTCTCTTAGATACTCGATATGCTGCAGGTGGCTAAAATCAACTATGTCGTCATGAATGTACTCGCAAATGGACATCAGAAAGACTTGAAAAAACAACCAGAGTTTGATTTTTCAAAACATCGCCACTTTCCAATAATTCGGCTTACATAAGATAATGGCTTAAAAACCGTCTGGTACGGTGCTGGATGAACACATAATTGCACAAGAAAGAACACCCAAGTTTTAATTGCATTAAGCAGAAATAATATGTAATTAAAAATCATTAAAAAACCAGAAGATATATATAAAAAAAACATCAAATTGTCAACATTATCAACAAATAAACATTTTGTGTCCCTCACACATTTTATCTATTCACGTTACTCTTCATCATTAACCATGCACTGCTTCAAAATATATTCCTACAGGTAGCCAACTCCATTGACTGGCTTGCAACTTTCTATGCACATAAAAACGTCCAGCACACCCTAATCTATGTGGTCATCATTGAGTAGCAATCAGCCGAATTATGCAACATTTTCTTCCGGGAGTTGTAAAAGGGAGTTTCCGGTTTTAATTTGCCAGATTAATTTGCCAGAATAGGGCTGTTAGTTTTTCGCAAATTTAATAATAGTTAGTGATAAATATATGAGCTGTTATAAATGAAAGTGGGACTAGTTCACTTTTGATGAGTTAATTGCAGTTTTAGTTAGGTATAGGTACCCTCTTATACTTCTTATAATGCATTCAATGAGTACGTTTTCTTTACAAAATATTCAAAAGAATTTTGCTATTAAATTTTATATAAAAATAATTTTTTTTTAAAGTCGAGTAATCCATTCCATGAGTTAAGTGCCTTTCATACCAATTCACTATGAAGTCTTCACCACGCTATCCTTAATGTAGACATAACACGAAAATCTTTTAAAAATTTCTTTGACTTAGGAGCACGGTGTACTCTTTTTTAAGAAAAAGTAACGAGTAATTTATAGTAAAAAAATGAGTTAAAAACTACTCGACTAGTAAAAAGCACGCTTGAAAAAGTATAAAACGAGCAAATATTCTCATCTGAAATTTTTGGAGTTATGTACATTGGAGTGGAGTTGTGTACAAACTATTCAATATTATAATATATATAATTTATTGCATTTAATACTAATTCACAGTGATGTTCAGAAGATATACGTGGTATTATGCCACCTCTAGATGTATAGCGTGATGCACTTTGCCCTAAAGCTTATGATGGCTTACTACTGTTAGAATGTATTGTTTTGTTAGGGTAGGTAGCGTACGACCACAGATATATTCTGAACATCACTATGAATCTTATGTTATATTATTAAACGAGGGTACACTCTACTGTCTAAAATTATTCTAAACTTTAACATAAGATTCGAAATCAGCGACCCTTTAATGCACCCGCACATGCACAGGGAGATAAAGCAAAAAACACATATTTAGGGTCAACCCTAGTGTCAAAAACTTATTGAAATTCTAACATAAGATTCGAAATCAGCGACAAGCGCATCTACAAAGAGTATAAAGGAAAAAAAAATTTTTTAAGGTTCACCCTTGTGCCAAAAAACTTTTGAAATTCTCGAAATCAGCGACAACTTAATACTGACAGCACATATACAAAGACCCCCCCCCCCCCTTATTCGTAAACCCATTTTAGCATCTGTGTAACTTTAAGCAGGCTTTAAACAACATTAATCGTTGTTTAAGTGTTATTAAATGTTAATGAAATCAGCTGTTTAAATGATGAAATCTATTGAATAAGGGGAGAGCGTATATACACACACTCAAGGAAAAATTTGAAGGCTTCAACTTGGAATTGACGGAGAAACATTCCTCTTCGCATCATTTGGAAGCTTATGGGCAGTTTTTAATTGATGTTGTTTCTAATCCGTTTCCTTAAGAATGCATGTGGAAATAAGCAATGAGCAAACAATTAGACTATTAAAGACTATATTCTGGGACTGGGACCCTTTATTTAAATTAAAGTGCTCAACACATATGTATTCGGTAAGTTTTATAATGCTATTTTTATTTACATCAAAATTAATATTATTTGCCAGAAGCAGTTCGTAGCGAAACAATGGAGTTTGATCAATTTGAAGGGGCCAACAAGAAACCAATTAATTTAGCCAAACAACACATTTACAAAATAGTCTTTAGAAATAAAAATTAATAATGAAACTATTTTATTGCATTGGCTCATTTATAAATTTTGATACACAGTGAATTTTGACATTATACTCCCATGACTGACAATTTATTTATAGTACCTGGGCCTAGCCCTATTCTGTATTGCGATGCGAAAAAAAATATCGCAAAATAGTGTAATCGGTACTCCGTAATGCAATAACCACGTGCGATTTGCTATTTAAATGCGCATCGCGTTTCATTTTCGCAACGCATTGATTTATTTACGCATCGCAATACGGAGTAGAGCCCCTGGATTAATATACCTTGGGGGAGACCCAATAATGATAGAAAACCAGATTAAGCTTTCCGCACTACCGTTATCTAATGCTCTCTTTATCAATTCACTGCATGACGTCATCCAGCTCTTCTGCATAAGAAAAACTAATGGAATTGTGCGATCACTTAGGTAAATTGAAGTAATTGAAAATAAATTCTTATAAAAAATGAAGTAAAAATTAAGTGCGTGGTGAAAAACTGTATAAACGAACAAAAAATAAAGAATATAAAATAACTTTATTTTTGTTTCCTAAAAAAAGGAACTATTAAAACAGTGGCTGAATTGTTTTAGAAATAATAAAAATTAAAAAGAAAAATAATTAAAATGATTTTGAAAAAAATGTCCAATCAATCAATAGACAGTTTGCTTGTTTCTAAAGGTTACCTAAAGAAACACATTGATCCAATATTGATTGTGATATTAAATTTAAAAAATTATTTTTCCGGGGTGGAAGGTTTTTTAGAATACGAAAACTAAACTGGGAAGAGGTACAAAAATTAAAGTAAAGCGTGAATTGAATAACATGAATTACTAAAAAATAATAAAATTTACTAAACTATTTTGATAATTCTAAAAAAATAGATCTTCTTGTTGTTGTAACCTTTTGTTTTAAGAACTTATTTGGCACTAAGCTCAAATATAATTCTAAAAAATTATATATTTAAGAGTTATAAAAATAATTTAATAATTAACATATGCCATAATTAACTTTTCAATAATAAAATTTGTTCTTTTAAAAAAATAAACAAAACTGTATTTCTTTTCCTGTGCAGTTGAGGACTTGTGCAGTTTACAAAAACAAAATACATGTACGTCAAAAATCTGTACAAGTGCTTTTCTACTATTGCCTTAAACTTGAGTACTTGAGCAGTTGTGCATTTGTGTGCTTGGTAGAAGAATACAGGTAGATGTACCAGATGAGAGCATACTGCCGGAAATGTCAAAACGAAGCAAAAATTTTTATTTATTTTCTTTTGTTTTCTTTCGCCACACAGCTTAATTTGACAGACATGGCAGTATGGAAAGAGAGCACAGTCAGCGCTGCAGCTACTCTATCCTTATACCATGCTTGTGTGCATTGAAAAATATTGACAGCTGTGAAATATTAATAGTGCTGTGCTCACGAAAAACTAACTGCACAAGTCCTCAACTGCACTGGCCTATGCACTGAATCGTGAATACAACTAGTGTGGTATAAAATCCTTTCTTGCAACAGTTAGAGATGTGTATTGTGGATTGATATCAGAAAAAATTGTCAAAAAGAATTACAACAAGTCAAAATAAGTAGTTTTATCGTACACAAGAAGTACAGCGATCAAAAAAGAAGTAAAAACCTACCAAAAGGAGTACGGTTGGTCACGTTAGGCCTATAGCTCATTGCGACAAAACCGTTTCAAAAGACTTTTCTACACGTTAGTTCAAATACATGTGCGCTCACTGTGTTTTAATGCAAAAACAAAACTTTTTGTGCTTAAGCTTTGGAACTTTTGCAAAACTAAACTTTTTCTGTATGTTCATAGTCAAATGAAACTTCAAACTTTTTGTTTCGAAACTTTGCATGTTGATGTTAAACGGTAAAAGACGAACGCGAAGTAAACATAAAAAAATATAAAATAAGCTGGAATTTCAGCCCTTGGAAGGGCTTTGACCTAGCTTCTATTGATCAATTGTGTTGTTATTAAATGTTTGATCACAAATGTCCGAGAACTGGACCTACGTGTTTTATGCCGACTCCGAACGGCTTATGTTCTCAAGAAGCTTTACATGGCAATTTTTACTCTCTGAGGTTTGCCATTGTTTGCAGAGAGGTGACGACCGACTTATTCAATTGAAAAGACTTTTCTGCCTGAGCTGGAATTGAACCCGGGATACCGCGGCTCTTTAACTTAGGGGCCACGCACTCTACCCACTAGGCTACGGTCGCCACTGCGAAGTAAACATGGCAAACACAATTATATTAAAATAACCATGTTATAAGCGAATGATATAAAAAATTATTTTTTTGATTAAATAAGTATAGAAAAGGCCAATGAAAAAATCTTTCAGTCAGCACACTCAACATGAATACCAAAACAAAAACAAAACTGTTTTGTCGCAATGAGTGTCTGGCCTTAGTAATGCATCCATTTGACGTTTACTCACAAGAATGAACTTTTCTTACTTATTTGAATGCCTTAATTTTACCTGCTTTTGCCTAAAACCTCCCTTAAGTGTAATGAAAAAATCATAGTCTTTTAAAAAAAAAGTGTAGCAATAGAAGATCTACATTACAAAAATCACAGTATAGCGTGTATATAGTACAGAAGTGAAACTTTTTAACTTCTAAGCACACCTTCGCTCTATCTGCCACCCTTTTGGGGTTCCCATACAAAACACAAAAAATAAAAAATAAATTATTAAATTTTAGTCTAACACCACCAAAACCGTCCGAAATAAAGAATTTTTAAGAATTTGTGGGCGGTAAAATAGGTGCGCCAACACTTTTTCCTTAAACCAATTTGTACTCGAAACAAATCGACTACCCAAATTCCAACTCAATTCAGGTTATACCTGGCGTACTTTGCTTCACTCCACTCTTATCTTTTGAAAAGTGGGCATAACTATGATGTTGCCACGATCACTTTTAGTACAGTGTCCGAAAGTAAGCATGTGATCTAAATTACCAAATTTTAGTCTAATACGATCAAAACCGTCCGAAATATAGAATTTTTATTGATTTTTGGGTGGTAAAAGGGGGTGTGGTAAAGAATTGTCCTAAACTATCTCATACCGAAAACAAATGTGGGCGGAAAAAGGGGTGTGGACACCCATTTTTAGTACAGTTAACGTTAGTAGCCATATAAACTAAATTTTCAAATTTTAATCCATAATAAAAACCGTCCGAAATATAACATTTTTATTGATTTTTGGGCAGTAAGAGGGGGTGTGGCAACAAATTATCCTGAACTATCTCGTAGTCGAAACAAATATATAGTCTGTGGGACTACGCACTGTGCGACAACATAAAATTGTTACGAATTAGTAAAAATTTCGACAAAATCGTCGTTTGGTTTGTCGGATAGTTTGAAAAGGTCTGAATGAGTTTCGATATGCTGCAGTTGGGTAAAATCAAAAATTTCCCACTTCCCATCCGGCATACATGAGGTAATGGCTTAAAAACTTTCTGGTAAGTTGCTGGATGAACGCATAATTTGAACAACATCTTTAAATTGCATTCAGCAGAAATAATATATAATTAAAAATCATTTAAAATCTAAGTTTTTAAAATAAATGTTTAAACATCAAATTTATCAAGAAACACACAGTTAGTATAATAAGCGATATTTTATCTACTCTCGTTTCTCTTCATCATTAGCAATATCCTGCTTTAAAATAAATTCCTGCAGGTAGCCATCTCCATTGGCTGGCTTACAACTTTTGATGCACGTAAAAACGGCCAGCACGCCCCAATCTATGTGGTCATCATTGAGTAGCAAAAGCATTTGTGGCATTATTTGAAATTCAAACTGACGGTTGCCACCACAGTTCTCACATTTAGGTATTTGCAGTTGTTGAGATGTTGCGCTGAATGTTTTGTCCATATCTGCAATCCACAGCGGCGTACCGTTGCGTTTATAGCGCAATATTTGTTCAGGTTCTTTCGCCACCTCTTTCTTAAATTTACGGAAGTGCTTATCATCTCCTGTATCCGATGTTGCGGCATATTTATCCAATTCCTCCTCGGGCATATCCTGTAGTTCGCCTGCTTGACCAGCAGCAGCTAATTTTTCAAATTCGACGAGGCGTTCTTTTTCTTTTGCAGCATCGTCTTCATCTTGTTTGTCGAGAACTGCTGCAGATTCTGCCTGTTCATCGGGTTCCATGACTATTTCCCACTCGGGAAACACAATTTCAGGTATTGGCGTATCACTGACATCAGTCGGCGGTTGATTCTCGGCATCGGCGGAACATTGTTGCTTGTGCTGTGACCAGTGTGCGCGTTGATGGGATGCTGAACAGTAATTGGCTTTGTGACAACGTCCACAACTCAGCGGGCCCAAGCATCCACAAGCCAGACAGAGTTTCTGTTTTGTTGGCAGTGCCGGCTTCACATATTTTGGGATAAAGCAGGATTAAACAAATTATTTTTGCTTAGCTCTACCTCTTTGCTCAACTTACCAATGGTTCACCATCCTCTGCCGGCGGTTGCTCCGAATAGAAATCATTGCAAATCGCCAGTTGACTTCGCAAAACTGTATAATTGCTACAAATAGATGGCATTAGATTATTACAATTTTAATTATGGCGTATTTACTTACTCTGCTTCGTTAGCTACCTGACACGATTCCGCACGGCACACAAACACATAAATGCTGCGATGGAAATTATTCTCATCTTCATAGGGGGCATATATCTAAACAAGAAGGTGATTGCTTCGGCTATTTATTTTGTTTCATTTCACCTACCTGGCAAAGAAATGCCTTTGGCTGTTTGCATTTGGAGCAGCGGATTTGCTCTTGCGTCGGCAGCGCGCCCAAATCCAGCCATGCTGGCTTGCCTCCTACTTTGCTGGGGAAATAGCGATTCGTTAGCCAGGCACTAACACGCTCCTCCGGAAAACCCAATTCAATATCTGCCATGGTTCAATTCAATATATTTGAGTTTAATTGTTTTTATAATTTTTCTATTATTTTGATTTTGGAAAAAGTCTGTAACTTTTAGACAAACTCGCATGTAAAATAAATGCATACCAACAAGTACAGTACGCAGCGAAAGCAATTAAAAATAAATCCAACACTCCTGGCAAATAGTTTGCAAAAGGTTGACGAAAAGTATGTTACATCGCATTTCTTCGCCCGATGTCGGTTGTCGGATGCGTTGAGCAACAAAATACATGAAAATATATGCAGCCGCCAAAAATGAAACCGCCGCAGAAATGCGCGACGGGAAAACGCCGTGATGGATTTCTCTCTGAGTGACTTAAATGTTGCCATATTTTTGCTACGTTTAGTGTTATTTTCTTAGCTTTTACTATGATCTGACATTCTGTTTTTGTGCCTGTGTTGCATTCATGTGAATTCAAAGCAAAATATAAAATAATTTGCAAATAAAAATTCCAAATAAAATGCAACTGTGATCCGACAACCGCCACCGCTCCAATTCTGGACGTGTTCTCAGCGGTATTCGCCTAGAGAGGCCCGCCATCCGACATCCGCTTTGGTTCTGTTCGGGCTCTATTGGCGCTATTCCGTGGATTAGACCAGTTCGTGGTATTTAGTTTGTATACCATGAACTGGTCTAATTCACGGATTAGCTCTAATACTCGGTGAAGAAATCGGCCGTTAGACTTGCAGACAATTGGATTCAACGGAACAGCTGAATTTTATTAGTGATTATCATGGCTCGGAATCTCATGTAAATGCATGTTTATATGCATGTTTATGCATGTTAATATACTTAGGGTATGTGACTGGATGAAAAATAATTATTTTAACATTAATCCGGACAAAACTCAAGCGATGCTTTTCGCTAACCGGAGAAACGCCAATATTGACCTATGTATTAAAATTGATGACAGTAGAATAAACTTTGTTGACGAGCTAAATTGCCTAGGGGTTCACTTAGATAACCGATTATCCTTCGACATACATATAAATAGGCTAAGCTCGAAGATAAATTTTATATTGAAAAAATTGTATAGCCTTAATTTGCTGTTGCCCTATCATGTCAAACACAAATTGGTTTATTCCCTACTACTTTCCAATTTAATGTACTGCATTGAGGTATTCTCTGGTACGCTTGCATATAACGTTAAGAAAATTATTCTTTTAATTAACAGGATAGTTCGTTTTTTGTATAATTTACGACCACGTGATCACGTCTCCGCCCGCACGCAACATTTTCTTGGGTCCTCCTTTCTTAGTTTTATTCAATGCAGACTGGTGTTATTCTTTTTTAAAATTATTAAGAACCAACTGCCGTCTTACTTGGTTAGTAGCTTCAAATTTTCTCGATCGACTAGAAATCCACAAATCCTGTTTCCAAAAATCTCTACGTCATTATACGAGCGATCATTTCTAATACGTACTGCTAGAATCTGGAATAAACTGCATCCAAGTCTCAAATCTTTTTCCTTATCGCCTATTGCATTTAAATTAAACTTTTTAGCGCTTACATAAAATGGACTTTGGCTTTTCCTTTCCTTTACTTATAACTATCACTAAGATACTATGGGCTAGTTACTACTATATTTTTCTGGCTTTAACAATATTTATTGTTGAGGGCTTAGTGAGTCAATCGATTATACAAAAATTTCATTATATATATTCAATTTTCCATTATACGTTATGTTATTAATTTTTTATTACTAATTTTAAGTTTCTTACTCGTTTTATCTGCTTGTAATTTGCTTTATTGGCCTTTGTGGCTTTTGAATTACACATGAATCAATAAAATAAAAAAAAAATATTTTATTGCATATTTTACCTGATTTTAGTGTATATTTTAGAGTTTCAAGTGCATAATATATGCGCATATTTTCGATTTTTGAGTGCATGAGATTCCGAGCTTTAGTGATTATCGTGACGCTAATATTAATAATTTAATATTTTATTTCTATAGTGAGGTGTGCCATTCGGACAACTTTCACTCGGATGAAAAATTTTTGACAGTTGGAAAGAAAATTTTTGCCATCAATGAGGTGAGTATGATTGTCAAAAATTCATGTAGCCTCAGGGCTAGTAAAAATTTTGACAACCGGCAAAATAATTTTTGACTGAAGCAATTGCGTGTTACCCTAACAAAGAATTAGTATCAGTGTTTTGTTGTGTCCTTTTTCTGGAAAAATAAGTTTTGCCTTATGTTTCGGTATGAATACTAATTGTGGAAATACATTTGAATACTTTAGTGAATATGAACAAACATTAACAGTTTGGGCCTTCTTTTATGATGCAACCGTATACGGCCCTGTGTGAATGTTTCTATATTTGTGTGAACCAACACACTGTAAGAAAAAACCCAGGGAAACTGGGGGCGATGGATCAATGTAACATGTCTGACTGTCTCAACCTGGCGAGGCCAGCATAATCTTTGTGAAATCGCCTCAAGTCGACTCAAACCTCCACGTGGTGTTTCCTGGGCAACGTCAAAACTGACAACCGTTAGTTTGGCGGCTAATCTGAGCGGCGGGCCTCCCTAGGCTTAAAATAGGTTGTGCGTCGGGTTTGAAGCCCACCCGTAAAAACCAATTTCAATGAAAACATATAAGAATAGAAGAAAAATGATCCCCAAATCTGATGACGACTACCGCAAACGAAAAACTGATAATGATTTACGGATATGCACCTGGAATGTCCGAACCCTTAATTGGGAAGGTGCATCTATCCAACTGACTGATGTCTTGGAAAGATACAAAGCTGATATCACTGCTATCCAAGAAATGCGATGGAAGGGACAGGGTTGCATTCGGCATGCACCCTGTGATATCTACTACAGCGGCCATGCGGAGAAGCACGAGTTTGGATGCGGATTTGTAGTTGGCAAGAGACTACGGCCCCACGTCCTGCGATTCACACCTGTGAACGAACGACTTGCCATAATCCGCATCAAGGTTAGATTCTTCAATATAAGCCTAATATGTGCGCACGCTCCGACAGAAGACAAGGACGATGAGATCAAGGAAATTTTCTATGAGCGCCTTGAAAATGCTTACGAGCGCTGCCCCCGCCACGACGTAAAAATCGTGCTTGGTGACTTCAACGCTAAGGTGGGCAAGGAAAATATTTTTGGTCCAACAGTCGGAAAGTTCAGCCTCCACGACAACACCTCCGATAACGGAATGAGGCTGATTGACTTCGCCGCAGCACGAAACATGGTCGTAAGTAGTACTAGATTCAAGCATCTCAATATTCATAAAGCCACCTGGATGTCCCCTGATCAAAAAACAAAAAATCAAATTGATCACGTTTTGATCGACGGAAGGCACTCTTCCAGTGTATTGGATGTACGCACGATCCGTGGTGCAAACATTGACTCGGATCACTATCTTGTTGCAGCCAAGATCCGTACACGTCTGTGCGCAGCTAAAAATACACGCAACCCTACACAGAGAAAGCTAGACGTCGACAAGCTGCAATCGAAACAGACAGCCGATGCTTTCGCCACTCGACTCTCACTCCTGCTTCAAAGCACTCCTCCAATCGATGATATATGCGCGCAGTGGACACACATTTCCAACTCCATGCGTGCGGCTGCTGAAGAGGTGATTGGCTACCAACGCCCTCGCCGAAACCAGTGGTACGACCAGGAGTGTCGCGACGCCACTGCAGAGAAAGACGCCGCCTACAAAGCCACCCTGCAGTCGGTTGTAACGCGCGCTGCTAAGGAGCGATACAAAGAAAAGAGGAGGGAAGAGAGACATATTTTCAGGCGGAAAAAAAGAGAGGCAGAAAAGCGCGAGCAGGAGAAGATTGAGATGTATGGTGACAGGAATGAGGCCCGAAAATTTTTCGAAAAAATAAGACGCCTTGCCGATGGTTTTAAAACCGGGGCCTCTTCCTGCAAGGATGAAAACGGGAATCTAGTGACAGATGTCCAGAGTACACTGACGTTATGGAGGGAACACTTCTCTAAGCTTCTAAATGGCGACGCTGACAACAATCCCGCCAATAGAGATGATATTCCGGAAACCCCAATTGCGGATGACAGCGTCGAGGTTTCGCTGCCCGACTATGATGAAGTTCTGACAGCTATAGCTCGGCTTAAAAATAACAAAGCCGCGGGAGCTGATGGCTTACCTGCTGAGCTGTTTAAGAACGGAGGCGAAGCTCTACTTAAATGCATTCACGAGCTTCTATGCAGAATATGGTCGGAAGAATGCATTCCGAACGATTGGAATCTCAGTGTGCTCTGCCCAATCCACAAGAAAGGCGATCCCACTATCTGTGCCAATTACCGTGGGATAAGCCTTCTTAATATCGCATATAAGGTCCTGTCGAGCGTTTTATGTGAAAGATTGAAGCCCATTGTAAACGAACTGATCGGACCTTATCAGTGTGGCTTCAGACCTGGAAAGTCCACCATCGACCAGATTTTCACGCTACGACAAATCTTGGAGAAGACTCAAGAAAAACAAGTCGACACCCACCATCTTTTTGTTGACTACAAAGCCGCCTTCGACAGCCCAATAAGGAAGCACCTGTACTCCACCATGTCTGAATTTGGTATTCCTGCAAAACTAATACGACTTTGCAGGATGACACTGAGCAACACCAGCAGCGCAGTTAAAGTCGGGAAGGACCTCTCCCCACCATTTATTACCAAACGAGGTTTCAGACAAGGTGATTCCTTATCGTGCGACTTTTTCAACCTAATGATGGAAAAGATCATCCGAGCTGCTGATCTGAGACGTAGTGGCACAATATTCTACAAGAGTGTTATGCTGCTTGCGTATGCTGATGACATAGATATCATTGGCCATAATACGCGCGAAGTCAGTGCAGCATTTTCCAGATTAGAAAGAGAGTCAAGTCGAATGGGTCTGTCAGTGAATGCAGATAAGACGAAATACTTAGTGTCAACAAACAAACAGTCCCAGCGTCTTGGAACCCACGTTACCGTTGACAATACCTCCTTCGAGGTTGTGAAGAACTTCGTCTATCTAGGATCCAGCATTAATTCAACCAACGACATCAGCATTGAGATCAAACGAAGAATAACTCTTGCCAACAGGTGTTACTTTGGGCTCAGTAGGCAATTGAGAAGCAGAGCCCTCTCTCGACGAACGAAAATCACGCTCTATAAATCGCTCATCATGCCCGTCCTACTTTACGCATCACAAACCTGGACGCTGAGCAGTTTAGATGAAAAGACTTTAGGAGCATTCGAGAGAAAGATTCTTCGTAAGATCTACGGACCAATCTGCGTCAATGGCGAGTACCGAATACGGTGGAATGATGAACTGTATGAGCTGTACGCTGACATCGACATAGTCAAGCGCATTAAAATCGAGCGGCTTCGCTGGCTTGGTCATGTTCAGCGCATGAAAGACGATGCTCCAGTGAAGAAAACATTCGATTCGGTACCCAGCGGCGGTCAACGCAGAAGAGGACGACCGCATCTTCGTTGGAAAGACCAAGTAGAGGACAACCTGACGAAGCTTGGAATTTCCAACTGGCGCCAGCAAGCAAAAGACAGAAATGGCTGGCGCAAATTCTTAGATGAGGCCAAGACCGACATACGGTTGTAGCGCCAACTAAGTAAGTAAGTAGTAACACAAATAAGACTGTTCACAGTTTGCATACGAAGGTCTGTTATTTTAACGATTTGTTATTTTTACGACTTGTTATTTTTGTGCCAACTTACGTAACACTATTTTTTTTATCTGCTCGAAATCTTGAGATTTTAAAAAAGTGGTTTCGAAGTTGGCATGTTATGGACAGCGAGATTTCATATGACAATAAAGACTTCATTTTATAAATTTAAAAATGAGCAAATCGGGAAGGAGCAGTTACGTTGTTTCATTTCCTTTGCCCTTTCCGGAGGTCGCAAAAATTTTTTGTCACAAATTGCTACTAGCAATTGCTCCTTAGTGAAGATCCAAGCATTTTCATTTTTATATATCCTTTGTGTCGTCTATTCCTTTTATATTATTATTATTCAGAGCTGTAAAAGAATGAAGTCATATGTGATTTTATATCATGTGATTTATATTCAAAATGAATACAATAATTTTTTTCAAATCACTGAATGTGATTTGAAATTTCAAAGAATGCAATAAATTTTTCAAATTATATATTGTGATATGAAATTTTAAGTCCCAATCAATGATTTCAAAAAGTGATTGCATTAATTTTTTAAAATCATTGATTGTGATTTAAAATTTCAAATCCCAATCAATGATTTGAAAAATGAATGCAATAATTTTTTAAAATCTTTGGTTGGAAATTATTGACTGCATTCACGTGATTTCATTCATTCATTTAAATCATTGAAAACTTTCACTGTCCAAGTAACATTGTTGGAGCAACTAGGTGCGAGTGAGTCCTAAAAGTATCCTATAGGTGTATAATATGTGATTAAAGCTTTACCGCATATTTGTTTGCTGCTAGCTGCTTTTAATTTTAAAGAAAATGCGCCATATATGATTTTTTTTACCATTTTGAGCTCTAATACTTTATACAGCTCTGTAAAGGATTTTATAAAATCTGCAAAAGAGCAGAACTCTAAAATTTACTACTTGCTCTGTAAAGGATCTTTTAAAGTAATAAGAATAACTATAGAGCTGTTTTGAAACCCGTAGATTCAGTATAATATTGGCTTTGATATGTATTTTTGTATTGCATTTTTAAATCTAATAGATGTAAAATACTGCAAATTAATGCAATAAAATTTTTGGGAATAACAAGTAATTAAAAAAATCTGATAAAGAGCTTCTTTGAAAAAATGGCGATCTTATTAAAAATAGAAAATCTTCAGAGTTGAAAAAGCTAAATATTAGTGATTACAATAATATTTTAAACGAAAGAATGTTTAAAATTTTCGAACTATTTTTAAATAATTAACACTTCTTAATTTTAACTATTTTTTTAGCTCGTTGTAGTTTTTCGAAGTACTACATTCACGTTTCCGATAAATTCAAAAGCGCACTGAAATTCTGTCTGATATAACAATCACTTTACGATTTCTTTAATTTATTTTTCATTCTAATCATCACAAGCACTTGTCAAATTTTATATGTATATTGAATTTATTTTTAACACATACATATTTAAAGGAATAAGAAAAAAAAACTTTTCAAGAGCTCTTATTTAGGTTTGACAGGAACTCTTTTAAAAGATGACAGCTACTTCTACTCTCCATATGAAGCAAAAAAAGTGATTTTAAACTCAAGAAAGTAGCATTATATATTCTCTTCAAGAGCTTTAGAAGAGCGACTAAAGTTATAGTTGAAGCTTGCTGCTATATAAGATAGCACTATAAGCTCTGCAAGAATTAATATATGGCTTAAATTGTTACTTGGGTGTAATCTCAATCATATAATGTTTTAAATATAAGTGCGAATTAAATAAGATATGTTTTATTAAACAGTGTGTTTGGATCAATACTTCAATCCGGCTGCAGTTGATTCATTGGAGTGCCTTGAAATAGGTCCAAGTGGCACAATCCCAATTTTTAATTTTGGAATTATGTCACTCCTTATACAGTGTCACTCTTTATGTCACTCCTTATACAAAGCAATTTTTTTACTTGGGATTATGTCACTATGGAAGGGATGGCATATTCCCAAATAAAAAGAAGTCAAAATTCCAAATTTTTTAGGATTATTTCACTAGTACACGGGTGACATAACCCCAAAAAATGCTTTTATTTTTTTCTATAAATCGCGCGATTTTTTATAAAAAATTTTAATTTTTTTATATATTAGGCTGGAAGTGCAAATTAAAGAAAAAAACTAAACTGGTTTAGTTTATTGAAAAAAGTTGTGACTTGCATATGTAATAAAAGTGCACATTTTTACTTTTTTCAGTATAATCGATTTCAGAATATATACGATATAATTTCAGAAATCCCAAAAATTCGCGCGACTTTTTATAAAAATTTTTAATTTTTTGATATATTAGGCTGGAAGTGCAAATTAAAGAAAAAAATAAACTGGTTTAGTTTATTGAAAAAGTTGGAACTTATATATGTAATAGAAGTGTTCTATCTTGAAAATTAATGCATGGATTTTAATGGTTAATAGCTTATTGAAAAGGTAATAGCATAAGTTTTCTTTAAATATTCTTACTTAGTTTATAAAAGTATGCAATTATTAGAAAAATATCAAGCTTTTCGAGCCCATTTTCTTTAATTTAGAACCCTATAACTTATTACTAGATGAGAGCGGCCATTAATTTGTACAGATTTGGAATTTAAAGCTCTTAATACATACATACGTTCCACGAAAAAATAGTCAAAAAAATTAATTTTGGCTAAAAACAAAATATTTCGATATGTCTATTTTTAGGCTCAAAAGTGAAATTATCCCAATTGGGCTTATGTCACTGTATAAGAAATGACATAATCCCAAAATTAAAAATTGGGATTGTGCCACTTGGGGTTATGTCAGGGTACCTTCGTTGGGACAAGATTAGAAAAATATATAGCGGGGGTCCATGTTTTCCTGCTATTATCCATCTTATTATCGAAACTTCTGATATCTCTGTTGAATAAGTATTAGAAATGCATAGACTAATATTATTTGTTTAACATTTTATCTTTGTTACATGCAAGCAAATTAATTTTTTATAAGCTTTTCTTAATTTTATTTTGTTATTTATTTTTCGGTTCGCTCTCGCGCTCTTTCACACGTTTAGCTTACTCTTTTAATATTTCAACTCCTTATACACGGTTAAACATCTTGGAATTAATTTTAGTACAGCTAAAAGTATACTGCATATTTCTTAACCTTACGGTTTAAAATTTAAACTTTCGCAAAAACTAACCCATAATTAAAATTTTTCTGTACTAAAATTTAAACCAAAGAAATATTGGAATGCTGAAAGTCAATACTAGGCTATTCGGTTCATATGCTTGTTTATTTCTTTTGTTTCGTACAGCGCTATAGCCCAGTGGTAAACGTAGTAATAAATTAAATGTCGTGAAAAATTTTTTCTCTGCAACATGTTGCGATAATTTCATGCAGCGGAACAGAGAACTGCTCTGACGAAAATGTTGTGAAAATTTTCACGCTTTGAAAATTTGAATTTTGTTACTTCTAACAAAATATTTTAAATTAAATAAAAAAATAACCAAACAATAGCTGCGTTCCATTCGCTTCAAAATAATCCAGATTATTTTTTTACATGCAAAGCAAAAACAAAAATAATAATCTATAACAAATAGGATTATTTTTGCTATTCATATAAAATTGTGATAAAGCCTTTATAAAATTTGAAATACAGGTGGCGCACCTGTAGATTTTTATGAGCTGTCATTTCATTTTTTGAATTATTTGTTTGTTTGATACAATGACTATTATGTAGCCATGACAGCTACTTATTTTCTCACGAGCTGCGAATGTTAACCAAAGGAAAACAAAACGAGCCGCGTGTGTCACACACATTGGACGCATTCAGCGGAGCCATCAATTGGACTTAAATTATTTATATACTAATAAAATATAATATAAAAATATACTAATTAAATTAAATAATTTACAATTTTTGTGACGTTTAGAGTAAAACACAATCAGAGAAAAACATCGTTCACTAAGGTATCGCTACCATAACAGTTCACAGCAGTTTTGAACGACACACGTTCTCATGACACCTAATAGTTATTGTATCATGATTGATTGTTTTAATTTAATTTTGACTGCAACGGTAGTGCCCTCTACGAGTCGTGTTTCTTGCCGTTCCTTTGAGAAACTTTGTTATAGCGATTATATTAAGGCGAAAGGAACGCAGCTAATGATTTAAATGAATGAATGCATTCATTTGTGATTTAAAATCATGGCCCAGGGATTGCATTTTTTTTCAAATCATTGATTGTGAAGAATGCAATCATTTTTTCAAATCATTGATTGGGACTTGAAATTTCAAGTTATTGGAATTTTAAATTTTAAATCACAATCAATTATTTGAAAAAATGATTGCAATCACTTTTTCAAATCATTGTTTAGAAATTAAATGATTTTAAATCACAAATGAATGCATTGTTCTACAGCTCTGTTGTTATTATGGCTTTTTTCTTACATAATTAATCAGTTGTCAGTGTCAATTACCAAAAAAAATTTTTACAAAAGCTGAATTGAGCTGGATAGTGATTTATTACTTTTCATTGATGCCACATTGCACTTTATGAGATTTTGAATTAGATTTTGTTGAAATCACAAGATTTTAAATCTTTTAATTGAGCTCAGTCGATTTTAGTTTAGATTTTACGCAAAATCACAAAATATTAAGATTTCGAGCAGGTGGAAACATAGTAAAAGTGTTTTTTTCTTTGTAGTTGTTTTGCATGCAAATGCAAATATCCCTTGTTTTTTTTACCTCGTATGGTCTGCATACAGTTGCATAACTACATACATCACAGGGTTGCATAACTATTGAATACTACAGTCACATAACGGGGTACTCACAGTTTCAACAATAACAAATGCTATAAATGCGATTTTCTAAATGTACGCTTCAACTGTGAATAGCTTCATTATAATAATACCACACTTTTGTGCTATTACACCACTTCCTTATATTTAGACAATTCACAGTTCGATATAATATTGTTATGAGATAATATTGTAATGCTATAAATACGATTTGTTAAATGTACATTTAAACTGCGAATAGCCTCATTATAAAAAATATCACACTTTTGTGCTATTACACCACTTCCTTATATTTAGTCAATTCACAGTTTGATGTAATATTGTAATGTGATAATATTGTAATGTGGATAATTTGTTAACTATGAGCACAACATTCTAGGACGTTGTGATTGTTGGCGTTGAATCAGTTGTTTTCATGAGAGAAGGAGGAAGAAGATAAGAAGTTAGACTTTTGTTTTTGTTTTGGAATCAACAAAAATAAAACTTGAATCTGAGTATGAGTGAAAAAAATCTATTTTCCGTGTTGTGTGCTGTTTGCGTAATTATCAGTTTACAAGCTGCAATAAGATGCCTACAGGCATGTACTAATTATTCAGACCTGCGTAACTTGTAATTGCATTTAAAATAAAAAATTAATCAGACTTGTACAAAAGCCAAGAATTATGCTATTACGCATTAATCAGTTCGATTTACTATAAACTGCTAATTGGCTAATTGTACTTCTTTGATTCTGGCAGCTTGCAATTTATTACAATCGAATACAGTAACAGACCGTGCAAAAGCGACTTAAAAAAATTAATTCTGTACAGTACACATTAAGAATTTGAAATAATACATAGCATTGCCAACATTTTTTAATTCTCTTTAAAGACATTTGAAATGGGTTTTTTTGTAAAAGGGAAATTTTACCAGCCATCAAAATTTGACAGCTCAAAACAAAATTCCGAAAAAATTTCGTAGTACGTCGATTGAAGTGAAAACGATTAGAAAGAAAATTCCGCAATACAAATAATTAAAATTGTGAAAATTTGTGAAAAATAATTTGAAATAGAAAAAGATAAAGTGTAACTTAACAGTAGCAGCTGCTACATATTGAAAAAATTCTGAACAAAGTCAACGAATTCAATGTGCGGCAGAAAAAGTTTTTGTCGCGTAGAAAGAAGAGAAAAAAATTTAGTTTTACGTAGAAATTGCGAAATGTTTTCATACTTTTTCACTTGCTGCTGCGCTGCTGCCAACGACAGCAAGAAAAAGCAATAATTTTATGCAATCAATCAATTCTATTCAACAATAGTTAGTGTCGATAAAAAGAAATCTATACAACGTCACATGAAAGAAAATTGATAAAATATCCAAAATACGGAAGCTGAAAATTAAAAAATATTCTGCTAAAAATAAAACACAACCACCAACTTCTCATTCCGCCGCCCACGCCTAAGCTACTCTAAGCTACACAATAAGTAGCGCAGCTTCAGATACGCCACGGCGCTGCATTTCCTCTATTTGATTCCCTGGCCCACCTTCAAACACCACAACGCAACCAGAACAGCACGCCTTAGATTTTCGCAAATGACGGAAAACAACCGGAAAAAGCAGGAAATTCAATGAAAATGAAAATGAAAACTAACGCAAGTGAGGAACAAATTGAGCGAAATATAAAAAAACCGCATCGCTGCTGCATATTATTTTAAAATTCTGTAAGTTTTTGCCTTGTTATTGCTTTGAGTTGTGGTTGCTGTTGTTGTTATTGTTGTGAATTTGTTTTACTTTCCTATCTACATTTACTTTGCTAGCTGAAAATAATAATTAGAGCACCCTGCCTGATGATGACTATTCGTATGTCCAACCGCTTGTGCGTCCATCTGCTTGGCCCAGCGGCTTCTTGTCAAGTTGCCAGCAGACGCTGCAGCTAAATTCACGCTAAGAGATGCAACGTTAAAAAACTGTTTTGTAAAAGTTTTGCTAACTATTGCGAATTTTGCGTTGCTGAAACCGAGCTGTGGTCCCCTCCTTGAAAAGCAGCAGCGCTTGGATTAAGTTTCGTGTTTCGCTGTATTGGCAGCAACTGTTGCTGATGATATTGTTTTGCTTGTGGAAAAATTTCCTAAGCGATTTGCTGACGAATTCAAAAAGAAATTCCTCAAGTTAAAGTAAACAGCTGATAAAATTAAAATAGTTAATTCTTAGATGTTGAAGTTACTTTCAACAATTTGTGATTTAAATAAAAAGTTGTCTGGGTACATTTTAAATCGCAGACGAATATATCCTTACAATTTAAAGTCTTAATTAGGGGCTCATCATAGTAACAACACATATATCAATTCTGTCCACAGCATTACAGATTGAAAATGTAAATTGCCAGTAGCCTTACTTAATTTATTTCTGAAGATATCAGATTAAAGATCATTGAAATTTCTGAATCTCTTCAGGTGCTACGATAAAAAAGAGCAATTATGATAACATCTTCATTTCTTTTTATAAATTCTTGTCAAGTTAAGCTGAAAACTATAGCGAGATGTATCGTAAGAAAAATATTTTATTGGAGTAACCTATTTCCAAGTATTTGAAAATAAAGTCTTCATGCAACTATGTAATATTACTTATTCGTCTTGTATTTGATTTGCATTTGCACGAAAAACAGATTTATAATGATATCCCAAAACGCAAAATGCAAAAAATCTTATGTGCACTCGGTAAAAAAGGAATATCGGTAAGGCAGAATGAGTATCTGGCGCAAAGGTTTTGCTTTGAACTTGGTGGGATCAGAAGGATTTCATCCATTTCCCAGCGGTCAGCAATTTCAATGCCTGATGAAATCTGGTGTGAAATAAGATCTATTTTACCTTGAAAATTCAGGAATGATATCATTACTGATTTAAAAATAAGCATTTTCATTCAAGCTTTCTGAAAACTTCCCTGAAATTGTGCAATATGTGAAAATTGTGTTTTATTTCGATCTCAGACCGGAAGATGCCCCTGAGTTAAGAAGCGAAGGTGTAATGCTGCCGAATGTTTATGAGTGATTTCAGTTAGTCAAAGCCCGACTTTGCTTCGTATTCGCACCTGAGCTACGGTTGAGATTAGAAGCGAATTCGTAATTCCACCAAATAGCTTAGGGAAATTAAAATCAGAATTTTACAATGCGAAGTAGTTGACGATTAATGTTTCATTTCTAAAAATTAAAAAAGGGAGAACATTTAAATCATAAATAGAATAAATATTGAACATATATTATATATAAATACTAGATTAAACCCGGCGCGTTGCCAAACGGGAATAAAATGTTATCAGTGAAACTGTATATGTAAATTGTGGTCGAATACCGTATTCCGAGGCTGTGCGACCTATAACTCAAAAGCTGTTGAACTTCTCAAATTTAGATTGTATGGCAGGTGCAACGCTCCCTTGTTAGGGACACCATTCGAAGTTACACCATACAAAGTTATCAGTAAAACTGCATGTGTAAATTGCTATTCAAGCTATTCAATAGCTATTCAATATCGAAAATTTTTGTTGCATGGGAGGTGCCACGATCTTTGTCCAACTCCCATAAAATGTTATCAGTGAAACGCTGAGTGTAAATTGTGGCCGAAAATTTGGTTGTATGGGAGGTGTCACGCCCACTGGGGGTAGGAGAGTTCTTCACTTCTTCACAAAATTAAATTTTTAAAAAAATACTCAACTTCAAACTGTTGCAGGTCAACCAAAACACATTTTATTGCTCCAATTTTTTTTTATTTATCAATACTCCAAATTATCAATACTCAAAGTATAACCTGTCGAGTAATACGAATTTGCAGGATTTCGAGACACCAATTTTTTTGAATTTTGTCCACTAGGCAGTTCACTGTGGGGCGTGGCAAAATAAGAAAACAACTATATCCCGAGTAATATTGACACTAGGGTACTGAAATTTAGTACAGGGGTGTGCTCAATTTTCACAAATTACGGTAAAGAAAGTGGGCGTTCGGCAAAGGAGCGTAGACACATACAAAATCACTATCTCAAATAATACTTACTCAAGGGTACTGAAATTTAGTACAGAGGTAGTTAGGGACAATTATGAAAAGTTACGGTCAAGAAAGTGGGAGTTATTGGACAAGGGGGCGTGTCAATAATATTAAAACATTATCTCAAATGATATTAACACTAAGGTACTGAAATTTAGTACAGGGGTGGGCACAAGGGTGTTTTTTAGCTGAATGAGAAGTTTCGATGGTTGTTGTCTATGGTTTGACAGTTGAGAATGTCAAACTGTATTGACGTTTCTGTTCAATAAGGTTTGGCAATTCATTATGAATCGTTTGAGGCTGTTCAGACTTGCCTCAAATGAGGCGACTGACGGGGCTCATTTTAACATAAGCTAGCTATCAAGTGTTCACACACAAAATAATGCCTCACTTTGAGGCTGCCTTATTTTGACGTTTATTGTTTTTTTCTGTTGTTTTCTTTTGAATTATTAAACACAAAAATTTTCATAATTAATTTGGGAACAACCATGATTCAATTATTATTCGTATTTTTGACGTTTTCTCAAATTGGTATGCTGATTTGAAAATGAGAGCAGAAAAAAAATCATGAGAGCAATGGCCGCATTCAGCACAGACAACTGTTGTAAACTGTAATGGTAGCGCTACCTTAGTTCACGATGTTTTTTTCTGAATGTGTTGCTACTCTACACGTCAGAAGTTCGATTCAATTTAATTTTTATGTAAATTTAATTTAATTGCAAAGTTTTCTCACTTAAATTTGCTGCGTTCTTTCTGCGTTTATTAATTTAACAGCGTCAGTAACAGCATCTGACAGTTAAGCAAGCAGTTGTGTTCCTGTAGCATAGAATTTATCAGTTTTAGTTAGCGCTACCAAATTTGTACCATTCAGCGATTTTTTACACAACAGTTGCCAACTGTTGTCTGCGCTGAATGCGGCCAATGTCACTAGAGCTAAAAATGCACACGGTTGCCCAAATATCATACTAATTGGTACTATATTGACTACTATTAATTTTGTTCTAGTACTTTTATTGCTCCGATTTCTTAGTGCAATAATAACTTTTTAAATTATTTTTATTTACTAACTTCAATGAAAATTAATAAATATATAAGTAATATAAATGAGGTACAATAGATCTAATTTAGGTAGCAGTACGCATCTCCACCATACAACATTTAGTAATACAAATACTAAAATAAATATTATTTTGTTCGTTTATTTTAATAAACACATTAAACCTAACTATGAAACCTAAACAAGAGCGTTTAGTGGCGCGTTCTAAATAAGTAAATTAACCGAGTTTACTGCGTAATTGTATTGAAAAGAAACTGCCATCACAAAATTATTACGAAATTTACAGAAATTTGAAATCCATTAATAGTAAGTGCACTTATAATTTCTTAAATTGTTAAGAAAGAAAAAAGAAACAAAAATTTGTCAAAACAAAAATGAAACCACGGTCGGATAATACGCATTATACGTACTGTAGCCTACTTTTTTCATACATTTTTTTAAATAAGAAAATAAAATGCGATCGTTTTGAAATTTTAACATGTTTTTATTGATATTGTAAAGTGTACAAAAGAATTTTCTTTGACTTGATTGTACATTAATTTGCTTATAGTTTTCTATATCAAAAAAGAGTACTCGAAAGAAGGTTTGTTTTTTGGGGGAAGCACCCAGCCTTACATGTTCATCTGCAATAAAACATCATCAAAGAAAACATCGTTCTACAGGCTTTATTGTAGTGCACAACCCTATAATATGTATATTTTAAAAAACAAATAAAAAATTACGAACTTGTGAAAAAAATTTGTAAATCTAACTTTTTTTAATTTGTTTAAAAAAATTAACTTACTGAAAAATTGATTGTTTTAAAGTTCCGGAACTAGCTATCTATGCCTTAAATAACAGGTGAAATTTTTAGCCAAATCGGTCGAATAATTTTGATTTAGTGCTTCCCAGAAGTTTCGAAAACGTAGTTTCGAAAAAAACGTGTTTAAAGTTTTTACAGCACTTTAATATACATTACGACGCTTTGTCTTCTTTTGCCTGTAACTTTCAAAATATTTTCAATTTATGTCTTAAGACTTTTAGAGTATATTTTTAAGATTTAATTTTTATATTCTATTGCGAAAAATTAAAAAAAATTATTTTTTGAATTCGTCAAACTGGTGGACTACTACTTTAATAAGCAATGAATTGTAAGCTGGATCTAATTTTGAATTTCTTATAAATTAAACTGTTTGTTTAATGGATTTATTCATGCATCATTTAATATATTCATTGTTTTCTGTGGATGTACTTCTATTTTGTATTTCTATATTTATTCTATGAACTTCTTTTGTGTCTCTTTTTAAAGTATATTCGTGTACTTCTTTTTGTTTTGAAAATGATGGTCACATTATGTATACACCACGTTTTTGTGCCGCAAGCTGCGTATGTTTAATCCCTTACAATTTTATTATTGCAAATTACGCTGCTGTAAACTTACTGAACATACGCTTTTTACATTGAAAATACGGCATTCATTGAATACCACTAGTATTTCTTTATAATTTGTTTTTTTCCTTAACTAACTTTCTTCTTAATTACACTTTCAATTAATAAAATGCACTAATTAGGTTTTGAGCAATGGTTAAAATAACTTTTTATTTTAAATTTGCAAATGAGCTTTCTAAACTCCTAGAATATACTTACAACATAGCATGCACATAGTTACAACATAGCATACACATAGCTTACAACATACGCAACACCAACATAGTTTCTTTTTCTTATTAACTTGGCAAGAAATCATTGAAAAACTATTACACTAGAAAACTACACAATAAAACACTGAAACATACCTTTTTTCCAACAGCACAAAACACTGTTAGCAGATTGTCAAAATATGTTTGTTTATAAAAAATAAGCATACGTAAAAAAATACGAATAACCTTATAATAATTGAATCATGGGAACAACTATGAATAAAAAAATTAATTCGCGCCAGTACTGCGCCTGAACAGCCTCAAAAAGAGGAAAAAATCAACAGAACAAACTTCACTCTGACGTACGTCAAAATGAGTTGCAAAATTTTTAAAATTTTAAAAATTCTTGCCTCACGAAACATGTCACCTTCCCGCTTTTCCCTTTGCCTGTAGACATCAAAATGAGGCAAGTGAGTCGCCTCATTTGAGGCAAGTCTGAATAGCCTCTTTAACACCAGAAAAACGCTTCCAAAATGTGGAAATTTACTTGAAAAAAAATCTGTTTTCAAAGTTCATAGAGCACTTTGTTCATTTTACAAAGTGCGTGAAGATAAATTCGTCAATCCGACGCGTACTTAGCGAAGACTTAAACCAATACTTTTGATCTGCAAAAAGGTAAATTCGTACTTTTTGCAAAGTACGAATTTAACTTTTAGAAGCAAATTAAATTCGTTATTTTTGCAAAGTACGAATTTAACTTTTGGGAGGAAATAAAGTTCGTTCTAGTTGCAAAGTACGAATTTAACTTTTGATTCGAATTTAGCTTTTGGCACGAATTTAAAAATCGCACTATTGTAATGAACGAACTTAGCTCTTGGTATGGATTTAAGACATGGTACCAACTTCTTTTGAAAAATTCCTTTAATCAATAATATGAAATTGATATGTATTGCATATCATTAGACAGGTGATTAAATCACCTTTATAACAATATATAGCTTAAAGGGGCACAATTAAGACTTTTGCCATACTTTTGCTTATTGACGAAGCCAATTGCTTGCTCACTCGATTATGTTAACCGTAAAATTAAGTGCGTGCAGATAAATCGCCTATTGTTAAGTTATGTTGTGTATTTTAATGAAAAAGATATAATAAATGTTACTTCTACTACTACTACTACTACTATCCACCATATTAAATTTTAAAATTCTGACTTCAGATTCGAAATCAGCGACCCCTAAAGTTTTAAATGATGTTTAAAACTCTTCAAAATACATATTAATAGGTGGCAACCCTATTATACAAAAATATAATTTTGAAATTCTGACAACGGATTCGGATGCAGCGACCCATTTTTAATCATTAGTGCGCGCCAGCCCAGAATTCGTAAAAACAAAAAATAGGTGTCAACCCTATCCACCATATTGCATTTTAAAATCCCGAATTCAGATTCGAAATCAGCGACCCCCTAACACTGTTAAATGATGTTTAAAACTCTTAAAAATACATTTACTAGGTGGCAATACTGTGGTAAAAATTAAGGTGGCAACCCTTTCCTCCATCTTGAATTTTAAAACTGTGACACTAGATTCGAAATCAAATCCGTTGTCAGAACTTTAAAGTTACAAGAATTCGCAAAAATACAAAAATATGTAGGTGGCAACTCTATCTGCCATATTGAGTTTGAAATTTTGACATCAATTCCAAAATCTGCTACCCCCAAAACTGCCAACCTCGCAGTTCACAGAACCCTTAAAAGTCCTATTACGCTTAAGCTTTCTCTACACAAGCTCATTGAATTTTTTGGAGACTTGCTTTAAATTCAATTAAGTGGATACTTGCGAGCTTACAGGCTTTTGACGATCGTTTCAAGCTTTTTGCCGAATGCATCAAGTTTTTCTTTACTTAGGACTTCGTGCCGTTCGCTTGTAAGCTAGCATACTTGCAAGTCGCGAGCTGTCGTAGGCTTATTTAGATTCAAGTTCATGTTATACTTGATTGAAAATTATCAAGCTCAAGCAAGCTTGAACTTGTATTTTAAGCAAGTACTTGAAATAGTCTTTAAGTAGTCTTGTGCAGTTCTCTGCCCCCTACAAAAAAGGCGTCGTTTTTAAAGCTGTCACTTTTTGTGATTGTCATCCAAGCAAATCAACAGAACGAAGTGTAGGAAGCTTCATTTACAATAAGAAAAAAAAAATTATTTTTCATTATTTTTTATAATTTTAACTGTGATATACTTTCTACTAGAACTTGCGAAAATTAAGATTTTTTGTTTATATTCTTTACACAATCTTTCTTCAATTCCTCAAGCTTGTTCTTACTCCTTTCAGTACCATGAAAATATTTTTTTTTTGCCATATAGCTAATAACCGTTTATGTCAAGTATTTCAATGTCAAGCTTGTTGTAATTTGTGTAACTTAATTGTTTTTGTTGGAAGATGATTTGCTTCTTGATTGGCCTTAGTTTACAAACTCTCAACCTTCTCTTCTTCTTCTTCGTCTATGTCATACGGCATAAGCTATAATAAGTTAGTGTGTCTTCTGTAGTTGTTGCTGTTACAATTTCTGTTGTTGTTATTGTTGCTGTTGTTGTTATTATCATTGTTGAGCCATTTGGCAGCAAGTGTTCGTATATCTATCTACTCATTTATACACTTATGGTTAGTACATATTTTGAATTTTTTTTATTGACTCATAAGCCTCAATGACCAGTCTTCTTCTTCGCCATCGTTTCTTTCTTCATTGTCTGCCTCCTTGGTTGGTAGTAACTTGGCTGGATTTCGTATTGATTTTTTTTCCACTTTTGTGTTAAGCTTCTGTTCTGTTTGTTATTTTATGTTTTTTTCTTATTTTTTGTTGTATCTTATTTTGTATTAGTTGTATTTTATTTTTTCTTCTACACATTCTTTGCTCGTTCTGGTCTTCTTTATTTGAGCAACCACGATATTGAAGCTGCATTGATAATGTTGCTGTTGATGGTAGAATTGTTGTTGCTGCAGCTGATTCTACTGCTGTTGCTGCTGCTGGAGGCAGGCTCATGTTTCGTTTGTTAAATTTTGCTGGCTGCTGCTGTTCGGTCTACTTAGTTGGTCGGTGCAATTCGTTTTTTTTAGTTGTTTTTTTTTAGAATTGTAGGCTTTCTTTTCTTTGATGTTAGCAGAATAAATTGCAATGAAACAAAGAAGAAAACTAAGAATAGCAGCAACATTTGTGGACTTTGCAGCATGCAATTTAGTGTTTATTGATCGGGTTTTTGTCTATATGTTAAAAAATTTTTTTTTAATTAAAAACAAACTGTATTTATAATCGATCTAGCTTAGATTAGCGCAGTGAAGCTGCAAAGAAGTATTCGAATCTTTTTGGAATGGGTTAATAATGGGTTGGCGGTAGAGATGAGCGAACCAGTGATTTTTCAGCAACGGCTTTCTTATTGTACGTGATTTTGAAATCGCCGTTCTTTTATATGGTGACCGTGATAACGTTATTTTATACATTAACATATACATATTTAAGTATGTAGTTATGAAAGATGACCGAAATAACCCAGCAGTTCTAGTCTTAAAGAAATCTCAAATGAATCATGTACGATTTTTCTTACATTTCATTGACGAAAATTTCATATAAATGTTCCAAAATCGTGCAAGATGCAATGAAAAACGTCGGGATTTATCACGCACGAACTCAATATCGAAATAATGAGGAAGTTTCTTTAACGAAAAGTAGACAGGAATATAAAGAAAATTCGTCAGGGAATACAAATTGAATCGTGCTTCTGGACCGAATTCAACGTCGTAAGATATATTTGATAGGGGATAAAAATATTTCATCCTCTCTCAACTCTAAATCGACGTAATGTTGGTTTCGTAATGGCCTGACGCCACCACACCGTATGTTTTGCAGGTCCACTCGGGCAGCTGTCCAAGTCCACTCCTTTACCATTTGCCCTAATGCCACACAGAACCTCACGTTGTAGTGATAGTTCGTTCTTTAGTCGTACGGTAAAGTTGTGGAAGAGTCTCCCTGCGAGCGTGTTTCCCATCAGTTTTGAGCTGTACAAATTTAAAACAAATCTTCACCGAATCTACTCCATCTTTTCAACCTCTAACTATCACCCATCTTCCAAATCAACACAATGCAATCATTCTTATAAACATACATTTATAAAAAACATCACCTAAGCTTTCACTCTACAAAACAGAAAAAAATTATACCAAATTGTCAAATTCAAACGAATTCGACAGCAATGGCAATGACACCTAAACAGTGGTGTCAATGAATATTTAAATACTATCGAAAACCATCGATAGTCAGTCTAAAACTATCGATATTCATGATAGTGTGAAATTATCAATAGTTTGCGAACTCTAAAGTTTAGCCTCTGAACGATTTGGCGAATAACAACAATCATTAATATCTTGAAGTTGTTGTAATAGAGTGGAAAAAGCTAGGCGCTGAAAACCGCTACTTTGCATTATATTTTGTATGAATTTTTTTAAGTCCAGCAGCTCATGCAAAAACTTCCTTTAAGAAATCCTCACGAAAAGTTCGTCAATGATGCGTACTACTGCGTACTACTGGGTACATTAAAACTCATTCCAAAGTGCGCCTGGTATGCTAACTTGAGTGACAGAGACAAAATCTCTCGCAAACAAAAAATCACTGGTTATATCACGAATCGCTGCAAACGACAAAAGACGAAAATTAAAAAAAAAATTAAATCACTGATCACGGTTTTTGATAGTATTTGATCACCGCTGTTACTAGTGATTTTTCTATCACGATGACTAAATCACTGGTAACAAAAAAATCGCTCATCTCTAGTTGGCGGCCAAAATATGATCTAGTAAAAAGAGATTTTTTGAAATTTTTTCACGGCATTAGGATAATTTGCGACACAAATCTCAAAATAATTTTTATTCATCAAATCTAGTTCTCTCACAATTTACAAAAAAAGTCCGAAAAATTTGCTCCTTAAGACTATTTTTTCCATAAGATATAGTTTATAAGCAAAAAAGCTTTTAATTTTTCCTTAAAGCAAAGCTTCCTACACATAATTTCATTGATTTGCTTGCCTGAAAATCACAAAAAATGCCAGATAAAACCACAAATTTTCTTAATTTTTTCGAAAATGCTCCTGATGCTACCGAAATTCGGACGCGCTACCGAAATTCTCGATCATTAAACAAATATTCCATCCTTTATACCACGTAAACATTTCGGTTATAATTGGGGGAGGGGGAGTCTTTATTCAAACATGGCCAAGTTCCCCCACTCGAAGTCTTTTCGTAGATTAGTAAAGAGTGTGTTATTTATATTTCGCCTCTTCCTCACAAACTCCATAAAGCGTGGGCGGTTTTTGAATGAGTATGAATTACAAAGGCTGCTGTCGTCCGCAAACGAATGAGTCGACGACAGAAAGTCGTTGATAAAAAAAACCAGAAACAAGGTTAGCGATAGAACCGAACCTTGCGGTATTCCTGCGTTGATGGCATGCTTCACGGACAAAATGCATACTTTGGAGCACTTAGCCAATTTTGAATCTGGTCTAATTTGTATTAATTTTTTGTAAACACTAGAGAGAGGAGGAAATTGAATCTCGAAAACTTCTCCTGGTTACGTTCCTGCATCATATTTTGATTCATTGTTAAGTACATTAGTTTTTCCTATATTGTCTGATGTCCTTTGATATGATGCCTTTAGCAGATCGCATTGAATCACTTTAATCAATTTAAGGATTGTGTCTTGGCTAAGGTACACTACATGCCCAAAGCAGATTTCAATAAATGACAATATAAAAGTGGTAACTATTCACGACCCAGAGCTCTTTGAAGGTCTTGTGAAGAAGTGTAAAAAAGAGCTACAAACTGAGACAAAACAAGATGGTAAGGTTAGGTTAGGCTAGGTTAGGTTAGGTTAGGTTAGGTAAGGTAAGATAAGGTAAGGTAAGGTAAGGTAAGGTAAGGTAAGGTAAGGTAAGGTAAGGTAAGGTAAGGTAAGGTAAGGTAAGGTAAGGTAAGGTAAGGTAAGGTAAGGTAAGGTAAGGTAAGGTAAGGTAAGGTAAGGTAAGGTAAGGTAAGGTAAGGTAAGGTAAGGTAAGGTAAGGTAAGGTAAGGTAAGGTAAGGTAAGGTAAGGTAAGGTAAGGCAAGGCAAGGCAAGGCAAGGCAAGGTAAGGTAAGGTAAGGTAAGGTAAGGTAAGGTTACACATGCTGCAAGACTTTTGAAGCCAGTCTGAAAGCATTCGGCTTATAGTTGTATTGCTTTTCAACTTTTTTGCTGTTGCGTTGAAGTTGCTTTGAAATTGCGTTGACCAAGCATGTGAAATCATATATTTAAAAATGGGAGGAATTTTTGCTGTCTACTTTATCTGATTTCATTTATTTTTGCAGGTAGCGCGTAACTAGAGGCCTATACAGCCACGTTTATACATTATTTTGGGAATCATGGACCGATTTTTTTTTTAATAGATCAAAGAACCAAGGCATGGGCCTTATACAAACAAGTTTTGGTCTTTGATCTGAAAGGAAAGGGAAAGATTATTTAGAGGAATTGATTGGACCATATGTGAATTATTGATCAGGCGAAACAATCGTGAGAGACAATTTGAATTGCTTTTGACCGAGGCTAGTGTTATGCCTCAAACTCGGCAAGCATTTTGTAGCTCTTAGTTGTTTCTGTCCTTTAATTCCACATTTTCCACAACTTAGTTGTGGATTTTTTAGTTTTCCATAATTCTTAAATGTAGGAAAGAACAAAGAAAGTGAAAACAACCATGCCCGAACCCGGATTCGAACCAGGGACCTTTGGGTTGATAATCTAGCGCACTCTCCACTAGAGTACAAAGGCCGACAATCTGCCTTTTACACAAGCAATGTCAAGTCGAAGTCAATTCGCAAAGCAAAAATTCACAAAAAATAGGAGTTTTTTAGGTAGTAAAAAAAATATTATTACTATAAAGTGTACTACCTCTGTGACGAAATTTCCTCCCAAAATTAAATTCGTTCTTTTTGCAAACTACGAATTTAATTTTTGGGAGGAAATTAAATTCGTTCTACTTGCAAAGTACAAGTTTAACTTTTGAATCGAATTTAGATTTTTGCACAATTTTGAGAGCACAATTAAGACTTTTGCCATAAATATTTTTTAAAAAGTTGTGAAACTGGCGTTCATGGTACTAAGTTTCAATGCAAAAATTCTCAAAATCTGATCGAAGAATGTTTATAAAATGCAAATCATTGGACAGGTGATTACCCCACCTTTATAACGATATATAGCTTATAAGCGCACGATTAAGACTTTTGCCATAAATATTTTTTAAGAAGAAGTGAAACTGGCGTTCATGGTACTGAGTTTCAACGCAAAAATTCTCAAAATCTGATCGAAGAGTGTTTTTGAAATGCAAATCATTGGACAGGTGATTACCCCACCTTTATAACGATATATAGCTTATAAGCGCACGATTAAGGCTTTTGCCATAAATATTTTTTAGAAAGTAGTGAAACTGGCGTTCATGGTACTAAGTTTCAATGCAAAAATTCTCAAAATATGATCGAAGAATGCTTTTGAAATGCAAATCATTGGACAGGTGATTACCCCACCTTTATAACGATATATAGCTTATGAGCGCACGATTAAGACTTTTGCCATAAATATTTTTTAAAAAGTAGTGAAACTGGCGTTCATGGTACTAAGTTTCAATGCAAAAAGAACGAATTTAATTTCCTCCCAAAAGTATTGGTTTGAGACTTCGCTAAGTTAGCGTCGGATTGACGAATTTATCTTCACGCACTTTGTAAAATAATGGAAATAAAAAACACCAAAAAGTGAGTTACAAACTAGAGACGTTTGAATAACCTATGAAAAAGTTTTTGGTAATTAAAAGGGCTACAAACATCACCTGGACAGTTTTCGTTTATCTCTAATGAGTACCCTACAATATGCATTTTTTATCGAATATATGTTAATGTATACTAACTTTTTAAATTTTCCTAAGGATAATAAAGTAAAAAATTTCGTTTTTTAGACACCAATAACATTCTCATATCTTGAAAACTATAGAAGATATTAGTACAATGATTTTTTGTATATAACATCGTTACCTACAGCCAAAAAACTATTCAAATCATATTACTATAATCAAAAAAAGTTAAAAATTTATTCCTAGATTCTCAACCGTGAACTTCTATTATGAACTGATACCAACTGAAGAAGACTATCTCTAATTCAAGCACTGATGACACGAAATCAATTATAACTATTTTTCCAAAAGTATATTATAAGGAACTTTTTTAATCTAAAATTGTTAAAAATTTTTAAATGGTGATTTGTAAATGGTGACTGAACTAATATATACGATAATTTCAAAAGATTTACTCTATTTTTTTGTTTAACAAAAAATCAATAAATTGAAAGCTTATATGGGATAAAAATAATAATTATTTATACGAACTACCTAGTAACACTGGGTATATGAGCTAGTCATTAATAAAAATGCAAGATTGTTATGCCTTGTTAATGCCTTTAGGTTCATTAATATTATTTGACTTCTTACCAAAGCTCAAAAGCATTAGCTTGGGATAAATGTACGAGTGTCTGAGCTATAAAAACGGCATTAACATAACTATAGAGTTTTAAGTAGAACTGAATAACGACATAAGAATGCATTCAATGAATGCAAAATGGATTTATAAATAAAATTTTCAATTCACATTTATTTTTTAAAGAATGATTAATTTTTTATTTCAATTATTCATTTTCGTTATTCAGAATAATGATAATTTTTTATTGAATGATATTTACAAAGAATTTAAAAATTTTCAATTAATATTTCCTTATTCATTATTAATTTTTTATTCGTCATTTATTTTGTATTCATTATTCATTTGTTATTCATTATTAATTTTTTATTCATTATTGCTTGTTATTCATTATTCATTTGTTATTCGTTATTTATTTTTTATGCGTTATTTAATTTTTATTCATTATTCATTTGTTGTTCATTATTAATTTTTTATTCATTATTGATTGTTATTCATTATTCATTTGTTATTAATTTTTTATTCATTATTAATTTTTTATTCATTGTTCACTTGTTATTCATTATTAATTTTTTATTCATTATTCATTTTTTATTCATTATTCATTTGTTATTCATTTCCTATTTATGGCATAAGACTAAAATGAATAAAAAATGAGTAATGAATTACAAATGAATAATGAATTAAAAGTTAATAGTGTTTAAAAAATTCATTAATTTTTCTGAATAACGAAAATTAGTTACTAAAATGAATAATTAATCATTATTTTAAAAATGAATGTGAATTAAAAATTTTATTTATAAATCAATTTTGAATTCATTGAATGCATTCTTATTTCGTTATTCACTGATTCACTATTTTGTGAATAAAATCTAATTGAATGCATTCTTTTACAGCTCTGACCAGTATAATGATAGAATATTTCAGTAGTTAAAGAAGTTATTTCTTTAAACAATCGTGCCTTTTATCTTCATTAATAACTATACATCCTCTCGCCTCTAATAATTATTACTTAGATTATATTTTGTACTTCTACTTAGTTTTTCTGTTCATGATTGCATATTTAATTTGATTTTCTCAAGCTTAAAATATAATTTTCTTTTGCTTTTTTCTTTCGTTTCTCGCAATGTTATCGTATCACCTGAAATTGAAAATGCGCATTCTAAAATGTAGAACTCGCCACCATGTCGATTATCATCATTGCTTACCCCTTTACCACTCACCCGAATATCGCTAATTATATCGCCACATAACAAATTTCTGTTGTTTTTCCGATTTATGACAAATTAAAAGCTCTTCAATGTTGCTGTCGCTTCACTCAACATCGACGACAACGACATCGACATTTGTGAAAATACTGCAAAATGACATGATATAAAAAAAATACTCATCAGAAATAGTTGTTATAGTCATAAAAGTCAGAATTATTAACAGATCAGCGAGCATAGCAGCAAAAATGTTGACAACAACGATGATGACGACGAGTTTTACCGACCACACAACAAATCATGTTGGTGTCATTCAACTTTTTCTCTTTAGTTTTCCTTCTTGCTATCTGAGTTTATCAGCTTTTTATTTTATTTTTTTTTCATTTTATATAACAACATTTTAAACCAGGTTTATAGCAATATTTTCCATTGCAATTACGTGCGAGTGTCTTTAAATATTTATTTTTGCCTCTTTGTATGTTGTTCTGCGACATGATTTTCTTCAATTAAAGAGAAGAAAAAAGTAGTAATCTAGTTGATTTGAACTCGTCATTATTTTTCTTGATTGAAAATGACTGATATTTGAAATGACTCATTTTGTCACTTGTGTTTTTAATTATTTTTGTTTTTGCAGTACGCTTTATCAGCAATACACAAATAAAAGAGTATAATTCATTAAAATATGGGCGAGATTATTATCAGAAAATGGCTTAGCTTTTGCTCCAATGAACTAATTACGTTGAATCAACTCTTTATTCAAACAAATATAAAACTTTTTATCCGTTTGTTGAGCGATTTGTGAATATTTACTTAGTTGATCTAATTTGTTATCAGAAATAGCTATATCCTTAACTCGTTAACACTAATAACAGTTATAATGGGTGAAAAAATTCCGATTATGAATGCTCTGTTTAGCTTTCTGTAACACTATTGTAGATTTATATTTCAGTTAAAATTATTCTAAATTACGTCAAAGTGAAAACAAAGGTATTTATAATAACTCTGGATATAACATTTTATTAAAATGAACGTATTTTTGTATTGAAGTGAATGTATTAAAAATGAAGGCATTGTGTTCAGTTTTGAAACATGCTAATTTTTTCACTGTATGTAACTATGCAAAAGTTCACCATGACGTATGAATGTCAATAACTCCAAATTGAATTCGGAAAACGAAATTTCGCCCAAAATTCTGTTGTCTGAAATTCTGAAAAATTCTTGAATCATTGATTATGGAACTCTACTTTAAAATCAAAATCAAAAATCAACCCAAAGTCAGTAAAATTTTGTTAAACGAATTTAATTTTATAGTGCTATTTGATTTAAAATATAATTTGAAATTAAATGACACTCATGCATGCACTTTTACGCGTTGAATTTTTATATAAAATCAAAATCCTTAAATCAAATTTGGGTTAAAACAAAATCAACCGTCTTATATGCTTAAGACGAAGTTTTTATATAAAATTTAATGTAGAATTCGATTGATTCCTGGACAAAAAAAAAACAACTTAATCGCTCCTACTAAACATAGTGATATGCTGTTGCCTTATCATTATTTCTTTCATTAAAATATATCAATTGATATAAGTAAGTAGTTGTAATTGATGGCAGGAAAAATAGCGAAAAGTATCAATAAGTAACTTGAATGCGCTGAGGTAAGGAATAACCTTTGAGGAGGGGTATTCTAAAAATATATTGGTATTAATTTATTACTGTCCATGATCAAGGCTCATTTATAAGGTTGTGGCACTTGAGAGCGAGCTCGGTCAAACTGTCAGAATGGATGAAAAGAAAGCAAGAAAATGAATGCATAGAACAAAGAAAAGCACAGTGACAGTTCAAGCAAAGGGAAAAAAGAGTGCATTTCTTTCAAGTGCCACAACCTTATAAATGAACCTTGTCCACCATTCCCATTCGTTTTAAATAAAGCCACTTATTTCCATTTTCTCGATCAACCACGTGCGTGCGGAAAAAACTCGAGTGAGCCAAATACAACAAAGTACATGCTCTCTCATACTTTTTCTTGCTCATATTTGTCGTCTATCTCAATCTTAGAGCGCAAATAAGAACGACATGTTGGTTGGCAACTTTGATTGCCATTGGGCACTAATGACTTAATATGATATTTAAAGAAAGGAAGATTACATTAGTATTTTTCTTGAATGTGGCTTTTATTTTTAAATATCTGAATAAAAGTCGTCACTATGGCTTAATTTCCAATAAATTTTCAGAAAGAGGTCGTATTTTTACCTTTAATTTCTAAGTTGAGGATTCTATTATTACCTATTACCTTAACGAGATGCCATTTCAGGCTCATTTTTGATATACTGCTTCGATTTCCGGTGTCAAAAAGCTTTTCCAAAACTAAAAAAGAATAAAATTTTACGTATTTTAAGTAATGTAGTGTTTCCGAATGTGAATATACCGTGGATTTGAGTATTGACAAACTTGCAGTGTGACAGTACTCAGCTATTTTGCTAACACCGAAGTGATACACGCATTTGTTTGCTGTAAGCATTGAAAAAAAAATCTAAAAAAATGATAATAGTAAGTTTTGAGAGTGCGCTAAATTGAATTAAATTAACTTAAAAAAAGTATTGTGCTTAATTTATGAAGAATTTTTATTAAATTATGTGATAAAACAAACATTTCAGGCAAAATATGTTTACCTTAGAATTTTGCCAGTCACTTTTGAAATGACTACTATTGCCAGTTGTGGGACACCTCATGTAACCGGCTGTGGAACACCTTGTTTTTTGCATTCAAAGCATGCGTTTGACTGACAAACTGTCAAATATCACCGTTTTTGTCAACATATCATATTTAAATAATGTTTTCTTGCATTTGTACGCATTTTCAGCCAACGGCTAATAAGCCGAAGGCAACGCGACCAGCCAAACCGTTGGCCAAGCACACTAAGCCGAAGAAGTCTCCACTGCCGGATGATGATGTAAACTTCTGCATCATCTTTTTGAACCTTCTGCCATCGAAATTGACTGAAGCAAACTCAATCAAATGCAATGATCGCAAACGGCCAGTGCATTTGAAGTGCGCTGATATGCAAACTAGCTTTTTTAAGCTAGTGGCCTTTTCTGCTGTTTTTCGTGCCATTGAAGGCTTCTAAAATGAATAAATTTTATTATTTTTCTTACTTCTTGAGGTTGTTCTTCATATTCCCCCATTTTTAGTAGATTTTTCAACGTGTCCCACAATCGGTTTTTTCTCCTTGACTAAATCAATATATGTAATAGGCTGGGTCGATTTGTGGGGAGGCAAAAAAATCGCCCATTGCTCAGTGAAAATCGTATTCTAGGGATCAAAATAAGAAACTTTGCCCGAGGAGCTATACCTCTAAAACGAATTCTAATGCCCCAACTTTTGACTTTTGTCCCGTAGGGTCAAATTTTGAAAAATCTCTCTTTGATCCATTTAGAGTGCCCCAATCGAGTCCAAATATATGACCGACCCCACTAACTTTGGAGGGCCGATCCACCCATGCCAGTGGTACACCCCCTGGAACCCCCTGGGGGTTCCCTATACAAACATTTAAAAAAATAACCATTTTAGCACTTTACATGAAAGAGGGGTTCCAGGGGGTGTGCCACTGGCATGGGTGGATCAGCCCTCCACAGTTATTGGGGGTCGGTGATACATTTGGACTCGATTGGGGCACTCTAAATGGGTCAAAGAGGGATTTTTAAAAATTTGACCCCACGGGACAAAAGTCAAAAGTTGGGGCATAAGAATTCGTTTTAGAGGTATAGCTCCTCGGGCAAAGTTTCTTATTTTGATCCCTAGAATACGATTTTCGTTTTAGAGGTATAAGAGGCATAAGAATTCGTTTTAGAGGTATAGTTCCTTGGGCAAAGTTTCTTATTTTAATCCCTAGAATACGATTTTCACTGAGCAATGGGCGATTTTTAAATCGACCCGCCCTAATGTATATGTTGTTACTTTAGCAAAAAATTTAGCTTATTTGACAAGCTTTTCATAACTACGCATATGTCCACATATTACACTTGACCTAAAAACCTAACGTTTCATAACCGAAGACACTCCCTTACTAAAAAATTTCAAATTTTCAAAAAAATTTCAACTACAATTCCATACAAATTTATATAAGCGTATTTAATTATATCCAACAAATGCCACAGTGCATAAAAAGTACGTTTTCGAAATAAAGTAAAAGATAAAGTGATGAAGTCTACTTAAGAGCTGACATACTTTTGAAATCGCATAGCATTGGTTGAGATATTTTTCATGTATCCGTTCAAAAATAAAGCTAAAAAAATACCTAAAATTGTGCATTCTTGGCAGTTAATGTAATCAAAAAGAAAAAAATTTCACAGATTATATGTTTTGCCCAATTTAGTCAATTATTTATTTTTACAAACCTCCTTACATCCAAAAAAATTGCACTTAAATTACAAAATATGTAAAAATATATTTAAAATTACAATTGCCTGATTTTAAAACTTAAAAAATAATTAATTATTTTTATTAATTAAAATTTATTTGTTTCTTTTACTAACAAATATTTTTCTTTTGGCAGAAGGAATATTTTTCCCATCAACACAAGTGGTATATATATATCATATATTTCACTGAAAATGTTGGTGGTGAAAATATCAGCTCTGCCTTATAAAGGCCTAATATTGATTTAAAATTCCTCTATACTCGAAAATTGCGTGTAAAAATGTCCACATAGTTAATAAAATTAGGTGATATTTCTTATCTTAGCTTCAATTAGATTCTAGATTCGGAAAAATTTTGCATTGCTCAAACGATATTTTTTTTAAGGTTATAATTAAGAGCTTTAGGTCAAGTAAGTTATGAAAAAAGGCAACAACTCTGTATAAAGTCAGTCATACAGCAGACTAGATAGACTGTTTCGAAAGGAGCTACCCCTTCATCTTCAGTAGTCTTGAGTTATTAGGCTGTGACAAATATTCGACGAAATGTTTCGACGAATTATCGTCTTTTATATTCTATAATAAATATCTTGCTGATATTTTGTATAGTTTTTCATGTTATAGATGTGTTTGTATGATTAAGATACGTTTTAAAAGAACACGAATCGGAAACACACTACCACTGTGTTTATACCTTATAAAAGTTTTTCATTTCGCAGAACGGGAATTGGCCCTCACAACCACTAAATTAAACGAAGTGCCTTCGTTCCAAATGATTTTTTAGAATAATTGATTTTTTTTAACACATCGTCAAGCATTCATTTTCCAATATTTTTATAGTAAATAAAACTAATAACAAAACAAAACTTTCAATGTTTGTTTACTAGTTATGCAAAATTTTTGATATAAGCTTTACAAAATACTTCTCCGTCGTTCTCTGTAGCAAAGAAAAACAACAACATTAAAAACAAAAGCACTATACGACTTTCGTCTGAGGTTATAATTTTTCTTACGTTGCCTGGCTATTCGTTCGTTTTTGTTTTGCTATAATTTTTCTGTAGTGACTGAGCCTCTTTCCTAATGCTTTCAACTGCTTTATGAATACGATCGAAGCAGAGATGGCTATTTGTTTGTGTAATTGTGAGGCACAGTGTTATTTTTTTAATTTAAGTTGGACAAAAATCATATTGCATAAATCATATTGCTAGAAATGAAAATGATAGTAATAAAAAATGGGCGTTATCAGCCTACTTCCTTATCTACCATAAAAATGGAGGAGTAAAGACGACATAAGGTTGATTTTATGCATGCTGTAAATGTTAAATTCAATTTTTAATTTGTCATACAACCAAAAAATGTTTACTTAAAAATAGACCCTAGTTATTGGTCAACTAACACTCCAGCCTCCCATTTTATTTTACAATATAAAATTTATATCATGGGGACTTGACACACCCAAAATATACATATTTTATTTTAGGGAAATGCGAAAATATACGGTAAAAAGAGATTTTTTTTTAATTTTTTAAATGTTATGTATCTTTGGGTTCTTAAGGTTTTTGAATTCTTATATATGGGTTCTAGCTGATTTTTGGAATTAAAATAGAACAATCTTGTGCTAGGCTTATCTATTACTGGACCTAGTTCTTTTTTAAATCGAATTAGAATTTGGTTTTTTCTATTTTCGTAATTAAATTCAATATATAAGCTTCTATCTAAAAAATTAGAGTCAAGATCGAAAATGAGCCAATTTTTATAAAAGACTTTATAAAAACGGGTAAAATAACTACTCGTGCTAGAGCTCATAGACCTCATATTATCTCTAATTATAAAAAACAGTCGAAACCTTCTTCTTCTTAATTCTTTTAGCTCCTAGTGAAGCAGAATGCCGCGGTAAAGCTTTTACATCGTTTACGATCTTTTGCAATCGTTTTATTTTATTGAATGATTTTCCTGTTGACTCAATTTATTTTTGTCTTGAACATCTGCGCTTTCTGCTACCCTGTGGGTTCCACTCAAGAGCTTGCCTGCAGATCTCGTTAGGCTGCTTACGGAGAGTGTGTTCTATTCAACTCTTTTTTCTTTTACAAATTTCTTCGTCTATGAACGTTTGTTGGCAATTTGCCCATAGTTCGGAGTTGCAAATGGTATTCAACCACCATATTCTAAGGATCCGTCTGAGGCATTTGTCATCAGTCAAGTTTCGCAGACGTACAGCAAGTCTGATTTGATGTTTGAGTTAAACAGTAGGATCTTTGTGTGTCTGGAAATGGATGACGAATTCCAGAACTTATTGAGTTGAGGAAAGGTTGCGCGAGCTTTAACAATTCTGCAGAAAAAGTCGTCAGAGGCGCCTCCATCTCAAAATCAACATTTTCGATAACCTCATCCCCTGCCATGTAGCTACTATTGGCATTGCTGGCGTTGACTTTGAGAGCCTTAGTTTTCGTAACATTAAGCTTGAGGCAGGCAACAAGAGATTCGTCGACCAGGTCATTGACTTTGTCTTGCATATCGGACTCTTTTGTTGAGATCAGACATGTGTCATTAGCATAGTCCAGATCATCTAGGTGGCTGGTGAAGGTCCATCTAATTCCGCGGTTGGATTGGTCAAGAGCTTTTGTGAGCGTTTCGTCAAGAACAATCAAAAATAAGATCGGGGGACATGACGCATCCTTACCGCTCGCCAGAAATGGTATCGAGGGTCGATGATATTGCGCCATTATGAAGTAACCATAACTGTGAAGAACCCATCGTATTGAGCTTTTATCAGACGGATAATTTTTGGGGAGATACCTAGTTTTTTAAGGGAACTCCAGATGCAGTCCCTTCTAAAGCTGTCGAAAGCAGTGGTGTATTCGACGAATATAAGATCCAGTGCTGTGCGCCACTCCACAGATTGTTCAACAATGATTCGCAGTGTGTTTATGTGGTTCACGCACGAACGGTTGGGCCGGAAACCCGCTTGTTGGTTTCGTATTGTGGAGTCAAGTTTTTCACTAATGCTGTTCAAGAGGACTCTTGTTAACACCTTCGATGGAGTTGAGAGGAGCATAAATCCTCCGTAATTGCGGCATTGGCTGAGGTCATCTTATTTAGGTATTGTCACAAGGAGATCCTCTATCCAGTCCTCGAGAAGCGTTTCGGTTTCCCAAATGCTTGCAAAGAGTGGTTGCAGCATGTGCGCTGCTGTTAAGGGGCACGATTTCATAAGTTCAGACGTGAGGTTATCTAGGCTGGCTAATTTGTTATTCTTTAGAGTGCCTATCGCTTTGATGATTTCTGGTATGTCCGGTACTCGCGACATGAGCGAGTGGCTGCGACTGCCAATAGGTGAGGTCGGAGGGCTAGTTTCCGGTTGCTGGCGTGTAGGAAGGTCGGTATTGTTTAGTATCTCGGTGAAGTTTTCCTTAAATCGTTGTCGTTGATCCTCGGTGAAAGTAAGGAGGATACCATTTTTCTCTTTGATTGGACAGGGCTTTTTCATGTGTGATTTCATAAAGAAGCCTCAGGCCCTTGGATTCAGCTGCTGATTCTGCTCTAAGTGCCTAGTGTTCGTACCACAGGCGCTTGTCGCGTTTGCATGACACATGGACTTGTTTTATGTAATCGTTGTAAGCACGCACTTTTTCACTCTTCTATGTCCTTGTCAAAGCATTGGCGCGGTTTTGTTTTGCTTTTCTCCTCTTCTCTATTAGAAGTCAAGTCTTTTCGTTAATCCATTGTTTTTTACGGGTTGGGCGATGATCCAGAACTTTTTCACCAGCGTTTATGAAAGCAGCTTTGATTTTCTGCCACATCGTCTACACTCCTTCAAAGTGCGAGTGCTGCAGTTCCTCAGAGGTGGCCACGAGCTCGCTGTCAAAAGCTCTTCTGGCCTTTTTCGACTTTGGTTTTCCGATGTCGAATTTTTTGTTTCTCTTCTCGTTTGGTTTCTGTACAGCAGCTAACCTTACTCGAATTTTTTCAATCAAGATGTAGTGGTCCGACCATATGTCGGCACTGTGTTTTACTTGTACATCTTAGTAGGCACCTTCTCCACAGCCTGTTTATACAGAAATGATCTATCTGGTTCTCGGTTATGTTGTCTGGAGAGACCCAAGTTGCTTAATGGCATGCTTTGTATGGGAAGAGCGATATACCAATGACGAGATTAGACTCTTCGCATGTTTCAAAGAGCAATTCATCATTTTCGTTCTTAACGCCAAGCCCATGATTTCCCATTAAATGCTCTATGTTGCGATTTTCGGAACCAATTTTCGCAGTGAAGTCACCCATAACTATGAGAATGCCTTTCTTGTGTGCTTCGTTGATTATTCCTGATAACTGATTGCAATCAGTAATTAGTCGAAACCTGGTTGTGAAATTAAAATTAATGGCATTTTTAGCACCATCAAACAGGTTAAAAAAACAAGGCAACCGGAAATTTTTGTACCTTAGTACTCTTAGACCTTAAAGTAGAAATAATAGTGATTAAATAAAAATATATAGAGTTCATGGCCACCTAACCGTTATTTTTTAATTTTACCAAATATTTGTCCAAATTTTGAGTTTTTACAAAAATAGCCCCACTAAAATGTTTTTCTTTATTTCATATGTATTGACATTTTTTTTAGTGTAAAAATATTGTGTGACATATTTAGAATATTAAAACTACGCATACAGTCTCATCGACTTTAAATTCAATACCTTTTTATACTTAATTCCGTTAAGAGATACGTTTTTTAATTTATTTTATTGCAAAAGAACACTTCTAAGTCATATAATATGCCGATTTTCAACTCTTTCAGATCTTGGGAAAAATTTCAAAAATATAATTAAGTAAGTATAAATAGAAAATTCATGAAAACAAATTTCAAAAATATAATTTTTTGGGCTAACATTCAACAATTTTTGTATATTTCTAGAAAGCGGACGTAAGTAAAATTTGTTTCCGGAAATCAGTGGATATTTCCTACGAATTGTACATGTTCAGAAAGTAAAATTATGATTTCGAATTTTGTACCGTCTGGCATGCCCTTTCGCATCACTGTGCGATGTTGAGCTTCAATTCTGTGTATCTTACTCGTTCTTTCTTCCGGTTGGCTGTTCGTTCGTTTTCTACAACCATCGAGGTCGTTACTAACCAGTTGTACGACGAGTTTAGTTTTATTGGGTGGCTGGCTGGCTGGATGGCTGGCTTTTATGGCCCTCTTGTGTTATTGTGGCTTCCTCAGTAGTGCCCGGCCGGGTCGGTTTCATTCATTTATTTTGTCTTCTTTGCCACTCTGTTTAGCGTTTACCTTTTTTATCTATACATAAGAGTGCGTAATATGTTGCTTTGTTGTTTTCCTTCGTGATTTTATTAGTACTTATGTATATCGTTCGAACGACTCGAATGACTCATCTTCAAGGTTATTTGCTTTGTTTTGCCGCTGTTGTTGGAACTGCCTGCATTTCACTGCGTCAATACTTCTCTAAGTTGTATAGAAGAATCAACTGTTGTCGTCTCTTTCTTAAACAAGTATTTTTTCTAACAATCTAAAAAGTTTTGTAAATAAATAAAGCTCACTCAAGTAAAGCCACATTCAAAGTTTTGCTTTGTGATGCCTTGTTTACTCTAGGGTCAAATGACTATGCTTTGTTGTGGTTTTTTGTTTACTATAAAAAGCGGAAGTACACATGAATAGGAGAGACGAATTTTGTCAGTGCACTGAATAAATTTGGAATATCTGAAAGTGACCCGAAAGTAGAGTAAGAGGATTCAATTAATTCAAGGAATTTCTTTAAGTATAAAGCAAATAAATAAAATTATGATATTCTTTCAATACCCAGAATTGTGATATATCTTTTACAAGAACTACAATTGTGATATATCAAGATTTCTAATAAGATAATAGTATATTGTAGTGTACGAAAGAGTCGGAGTTTAGAAATATTCTGGTGTATAAAAACAAATTTTAACATGCTAGCTAAAAAAAATTTTAATTTACGACAAAGAAACTCATATTTAGCAAAGTCGATCCGCGAAACTTTTTCGATGGCCGGTATATAAAAGTATATATATTCTAGATCAGCATCACCTCCTGACTCGATTTAGCCATGTTCGTCTGTCCGTCTGTTCGCGATAACAGCCGTAATTTTATAGCTATCGTAACGAAATTCAATATATAAGCTTTTTATTAAAAAATGAAGGTCAAGTTTGAAAATGAGCAAATTCGGTTAAAAACCACGCCTACCTCCCATACAAAGTGACTTAACCAAAACGGTAAAATCTCTTTAAATTAAAAAAAGACTAATCCAATGACTTCAAATTCTTCACATTGGCTTTAACAATTAATATCAACTTTGAGTATGAAATTTGTAAAACTCAGATGGAAATTACGTCTACCTCCCATACAAAGTGAATTAATCAAAACGGTAAGATCTCTTTAAATTCCACAAAAATTAATTTAATCACTTCAAATTTTGCACATAAGCTTTAGCCTTTAAGACTCACTTTAAATATGAAGTTTGTAAAAGTCGAATTAAAATCACGTCCACCTCCCATACAAAGTGAGTTTACCAAAACGGTAAAATCTCTATCAAGTCTGGAAAAATTAATCTACCCGAGTAAAAATAAAAACTTTTTTAGCTAAGGCCAAACAGCGGCCGTACAAGGCCTAGTTTTCAATATGTTTCTCGGCCGTACAAGGGTCGTACAAGGGTCGTTTGAGGGACTTTTTGGCCAAACAGCGGCCGCTCAACTGAAAATTTAATGGGGCATTGTATTCAAACAACTAACTTTATACACAAAAATGTTTTGCGCCACACACAAGTGGCGATAATATTAACATCGCCGAGGGAGGCTCACTTTTGTTGTTGCGTAAACGTTTGTTGAATAACAGCTTTGAAAAATTTGGTGGCAAACAACGGGCGTACAGCGGCCGTACAGCGGCCATACAACTTAATTTAGGCCTCTTACGGCCATTGTTTGACCCAAATTTTGGCCACTGGGCTTTTTGGATTATTTTTAGGCCATCTTTGATCGTGCGGCCCTTGATCGACCGCTGATCGGCCGCTGTTTGTCCGCTCATTTTTTTACTCGGGTAATGACTAAAAATTTTGCACTTAAGCTAAAACAATTTATATGCACTTTAAGTATTAAATTTGGAAAAATCGAATGAAAGCCACGGCTACCTCCCATTCAAAGTGAGGTGACAAAAACGGTAAAATCTCTTTCAATTCCGCAAAAACTAATCTAATGACTTAAAATTTTGCACGTATGAAATTTGCAAAAGTCGAATAAAAGTCACGTCTATCTCCCATACAAAGTGAGTTTGCCAAAACGGTAAAATGTCTTTTAATTCCGCAAAAATTAATCTAATGACTTAAAATTTTGCACATAAGCTTTAACAATTAATATGCACTTTAAATATGAAATTCAGAAATATCGAATGAAAACCATGGCTACCTCCCATACAAAGTGTGGTCACCAAAACGACTTCAAATTTTGCACGTATGAAATTTGTAAAAGTTGAATAAAAGTCACGTCTACATCCCATACATTTTTCCCATTTAGAAAAATCGAATGAAAACAACGGCTACCTCCCATACAAAGTGAGGTTACAAAAAAGGTAAAATCTCTTTCAATTGCAAAAACTAATGTAATGACTTAAAATTTTGCACGTATGAAATTTGCAAAAGTCGAATAAAAGTCACGTCTATCTCCCATACAAAGTGAGTTTGCCAAAACGGTAAAATGTCTTTCAATTCCGCAAAAATTAATCTAATGACTTAAAATTTTGCACATAAGCTTTAACAATTAATATGCACTTTAAATATGAAATTTAGAAATATCGAATGAAAACCATGGCTACCTCCCATACAAAGTGTGGTCACCAAAACGGTAAAATCTCTTTCAATTCCGCAAAAATTAATCTAATGACTTAAAATTTTGCACATAAGCTAAAAAAATTTATATGTACTTGAAGTATAAAATTTGGAAAAATCGAATGAAAATAACGACTACCTCACATATAAAGTGAGGTTACCAAACCGGCAAAATCTCTTTAAATCACCCATAAATTATTCTAGGGACTTCAAGTTTTGCACGTATGAAGTTTATAAAAGTCGAATGAAAATAACGTCTACCTCCCATACAAAGTGATTTAACCAAAACGGTAAAACGTTTTTCAATTCCGCAAAAATTAATCTAATGACTTAAAATTTTGCACATAAGCTTTAACAATTAATATGCACTTTAATATGAAATCTGGAAAAATTGAATCAAAACCGCGGCTACCTCCCATACAAAGCGAAGTTACCAAAATGGCAAAAGCACTTTAAATCTCACAAAAATTAACCTATTGACTTAAAGTTTTGCGCGTATGAAATTTGTAAAAGTCGAATAAAAATAACGTCTACCTCCAGTACAAAGTGAGCTTACCAAAACGGTAAAATCTCTTTCAATTCCGCAAAAATCCATTTAATAACTTAAAGTTTTGCACATAAGCTTTAAGAATTAATATATACTTTAAATATGAAATTTGAAAAAAAATCAAATCAAAACCACGGCTACAAAGTGAGGTTACCAAAACAGTAAAATCTCTTTAAATCTCACAAAAATTAATCTAGTTACTTAAAATTTTGCAAGTTTTAAATTTGTAAAAGAAGAATAAAAATCACGTCTACCTCCCATACAAAGTGAGTTTACCAAAACGGTAAAATCTCTTTTAATTCCGCAAAAAATAATCTAATGACTTTAAACTAATAAGTTAAAACAATTGATATGTACTTTAAGTATAAAATTTGGAAAAATCGAATGAAAACAACGACTAGCTCCCATACAAAGTGAGGATACCAAAACGGCAAAATCTCTTTAAATCACACAAAATTAATCTCGGGACTTCAAATTTTGCACGTATGAAATTAACTAAAGTCGAGTAAAAATTACGTCCACCTCCCATACAAAGTGAGTTTATCAAAACGGTAAAATCTCTTTGAATTCCGGAAAAATTAACTTAATGACTTCAAATTTTAACTATTCACTCGATGTTTGCAATTTTTTTTAAAAAAAGACTGAAAATACAAAATTACGTTATCATAATAGTAAAACTTTTTTGAATTCCAAAAAAAAAAAATTTATGTTTGAACTTGGTGTTGTACACAAAGGCTTTATTTAATAAATAAGAAGGACTTGTGAGTTTCAAATTTTCATATATGGATAAAAAACGCGACCAAGAACAGATACATCATCAAAATAAAACAACATTCAAGACTTCAAATAATTTAAAATACGGCAGTGGGGGTATTTTAACTTCGATTCAGTCGAAGATAATTCCTTACTAGTTTTTTTATTGTGTTTTCGTGGCGGAATCCCCCCAAAACTACAAATACTGGCCGATAGGGTTTTGTAATGTTTGGGCTGAAATAATAATAAGATTAGCTGATACATACCCCTATAAGTGTCAGCCCAGGGGAGTTTTGAATTATTTTCGTAAAATTATATACACCCTCTGGGCCTATTTTGAGCGAGTGGAAAAATTCTAAAAAAATTAGTATATCATTGTAAAAGCTACTACTCGAGAAAAAGTCAATGTGTGAAAAATATAAAGCATTGTTCAATTCAGTTTATTCAAGAAGCCCAATCTGTGTTCAAAAACTAGTCAACAGGTATAAAAGAGAATTGATCATTCCAATGGTAGAATAAAGTAAGGTAGAGGCATGGCGGAGAGTCGAGTATCAAAAATATAAAAAAAAAGTTTTTCAGAAAATAGAAAAATTTTTGTGTTTATTTTGATAATTCTGACACTAATTCTTATTTTATTCTCTAAGTGATCTCTTATGATCAGTCTGAACATTTAATGAAAGTAAGCTTATGTTTTTCTCTTTAAAAAAAACTGCGTTACAAAAACGGGCATTCCGAAGAAACTAAAATTCATGGTTTCTTGTGATTATATGACAATTAAAAAACTCTCACAACAGTTAAAACACTCTAAAAGAGGTTAAAAAACTTCACTTCAGATTCACAAAAGTGAAAAAATAAGAAATTTTTTCCAACATGCAAAAATATCGGATTCTTCAAGTTTTTATGTAAATCTACTGCCAGAATCTGATAAAAACAAACTCGAAAAACTATTTCAATAGAATTTTGGCATGAAACTACCTACCACCTTTTTGTAATAATATTCTACATTTGAATTTGCGTAACAAAACTATTTAAAAGAAGTTAGAAGTTAACAAAAAAAAAAAAAAAACGAAAAGAGATCTATCGTGTTCAGCGATCTCATAGTGGTATTAAGTTACACTCTAAAAACTGATTCAAAAATCACTACTGAAATGGCGATTTTGTAAAAATATCGCGCTAAGCAGCGGTTTTTTTCAATTCTGCTATTTCAGCGTTTTGTCGCTCAGAGAGCCCTAAAATATGTACATTTTATCTATTTGTCACTCTATTTCAGCGTGTTGTCGCTCAGAGAATCCTAAAAACGCTCCAGCAGCGATAGTTCACGCCATGGCAGAATAAACAGGTAGGGTAAAGAGATTCACCACACCGACAGCTAATGTCAAAACTAATTTTAGCGATGCCACTTTTCAGTGTTGTTATTTATTGTGAGACAAATGCTTGGAGGGGAACTTATACTAGGGGAAAAAGGATAAAGTAAGAAAAAAATGTATATATAATGAAACAAATAAATTTTCATGTGATTTTAAAGTTTTATTTCCAGTAATTTATCTTTGCCCATTATTTTTTGTTTATTTTTCTGAATCCTTAATATTAATATAAATATTAATTTAAAAAAATCAAAAACACAAAAACGCGACTGTTTTAAACAATGAAATTCGAGCAAATGGCCCAATCTACCTTATTATATCTCCAAATTCTAGGACGCTGCTTCAAATTTTGCTTAAAAATAAAAACTTGTACTTCCCCGTTTTCCAGTTTAGAATAAAGAATAATATTTAACAGATTCCGCTCTCAGTGAAAAAAAATGCACACAAAAAAAAACACATACACAACAAACGAAACTAAGCAAACTACTCTAATTGGCTTATTAGAAAACAAACGAAATACAAAGAAACAGTCAAACTGCTGTAAAAACACATAAAGCAACACCTGCTTATAGAACTTTAAAAACCACGTTCATCAAACATATCATTGGGCTACTTAATACTACCAGACTTTTGGTTTGTAGAGCTTTTATGTAAAAAAATAACATAAGTATATAAAAACAGGTTGGTAAAGTGTGGTATTAATACTACCGGGTTTTTTAGCCACACTGAAACCACGCAACTGTGAATACCCTTAATGATACAATCATGGATTTTTCTTTGAAGATACGGCAGCACTGTATTTTGTAATTTTGACATGATTTTGACATTAGCTGTCGGTGTGGTGAATCTCTTTACCCTACCTGGTTATTCTGCCATGGTTCACGCTATTGGAGTGGGTGTTACGCTCGGTGCTGCCAGATTTTTTGAGATATCAGTCCCTTTTGTTCTTCATTTCAATAAGTTTTTCCCGTTTTTTCCCCTTTTGTAAAGTTCAGTGTTTTATTTTAAATAAAAACCATAACAATACAAACCTTACTAATATAATGAAAAATATACCATAAAAAATATCACATTTATTACTTGTGCATATTACTTGAGTTTAACTGCAAACACTTTCTTTTGATTTTTAATCCTATGCAGTTTTAATTTTTCATATGAATTGTGGTGTGTAGAATAACATTTACGGTACAGCTGTCCAACGGCTTTCTTATATTAGTTTTTATTAAATTTATGGCAGAAAAAGCTCTTTAAGGGCATGCACATCTATGCGGAAGAGAAAAATGAACGATACATTTTTTTAATTTTTGGAAACATTTCACTTGTATCTGCAAATTTCATATTAAACCATAAAACTACACACTCTGGACTACTCTTTTTTTTTCTTTTTGCATAACAGAAACCGATATATATATTCTTGAAAAGCAATATTGCAAGGGAAACAGACTGTCTAGTCAGCTAAGCGATTGACTCTATACAGAGTTGTTGTTGTTGTTGCCTTCTTTAAAAACTTACTTAATCTAAAGTTCACATTTAATTCATGCAAGGACTTTTATTTGGCCTTTCCATATATAAGATTACGATTTTTTTTTTAATTTTCAGAGTCTCAAATAAACAGACTCTTTAAGCAAAACATCATCTTGGTATTCTTTTTCTTAAAGCCTTATATTTCTCTTTAAAATCCCGTTTAAGATTTGAAAATTGGTACTTTAGAAATAAAGTTACATATTTTTGTATGTTAAATGTTGGTTTGACAGTTTTTCAGTACTTTTAGCTATTTAAATGGATTTTTCACCAGGTAAACTTTAATAAAATTAAATTTGCTCCTTACCATTCTCTTTGTCGTGTAAAAACAAAAAATTAATGCACTTAAGAGTCAGATTACTGCTTTCAGAACGATTTTAAAAAGAAGAAACCCATGGGGTAAATATTTACCCCGGCTTGTAGTTTACAGGTAAAAAATGGGTTTGTAGTTCTAAGCTTAAAACATGATTTTGCACATCTTGTGTAAGTAAATTTAATAAATCAATATTTCTTAGTGACATATATTCTAAGTCAATATATATTTAGATTTTTTAAATAAATAGGAACACAACGAAATTAATGAAGGATACGTTTTGTTTTTCCAAACGATATGATCCACAAACGCGAAATGTCTGAATGCTCCGCTTTTGTCAAAGAAATTAAATCTTTAAAAAGTTCTCAGCTTTATTTACCCATTTTCCATAGTATGCCAAGCAAATAAATCAAATTACTCTGAACAGAGAAAAAAAATTAAGTTTGAGCTTACAGCTGATGATAATCCAAATGAATTTAAATTAAACAAACAGGCTAATTCAAATAGTAATAAAATTACATTAAAACTCAAGATGACTCAGATACTTTTTAAATGTATTTAAATACAAGATGTTTAAAAATTCATAACATAAATTTGTTGGTTTTGTGACGAAATTACTCTTTTTGCACTCTTTTGCAGAAAAAATTACGTTTGAGCTTACAGCTGATGACAATCCAAATGAATGTAAATTAAACACATAGACTATTTCAAATAGTAATAAAACTATGTTAAAACTCAAGATGACTCAGATAATTTTAAAATGTATTAAAATACAAAATGTTAAAAAACGCAAAGAATAATTTGTTGATTTTGTGACGAAATTACTCTTTTTCAACCTAATTTTCCCCGTTTTTAAAAGTGTTATTCCCATTTTCTCTTTTCGTTAAAAATTCCCGCAAACTCGTGAAAATTCCCTTTTCTGGCAGCACTAGTAATGCTTGACTTAAAATAAAAACCTTTTCTTTAACGTCATATGATTTCGAAGAGTTTATTCAAACAAGTGTCACATTATATAAAACTTAAACAATATATTGGCCACAGCTTAATTATTCAAACCTACTGAAGTTGGAAAGAGCAGCGCCATTTGATGTGTGATTTACTCTATGCACAGTTATTGTTGTTGCTTTGTTCAAAACTTACTTCAGAAACTTCACGCATTTCTTGCGTTTTTTAATAAGCGAAGACAAGATTGATAGAGATACTTTTAGAAGAGAGTTTTTTAAAGAGCGTGCGAGTGCAATAATTGCAGGACAAAGTTTTTACGCTTTTTTAGCGTGAAATATTTTGAATTTGGCTCTCTGAAATAAAACTGTATTGAATGTTGGAAATCTGTTGCCAGCAATAATTTCTGTAAATTCCCGTGGATTTTTGTTAGAGTGTACTCTATTAGATTTTAGCATTATTTATAAATATATTTTTTAAACCAGGGACCGAACCGGTTATGGTTTTTATCAAAAAAGTGAGATATTAACAGTTATCATTTAACTTTAATTTTTTCCGACAAAAATTATAGTCATTTTATGCCTTTTATTTTGTCGGGCAAAAATAACTGTTACTTTTGACTTTTATTTTTTGGTCAAAAATAACAGTTATTTTCTGCCTTGTATTTTTTCGGTCAAAAACATCAGGCAATTCGAATTTTTTAAAGGCCACTTGAACGGCAAAAAAAGTTGTATGCAATTTCTATCGACTCATCGCGCGTACATTTTGAGCTATAAAACTTTTTAGTTTTAAAAGTTTTTTATTCGGCTTTTGAAAAATACAAATTGACTGATATTTCTGACCGAAAAAATACAAGGCAGAAAATAACTGTTATTTTTGACCAAAAAATAAAAGTCAAAAGTAACAGTTATTTTAAAGGCACAAAATAACTGTTATTTTTGACCTAAAAAATAAAAGTAAAAAGTAACAGTCATTTTTGCCTGAAAAAATAAAAGGCAAAAAATAACAGTAAATTTTAATTTTTATAGTAACAGCCAAAAATTTAAAAGGCGTTTAATATTCGCGAAGCTGCTGCCATTACGATAATAATGGTATATTTTAAAAAAATCCTCTGGGAACGTTTTCGTTATGCCTTTTTCATCTGAAAATTGTAAAATAACAGTTATTTTCGGTCCCTGTTTTAAACAGTTATTTATTCAATGTTGCCAATTTATTAAAAAAACGGAGACTCACAATGGGTAAGGGACAAATATTTTAGAAAGTGGTTTTAAGATATTTTTCCACTGTCAGAATTGTACCAAAATCAATGCAAATAGTTTTCTATCACTTCTTCACTTTCACCATGCTTTCTCATAGCTTTCTCATTTTCTGTTAGCTGTCACCTGCGCTTTGACAGTTCTGACAAACGCCTACCTTCTTTTATCTAACATGAACTAAATCATTCGGGGAAGATTGTAATTATGTTTCGCCTCAATCACTTGTCAGATTTTGCAAACCCTGACAAAAAGCCAAGTAAAGGGTGTTTTTTGTAGAGGTTTGTTTTTCGAATAGAGATAAAACTGGCATTTTGTGGTCAAATCTGGCAACTCTAATGTCATTTATGTTCAGTTTGGTTTGCCATTTCATCATGAACAGGTTGACAAAAGAACAACGCTTGCAAATCGTGCAAATTTATTTCGAAAATAATGGTTCAGTTCGCGAAGTTTACCGCAAGCTCCGTCCATTTTATGGTCGACATAATCGTCCATCAGAGCAATTAATTCGGTTAACCATGGGTCGTTTTTGCACTACGTTTACTCTATGTGATAATACGCATCCGCAGAGACGTCGAACAGTGCGCACCGAAGAAACAATTGCCGTTGTAGACCAAAATGTTGAAGAGGACCCGAATGAATCGATTCGCCACCGTGCACAGCAATTGCAGCTTTGTCCATCAACTTTATGGAAGATTTTGCGCAAAGATCTTGGCTTGCGACCTCACAAGATCCAGCTTGTGCAAGAATTAAAGCCGCGAGACCATGCAATGCGTCGTGATTTTGGTGTATGGGCCGAAAATGAGATTGATCTCGATGCTGATTTTCATCGCAAAATTTTGTTCAGTGATGAGGCTCATTTTTTGTTGAATGGCTACGTCAACAAGCAAAATTGCCGCATTTGGAGTGAAGAGAATCCACATGAGACCCTTGAGACGCCATTACATCCACAAAAACTGACTGTTTGGTGTGCTCTATGGGCTGGTGGAGTCATTGGGCCATACTTCTTCCGAAATAATGCTGGAGAGTCAGTTACCGTTAATGGAGACCGGTATAGAGCCATGATAACCGACTATTTTGTTCCCGAATTGGATGGCATGAATGTGGATGAGTTGTGGTTCCAACAAGACGGTGCTACATGCCACACAGCGCACGTCACAATCGATTAATTGAAGGAAACATTCGATGAGCGCATAATTTCGCGGAATGGACCTGTCAATTGGCCACCAAGATCGTGTGATTTGACACCATTGGATTATTTTCTTTGGGGATATGTGAAGTCGCTCGTCTACGCCAACAAACCAGAAACGTTAGGGGACTTGGAAGCCAACATTCGTGGCGTTATTGCCGACATACGGCCCCATATGCTCGAAAAAGTGGTTGAAAATTGGACCTGTAGAATTGGCTTTATTCGAGCCAGCCGTGGCGGCCACATGCCCGAAATCATATTTAAACATTAATGGCATAAAATTATCCTTCCAATAAAGCCAAATTGATGGACATTAAAACGATTTTCTTGTGTTTTATTTCAATTCGAAGTTCTATACCTCTAAAAAAAACACCCTTTACAAAATTTTTTGCTTAATACAGCATCGCCCTCGATTTCTTTCACGATTTCAGAAACAAACTACTTCGAAATTATTATTAAAACGTTTGTAAATGAGATGCTTTGTTTTTTTTTTTAAAACTCAATATTAGCTGTGTTCCTTTCGCCTTAATATAATCGCGATAACAAATTTTTTTCAAAGGAACGGCAAGAAAAACGACCGTAGAGGGCACTAACGTTGTAGTCAAAATTAAATTCAAACAAACAATCATGATACAATAATTATTAAGTGTCATGAGAACGTATGTCGTTCAAAACCGTTGTGAACTGTTATAGTAGCGATAACTTAGTGAACGATGTGTTTCTCTGAATGTGTTTTACTCTAAACGTCAGAAAAATTGAAAATTATTTAATTTAATTATTAATATTATGCAATTATATAAATAATTTAAGTGCCATTGTTGGCTCCGCTAAATACGTCCAATGTGTGTGACACACGCGGTTTGTTTTTTTTTCTTCTTTTGTTTAACATTCGATGGTCGCAGCTCGTGAGAAAATAGGTAGCTGTCATGGCTTCCTAATAGTCATTGTATCAAACAAACAAATAATTCAAAAAATGAAATGACAGATCATAAAAATATACAGGTGCGCACCTGTGTTTCAAATTTTTTAAAGGCTATATCACAAATTTATATGGATAGCAAAAATAATCCTATTTGTTATAGGATTATTTTTTTTGTTTTTGCTTTGCATGTAAAAAAATAATCTGGATTATTTTGAAGCGAATGGAACGCAGATATTGTCGTTAGTTTTCAGTCATAATAATCCGTATTTTAATCAAAAGCTAAAATAAGCTAAGCTAAGACTAAAAAAAAAAGATTAAATGCTCCTAAATTTGGCAAGACTAGTTTTTTTTAAAAATCTTTCTCCAGTACATTGTAACTAGGGTTTCTTTCCCGGGATTTCCCGGGAACAAATTCCCGGGAAAAATGCGAATTTTGGGCCGGGAAATTCTGTCCGGGATTCCCGAGAATCCTGGGAAATTATAAATGCAATTTTTGTTTTGTTCTAGCAAAAAAATACAATGTTCTCAACACTACCAATCGTTTTCTAGAATAAATCGAACAGAACTTTTAAAAATGCGTTGCACAACATTGTAAGCTGTCAAATCAGCTGTTGCATTTACTGAAAATTTTCTTATTGGCGAACTTCTTCTAAAGCCAGCAATACAAATTTTGCCAACGGACAAAAGCAAGTAATCTATAATTAAATTTAAATAACTATAATTATATAATAAGATTTTTGAATATTTAGCATGGATAAATCGTCAGGAGTTTGGCGTTACTTCAAAAAAACAAAATGGGAATGCACAATGTACGCGATGTCCAAAAATTCTAATGTGCAAAGGCCAAAGCACCAGCGGTCTTCTCCGACATTTGAAGAGTGTCCACAAAGTAGATGTTGCAAAACCTTCACAATCAACAACTGCCGAGAATATGGAGCGATCTTCACAAGAAAACAACAACCAGATCAGACTTCCATCCACAAAAAATGAATCGCTTAAAAAATTTCTCTCGGTCCGGAAGCTACATGAAGTTGTTGCAAGAATGGCTGCTATTGATGGCATTCCAATTAGAGCTATAACACGCAGTGAGTTTATTCGTGGAGCTATGGCAAAACAAGGTTTTAATTTGCCTAAAAATGAAACGCAAGTGATGGAATTAATAATAGAATTTTATGAAAAAATTAGGGCAGATATTATAGCAGACATTGCAGGTCTATTAAAAAATAATAGTAGATTCACTTTAATAGTAGACGAATGGACAAGCTTGCAAAATAAACGATTTTTAAACGTGTGTTTATACGGTCCTGATAGTAAGGTCTTCGACCTGGGCCTTGTGCGCATACATGGAAAATGTGGTTATTTGGAAACGCGAAAATTAATTGAAAATCTTCTACAAGATTTTGGTCTTAATTTTAAACATGATATCGTAGCAACTGTTTCGGATGGGCCAAATGTCATGAAAAAGTTTGTTCGTGAAAGCCCTGTCGAAGGTTTTTTTTGTATTAATCACGGAATTCACCTCGCAGTTTTAGATGTGCTATATGTAAAAAAAATTCCTAGACCACCAACTGAAAATTTATATGAATATAGAGATGAGAGTTCATCCTTAATCAGTTCTTGTGATGATGGCGAATATGAAGACTTGGATATTGAAATGAACCAATCTCATGGTTTTGATTATAATGTGGATTTTAATAGAGTTTTGGATGAAACTCGAAAAGTAATTAAATTTTTTAAAAAAAGTCCCATGAAAAACAGTGCCTTGCAAGACTATATGAAATCAGATCTTGGAATAGAAGTAAACTTGGCATTAGATATTAAAACACGGTGGAATTCGATGGTTACAATGATTGAAAAATTTTTAAAAGCCAAAAATTGCATCAACAAAGTTCTTATTGATTTTGATGCAGCGTATTTGTGGAATGACTCCAACGTTAATATTTTGAAAAGCATTTTAGATGTTTTGTTTCCAATTAAACTTGCCGTTGATGCATTATCCCGTCAAGATGCTAGCCTGCTTACCGCAGAAGCTATTTTAGGTACACTTTTAAATAAAATATCTTCTTTAAATTCCTCACTTAGCCAAAAAATGTACTACTCTCTCGAAAAACGTATAAATGAGCGCAGAGACAAAAAAATTTTTACACTTATAAAGTATTTAAAAAATCCGGAAATTTTTGAACGCCCAAATAAGGAAAAGCCATTATTGGAAGATGCAGCAAAGTCAACTATTTTGTCATATGCGGAAGGACTTCACAAACGTTTGTTTCCTGTTCCCAAAGATTCCTTGAATAGTTCAAGTAGTGGTGATGAGCTTATGAATACTTCGACAACATCGTTCGAAGAAACTTTAAAAAATGCAATCGAATCTGCTACAAGCGATTCCAAAAAATTTAAAACAACGCAGGGTTACTCATTAAAGAAAGAGTTTAAGTTGTTTGAAGCCAGTGGTCAAAGGACAACCAATTTAAATAATATATATATATCGCGTTGTCGACAATAAAGCCAACATCAATTGAAAGTGAAAGGGTTTTCTCTGTTGCAGGCAATTTCGTTTCAAAAACCCGAAATAGGCTTTCTGATAAGGCAATAAATGCATTGGTATCATTAAAATACTATTTCTTAAAAAATTAAAAGTAAAGTCATTCTTTATGGAATACATTTCCTGATCTCATATACTTATTTTCTTTTTTTACTGATCTCATACATATATAAACAAAATGAATTGTATTCTCAATCTTAAATAAAAATGTCATATATATAATTCATTTTCTGTATATCTTTTGTTTATTATTAAGGTATTTTTTTAAGTCTAAAAACTTTTTTAAGGCGAAACAGCACACACAAAATTTTTCCCGGGATCCCGGGAATTCCCGGGAAAAGAATAAAAATTTCCCGCGTTTCCGGGAAACGAAATATCCCGGTAATTCAGAAACCCTAATTGTAACACAACTCGAGCATTACGCAGCACAATATCAAAATTTTGATAAATGGTTAGTGGTAAATGCAATAAGAATAAAAATTGTTTTTTAATGCGGCACATGATAGCACACAATGAGCACATCTCAGCACATGTTTGTTTAAAAAAAAATAAATTATCGGAACTAACTTTATGCACACATAAGAAATGGGTCAATGAAAATCAGATCTTTGCATATACTGAAAAAAAAGATCGAAACTCAGAATATTTTCTGTAAAAACTGTGAACCTTGCTATAATATATATGGGTGATCCAATACGAGATTCCTTTTTCAACTAGGTTATTTTGATAGCTGTTATGTGCCAAATGGCTTGTTCATATGACGTTTGTGTTCAGTATTTAATACGACTCAATCATGAATAGGCTTACTTCTGAACAACGTTTATTAATTGTGGAAACTTACTACCAAAATCAATCATCAGTCATCAGTTAGAGAATGACAACATTTTTTGTTTTAATTTTTTCAAAATTGGCCACCAAGATCATGTGATTTGACGCCATTGGATTATTTTTTTGGGGATATGTTACATCACTTGTTTATTTCGACAAACCCGAAACTATTGACGCTTTGGGAACCAACATAACTCGTGTTTCAAGGAATAGCTGCCGATATGCTTGAAAGAGTTGTCGAAAATTGGACCCACAGAATGGACCATTTAAGAGCTAGTCGTGGGCAACATTTGAACGAAATAATTTTTAAACATAGAGTTGTAGGAACCGACCTATCATTACAAATAAAGATTTGCATCAATACATTGATTTTTATGTATTTTATTTAGAAAACAAAGGAGGAAGTTGTTATTGGATCACCCTTTATATTAGAAATTCTATGCAGCTAGGCAATAATGAGTTAAAACACATAAATACCCTGTTAAAAAAATCTCAGTGTATTTAGCCTTGCTTTGTTTGCTCGTAACAATTATTTGTCTCTACTCTGTTGTGTTTTCTCTCTCTTTTATTTGAGTTACACATTTTTACACAGTGCATTTTGTGTTTTTTTTTTATAATGAAACCTTCACTTTTAAAAATGCATCAAAGTTCAACTTCGCCACCTTGCAAGTGGCATGTATTTCTTACCTACCCCGCACAAATATCTTCCCCGACCCATATAGTCTTCTTTTTGTATCTCCCCCTCCCCTGCACCACAGTTGCTGTGTGTGAGCTTTGTTCTACGCCGCATTGTTGAAATGTCCAAAATATAAAGTTTCGCTTTTTTACATGCTACTCACATACTTTTTGAGTTTGTTCCCATGAATCTTTTTGTGCATTTTTTTTTTTGTTTTTTTTTAATGTCGGTTATTGTGCTCCACTCAACTGCTGCTCCGTGACTTTGTGCACTTGTGAGCTCTTAGTGCGCTGCCATCCGAAAAAGTAGTTTATAATAAACTCTACTCCACCGCCTCTCGGACTGCCGTTTTGCCGCCTTATTTTTGTAGCTGTCAGCCACACGACGAGGTCAATTAAAACTAAATTTAATCTGCATTTTGCTGCCGTTGGCTCTGTGAACTAGCCTCTTTCGCCTTCTCTTATTTGACTTTTTTTTTTATTTTGTTTACTACTTTTAGTGCTTTCTAATGCTACTATTTTCACTACTATCGGGTATGCTATTTCTTTGTCGTTGTTTTTGTTTTCCTCATGCTGCATGTTTTTGCTGTGCAGCTGCTGACAGGCTGCTTTTGAGAACGTCTGCCACTGAATAACTAATTTACTTTATAATAAACAGTTTAACCCCCAATCTATACGATTATTTTTATATAGCAAGAAGTAAATAAAAAAATAATTGACATGAAGATATTAATGGATTTCGAAGATCGAAAAAGATTTAATAATTTTCACTTCTGTTGATAACCATCATTATTAACGAATTGCTTTAAACGCTAAGAACCATCTTATTTGCGTTATTGTAGCAATGTTCTTGGTCCTCTTCTCTCTATTCTATTTATCAATGATATTAACAAATGTTTTCGAAAGTCTCAATTTCTTCTTTATGCTTGAAGCTTTTTTCTAAAATCTCTAGTCTTGATGATATCGCTTCACTCTAATCGGATTTCAATAATGTCTTGGATTAGAGAGTTCGCAATGGCTGGGTGTAGTTTTTGATAGTAAGTTTATTTTTGTTGAGCACTTAAACTTTCTACTTCCTAAAGTATACTCTCTTCTTGCTTTTATTCCTAAAAACTGTGTTGAATTTCGTGACCTTCACACTTTTAAAGTGCTTTGAAACTATGGTTAGATCTAGGCTTAAATATGCTTTCGTAATCTGAAACTCTGTATATTAGAGAGGAGTGATTTTTTCCATGCTGACATCATCCAGTTTCAGATTCTACATTAAATTCTGGGTAAAAACTCCTTGGGACCATACAGCTCCGATGAAATTTCATGAAAGGGGTTTTAAGGGTTACTAATCATAAATCCGGAGTCAAAATTTTGAAATTCAAAATAGCAGCTTCGGAAATGCGGACATGAACATATTTAAATAAAATAACGAAAGAAAAATTCTTCTCTTTTTAAAAGAATTTTTCAAACCTTTATCGATCAAAAAAAAAAAAACAAAAAGGTATATTCTAGGCATTAGTTTGAAGAGTATTTACCGCAAAAAACTAGTATTTTGTACCCAGTCGGACTTATAACACTTTGAATTTGCTCTAAAAAATACACTTTTAACCCTTTAGCTCCTTAAATTTATCAAATTTTCAAAACTCCTAAAAACGCTTCTTAAACTTTAATGAAAGTAATCGGAATCCATTTACAGAACTTTGAATCTCAAGCATAACTCCAAGTAGCCCGTTACCCATTTTTAACCCTTTAAAGGCTTAATTTTCAAAATTATTTTTTGAGTACGCATCTACATAACGAGAGCTTATATTCAATATGACCTATCTACAAAAAACTTTTTTCAGGAGAGCGAAAAAACCGATTAAATCTTTCAGTGTACAAATATTCACCAACCAAAACCAGAATATTGTATTGAAAGAATGACAAGCTTCCATAAACAAAAAAAAAAAAGAAGAATTGAAGCGTCTCGCGAATAACGTTGTAAACGACAAAATTGTAATTGTTCACTTTTATTTATTTTACAAGCACTTTTATTAATTTTTTTTTGGGTATGCGATAAAAATACCCCAAACTGCCCAACTGCTTACTCAGTTCTGTTTGTATATAATATAAGTGAGTGATTCTAACAGGTATTTGCAAAAAAAAAAAACACTTAAAAAATGTCGTTTACAACGTTATTCGCGATAATGCTTCAATTAGTAAAATCACGTACTTTTCGATTAATAGATAGGTTGTTTTGTATTTCCAATATTTTTTCTTAAATGAAATCAGTAGATAAGTCTTTTTTTTCAATAGAAAAAGTAAGTTCTTCGTGAATTCTAGTGTCTGACCGAATATTCGGTTTCGGTTTCGGTTACGGCCATAGTGAGGCCGAACAGCCGAAACTAGCCGAAACTTTTGGTAAAAACTTCTTGCATCAGCAATTTAATTCAAATATAAAAATATTTACAACGCATTGTACAAAACAAAACTTATGAATTCGTCTTTACTTTGATTTCTCGTGTTAACGCAAAACATTTTGGTTAATTTTATGTGTTCGATACTATCATTTTCGATTTTATCATCTCTATTGCAATTAATATTAAAGTTTTATAGGTACTGAAGCCAAAAAATGGTAATTTAACTTCCGAACGAATTCTGTGCGTATGGAATAAAGGAAAACAAAATTAAATATTTCAATTTTTATAATACGAGTACTTAACCTTTAAAAAAACAACAATACTTTGTTTTGTATTTCTATAAAAATGTGGTGTGTAAAAATTTCTATAAAAAAAATCTGTATAATTTATAAAAAATTATCTCATTTATTATTATATTGTAGTAAACTTCAATTAATTTTTATAAACATTAATATTGAAATAATATTTTTCTTATATTAAATTTTTTCTTGTGTGTGTATGAAAGTACTTTTGTTTCCTTTTAATAAAAAGAAATTATTTTGGAAAATTTAAATTTTCATATTAATACCCAGTTTCGGTTTCGGTTTCGGCCGAATATTATAAAATGGCCGAATATTCGGTTTCGGCCAAAATTCCGGTTTCGGTCGGACACTAGTGAATTCATTGACGATTTTATTCAGATTTTAAGAAAAATTTGTTGATAACAATTTTAACAAAAACAAGAGAAAAATCTCAAAATAGCAGTAAAGAATGATATTGGTCTATTAATTTAATCGCTTACATTTTTTTCCATATTATCATAAAAATATTGATACTCTGATAAATTACAAAATTCAATTCTTGGAAATGGTTGCATTTTTTTGATTGATATTCAGCGTAGCAGAATGCAAATTAGAGACACGATTTCTCTTCCTTCTGTCGATAAGGTCCATTGCCGAATTATCGTCCGAATCTGCATTAAAATTTTTTAATATTCTAAGAGATTATAAAAGCACCTTTTATTTCTCTAATATCTTCCTCCACTAATGCATAATATATTTCTATGCTTTTCAATGCATTTTCTTCTCTATTTTGTCATTGTAGTCTGACGCAAATTTGTTAAAATTTTCTTAAATAGATGTAGGTATGCAATAGGTGTAGATGAGTCCTTTTGTATTCACAAACAAAAAACTGTATTGTAGATAAGACATTTAAGGGGAAAACTTTACTAAATTTTTGTTTTGTATTAAAATAAATATCATCGGTGGCAGATGAGTCAACGATTTATTTGCCATAAAGAACTCATTTTTGTGGAAAATGTAAATAGTTCATATTCAAACACCATTTTTCTAGACCAAGTAGTTTGTGCTGTGTGTCGATCAGTGAATGAGAAGACAGTAAGGCTACACACAGAATGGACGCTTTTTGCTGAGCCGAGCCGAAAAACATATTGGAGCAAAAGAGATGCATGACTACGTTCTCTATGCGTTTTGGAGTTTCAATCTGCTCGGCTCAGCAATAAGCTTTAACTCTGTGGGCAGCCTAAGAATCGAATGCTCCATGAAATAATATAGAAATGTTAAAACAATTTTTCGCTGGGAAAACTTTTATCGGAGTTATATAGTTCCAAGAAGTTTTTAACTTAGAATTTCATGTATAATCCAAAACTGAATGTTACCAATATTCGACCGGAACAAATTGTTTCTACCTACTGTATATTAAGGCGCCTCACAAAAAAAAAGGTTGTCCGGGTCACCCCCTCAAAATAAACTTTGGTTTATGTTATGATTATTCCCCAAATATTTCGGCTCTAGCGATAGCCGTCAGCTACCTAAAATGGTTCGAAAAAACCTTTAAAAATCGCGTTTTGTGTGGATAACTTTTTCCCATGATATTTTTAGTAAAAAAAATTGTCACAAATAGTGTAAATCGAAGAATTACAGAGTTCTCCATCAAAAGTTTTTGAAAATTTGCCCTAACACACAGGATATTGAGTTTTTTGCAGTGATTTTTTGATTGAATTTTTTCAAATTTCAGATTAAACATAGCAACATTAAAGTGAAATAGCTTTGAGATGGAGAATAATTTGTTTAATGGAAGTAGTCACTCATGACTTTTTCGTGACATTCTAGTTTGATATAGAGTAACATTAAATTATTTAACTGTGAGTTGTTCAATGAAATAGTTTATTTAAAAATATATTACTAAAGAAGCAAATACACTTCGTTTTACGCCAATCAAAATCGATGTGATACAGCATTTATTATTTTTGCGCGAAAAAAAATAAATGCACAATATGAATAGGGCTGCCAGGTCACGATTTCCACACGGGTTGTCCCGATTTTCAGCCTAGAAATGTGCATCCCGCGAAGACTTTAAGCAGGACGCCAAATGTCCCGATTTTCCGGAATACAATTTAATTTTTTATTATTTTTATTACTTTTTAAAAATGTTTTCTATGTTTTTATTTCTACATCACTAAATTTGTACATATATTCTTCTTCACTTACAGCGTACGTACAACGTGCCCATTTGACTTAGAAAATTGCTGAACAGAATTGCTGAATTTAGTCTGAAGAGCAGCCAAAGGCAGTTCAAGTGCTGCCAACTTGAAAAACGCACTGTTTGGTGTGGTTTTAGTTCCTTGGGTAATAAAATATATTTTTTAAAAGCTACATATCGCTCTTTTTATTCAAAGAAGTTTACTCAAAGAAATCGATTTTCAGAAAACGTATTTTAAGTTTTTTATTCTCAGCGTCCCAGCAAAAAAAAAAATGCTTCAGAAAGAAGCTAAAGAGGAAGGAAAGTATATCCTTGAATTTCATCCTTTCCACTTTCATACCCAGAAGGCATTTTTTTAACATATGTATGTCATTGGGAGGAATGCTTTCCTTACTCTTCTCTAGAAGTGCTTCTAGGACTTTTTCAATGGAAGATTTATTTCAGCCCTTCAATCAAAGGATTCTAGTAGGTGTTTTTCAAGAGAACTTTAAGAAGGCATTAAATGGACTGGAATGGTTTTTGTGTTTTGAGGGATTAAAAAATACGTGGAAAAATATCCCTTTTCTCGACATTCTAGACTAGTGATTTTGGTGTTGGAAATGAAAAGTGTTTGGGTTTTGTGGGGGTTTAAAAAAATTGCACGTAAAATATCCTTTTTCCCGATTTTCAAAGCATTTTGGTGTTGTAAGTAGTAAGTTGTTGGGTTTCATTGGGGGTTTAAAATATCCCACGGAAAATATCTAAAACATATATTATAATTATATATAATTTTTGTACTTTAATTGAATTCAAATGCCATTTAAATGTCTTCCAGAAGGATTTTATAAAAATGCCCCTTGAAAGAACTTCTTTATAATGCTTAAAAGAAGCACAGTTTGATATATGGAATGTCTTCTGGAAGCAGTGTCCGTAAGAATGCATGTCACATTTGCATCAAAAATTTTGCTGGGGTATAGTGGGGTATAGGGGTATATTGATATAGGGGTAATAGTGCGTACTGAAATAATGAGCGACACCTTTTCCTCTATCGCTAAAATTAAATAAGATATCGTTATCGTTCACACAATTAAAATTGATCTATGACAAGTTTTTTATGTATTTAACTAAGATATTGCATTTATTGAGTTGTGACGTTATTGAAAAAAAAGAGCGACATGCATACATCTTTTTCTCGATTTGTTTTCTTATGTCCCGATTCATCAAGTGTACTAAAAATGTTTTCGCGGTACTTAAGTACTGAAATTGTACTGAAAAAGTACAATTGTACTGAAAGATCCAACCCTGATTTGAACTCGAGTACGCGAACTATGAAATGGAGGCCACTGTTCTATATTGGGTTATTGTTGTTGTTGTTGTTGCCTTCTTTAAATTTACTCGATCTAAATAGCTCACAATTAAAATTATGTAAAAATTCAAAATATAGATCACAATTAATTATCAAATTTCACTTAAATAACAACATATTTTAATTCTGAATTGTAAATACAGTGACATAAATTAATTTCCTATTGAAATTTAGTTACGAAATACTGTTCGAAGACATCATTGCTTGACCAATTTCTTTAAAATTTTATCATTTATTTTATTGGAAATAGTAAACTAAACGTAAATTAAAAAATATATTTTTAGACACCAAAAACATTTTTTTAAGAAATATTAAATTAAGGCCCTTATGAGCTGCGTTCGATCTTCAGGCCATTCGACGGATTCAGATTCAGCGACCCATTTTTGATATACCATTTTTTTGCCAGCCCCGAATTCATCAAACTAAAAAAAATTAAGGTGGCAACCCTATCCACCATCTTGAATTTTAAAATTCTGACTTCAGATTCGAAATCAGCGACCCCTTAACACTGATAAATTTTGTTCAAAACTCTTGAAAAGACATACTATTAGGTAGCAATACTGTGGTAAAAATTTAGGTGGCAACCCTAACCTCCACCTTAAATTTTAAAACTGTGACATTATATTGGAAATCAAAGCCGTTGTCAGAATTTCAAAATTACAAGAATTCGCCAAAATAAAAAAAATCTAGGTGGCAACTCTATCCGCCATCTTAAATTTTAAAGTTTGACAGCATCTTCGAAATCATTTACCCCTAAAACTTCCAACCTGCTTAAAGTCCTTACGCTTTAAAATCCTTAAAAGTCCTATTACGCCTAAGCTCTCTCTAAACAAGCTCATTGAATTTTTTGGATACTTGCTTTAATTGGATACCTGCCTTCAATTTCAAGCTTTTCAAGCTTTTTGCCGAAGGCATCAAGCTTTCCTTTACTTGAAATTCGTGCCGTTCGCATGTAAGCTAGAATACTTGCAAGCTGTCGTGGGCTTATTTATATTCAATTACAAGCTGTACTTGATTCAAAATTATCAAGCTCAAGCTAGCTTGAACTTATATTTTAAGCAAGCACTTGAAATAGACTTCAAGTAGGCTTGTGCTTCTCTGCTTCCCATGTCTTTGTCGCCTGAATTTTGTAACAAATATCCTTTGCAGTCAAAGTTTGCCTCCATCAATAAGACAATTTTTTCTAACTGTGATTTGTTGCTCACCACCTTAGACCTGCATAAAAATTACAAAAACAGTTCAATATTAGTTTTAAGTCCTTAAAAAGGAAAACACAATCACAAAATACTTAAATTTTTAACAATTATTGCTAAGCACGGATCGCATCGAAAGCAAAATCCTATTCGACTGAAATTTCGATGAGCAACGAACATTTCGATAGTGTTGCACTGCTCATAATAAGAATTTAACTTTCGATACTCGTTTTTCGACAACCAGCGAAGATCGAACGTCGAAAGCAACTCATAATAAGGGCCTAAGTGTCCATTTTTTTAAAAAATACAAAGTGTTGCTGTTGATAGTCTTATTAAAATTACTTTTTTACACCCTCGAATCCTATGTGGGTTAGTAGTGGAACATCAAAAATCCCCTGTATATGATATGACGGGCCTGATATAAGATCACCTTTTAAACTTTTTGACTACTGAGAATATTTCGGTTTTTTCATAGCATTTTTTAAAAAATATCAAACTCTAAAACTAGTTTAAGAAAATGCAGACATGTTTGCAAAAATGCAAAAATCTGAGTGCCTAATTTTGTTAAGCATTCTTGATTTATGTAAAACCAGCTAATAAAATCTCTTTAGCTTTTTTTAGCCGTTGTTCTGTGTTATAAAAACTTCAACATATGTATTGAAGTGGATTTTTTAAACAAGTTTGTGTATTTTATACGGGGAAGACTAAAATAAATTTCTTATAAAAAAATTACCATAAAAAGATCATAAAAGCCTTAACCAGAGCAATCAAACTAACACAATTTCTTAAAAAAACTCAATATGTTTAAGGCATTGCCAAAAAAAGAATTCAAAATTTGTACACGTAAAATTATATAAAAAACTGAAAATTTTTTCTGCCAGCGTAAATATTTTGAAAAATTGTCCGCCGGTCCACCACATTAATTTATTGTATAAAAGCGAGCAAAAAATAAAATTGCATGAATCAGCCAGCCCGCTGATAAAAATATTAAACAAAAATAACTTAACGAAGAATAAAAACAGCTGGCAAAACAGGCCCTATAAATGACGCAATAAAGCGTTCGATGCCGTCTGTGAGCCAAAACAATACGAAACAAAGCAATTTTATTTAGTTGTTTTTAACTTGTTCTAAGCTATTTTTCAGCATTAGCTTGCTATAAGTGTAGCGTATGCGTTTAATTGTTAGTAATAGATTATTTGGTGGGTTTTTAATATTTGCAACATTGACCTTTTTGCAACACTGTTCATAAATGCCTTATATCAAATTATTAACTCACAATCAGTACAAAAATTCTCAATTTCTTTTTCCTCTTACATAGAACCCAACCGAAAAGAAGAGCTTATTGTTGCTTTATGTTGTAAGGACTCTATACGTTTAGCAAAAAGCTGCTAGCAAAAAAGAAAAAAACAATAATTACGAAGAGAAACATGTCTGACTTTGTGCCACGTGATATACTCCCCGATTTGTGGGAGGAAATACTCAGTCGACATTGGACATTTCTGGAGACTGAGGAGAGTTTGCAGAAGTTAGAGGAACGCAAAAAGTTGGAAGGTAAGTTGTCAGACATTTATTTTATAACTAAAATCTTTACTTACCGAAAATTAATTCCACTCTCAAAGGTTGTCTCAAAGAGTTTCTGTGCGTTGTGCCTCATGATCGAAAATTCTTTTTACCCGAAACCGCTCATGTGCTACGCAAAACAATACGAGAAATGGACGAATTTACAGCATTCAAAGCCATTGTCGGCTTTGACTCAATAAGCCAGTATGCGAATAACCTGTTTACCAAACCTTGGCGAAAGGAGTATCGTGTTATAAAGGTTTTCACATTACATTTATAGACTCTTTCCTCTCTAACAATCTAATATATTTATTTGTTGTTTTTTTTTGTCTAGATGTATTCTGGTTTCTTTCAACATGAAGTCAAATCCAACCTGCTGGATTCTGAACGATTATTTGAAGCCATGGGCTATCGTCGAGTATCGAGTGAAATACTCGTGCTCGAAGGACCCATTTGCCCGGATCAGGTGACAAATGTCTCACGTGATGCTATGGCCGCCTATGTGGAATGCCAAATAATTAAACAAATCTATGCTGGTGTTCATGCTTTGGGCATGAATTGTAGTTGGCAGGATGTTTTTCATTATCGCGAAAAACAAATGGGTGAGTTTTTTAGCGGTATTAGTTTGGCTTCGCACTTTTTGTTCTGCAGGTAAAAAAAATATGTGCTGCAATGAGCCCAATGTGTGCTAACATGTGCCGTACTCAAATTAGTTTGTTAAAATATCATCAATATGAAGAGATGATTTTTTAAGATTAATATAGTCCTACATTAAGTTTACCAGGACTTAGGAGATTGTGCTGTAATGTGCTCGGTTTATGCTGCAATGTACCATGGAAAAACTAAAGAAAACTTAACATTTTTGCAAATCAAGAATACAGGATTTTTGTTAACAAATAATATAGAAAAACAAAAATAAAATTAACATTCATTGTTAAAAAACAAAATAAAAATATGTATATAATAATAAATAATAATAATAATAAATAAATAAATATAATAAATAATAAAAAAAAAATAAATAAAAAATACTATATAGCTTAAAATACCTTAAAATACGGATGTCGTAGAAGCAAAACTTAACTTTTCAGGAGACGATTTTAAATGTAAAACATCAAATATCTTCAAAATGGCCCTATGGATTCTCTACAGATATTGATTAATTATAATCTGAATATTTTACTTTCATCAGCTTATGGCAAATTTACTGTTATTATAATACCAAAGGCGTTATTAGTTGGGACGGTACCGGTTATGGTTTTTGCCAAAAAAGTCAGATATTAACAGTTATCATTTAACTTTTCTTTTTTCAGACAAAATACCAGTTATTTTATGCCTCTTATTTTTTAGGTTCAAAATAACAGTTATTTTGTGCCTTTTATTTTTCAGTCAAAAGTATCAGGTAATTTCAGTTTTTTTAAAGGCCGCTTGAACGGCAAAAAAAAAGTTTTATTCAATTTCTATCGTCTCACCAGCGCGCCCATTATGAGCTTTAAAACTTTTTTGCATTTAATAGTTTTTTATTCGGTCAAGCGGCTTTTGAAAAAATACAAATTGCCTGATATTTTTGACCGAAAATATAAAAGGCACAAAATAACTGTTATTTTTGACAGAAAAATAAAATTAAAAAGTAACAGTTATTTTTGCCTGAAAAAATATAAGGCCAAAAAAAACAGTTAATTTTAACTTTTATAGTAACAGTCAAAAATTTAAAAGGCGTTTAATATTCGCATAGCTGCTGCCATTACAATAATAATGGCTTTTTTAAAAATGTCCACCAGCAACTTTTTCGTTATGTCTTTTTCATCTGAAAATTGTAAATTAACTGTTATTTTCGGTCCCTGGTTATTAGCCTTTTTGCTTCAGAATGCATTTTTCGTATGTTACATTTTTTCAAAAATTCTTTTTCTTTGTGATATTCTTTGAACTTACGACAAAAAGCATTCTGAAAATATATCACTTTATTAAAAAAATTGCGAAATTTTGTTATATAATCTTAAGGAAAGCTTTTTTTAAACAAATGAAAAGCTTTAAAATAAACCACACATAATTAAACGGGAAGGTTAGGTTAGGTTCATACGGCAGCTGCTGTACGTGCTCAAACCAACACACGTACCACGGCTCACTTAGACCTATAAGGTTCATTGTAATAGCGCTGCACACTTCAGCTTTAGTCCAAGTGGAACCACATTGAGTTCTTAATAAAGCTTGTAAGACGTTTGACGCTTGTCTTTGACAGATCGTTCCTTCTTCTGGCAAGTGCGGGACAGGAACAAAGAAGATGGGAGATACTTTCTTCCTCCTCCTCGTCCCCGCAGCTTCTGCAGAAGTCATTTGTAATGACTCCCAGTCTGGAGGTATGTCTGCCTATCAAGCAGTGCCCTGTGGTAACGGCCACTAGCGTGGCTGCCTCTGGTCTTTCCAACGAGAGAAGGGCTCGGGTTTGGGTTTAAAGTCGGCCAGATAAGCCTTGTTGTTCTGCATGCTGCGAGTTCAGCCCATCTTGAGTTGGCTTTGGATGTGGTGTACTCATTAAACAGCATTTTGACAGTTACCATCTTAATGCTCGGTGAGTTCCCAACCATTGAAGTCACCGATGGTAAACACTTCAGTGATCTGGCAGCCTACGAACCAAGGATAGCCCTAATTTTTTTGAGTAGACCCCATACCCGACCTTGTCATTTAATTTTGACCCATCTGTATTGAAGTGTAGACACCCTGGTTTTTACGGCGCACCTTTAATCCAGTATGTTCTAGGGGGAATGAGCGTGCCGTAGATTCCAAAGGAAAGCAGTGGTTTGCAGTAATCAGTTCTTGGTGGAATGAAATTGAATTGGTAGAGTATAAATGCGTGTCCCGAACCCAAGTTTTTCCATACTCCAGTTTCCCTTTGTCTGATCGCTGAATAGGCTGCTTATTGCCTAGCATCTAAGTCGAGCGGTAGAAGGTGAAGTAAGGTCTCCAAAGCTGCAGTCGGTGTTGTTCTCAGAGCACCGCTGATGCAAATAGATGCCATTCTTTGGGCTTTTTGAAGCTAATTTAAATATGTGACCTTGTCCAAGGCTGGCCACCATATCGTTGCTCCGTATAGAAGTATATGTCTGATGGCCCCTGTATACAACCAGTGAACGATATTGGGGGAAAACCCAATATTGTCCCTATAGCTTTTTAACAAGAGTACAGCGCAACTGTCGCATTCTTCGTACGCTCAGAAATATTAGGGGTATTCACACTGACTTGGGTAGATTGGCAAATGCCGAACATTTTGTTTTCGTAAAGTGGCACTTTTTCAACCCATCCACCAATCTACTCTAGCTGACCCCCTGACTTGTTTGGATTTTCTTGCCAAATAGTTTGTATGGTCACTTTCTGACACTATTAAAAATGAGTGTCCACGCTCATTTTACTGCCCACAAATCAATACAAATACTTTATTTAAGACGATTTTGGTCGTATAAGACTTAAAATTGGCAATTTGGTTTGTATGGTTTCATTCGGGAATAGTACTAAAAATGGGCGTGTTGCACTATAGCAACACCCACTTTTTCATAAATTATTAAAATTGACTACTGGGCCGATTACGCTAAAATTATGGCAGCCGATTTGTTTCGCCTACGAGATAGTTTAGGAAAATTTTGCCAAACCCCCTTTTACCGCCTACAAATCAATAAAAATCGTATATTTTAGACGGTTTTGGTCGTATAAGACTAAAAGTTGGTAAATTAGTGCATAAAGTTATTTTCGGAAACTGAACCAAAAATGGGCGTAGTCGCACTACAGTTATGCCAGTTCAGATATACAAAAAATAAAAAAAAATTTATTCCGATTGGCATGAAAATTCTTATGTAAGCCGGTGTGTGAAAGGAAAATGTTTTCCCCTGGATTAGTAGTAAATGATAAGATGCTGCGAAGTTCACGTTAAAATTACTCGTATATGAAATAACTTTTCTTACGCCCAATTAATTGCCTAAATTTTTCTCACATAAAATGACAAAAAATTATTTGGTGGCAACTCTCTTCTAGCTGTCACTCATCTTTCGTCAGCTACATAAGCCGGGGAGATCAAACAAACATGCAGCGCTGCCCAAAACTATTCTACAAAGCACTCAATTGCAATTTAGAGTGCTCGCAATAACCAAAAGTACTCATTCTACCCATACCCAACTACCCAAGTCAGTGAGAATACCCTTATTAAGTTTCCAGCTTAGCTTCCTATCAAGAATGAGTCCTAGATATTTTGCATTTTCCGATAAAGACAATGCAGACCCATTTAACATGATTGGTGTGAGAGTTAGAATTCTGTTTCCTTGTGAAAAGGACCAGTTCTGTTTTGGCCGGATTTACGCCAAGACCACAGGGTTCGGCCCAACGCTCGAGTTTGCAAAGAGCTCTTTGTATAACGTCGCGAAGGGTAGAGGGAAATTTGCCTCTGACAGCTATTGCTAAGTCATCGGCAGAAAGCAGTACGTTGTTCACTACCAGATACCAAAAGAGTTGAGAAATTAAAAGGGAAATTATTACAAAAAAATTCTTTATTCAATTAAAAATAAAATTAAAAACAAACATTCCATAATAATAATAATAATAAGTAATACTATAATTATATAACGTCAATTACGTTATAGTTGAAGCAAATTAAAAGAAACTAAATTTGAAATTCCAATTTCTGCAAAAGATTCAAACTACAAAACAGTACTTTTTCATATACCGCACAATTCAGACTTTTAGTCTCCCGATAGTTTGGTTTCTTTTCAAATATGCATAGTGCCTATAGAAGTGCGCACACCCACCGTTTGAGTTTACTTATATTTTCCGTTTTCGCTTTGTTTTATATACTTAGAGCCAGTTTTTCAGTACGAGTTTAAAGTCTATTCAAATTAAACCGAGCTTAACTCACCAAAATTGGACGTTTAAACTCGGTTTAGGCAAAAAAGAAACACATTATATGATAATTTAAGTCAATTTAACTTCAACGAATGCGAAAATATCTAGTTAAACCAAATTTAAACGTTCAATTTTGGTGAGTTAAGCTAGGTTTAATTTGAATAGACTATAAATAGAATATGTGGCGGCTGTAGCCTAGCGGGTAGCGTGCGTTCAATTCCACCTCAGACAGAAATTTTTTTAATTGAATTAATTTTTCTGTTCGGTCGTCACCTCTCTGCAGACAAAAGCAAACCTCAGAGAATAAAAATTGCCATGTAAAGCTTCTTGAGAACATAAGCCGTTCGGAGTCGGCATTAAACATTTAATAGCACACACAACACAATTGATCAATGGAAGCTAGGTCAAAGTCCTTCTAAGGGCTGAAAGGGCCAGTTTATTTAATTTTTTTTTTAAATTAGGTTTAATTTGTCTAGACTTTAAACTCTTACTGAAAAACTGGCCATCAGTATGAATGAGTGCAATGGAAATTGTATGACGTACAAAAATTGAATTTTCAATGAGGAAAATCATCATTCTGCATAAAAAAAATGTCGTATGTCCATTTTTAGTGCACATACGGCAAAATACATACTCAGGAGGATAAAATTTTGTAACGTACGACAAAATAGATTTAAGCAAAGCTTTTAATAGCATAAATCACTGTACTTTGTTTGAGAAACTTCATTATGAGTTAAATTTTTCTCTCTCGTCGTGCAAGCTAGTTTTACCATACTTATCTAAGAGCAAACAATTTGTTTCATGCAATGGTAACACCTCTGAGTTACTTGATGTTACCAGCGGCGTTCCTCAAGGTTCGATTTTAGGGCCTATATTTTTTATGTTATTTTTGAATGACTTCAAAAATTGCCTTGGTGTACTCCCTTGATTTATGCTGACGACATTCAACTAGTTTTCAGTAGTGATCTCCAATTTCTCGATTCCCTTTGAAGCTGTTGTTAACTACAATCTTTACTTAATCTCTTCGTGGATGGCTTTGAACTCTTTGCGTATCAATGCCAGTAAAACTAACGCCATGGTCTTTAAGCCTTCCCGACAGATGTCTGTCGATATATCCATATACTTAAACAACGTGCCTATTTCTTTTGTCAACCTAATTAAATGCATAAGTCTGATCATTGAAAATAACCTGTCTTTCGAGCCTCATATAGATAGTCTTATCTCTTCTGTTAATCTCCGTTAATCTCACAGAAAGTTATACTGTCTTAATCTACATCTACCTATACGAGTCAAGCTTAGGTTAGCACATGCACTTATGTCAAGAATGACTTGTGGCTTAAAAGTTTTTTCTGGCACCTTGTCATATAATATGCGCAAAGTTCAGCTATTGCTTAATAGAGTTGTAAGATTTGTATATAACGTTCGACGTAGAGATCATATCCCTAACCACACTATCCGATTTTTATATTGTTCATTTTTACACTTTGTATATCTTAGACTTTTAACTTTGTTTTACAAAATCATTAAATGCCAAACTCCGGAGTACACTGTTCAGTTCTTCAGTTTTTCTCACTCCGCAAGAAACTCTCAAATAGTTTACCAAAAAAATATCCTTATCTATATTTGAAAGATCATTTCTTATTAGGACAGCTAGACTTTGGAATGCTTTACCCAGACATTTGAGGAACTTCTCAGCATCTAGGGACATCTTTAAAGGAGACCTCACTTTGCATTTAAGTAACTAACTTTTTAATTTTGTCTTTTATTTTTTTATATCTTTATATTAATTCTTCTTTTTCTCTTTTATTTTCTTTTGTTGCTGGAAACCATGAACTTACTTTTGACTTGTTTGATTAAGTTTTTTTCCTTTATTCTCTTTTAACAATTTATATTAAGTTTAATATTATTTATTCACTCGCACTTAATATTACTATGTCATTTTGGTTTAATTGGCCATAACGGCTTTAAAATTACAATGAATTCATAAATAAAAAAATGCATGCTGAATATCTAGAAAGTTATAAGGTTTGGGAAGAAACCGATAGTACCATTAAAAAGAACTTGCGAAGTTTATTATGAATATATAATAATATCAAAAACGAAAAATTTCACATTCGACATTCGTATTTTAAGGTAGCGATATGTTGTTTTTAAATCTATATAGAACTTACACAATATCTGTTAGAAGGAAAAGCTAGTTTGGTTTACGTAGATTTTAAGGCAATATTATTGCAATTAAAAATTGGCAAAATGTTTTTTTTTATCTTTTTGAGAAACAAATCTTATCTTATTACAACCCTGTAGAAACGCTTGTTTTAACGCTTGTGTTAACGCAAAATGTTTTTTTTTTATCTTTTTGAGAAACAAATCTTATCTTATTACAACCCTGTAGAAAATTAGACCAACTTTTAAATAGCTCTTAACTAGTTCCATAAAGGACCAGCACTGGTCCCTCTACAATACCCTTTTACATTGATCGAACTGACGCTTTTTACGTGCTGATGTCATAGGAAAAGACTATTGTACCCAAAAACATTCCTTTTTCCCTTTATTTTAACTAATTCCATTATGAACATTTCCAAACTAGTACTTTTTGCTAAAGTCTTAAAGTAGATCTTAATGTGGTTGCAAAGTATTCAAACGTTAGAGGCATTTAATTCGTATCTCTTGCATGTATTACAAAAAGAAGTGCATCACGTTAAATATGATGCATTTCTTTTATTTTATGTAGTTTTTAAATTTATTCCTGAAACAGTTTGAAAATTAAAAAAAATTGCCTCAACACGTGTGCAGATTTAATTTATTTTCGTCAGTATAAATTTTGACTAGAAAACAAAAGAAAATCAAGGTGAAATGTTCTACGCTGAAAGTTTTTTGTACTTTTTTATATCAAGTATAAATTGCTATAGAATTGAACTAGTTGGTTTTTCCAATTGACTCCAAAATTACTGCTGGAAAGCGACAAATTTAGTTTCTCGTTTTTTGTTTCCTGTTGTGAATGTGAAAAAGTGTCGCTTCTGTAAGTCGTTTCTGGTATGTGTTAAGACGTCTCTGTTAAGAATCGTACTAAAATAACACATTTAACATATGTATTTAAGAGTTCTAGTTATAGATGATGACGTAAATCTTATTACCGAAGAAATTCAGCTTATGTTAACTTTTACAAACTTTTGGTATTCTGCAACCAAGCGTTACCGGTGAATTTTGTTACCATCTCTTCAAGTGGTAACAAGCAATACAGCTAACATTTGCAAAGCTTGCATTTGGGGCATAAAATGTTCGTCTTCGGAGATACAGGGTCCGATAGTTGACACATTTGTCGTAAATTCACATTTTAGAAGAATGATATCTGTAAACTAGTTATTGTATTAGTAAGCGAGTTACTAATTATTAAAAACTTATTGTTTTATGATCTTATCTAAGAGAGACATTTAACTTTTATTAATTGAAGAAATTTATACATAAATTATACACAAACCATCATGATGAAATCGTCTGCACTGTGTCACAAATGTAGTTTTTCTATTTCGTAAATGTTTAGTAAATGTTTCGTAAACTTTTTTGTTTTATAAAATATGGAAGGCATTGGCTACAGATTGGCTAAAAAATGGTTGCGTCAAGAAAAGGACAATATATCTAATTTGTTTTTTAATTACTAAATTACATAATTACCTAACTACCTAATTACTTAATTAACCAATTGAACTGCAATGGAAATTTCCGTAACGTAACGCCAGATAAAAAAAAATCCTAATAAAAAGAAAAGCAAAAATGATTTTTAAATTTGATCACTTGGAAAATAAACTAATGTTATTTTAAACACTTCCATAAAAAAGTTGTATACAAAAAGTCTTGCCCAATTCAGAGACTTTTGCAAATTTTGTAATCCAAGTCAAAAAACAGTTCCGTTTTTTCTAACATAACGCCAGCACAGATTTTTGCTTATATCTTTATATCCTAAGGGTCGGTTGCTGTCATTGTTTTTACTTAATAAAGTGCTACTTAATTACTACGCAAATATCAAAAAGCCTTTTTAAAAATTAAACATTTTCATTCTTTTTTTTTCGTACAAATCGTCAGCAACACCAGTTTGGAAATGTCCATATATATATCGGGCACATTGCAGAACATATTTTTTCTTAGTTATAAACAAAAAGTATGGCTTTAATTAAAAGCATAAGAGCATGCAAAATCTTTTATCTAAAATATTTACTACAATAAAAAATATCCTAAATTACAGGTGGTTCCTCACAGGCTATCAAGGGACTCGCCTACGCGTTACAGGAGCGACGCTACTGCAAAGAAAAACAGCTCAAGTCTGGTAATTTTTTTACAATATCTACAAATATTTATCTTTAACCATAATAATTACTTTCATACTCGCAGAAAATATCTACGCTAGCATACAACATGTGAACACGCCTCAGTCACAGCAAATAGTGCCGCCTATGTTGCCTCAGTGCCAAAATTGTGCTACATGCCATCATCAAATGCAAACGCATCATCAGCAGCCGCAACACTTACCAAACGGTCAATGTGCGGTGCACAACAACAATAACATTAATAATCACCAAAACTATGCGCTACATGGCAACAATAACAATATAGCTACGCAGTCAACACACGGCATGCTTTATAATGGCAACAGCAGCAAGCTGATTGCCTCTTATCCAGCTGCGAGTTATCAGCAGCATTCCTTTGTTGCACCCGGCTCACAACAGCAGCATCCAGCAGCACACATTATATCGCACTCGCGTAGCCTGGAGCACTACAATGAGCCGCAGCCACCGCCTCTACCACATCGGCATTCTTTTGATCAGCAACCACAAGGTTGCATGGCGCATCAATATCAGCCCAATTCGCATTACTATCCGCCACCCAACTACCCCCAACAACATATTTACGAATCACCCTATGACTGTATTGACGGTCTTAGTCTGGGCAGCAGCAGCGCTGGACCCTCCTACGCTGCTGTGGCACCGCTTGTGTCAAACAACTGCAATTACAGCGCTGCCTATGCACATCCCTACAATGTGTCTGGCAATCGTTATCCGTTGCCCTACAACATTTCAAATCAACTGAACTCTCACTATGCCACGCCCGCCATATGCAATGGAAGCGGGTCAAGCACAAAAGTCGGCGATCATCAGTTCATAGACAACTACGATGATGCCAAATATGGCTGCAACTACCACTCAAGTGGAATGCAGCAGCAACAACAGGAATCTTCACCGTTACCTCCAACGCGACATAACTTTGTCACCTCCAAAGATTTTCAAGCATGTCGGCAACGCTCCTTTCCACCCGATCAGCATCATTTAATCGACTTCGATGATCGTGCCCCGCTGACAGAACATGATTTCCACGCACAAACACGCTCGCAAAATAATTCATTTGACTACGAGCGTGAGCAGGAACGCTGCAGACACATGAACGACCAACAGCAGCAGCGTGCGACAGAACGTCGTTCGAAGTCAGCAACGGTAGCGTTAACAGCTGGTGTTAACCGTTTGGCCATAAACACGACTTATGCGCAACCAAAGGATGCGCTGAGCCAGCAACAAGCCCAGCGACAAAATAGGTATGCGACAGATTTGCTTTCGTCATCGGCAGATAATTTTGGTGCAAACTATGTGTATGCAAAGCCAAGGTCAAAAGCAACTGACAATCTAGGTGGTGGTGGCGGCGGCGCTATTGGTTTGGTGGGTGGTCAACAGTTTTGTGGAGAGCGCTACGCCAGAGATGGCTCTATCATAACGGGAAAAACGACTGATAAATATTTAAGAAATTCAGAGCATAAACAGGTAAGTGCCACAGGTGCCTATTTTGACAAATGTAAAGATACTTAAACTAGGCAGTTGAGAATTTGCATAACTTCCAGCTGTTGCCAAAAAGATTGACTTAGTCTTCTATAACTAAGTCTCCCCATTATTGACTTACTGCATTATTCTGCATCACGAAGAAGCACACTAACGATGAGATAGAAACGGGAAGCAATACAATTTTGTATGGAAAAAAGTATTGCTTCTCGTGTCTTTCTCATCGTTGGTGTGCTTGTTCGTGATACAGAATAATGCAGTTAGTCTGCTCTAATATCTTTAATTAAAAAAAGGAACTTAAAATTCTGGACTTTAAATTAGCTGGAATTTGAAATATAATCTTCGTTATTAAATTTGGCACAATCAACTGGAAACTCTTCCTACCTCCCATAAAAAGTGACGCCATAACTATAGCAAAAACTTTCTAAATTCCTTAAAAATTAATTCTTAGCATGCTATTTTGCATATGAAAGGCTTATTGCAAGATCATGATAAGCCACAAAAAAAAATATTTTGAAATAATCGACTCTAAAGTTTTGAAATATTTTATTTTTATATGAAGCAATGGAATTGAACACGGAAACTTTTACAAATAGGTTAGAAAATTAATAAGAAATAGCCAAAATTTCTTCAGTGGTTGTAGGCAATGCATTAAGTAATGCATTCGGCCTAAAAAATTGATTTTTTAGATCATGTGGCTTATCACGTTATTGCAATAAGCCCTTCATACTCGTATGTATAATAGGCCGGGTTGGTCACCATACAAAAAATAAAAGCGTTTTAAAAACTCGATCTTAAATATTTCTTATTGCAGTACCCTCCACTATAAGATTTCGCGATGTGTTAACCCTTAGGCTTGCTGGAATTTTTTTTAAAAGTGCCTGGTTTGGGCAAAAAAATCCCGAAAGATCAGATTTAGCAAATTTTTGTATACTGATGGTTATCATGTTTGTAATTTTTTTGTGTTTTGACAATTCATTAAAACAAAAAACTTGCCCATACAAAAAGTGTTTTTTTGCCCAAAAAAATATGGTTTTTGTTTAAAAAAGAGAGAGATAAAAAAAGATAAAGGGAGAAAAAAAGAGAGAAAAATATAGAGATAGAAAGAGAGAGAGAGAAAAGCGAGAGAAAGAGAGTGATAAAGAGAGAGAAAAAGAAAGAAAGAAAGAGAGAAAAATAGCTTAAAAAAGAATGAGAAAAATAGAGAGAGAAAGAGAGATACAGAATATTCGGTTTCGGTTTCGGTTACGGCCAGTTTCGGCCATTTTTGTCAGTTTCGGCTATAGCAATAGCAAACTTTTGGTAAAAATTTCTTGCATCAGTTTTAAAAGTTTGGTTTAATAAAAATATTTACAACGCATTGTACAAAACAAAAATTATGAATTCATCTATAATTTGATTTATAATGTTAACGCAAAACATTTTGGTTTCGGCCGAATTTTATAATATTCGGTTTCGGTTTCGGCCAAAATTCCAGTTTTGGTCGGACACTAAAAAGAGAGAAAGAGGGTGAAACATATAGAGCGCAAGAGAGAGAATGAAATAAAGAAGGAAAGAAAGAAATAAAGAAAGAAAGAAAGAAATAAAGAAAAAAAGAAAGAAATAAAGAAAGAAAGAAAGAAAGAAAGAAAAAAAAAAGAAAGGAAGAAATAAAGAAAGAAATAAAGAAAGAAAGAAAGAAAGAAAGAAAGAAAGAAAGAAAGAAAGAAAGAAAGAAAGAGAGAAAAAATAAGGAGAGAGAGAGAGAGAGAAAGGAAGAGATAAATAGAGAGAGAAATGAAGAAATAAAGAGGGACAGAAAGAAAGAGATAAAGAGAGAGAAAGGAAGAGATAAAGAGGAAGAAAGGAAGAGATAAAGAGAGAGAGAGAGAGAGAGAGAGAGAGAGAAAAGTAGAGAGAGAGAAAGGTAGAGAGAGAGAAAGGTAGAGAGAGAGAAAGGTAGAGAGAGAGAAAGGAAGAGATAGAGAAAAGTAGAGAGGGAGAGAAAGGAAGAGACAGAGAAAGAGATAGAAAGAAAGAGAAGGTGATATATAGGGATAGTAGAGAGACAGAAAGAGAGACAGAAATAGAGACAGAAATAGAGACAGAAAGAGAGAGAGAGAGAAAGAGAGAGAAAAAAGAGAGATAGAGAAAGAGAAAGAGCGTGTTAGAGAGAGAGAAACAGAGAGAGAGAGAAAGAGAGAAAGGCCGATGTCCGTGATGTACCGCTTTCTATTCGGCGAGAACAGAAAACTGCATTGTTTTGATTTTTGGAAAACAATCTATCGCCAAGTAGAAACGATAGTGAATCGCTTTCTTTTCGCGCGAAAGTAAACTAACCTAAATACCTTCCAGAAATATCGCTTTTTCGCTGCCCACTGCGTTGTCCCATAAACAACAATCAAAATTTTTTATGACTTGAAACTAACAATATTGGAATCAATCAACAGGTAATTGCATAGAAAAGACAAAAGCAAAATATTTCGAAGAAAGACTTCGTTTGCGGTTCTCTTAAACATATAATTGTCAAAAATTAGTGTTTTGATTGAACTGGGCCAAGTTATTTTTTTATTATAAAAAATATTTGAGTTAATAAATATAATTAAGTAATCTTAGAAATCTTCAAAGTTGATTCACATTTTAGTGATTTTAATATATGATATCAAATGAAAAATTTTAGAAATTGACAAGCTCCGATGACAAAAAAAAAAAAAACAAATCCACCAAAGTAAAGTGCCATTTTTTAGTCGACTAGTATAGATTCTATATAAATACGAACTTTTCCTATTTCATCCCAGAAATATATTTTTTGTTTAAAAAAAAGTCTAAAATTAAAAATTACATACAAAATCAAGTAAAAAATTAATATAGGTTCAAGGAAGGTACCCCTAGGGTCTTACCGATTTTGCCTATTTTCAGTACACATCTATTACTCTTTTAGATTACCATTCTGAGGAGTTTTTGTTAAGATCGGTCAACTTTTGTATGCACCTTCCATACAAAATCAAGTAAAAAATTAATATAGGTCCAAGGAAGGTACCCCTAGGGTTTAACCGATTCCGACCATTTTCTGTCTATTATTCTTTTTGACTACCATTCTGACGAGTTTTTGTTAAGATCGGTCAACTTTTGTATGCACCTCCCATACAAAATCAAGTAAAAAATTACATCTATACATCTATTTAGCTACCCCTTTGACGAATTTTTGCTAAGATTGGCCAACCTTTGTATGTACCTCCCATAAAAAAATAGGTCCAAGGAAGATACCCATAGGATCTAACCGATTTCGAACATTTATAAAATTTTTCTTAATTGGCTTAAACTTGTTAAGCATACAAAATTGCTTTAACATAGGAGCACTCCATATATTATTGTCCAATTTTTGTACGGGAACAACGTACTGTGCGCCGCGGTGAAAGTCGAACAATTTTCACGTCTAAATGTTGGCTGGGGTATTTGGAATTAAGAAAATTTGTTATAAAATCACGTCTATCTGCCATACACAGTGCCGTCATCAAAATAATAAAACCTTTAAAACTTCGAATATACCATCGAATAAGCGGATAAGAGGCTATATTTTAATTTCGGCCCAATCAAAGATAACTCCTAATTAGTTTTTTGTTATTGTGTTTATTAATAAATTATTTCTTTCTTTTAGGAGGTTTTCAACAACAAGACTCGCAGCAAAATACAAATGGATTTGAACGATCGATCAGAACGCAGTGCGGATCAGCATTTGGTCAATAGTAAAAGAAAGTATGCAACCGCTCCGCTCACTGAGCGCGATACGTCAGAGAATGGTTATGATTCCGTTGCCACATTCGATGACTTTGTCAACGTCGGTGTCAGCGAATATACAACAGCGGCAATGCCGACATCAGCGCAACGTTCACCTACACAAGCCATTAAAAATCAAGACGGCGTGGGCTCGTTTGAATCTTGGGATTATGTATTTCAAAACCTCGAACGTTCGGGCTACTCCAAAGACTTGGGTGAACGTGGCGATTTGCTAGTGCAAAGTCTGGATCTAGATTCGCATAATTTGCCAACGGCGAGCAGTAGTGTGGTAAATGGCATTGAAAAACGACGATCAAGCCATGCTCTCGTGGCAGATGGTGGCAAAGGTGGGCGACAAATGAATGGCGATAAAACACGTACTCTAGAAAAGACATTTTCGACAGCCTGCGCAGCAGAAAAACGTGCGGACTCGGGGGGCAAATCCGCTGCAAAGCAGGAAAAATCTATACTCAAACAAAGTACCAAAAGTAATGGTGCGATCATGAGCAGTGGTACGACGAAAATCAAATCGGCGCTCAAATCGACCTTAACAACAACTCTGCCTAGTATCAATGGCAAGAATAACAATAACAACAATGGTGATTATGTGCAGCAGCAGCAGCAGCAGCGCAGTTATGCGCGCACATCGTCAAGCACAAAAAGTCAAAATAATGCAAATCGTCAGGTGATCAAACAACCGCCACCAGTGGCGACACAAGTCATAGTCACTAGTCCGAATGAGTGGAGCTGTCGCTTTTGTACTTTCCTTAATCCGGACACGAAGCGCATCTGTGAGATGTGCTGTCGCAGCAAAGATTTAAATCCCGACAGCGTTGTTTCAAATACGCCGACATGCGTCTAAAAGCCCTTACATGTATCATGTGCGTACCTGCATACGTGCGTTAGTGCGCTGGTTTCAGCAGTCAGTCATACAGTTTTTGTGGTCAATCGAATTGTTTAGATTTGATTTTTTTTGTTAGTTTTTCCTTATGGTTTTAATTAGTTAATTTCTTCAGAGTACCTTTCCTCATAGCTGTTTTATTTTAAGCCTTTGTTTTAGTATAATGTATTATAATTACTTTACTTCTTTGTACTACATATATACATTTTAATTATACTTTTTGTTATATACAAGACTTTGAACTTTCTTTCTGTTTATTTATTGAATGCAACTTAATTGTTGGAGAACATTTTTTAAACCATTATTACTTGAATGTTAGTAGATAAAAATACATATCTACATATTTTTATTAACAAATGTTTCGGAATAAACTTTAAAAATTTCAAAGCAGATGCGAATACAACTGTTATCATTTTTGGAAAAGATGAACAGTCGCTACAAGTTAAGATGAAATTAAGAGGAAGAAGAAACCTCCGAACACATACTATGTGAATGTCCGGCAATCCATAGCATAAGACGCCTCCATTTTGGAGGGGAAGTAGTGCCCCCGTCCACAATTTGGAAAACCAATCCAGAGACGGTGCTTAAATATATAAAAAGCCTAAATCTGGAGTGTTAATTAAGGGCATGCACAATAGATCCTATGGGTCGCGGTGCACATGGCCCGATTTTAAACTAACTAACTAATTAAGATGAAATTGATAACATATTGAAAAAAATATTTGCTCTGTTTTGAAATCAAAATCAATTTTTGAATTGTTTTTATTTAAGCTGTAGTAACTGCTTCCAAAGACAGCGGAAAATGTTGAGTTTACCAGAAAGTTCAAAAAAGCTAAATGTTTATTCTTTTTTATATGTATCTATAGATATAATAATTTTATAATTTTATATAGATATAATAATTTTTTGTCCACCAAAACCTTTAAACTAGTATAACCAAGTCTCCATTTTGTGCCTCCTGTTTTCTGTGTTTTTGTAAGAAAATGTTACCAATTGCTATAAGAATAAAAATATATTATTTAAATGTTATTTTTTAACTGCAAAAAAACTAAATGCATATTTATATACTTATTAAATAAAATAAATAATTAAAAATAAACGATACATGTATCAAAATATATCTATGCGTTAAATAAATAACTTAAATATCAGAATTTTTATTCTAATAAATATTAAGAATAAAGTAATAAGCAAAGTTAAAAAATGAGCATGTTGATTTCAAACAAACAGACAAATATAAATACTTTTTAACAGCTTAATAATACAAAGCTCATTCAAAGTTTAAAAATAAATTTTGACGAGAGCGATATAGATGTGTAGTAAAGATTTTTTACAAAACTAAAAGAGTGCAGAAATTTACAAGAAACAAAAAAAAAAAAACTAAAAGAAAACAACCAATTTAACCGAATAAACACCAAAAATAATTAAGTCAAGAATACAAGAATAAAGTTTATAAAAAAACAAACACATAAATACAGTGAGAAAAAGATGACGTAACTTGTTATTTCTTTTGAGAACAACTGAGTGAGTTTTGCATAGTAAAGAAAAATGGCGCCTACACTGTGCATATGTGCAGTGTGGCCGGAACTTAATGCTTTAATTAAAATTTAAATTATATATTATTATGGCAAAAATGCTCGTTACATAAAAATTTAAGCTTTTCCTAAATTTATGCATTATTTTAATGATTCAGATTTGTTGAAAATTATTAAATAAAAGAAAAAAATAATAAAATACTAACACATTTATTTATTTATAATAATATATATGTTTTTTAATGTGTGTGCAATTTTTAATTGCAAACGTTTAAATTGTATTGCAATTTTATGTAAATAAATATGAAATGTTTGAAAAAAAAAACACTGAAATAAACGCTGTTGCGCTACTATGCTTCACAGCACTTTTTGCCTTTTCAAATCCCCAAAACAAGTTATTAACAAAAATTTAGCAAATTATTAAGCAAATAAAAAAAAAAACAATTAACATTGAAACTATTAACATTGAGATAATACTCTGACTTTTACTACTAACTCTTAGCAGTTTTATGAAGTCAGATCAAAGTCAGAATCAACAACACAAAAAAAAAACACACGCACACTCTTATAGAAAAAAAGGTTTAAATATTGCTGGCAAAACTTGAGCTTAACTTGAGCTCAATCTAACTGATTTCAGCTTAGTCCAGTGACAGCTCTAACAAAATGCTTGCGCTCAAGTTGAGTGTTTCTTAATTTTATCTGCGCTTTCACTCATTTCGTTGTGTTTATAAACACAAAAGCTAGTAATACTGTTTTTTTTATAACTAAAACTTCAAAATTTCAAAATTTGCTATTAAATTAAAACTTGTGCGAATTAAAAAAAATTAAGAAACATAAAAAAAATTTAAATTCAAGTTCTTCCTATATGAGATACAACAACAACAAAACAACTACAACAAAAACAACAACAACAACAAAAAAACAACAACTATAATATTAATATTTATATATTTCAAGTACTCATAAATATGACTATGTAAATAATCAGACAAAACAAAACATACACACACATCCATTCATACTTATCTAAAAACGTACTCACACACACACAAACATGCACTTAAAGCTGTATACAAAAAAAATGTGCGTACATTTATGCAAATTTGCAAAATTATCACTTAAGCCCAGATTTGTTAATATTTTGGTTTTGAAATTATATTAATACAATTAAACAAATAAGAAAAAATTAATAAAAATTTGTTTCATTTGCCGCTAAAGTGCTTAAATAAGCGCACATTTTGAACAGGAACAATATGAAGCAATATGTAACTACAAAATGCATCACATTACTTCGATCTATTTATTCACTATACAGAGGAGACAGCTTTTTAAAAAGTAGAAAAAATCTTACCTGTATTTATTTAAGAATGCTGTCACACAGTGTGATGACTTAAAAAGCACAACCAAACTTTATAAAAATTCTAAAAGAAGAATATGTTGAGATTCCATCGCACCTGGTCTGACCTCTTAATGTCGCCATTATTTTTTTTATTTATTTTTTTGTGTTGAAGTGTCCGAATTTGGTGTGGCGACATTCATTGAATTTTTACACCCATGTGCCTTGTTGGAAATGAAGAATAAAATCGAATTTTTTACAGTAGAATTAACGTCATATAAGGCTATGTAAAAAGAAATCCAATAAAATACAAAATGAAGCGAGTAGCGAAGCAAATTTTTGTATTTTCTTGTGAATTTAAGAAAAAAATTGGTGTTTCTATCAATTTTATTGCAGTAATATTCCAGTTATGACATTTGTTTTTTTCACAAAAACTAATTGCAAGTAAAAATAACTCTTCATTGAATCCAAGATCATCGAATTCGCTTAATTGCGGCAATTTTAAACGTTTTTTTCCCTTCGTAAAACACTGATTCACATGTTTGTCTACTATACAAAATGCTACCTACCACTTCGTCAAATCTCAACCGATTTTGGTCATCTTAAGCTCTTTGGAAAGACAATAGATGAGCAACACGTTGCGCTTTAGAACTTTGAAAAATAAAAAAAGTCACAAAATTTTTTTTATTTAAATGCATTATTTCATATGTATGAGGGTAGGGCGATTTGATGAAGTTATGTTTGTACAGTTTTTTCTTGTTAGATGACAAAAAAGGTTTCTAGGGTTATATTTTTTACGGAAAAAAGAAACGTTCCCTTCCTCATTTTCACTTTTTTGAAATTTTTCAACATTTTTGTACTGCCCCCTAAAAGTTAATTTTTTTGAAAATCTGATGCTAAAAAAAAAAAAAATTCATTGCTCACAAAACCCTACTTTGCAAAATTTGAACGAAATCGATTGGTCGCAAACGAATTTACAGCACTGTGAATAATCACACAGTGGAGAAGTATTTGTACTTCACTGTAACTTCGTTTTCGACCGATCGATTTCGTTAAAATTTTGCACGGTTTTATGAGCCGTGAAAATTTTTTTATCAGATTTAAAAAAAAAACGAACCTTAAGGGGGGCTCCAGTGCAAAAAATGTAGAAAAATTAAAAAAAGTGAAATTGAGGGAGGGAATGTTTTATTAGGTTAGGTTAGGTTAGGTTAAACCGGATGCCTTCGTGAAGGCTCACATAGACCAATTCAGGTCCTTAGTGGTACCGGTAGCGAACAAAAGGAACCTTTGTGTTTATTTAAAAATCTTTAAAGATTTGCGTTGAGTTCGCAAACCTTAGGAGGGATTCCAGAGACACCCTGGCTACATCTTTAAGCGATGGGAATGTCGATGAGCCTAGGTATTTTAGTCTCGATCTGAGTAGGGCGGGGCATGTGCATAGTAGGTGCTCCAGGGTCTCCACTGTGCCCGGTTCCTTGCATTTCCTGCAGTTGTCATCCGTGGTGATGCCAAGCTTCCTCGCGTGGGCTGCCGTCATGCAGTGACCAGTGAGCATGCCCACTAGTGTTCTGCAATCTTTGCGAGGGCGTACCAAGATGAATGTTTTATTTCACAAAGAAAAAAAAAATAACCTAGAATCCGGTTTTTGTCCTATAACAGTAAAAACTGTACAAATAAAATTTCACAAAATCGGCCCACCCTAGTAAACATTCATATAAAATAATTCATTTAAAATAAAAAAAATGTGAATTTGTTCCATAGTGACTTTTTATTTTTCAAAGTTCTATATCGCAACATGTTGCTCATCATATTGTCTTTCCAACGAGCTCAAGATAACCAAAATCGGTGTAGATTTGACGAAATAGGAGCACTTTGTATGGCAGATTCAAACTACTGAGACTAGAATCATTAACCTTTAAAATAAATCCTAAAAATAATTTGAATGTTCAAGCGCTGGACCTTTAGATAATTTGCAATTCACGAAGTTGTCCATTTGAGCAGCATAAATTCAAAATTATGGATCGATTTATCGAAGAAGTCGAAGAAACTGTACAGGTAAATATTTGCAGGGTTATTAGTAATATTTACACAGAAATACTTTTAAGTGTACTAATGGACAGAGGCAAGATTAGAAATGTGTAACTCCCTGTAAAGCTAAATCAAAGGATTTACTCAAGCTAACTATTTAAAGCAGACCTCAGAATTCTAACTAGCTATTTCACAGGTCCCTGTTCACTCAGACTCCGTCTTAAAAAGATGTGTCTATCTGAATCAGATGTCTGTAGACTATGCGAGGAGGAAGAAGAAATCTGCTGTCTAAACGCCTCCACTTTGGAGGGGCAGTTGTCGCAATTATTTAGTTATTTATTTATTAATTCATCAAACAGAGTATAATTCTCTTACTGTCTACTTAAAAAGCTAAACTTATCCAGTTTTCTCATAGACTAATTAATAGTATTTACGATAATTCACTAGAGTTATTAACTATACTATTAAGATACATGAGCAAATTTTTTTTAAAGCACTCCTACTTAAGTCTAGATTAAAGTCTATATTTCGGCTCACAGAGCTTGCCAGTCTTAATCAACGAGTGATTGATTCATTTCGACTGTAATTAGTTCTATGAAAAGGCTCATTAAATAGAATTTGAGACCTTAGGCCACGTGAAGGTACGTGAAAAGGTATTTGAAAAAGTAGAGAAGAACAATTAATATTAAAGCATATTAAATCTCTTACAAACATGATAGCGAAATATTTCTGACGAATTTCTAAAGATTGAATACCAAGAAGAGGCCTTCTACATTATAAGAGGGCATTTCAATATTCCAACCTAAGCGACTTATTGCAAAACTCGTGAATCGTTTCTGAATTCTTTCAATTCTGTTCGAAGCACATGAGTAAAAGGGGTCCCATATTATGCAGCAATATTCTAATATAGATCTGACAAAGATAAAAAATAAAGATTTTAAAGAAAAAGGATCTGAAAGGTCTTTGGAGTTCCTGATTATGAAACTTAACACACCATTGGCTTTAGCTACAATGTAGTCTATGTGCCTTGAAAAACCAAGTTTCCTGTCTAGTATAACTCCTAGATCTTTCTTCTCAGTAATTCTTGATAACGTCATATTTCCAAGTCTATATTCATAAAAGAGAGGTGAAGAGATACGACATAATGTTAAACTTTGGCATTTTGATATGTTAAGCGGCAATAAATTGTCGCTGCACACGTAGATAATTGTAACAAATCTCTCTTCATATTAATACAATCATGAACGTCTTTTATAACAGAAAATATCTTTATGTCATCGGCATACAATTAACACTGAGAGAAAGATATTATTTTAGAAATGTCGTTTACGAATAAGAGGAACAGTAAAGGTGCCAGGTGACTACCCTGCGGAACCCCAGAGGAAACAGTTACAGCATTTGACAAATTGTGTCCGACTTATAAGGTATAATGCAAACCACTTTAGAATATTGGAGTGAAATCCATCCAATTCGTTCTAGTTTCTTAACAAGCAAGTTATGATTAACTCTGTCGAAAGCTTTTGAAATATCGGTGAAAATAACATCACATTGCTGTCCATTTTCAAAACAATTCAAAATGTTTTGAATAAAGAACCATGCTGAAGCGGTGATATGAGTTCCTTCACCAAGAATATTAACCTATTGTAGACCAATTTCTCAAAAAGTTTGGGAAAAGTAGATATTTTGCATATTGCGCAATAGTTTGAAACCTCGTTTTTTGAACCAGATTTGTGAATTAGTTTAATGAAAGTAGTTTTTTAATCAGTTAAAAATTCACCTTTTTTAAGTGATTGATTGAAAATTATCATTAAAGGTAAGGCTAACGCCATTGAACAATTTTTTAAGAGAATCGGTGGGAAACCATCCTTCCCAGGCTGTTTATCAAGGTTCAATTGATTTACGCCTTCCAAAACTTCTTCCAACCTTTAGTTCAAGGTCATCAATATCAAGTGGATTGGCAGATGAGTCAGTATAGGTATCAGCAGCGATGGTATCAGAAGAAACATACACTGCTTGAAAAAATTCAGCAAAAAGATTGGAAATCGAGAGGGAATCAGACGTAGTTTTACCCATATACTGAATTGTATTAGGAATACCCAAAGATTTTTTTTTATTGTTTATAAAATGCCAAAAGCTCTTACTATTAGTGTTAAGTTGACATTCAGTCTGAAATATATAATTTTTAGATAAAAAGTTGTTCAAGTGATCAAATTTTCTCTGAAGAACCCGATAATTATTTAAAAGATTTAAATTATTATCAGATTTTCTAAACTTTTTCTTGTTATTCATATTAATCAGTTCTGTATTGAACCATATAGGTTTCGATGAGGCTTTAAATGAAACTTTATGCATGTACAAATTTATAGCTTCCCTGAGCTAGTTTGAAAAAAAAAATTGTAATTTATTAATAGATTATTGTTTAAAAATGACAGCCAAGCAATATTGATCAAAAAATTTGAAATACTACTAAAATCACCATTCTTAAAATCAAAACTTACGCTAGTATCAAAAATAGGCTTAAAATAATTGTAAAATTTTACACTTAAGCATAATGCTAGCAAAGCGACTACCTCCGCGGACGCCCACCGATCCCTGTATATCCCTCACTAATAATTGTACCATCCTTTACAACCAGACCTGGTGATTTGAATTCAAGAATAATCAGACGAAATTAAATCGTGCCCTTGACTGTTGGGATCAAAGAAACTAGCAGCCAAATGCATTGGTTTAATGGACATTTCCACTCTTTCATCAGAGGAAGGCAATAACACAGGTCTGCAAAAAAAAAAGAAGATTTTTTTCAGATGCATGAGATATTTTTGCTGAATTATATGTTTTAAGGTGACGCTGATTTCAAAAATAACTTCCATTACTCTCCATCACGTATAGTTTTTTTGCAAAATAAAAACACAATAATGAAAAGACCAAGTATTTATTAAAACAAACACACAGCATAGTATTTAACAACAATTATTTTTCTTATTTTAATTTTTATACACAACTTTATGTTCGTTCTTTTTTCTTGTGAAAATTTTTCTTCTTTTCTTTGATGCTTCTCCGAATTCGTTTTTGGTTTCCTTCTTTGGTTTCTCGCTTAAGCATCCAACAGTAGTCCGCTAACATACTGGCATCCCATCTTCCTTGGTAACGTCTCTCGATATCACTTTGAAATCTTTTACCTTGGCCTTTACTGTAGGCAACCAAGTTCTCAGGAAAATATTCAATATGGGAGTGTAAGAAGTGAACTTTTAAGCTCATCTTGCACCCTTGAGCTTTATACGCTGTCAGCATGCGCTGTACAATAGTTTTATATTCGTGATCCTTAGTATTGCCCAAAAACCTCTGTACTACATTTTTGAAAGAATCCCATGCTTCATTAAAATAATATATACCTATAAATTACAGAATACCTTATTTTTCATAATCAACAATATAATCTTTAGAAAAACGTATTAAGTGTGAGACAGATTTTTGTTATTGCAGAAAAATTGCAAAAATAATTTTTGTTTTTGCATTTAATTAAATTTTTCCCACAAAATTTAATCTAAATTCATTTGCATAGATGAGGTTCTACCCAGTGCTTACCCCATATATGGGTATATACCAAGTATATTCCTCTTTTGAAAACTTATTTGGGTGTTGATAAAAAACCGATGGCGCAATAGATCATTTTTTTAGAATCTAACCGATGTAGTATTCAATGAGGATATTTTGCTTTTAAAGACATTCGAAATAAGCTACGAAATGCATTTACAGTCAGCAAAAAAAAAGTTGTACACTAACTGAATTCAGACAAATTTAAAAACAATGTGAAAAGTATGAAGTGAATGTACATTTATTATATATCATATAAAAGCTTCAGATCCATTCTATAACATGTATTAAAAATTATTTCCGTATTATTTATACTTCTCGAAAAACATAACAAAAGCAAAAATATTAAAATTTTACTAAGCAAAAAAAAAACTTGTACACTAAGAAAAAACTTAAAAATATTCAAGTAAATACGAAATTTTATGATTTATTAATACTTGTATGGTGGCCTTTGGCGTTTTTTACAGCTAGGAGCCTATTTGGCATCGAGTGGACCAGATTTTTTGTCACTTCTTCAGGAATTGAATCCCATATTTCCATCAAGGCCTTTTTAAGGGTTTCTTTGCTAGAAATATGATAGTCCTTTAATTTTGTTTTCATAAATGCCCAGAGATGCTCAATTGGATTTAAGTCCGGGCTCTGTGGAGGGTGGGGAAGCACTTTTTTAGTGTTGTAAAGAAACCATTCTTTAACAATATGGGCAGAGTGCTTTGGGTCATTGTCTTGGACAAACACAAATCCATTCTCCAACCCCATTTTTTGGGCGGATTGTGCCAAATTTTTCTTTAAAATATTTAAATAGTCTGTTTTGCTCATGTTTCCTTCAACAAATACGAGATTTCCAACGCCATTTGCACCCATTGCACCCCAGACCATCACATTACCACCTCCGTGTTTAACCGTATGCGTAACATTACGCTGATTTAAAGCTTCTCCTTTATTTCTCCATACGTAACATCGTCCGTCAGAGGTAAATAAATTAAATTTGGACTCATCGGTAAACATAACTTTATCCCAGAATATATTGTCTTTGTCTTAAAACTGATTAGCATAGTCCAAGCGCTTTTAAACATTTGCTTTTGAGAGAAGTGGTTTTTTTCTAGGTGCGTGTGCATGTAGTCCTTCCGAATGCAGGAAATTTCTTATGGTTTGTGGAGTGAAATCAACAATATTGCTACTTTTAAGCTCTTTTGCGATCTGAACGGCGGAAACTTTTGAATCTTTTTTAACAAATTTGACTATTTTCCGTTTAATTTGGGGAGTATTAATCTTCTTAGGGCGTCCACTTCCACAGGGTCTTTCAAAAGTCTTATTTTTTTCAAATGTTTTTATTACATACTGAACCGTAATGTGGGGTTTTTTAATTATTTTCCCAAAATCCGCACTGAGTTCTTTTCATTTCATAGTTTTATGATAAGTTCTTTTAAATCTTTTGAAATCTGTTTTCTAGCCATCTTTTAACACTTAACGAATATAGAATGCTGCGATCAGTTTGAAAAACAAAACTCCAATAACTTTACATACAAAGTTATCAATATTCGCTTTTTCATTTTATAACGGGACTCTTTTCATAACGAAAGAGACAAGTGTACAAGTTTTTTTTTTGCTGAGTGAAATTGGCATATTTTTGTTTTTGTTATTTTCTCTCTTGGAATAGAGACAATTGGAAGATAATTTTTATTTAATGTTACAGTATGCGTTTCAAGCTTTACTTTGATATATAATAAGTATATATTTACTCTATACTTTTTACAGTTTATCTCAATTTATTTGATTTCGGTTAGTGTACAACTTTTTTTTTTGCTGACTGTATATCAATAACTGAAATTTATGATAATGAAAAACAACAACTACACAGGTCTGCAAGTAAAAAACTGCATATGTTTTTTATACATTTTGTTATAGATTTTGATGTTCTAAAACCGAAAAAATATTTTAAAAATTCCATCTCATCAATTTTTTTACAATACCTAATTTTATATTTTTGCAGTTTTTTAGTTGCAGACCTGTGTAATTAAGTGAAAGGGGGGATAAAGAATTTCTGGTGTTAGGCAGACGATTGCATTTATTATCGTGTCTAAACAGGTTAAGTTAGATTGAACAGTACGATTGAACATGTTTCAGCAATTGGATTAATCATATTTCAACAGGCTAAGCTCATTATCTAGCTGACCCTCTCTTGCCACAGTCAGTTGACATTCAGCATTCAAACGCTAATGTGCTCTTGTTTTTATATACAGTGCTGCGCAAAACAATAGCAACAAAATCAGTACGCTGCTACAAAATCGTGTATCTTTTTAAATATTAGGGACACACAAAAACGATTATAGGAACCAAAGCATATATTCATACATCATATTAAAAATAAATCATATTCAAATTTGACCTTGTTTTTTTTTATTAAATTTAAAATTAATGTGACTACAATCAATTTGTCTGAATGCAAAATAAAAGCAACATAATTAGTATTTGGTGTAAGATCCATTATTCTTGATAACCGCTGCACATCTAAGCGGCATCGAATCTATTAAATTAGATACGTTAGTGTTAGGTATGTGTTCCCAATTAACTTTCAGGGCTTTCTACAGTGCAGTCTTATTGGAAAACCTTTGACCAGAAACTGTTACCTTCAAAATCCCAAAAAAATTTTCAATGGGATTCAAGTCATTGTGACTGTGCCGGCCAATCAAGGACTTGAATACCATTGCCTCTTATGTAATCTTTGATGAGCTTTGAAGTGTGCTTTGGGTCGTTGTCGGGCTGAAACGTTCACTGAAGCGACATATTCCACTCTGAATGTGGTTGCATCTTGCTTCCTAAAATATCATTATATACAAATCGATCCATAATTCCATCGATTTTTTCAAATGGTTCAACTTCATTATAGGAAAAACAAGTCCAGACCATAATGCCACCGCCTCCGTGCTTAAAATTTATTTTGCAGTTTCGGGCTTCAAGTCATGTACCTGGGTGACGCCGTACCGTGCACATCCCATCTGAATTAATCAAGTTTTTGATTTTTGAACGGTCCAATTTAGGTGCTCTTTTGCAAGACTGAGTCTAAAAAACAATAAAATGCAACTTGTTGTCACAATTTCAGACAGAATTGTTTAAATTGTAACACCTCACCTTGTTTTTTATGCTTAGCTGTAAGCAAAGGTTTATTTGCCGATCTGTAACTTCTTTAATCGTTCTCAACGGCTTGTCATCAAAAAGTGCTGTGATGGATATCTAAATCAAGTGTCCGAACAACCTCTTTGGATGTGGCAAATGCATTTCGTTTGAACACGCCACAAATGTTCCTGTCATCACGCAGCGATGTCTTTCGCGGCCGCCCTCTTTATTGTACTGTTGATACGTCTTTTGTGATGGTATATTTCTTTATTAATCTGCAAACTATTGACTGATTAATATCAAACTGTTCCACGTTAGATATTTGTGAATTTCCGTTTTTATATTCGCAAGCGCGTCGGAAGCGAATTTCATCTGGGGGGCAGTACAAATGGTGGTGCAAAAAAAGTTTACCAAAATTTCTTCAAAGAAACATGAATGTGAATACACAAATTTTTTATTTTAGTTTAAAATAAAAAAAAAATAAAAAAAATATATAAAAAATATTAAAATTTCATTATTTTTAAAAGTTCTTCCAATTTCAATATTAGAGATCATTCTTTAAAGGATCTTTCATATGGTAATATGAAAATATAAGAAATAATGGTTGCTTTTATAAAGCAAGACTAGGTATATCTTTACATGGTTTAAATGCAATAAGCTACAAGAAGTTATATCAATTTAAATTATTCCAAAATGTTTCTTTCTGTCCTTGCGAGAAACAAACTCTTTCAACACCTCCATCGAATTCAATTCTTCGATTTTATCTTTGTGAATGTGTATAAGTGCCGCATGAGTGAGTCCCCAGTAGTTCCAAGTTGAAACTTGGACCTACTACTTGGTATGAGAATTCATATACCCCCAGTAGTAGGGGCATGTCCCTCGCCTCTTATCTGGTATGTCCTTTTAACATATCGATGTCATTGACAGGGGCGAACGGATCCAACGTGCATTACTATGGGCTTTACAATTTTCCAGTCCCATTGGGCCGTAGCAGTAAAGGTTTGAGAAATGACATGTCCAAAGGGATATGCTGTCACCAGCCGAACTACAGGGTCATTTCTATGTCATAGTTGCTCGAAGATACGTTTTAAATCGTCTTAGTGCACTAAAAAATCGCTCAGATGAAGCTGCTGATGCAGGCACAGTCAAAAGCAAAGCAATAAGTTTTTCAACTTAATTTAATAGTTTTTTTACAGTATCCGAATTTTTTGCAAATTGGGATACAATGCCACTACAATTTGAAGGTGTTTGGCCAGGCAATTGCTTCAGCATTTTAAGTTGCGCGTGGAGGTCGCTCCCATCAAAGTCATCTGCATAAAGATCTAGTTTTGTTTTTAGATTTTGTTCAGAAGGCACTTTTCCGTTGAAGGCTTCGATTACAATATTACAGTATTAACCCTCTAACCGGCAAGTCCGTCAAAAGACGGTCTTTCATTTTTTACCTCTAGAGCGAATTATGCATTTTTTTGCAATGCAAACTAGCGAAAAGCATAATTGTTGTTGTTTACTTAACAATTTAATAATCATATGATTGCACTCCAACCACGCGGTGGAGATCAGTTATTAGTTATGTGCGAGCAATCAGCCAAATAGCATAAGAAATTATTTGGTTTTTTTTTCTTTTCGTTTGACAAAAAAACACATCCAAACAATCGCGTAGGAAGCGAATTTCATCTGGGGGGGCAGTACAAATGGGGGGGCAGTACAAATGGTGGTGCAAAAAAAGTTCACCAAAATTTCTTCACATGAAACATGAAGGAGAGAGAAAGAAGAGGAAAATATATAATACAAAAATATTATCGCTGTAAAAAAACTGATATTTTGAATAACTTTTCCTTTTAAATTGTTTATCTAGCTAAAAAAGTGGGGGGGCAACTGCCCACCTTGACCCCTCGCTTCCGACGCCAATGCATCCAAAATTAAGTGATCATCTCAATATTTTCAGGGTAAGTAGTTAAAACGTTTTATTTGAAATTTATAAGGAAGATGAAGTGAAAAAATAATTGAAAGTGTGTTATAGAAACTAAAAAAGCCGGCTGACGTGTAAAAAAATTCCCCGTTGCATTCCTTTTGTGTTTTGAATCATCATTCTTCAAGCATTATTCAAATATTCTCCCCCTTTAATTTTTATTTACTTTTTATGTGAGGATGGATCGTACTCAGTGATATTCAAATAGAAAAATAAATTTAAATAAATTATCTGATGAGGATATTCGGGAATTCATAGATTCAGTGGAAAGCGAAGTTGAAGCATATAGTAGTGACAATAGTCTGGTCGACCCAGATTATGTTGTCGATAATATTGAGCCCGATAGTTCAGACAAACTGGCAATTGAACAATGCATCAATGACATGAATCAAGCTGAGAATACTGATGCATTTATTACAGAGGCAATAAACATATCATTGAATACCAGTTCAATCGATCAGCCATCAGCATCTTCAACATTCGTCAAAATACCAAACGAACAAGCAATCGAAGTGGTGAGTGAAGCAGTAGAAGTCGGTAATGAAGCATTTGACCCACAGGAACCGTCCACATCAACTCCATCATTCGTACCAAGCAAACAATTCAAACCACCTAAAAGACCCCGATCTCCACTACCAACCATTGAAGATGGTGCACCATTAGGTCAACCTACTACCGGCGGATTCACTGAGCAAAGTATATATTTTAATTGTAGCTACTTATATTTATTTATCTCTATTTTATATTCTAAGGTCTGGCTGCCATATCAAAGGACTTAAAAGAGCTATCAAAATTAATCTGGCGTAAGAGCTCCATGCATTTGCATGTAAACGAGGTTGCTTTTCGTGGAAATATTTCCCTACCACTGACCTTTACTAACCTTGAAACACCCATGGAATTGTTTAATTACTTCTTCACAGATGAGATTGTGAATTTTATTGCTGAGGAAACTACTCGCTCTGCATTACAGGAAAATATAAACTCCACATTCAAAACAAATGGGGTTGAAATTCGACAGTACATTGGCATAATGATTTATATGTCACTATACCGATATCCCAATATTGACAGCTATTGGGGAAAAAATGCTTTTGAGCCAATTCAAAAATGTATGCCAGCCAAACGATTCCTCACAATTAAAAAATATTTATCGTTTCAAGACGAAACAAATCGGAAAAAGAAAAATGAACCAGGCTATGATCCGTTGTTCCGAATACGTACATTAGTCAATAAACTCAACCAGCAATTTGATTCAATTCCGAAAACTGCTAGACTTTGTGTCGACGAACAGATGTGCACTACAAAGACATAACACCATCTTCGTCAATATATGCCAAACAAGCCACATAAGTGGGGGATCAAATTGTTCGTACTTTGCGATTCAAACGGTTATGCATACCGCTTTGAAGTGTACAATGGTGCCGGCGATAATGTTGTCTTACCTGATATGCCAGACCTTGGAGCCACGTCAAATATTGTTGTTCGTTTATCACAAACGCTTCCGAATTTCCTCAATCACATTGTTTACTTTGATAACTTTTACACATCGCTGCCATTGTTAGTCTACTTGCGGGCTAGTGGAATTTACAGTTTGGGAACAGTGAGAAGTAATATATTTTTCACTGTTTTAAAAAAAATAAACAATTTGCTGTTGTATTTTTAGGTAATCGTATACCAGCTTGCAAGCTACCGACTGACAAAGAAGTCAACAAAGAAGAAAGAGGATATTGCGTGGAATACTTGACCTCAATGTACGGGATTGATGTGAACACCGTTCTGTGGAAGGACAACAAGTGTGTGCGGCTAGCGTCTACATATGTCGGCATTGAACCTTTTTCCAAATCAAATCCCGACAAAAAAGACGCTAAAGCAGCTCGGTACGATAGAAAAGTTAAGAAATACATCGAAATCAGCTGCCCGCAAATCATTCGTGAATATAATGCTCACATGGGTGGGGTTGATCTGATGGATGGCCTCATGGGCCGGTACCATATCCGAGCTAAAAGTCGAAATATTATGATTAGACTTTTCTACCATTTCGTGGATATGGCAGCCACAAATGCATATATCTTATCCAAATGTATTCATTCAGAGAATCTCACTGATTCCAACAATGTGGACAAAGAAAAAGAGCATTTACAGCTTCCACAACTCCGTGAGGAAATTGCTGCTGGACTCGTTTCCTTCAAAGCAAAAAGGCCTAAAGGTCGACCACTATCATCTTCCGAACGATCAGTGTCACCACAGCCTGGCACATCAGGTATTGGAAAAAGAGCTGTGCATAAGGTCGCTGATATTCGATTCGATGGTGAAGGTCATTTCCCGAAATGGATGGATAAAAAAGGGAAAAAAAGATGCAAACATTGCAAAAAATCCGATACACAAATGTTTTGTATCAAATGCAAATTAAATTTATGTTGCACAGCCGATAAAAATTGTTTTTGGGACTACCATCAACAAAAATAATTATAAATCACATCATTATTATCAAAAATAAAATCTTCTATACCTCTTTTTCTGATTAAAAATTGATCGATACAAAATTGTCTCCCTGTGTCATATTTTACCAAGATTTTTACCTGCAAATTTGGATTTTAAATTCTTTTGTCATTATAAACTAGTAAAAAAAATATCAGATGAATCCGACAGCTTTTACGATGTTGCCGGTTAGAGGGTTAAGCTATATACTTAAGGGTGCTTTTAAACTGAATTGGTGAGTTTGCAGTAGAAACTCTACATTTTGTTCTATCTTTTTGCAAACACAGAGAAAGAAAATGGTTATCCGCAAGCATGCTTATGAAGAAGAAAGAAAGAAGAGGAAAATATATAATACAAAAATATTATCGTTGTAGAAAAAACTGATATTTTGAATAACTTTTGAAGTTTTCTTTTTAAATTTTTTATCTAGCTAAAAAAGTGGGGGCAACTGCCCCCTTTCCCCCTCGCTTCCGACGCCAATGTATATTCGGAAATAATTTGCAATTTTAGAGCTTCACAGTATTTAAAACGTGCCATTATAAATGGAACAGTCAATGTCACAAATATCGCAAAAACAAAACTAAACTTAAATGCTTATGACTTACAAACAACACGTGCTTTACAATAATGGAACTTTTATCGGTAATTCTTGGAACTTTTGTTCTCTTTTTACATTTTTCAAGTTTTGTTGCTTTTGTTTTGCTCTCAGACAAATTGAATGTAGTCTCATTAATTTTAAATTTAATAAAAAAAAACAAAACCAAATTTGAATTTGATTTGTTTTATATATAACTAGCTGAACCCGGTGTGCTTCGCTACCCCCCTCGTACCAGGATTGCATTTCAAAATTGTGGCAATACCAAAATCACTTTTCACGCCATTGAATTTTCGAAATAAGTCCACCCCAGCGCCACCTACCGTGTCCATTTATACACAAATTATTTTCTTATGATTAAACAAACATACATTCTGAATTTCAGTTAAATTGGTCCATAAATTCAAATTTTCGATATAAGTCCACCCCAGCGCCATCTATCGGGTCCATTTATACACAAATTATTTTCTTATGATTAAACAAACATACATTCTGAATTTCAGTTAAATTGGTCCATAAATTCAAATTTTCGATATAAGTCCACCCCAGCGCCACCTATCGGGTCCATTTATACACAAATTATTTTCTTATGATTAAACAAACATACATTCTGAATTTCAGTTAAATTGGTCCATAAATTCAAATTTTCGATATAAGTCCACCCCAACGCCACCTATCGGACTTTCCCGGAGGGTTTTTCCAAAATTTTCCTTCGTAAAAACCTTCTCCTGGCAATTATAAACAACTGAAAAAAAATTTTAGACAAATCGGCCCAGCCATTCTCAATTGATGTTTTACTATACATTTTTTACACCATTTTTATATATATAGATGTATGAATTTATGCTTTGATTCCTATAATCATTGTTGTGTGTCCCCAATATTAAAAAAGATATACGATTTTGTTGCAGCGCACTTATTTTGTTGCTATTGTATTGCGCAACACTGTATGTGTTATGGCTCATAGAGGTTGTGTAAATTCTCCGGACAACTTATGTTATATTTGTGGTGAATATACAGTGAAAAGTCAACAAAGAAATATAAGTGATTTTGTGAAGAAGGTTTATTCTGCTTACATCAAATTAATACTTGGTGATCAAGAAAAAGCATGGGCTCCTCATAAGGTGTGCAAAAGATTTGAGGAAGATCTGCGCTTGTGGTTTAAGGGTAAGAACACTACATTTTGTTTTGGCATTCCTATTATATGGCGTGAACAGAAAAATCACACAACCGACTGCTTTTTCTGTTCGGTACACGTGAAAGAATTTAATACGAAAAATAAGAAGAAAATATCTTACCCTAACCTTGATTCAGCTATTCGTCCAGTATCCCATAGCTCTGAAATACCAGTTCCGCACCCACCTCCTAATTTAGATGACATCCTATGTGATGCAGAGGACTCAGAAACGTTTGCTCCCCAGAACGAATCTAGCTCAGATTTTTTAGTTGACGAGGGACCTCAACTTTTTTTTCAGATCGAGCTCAATAACCTAGTCAGAGACTTAGATCTTTTAAAAGATGCAGCCGAATTGCTAGGTTCAAGGCTAAAAAACAAAAACCTTTTATCATGTGGTTCCTCATTTTCCTGGTACAGACATAGAATGGCGCTTATTCATTGATTCATCCAAAACTAGCCTCAAAGCAGTCTTGCTGCATAATGGAAATGTATTTGCATCTCTTCCAATGGAATACTATGGAAGAAAATGGAAGAAAACTACAATGACTTAGCTACGATTCTTGAGAAAATCAAATATCAAAAACATCAATGGATGGTTTGTGGAGATTTTAAAATACTAGCAATGTTACTAGCAGGTTACACAAAATTCCCTTGTTTTCTATGTTTGTGGGATAGTAGACAACAACTGACTGGCCACCACGACACGGCTTAACTCCTGGTGAGAAAAACGTTATCAATACCACTTTGATTCCGCCAGAAAAGGTTTAACTGCCTGCCACCTCTTCATATTAAATTGGGGCTAACGAAGCACTTTGTAAAATCATTGCAAAAGATGGGGATTGCTTCAGATGTATATGTTCCAAGTTCCCGAAATTGTCTGAAGCAAAGTTAAAAGAAAGAGTTTTCACTGGCCCCGATATAAAAAAACTTTTGTCTGATCCCCTCTTTCCTGAATCAATGGGAGAAATCGAAAAAGAAGCATGGGATTCTTTCAAAAATGTAGTACAGAAGTTTCTGGGCAATACTAAGGATCCCGAATATAAAACTATTGTACAGCGCATGCTGACAGCGCATAAAGCTCAAGGGTGCAAGATGAGCTTAAAAGTTCACTTCTTACACTCCCATATTGAATATTTTCCTGAGAACTTGGGTGCCTACAGTGAAGTCCAAGGTGAAAGATTTCACCAGGATGTACGTGATGTAGGCGATCCCACTATCTGTGCCAATTACCGTGGGATAAGCCTTCTTAATATCGCATATAAGGTCCTGTCGAGCGTTTTATGTGAAAGATTGAAGCCCATTGTAAACGAACTAATCGGACCTTATCAGTGTGGCTTCAGACCTGGAAAGTCCACCATCGACCAGATTTTCACGCTACGACAAATCTTGGAGAAGACTCAAGAAAAACAAGTCGACACCCACCATCTTTTTGTCGACTACAAAGCCGCCTTCGACAGCCCAATAAGGAAGCACCTGTACTCCACCATGTCTGAATTTGGTATTCCTGCAAAACTAATACGACTCTGCAGAATGACACTGAGCAACACCAGCAGCGCAGTTAAAATCGGGAAGGACCTCTCTCCACCATTTATTACCAAACGAGGTTTCAGACAAGGTGATTCCTTATCGTGCGACTTTTTCAACCTAATGATGGAAAAGATCATCCGAGCTGCTGATCTGAGACGTAGTGGCACAATATTCTACAAGAGTGTTATGCTGCTTGCGTATGCTGATGACATAGATATCATTGGCCATAATACGCGCGAAGTCAGTGCAGCATTTTCCAGATTAGAAAGAGAGTCAAGTCGAATGGGTCTGTCAGTGAATGCAGATAAGACGAAATACTTGGTGTCAACAAACAAACAGTCCCAGCGTCTTGGAACCCACGTTACCGTTGACAATACCTCCTTCGAGGTTGTGAAGAACTTCGTTTATCTGGGATCCAGCATTAATTCAACCAACGACATCAGCATTGAGATCAAACGAAGAATAACTCTTGCCAACAGGTGTTACTTTGGGCTCAGTAGGCAATTGAGAAGCAGAGCCCTCTCTCGACGAACGATAATCACGCTCTATAAATCGCTCATCATGCCCGTCCTACTTTACGCATCACAAACCTGGAAGCTGAGCAGTTTAGATGAAAAGACTTTAGGAGCATTCGAGAGAAAGATTCTTCGTAAGATCTACGGACCAATCTGCGTCAATGGCGAGTACCGAATACGGTGGAATGATGAACTGTATGAGCTGTACGCTGACATCGACATAGTCAAGCGCATTAAAATCGAGCGGCTTCGCTGGCTTGGTCATGTTCAGCGCATGAAAGACGATGCTCCAGTGAAGAAAACATTCGATTCGGTACCCAGCGGCGGTCAACGCAGAAGAGGACGACCGCATCTTCGTTGGAAAGACCAAGTAGAGGACAACCTGACGAAGCTTGGAATTTCCAACTGGCGCCAGCAAGCGAAAGACAGAAATGGCTGGCGCAAATTCTTAGATGAGGCCAAGACCGACATACGGTTGTAGCGCCAACTAAGTAAGTACGTAAGTACGTGATATCGAGAGACGTTACCAAGGAAGATGGGATGCCAGTATGTTAGCGGACTACTGTTGGATGCTTAAGCGAGAAACCAAAGAAGTAAACCAAAAACGAATTCGGAGAAGCATCAAAGAAAAGAAGAAAAATTTTCACAAGAAAACAGAGTGAACATAAAGTTGTGTATAAAAATTAAAATAAGAAAAATAATGGTTGATATTTGTTAAATACTATGCTATGTGTTTGTTGTAATAAATAGTTGGTCTTTTCATTATTGTGTTTTTATTTTGCAAAAAAACTATACGTAATGGAGAGTAATGGAAGTTATTGACACAACGCAAAAAAATTGCAAGTTTAAAAGCACTTTTTTATTGAAAAAAAAATCAACTCTAAAATATACACAACGCTCATACTTTTCGCCGTACCTTTGCTTTATGGTTCAGTGGCTGCATTTGAAAAAGAATTAGGCAATAAAAATTTTAAACATTACTTTTTCATACTCCTGAATATTTGATAGACGGCATTGCGATGTTCATTTATTATTATATAGGTATTTATTGACTAGCTTCCTTTTTCTAAATAAAAATGCATTTTTTGCTATGGTTAAATCCAATGTTTTTATTTAATATAATTTGCATTATATTAATTTTATCGTTTTTTGTTTTAGTTCTTCTGAATAGTGCACTTTCTCAAGTATATACGCAAATATAAGTAAATACGATGAATGTGTGTACTTTTGTATATTTTTGTATACTTTTCATAATATATATATGTATACCATCATTATTGTTTCGTAAATAGCTAAAATACATGTTTTAAGATGTTAAACAATAATTGTTGTTGTAACAATGTTATTTTGAAACACTTTTAAAGAATTGATAACCTTTGTACTAATTTCTACAGTGTTTTTGAAACTGTTTTTTTGTTGTTGTTGAATTTGCTGAATTCTAAAATGCCTTGATAATATTTTGCAGTATTTTTGTTTTTGTTTTGTCGAAACATTTGTTTTGTTAAAAAGTCGACATTTCTATGCTTTGTTTTTTGTTTTTTGTTTTTTTTTTCATTAAAAAACAAGCGACAGCATTTTGAATTAGTGGTTATGATTACAGTTTAAGTAGCATTGCAATTAGACAGCAAAGCAGTTTTACAAGAAGAGTAACAAATCGATTGAACTTGAATCAATTAATTGAAATTCGAAAACGATCAATTAAAATTCAGAAAAGATAAATTGATATTCAGAAAAAAATTTGTTCATTTAAATTGAAGTCTACCATTACCATTATCATTAACGTAACCGTTACCATAACTATTACAATACCTTTACCATTACAATTACCATATTATAACGATTTATTGGGTTGGTAACTAAGTAATTGCGGCTTTAGTTGAATTTTTAGGTTTGCTGACGTAATCGAAATGTCAAACACATTTTGTTATTTGATAGTTTGTACTTCAACTGTCAATCAGTAAAAAAATTTTTTTGATCGGTTGTGTAGTTTTTGTTTGGCGTCTGTTGAAAAATGGAAAATCAAAACGAAAATTTTCGTCATATTTTGCTTTTTTATTTCCGGAAAGGAAAAAACGCATCGCAAGCTCACAAAAAGTTATGTGCTGTTTATGGTGACGAAGCTTTAAAAGAACGGCAGTGTCAAAATTGGTTTGCCAAATTTCGTTCTGGTGATTTTCCACTCAAAGATGAAAAACGCTCTGGTCGTCCAGTTGAAGTTGATGACGACCAAATCAAAGCAATAATCGATTCGGATCGTCATAGTACAACACGTAAGATTGCAGAGAAGCTTCATGTAGCACATACATGCATTGAAAATCGCTTAAAACAACTTTGCTATGTACGAAAACTCGATATATGGGTTCCTCATGAACTCAAAGAATATCATTTAACACAACGCATTAACATCTGCGATTTGTTAAGCAAACGCATTGGCGTCGGAAGCGGGGGGGGGAAAGGGGGGCAATTTTAAACTAAAATAACAAATTTGTTTATTCACATTCCTGTTTCTTTGAAAAAATTTTGGTGAACTTTTTTTGCACCACCATTTGTACTGCCATTTGTAATGGGGGCATTTGTACTGCCCCCCCCCCAGATGAAATTCGCTTCCGACGCGCTTGAGCAAACGTAATGAAAATGATCCATTTTTAAAACGATTGATAACTGGTGATGAAAAATGGGTTGTTTACAACAATGTCAATCGGAAAAGATCGTGGAGCAAGCCAGGTGAACCAGCTCAAACAACATCACAAGCTGATATTCATCAAAAGAAAGTTATCAGTTTGGTGGGATTACAAAGGAATTGTCTACTTTGAACTTTTACCACCCAACCGAACGATCAATTCAGATGTCTACATTGAACAACTAACAAAATTGAACAATGCAGTTGAAGAAAAGCGGCCCGAATTGAAAAATCGAAAAGGTGTTGTATTCCATCATGACAATGCAAGACCACACACATCTTTGGTCACTCGGCAAAAATTATTGGAGCTTGGTTGAGATGTTTTGCCACATCCACCATATAGTCCTGACCTTGCACCATATGATTTCTTTTTATTTCGATCTTTGCAAAACTCCTTGAATGGTAAAAATTTCAATAATGATGATGATGTCAAAACGTATCTGGTTCAGTTTTTTGCTGATAAAAACCAAAAGTTTTATGAACGTGGAATTATGATGCTGCCTGAAAGATGGCAAAAGGTCATTGCTCAAAATGGGCAATATATTACAGAATAAAGTTATTTCGTTCCATTAAAAAATTGTCTTTTATTTTCTACAAAAATCCGCAATCACTTAGTTGCCAACCTTATATCACATTACATTATTTTTAAATGTTTACAAATGATGTGGGATCATTATGTTTTAAGGTAAATTAAATTAAATGAATATAATTATGAATTTTTCTAAAATTCAGTGTGAATTTCAAATGAATTTTCTCTATTTTAAGTGGCCTTTTTTGAGATACAATGGAAAATGCTGTATATATTTTTGCTCAACAACAGCTTGTCCCACTGTTTTGCTGTCTAGTTCTGATTAAATTTTTTCTTTTTTCTAGCTTAAATTGTTATAGCAAAATATTTTGTTATTATGTATTTGTTTTTTTTTAAATGTTATAAATGACTGTTGACACTGGCTAAAGTTTTTAGAATATCATAATCCTAGCTTCATTTTCAGTGAAGCTCAAACATTTTGTGTTCATTAATGTATTCAATTAATTACTTTTTTGGCTAATACATTTTTTATAATGCTAAAATTCAATGATTGGATAATTTTTACAATGCTTAATGTTAACAATTTTGATAAAACTTAAAAACTTTAATCAGTTTTTAGTATTTTGGAATACTTAAGCAAGCAGTTTTTTAAAATTATAATGTTAATGCTAAGTCAATGCATTATTTCATTAATTTTCATCACGTCATCTTTATATTATTTTGGTTCTTATTTCACCAATATTCTTTTATCTTTTACTCAAAGGCCATTTTAAAGTCTTTTAACTATAAAATAATTGTAATCTAATGGATATTAATGGGGCTCGGATTTTGATGACCAACTAAAAAACTGCAAAAAATTAACTAAAAAAGAATAACATAAATGACCTAAAAACTGACAAAAATGACCTAAATACGCAAACAATTATATAAAACATAAAGCTTTAAAAATAAAACATTACTAAACTTAAAATGTATTTCATTTTAAGTTACAGTTAAATGTACATTTTCAAGTTATTAAAATTGAAGGAAAGTCGATTGTCTGGCAAAATGTTTTTGTAAACAAAAAAACTTCTTTCTAAAGAGTCCGCCATCTAATTTTTTTTTTCAACTAGTGCTTATTTCGTGAATGGTAACACTTAGGTCATGTCTGATTTGACAGATAATTAATTTTATCCTTCCGCTAAGCGAATATGGTTGTGTATACGCTTGAACAACGCTGGGAAGTGGGCCTGCGATCGACTTACAGAAGATGCCGATTTTGCCAAAAAAAATCATCTTTTCTGATGAAGCTTATTTTGATCTTGGTGGGTATGTAAACAAGCAAAATTGTCGCATTTGGGGCACAGAAAACCCGCACGCATACATTGACAAGTCGCTGCACCCAAAACGAGTCACTGTTTGGTGCGGATTTTGGTCCAGAGCCGAGGCAGCCATTTGAATAAAATTATATTTCATTATTAACCGGAAGGATTTTACTTTCAAATAAAAAAAGATATTTGAGAAAATATGTAGTAGTTTTTTTTTTATAGAATTTAAAAAAAAAATGTTATTTGGCGGACCCTTTACTTCTGCACTGACGAGAGGAACACATTTAAAATTGAAAATTTTCCCCTAGTATTTCAGCAATAGAGCATAAAAATAGAGTTAATAAAAACGAACATGTCCTGAGTCTTTATCTAACACGTGTTTCATCTTTCTTCATACCCTTTCGTCAGTTTCGCCACGCGCAGAGCTTTTTTTACATCGAAGTCTATAAACAAAGCTACTAATATGTCGACAGGCAATGTTTTTGATTGAAAGGACTCTATTGTTAAAGGAATATGTTTAAAAATTTGCATTTTTACATTTTTTAGTAAAAAAAAAAATGAAAAAATTATTTTAAAATTACATTAAAATTACCTAAAAACCCGAAAAATGCTCTAAAAATTAAAAATGCCCCAAAATTACAATAAAATAACTAAAAATGCCCTAAATGACCTGAAAACTAAAAAAAAAAATGATGAAAAATTATCTAAAAACTTTTCATATATGGAATTTAGGAAACATAAATGGACATTCTAAACAAGTAGGAAAAGTCTTAGAAGCAGTAGAAAAAAGATAACAAGTCATTGAAATCCAAGCCCTGGTTATTAATGATTAAATGTGTGGTTCATGTCTTGACAAAAATTATCTCAATGTTTTTAAGACTTTCAAATATTTTTGTTTGGGTTTTATTAAAAATATGAGAAAATGAAATTTTTTTTTTAACTTTTTTTTTATTATATTTTTGCGAAAAATTAAAACGAGACAGCTGAGTTTATTTATTAAAGTCTCATTCTCAATGAGTATATGAAAAATTTTAATTTGCTGTTAATAATTAATGTTATTTTAATAACTTTTTATCTAACAGAATTATTAAAAATGTTATGATTATGCTGATGGTTTTGAAAATAAAACAATTTTATGTAAAAAAGATATATGTACAAGCACATGATGTTTTCCTCTTTCTTATTAATACATTTAAATTTTTTAACACAATTTTTAGCTCTTCCTTTTAAGTATCTAGATGCTTTTGCTAGAAAAACTATATTTTCTAAACTATGTTAATTTCTTACTTAAAGAGTGTCTTTCTTTTATTCAAAAATATCATTTCATCATTAATGATTATGATAATGGTTAAAGAAACGTATGAAACTTAATTTAAGTTTAGGTAAGCTCAGAAATGTTAAGACTTATTTTGACATCTAGGTATAGAAAATTTTGTTTAATTTGTTTTTATTTTGGTTTTTGTGCTTGTTAGCAGAACACAGGCTTAAAAAATATACACAACACGCACCATATAAATTTAAGTTCTTCAAAGAGGTGGGATTTAAACCTAATACTTATATATTCAAAAAAATTGTGCAAATTCTTAAAAATAGTTTTTGATTTTGTTTTTGAATCAAAAATATTTTTGTTCAATTAAGATTTCTTTATTTTTTGTTTGTTTTTAAAATATTGTATCAGTGCATTTTAAAATATTTTGAGTGCTTTTCTGCTAAAATTGTCTGTGTTCTTTATAATTTGATTAATTTTTTTTTTAAATTTATTTAGCCTGTTTTTTTTGACTAAATACGAGTAGGTTAAATATATTGTTTCTTTATTTTTAATTTTTTTTTTTTATAAACTTGACTTTGTTTTTGCCTCTGTGACAGCTTACAATATGGTGCATGCTGAACCATGCATCACTTCGCTGATAAACATGGGTGTTCCAGCACCTAGGCCGCCATCGGTTTTGTGATGTTCGTTCTGTTAAAATAATCACAAAAGAAAAATCATGTTATTAGATTTATTTGAGAGTTATGCTTTGACTTTTGCTTACATCATCGAATTCACAGTCAAAATAATGTCCTTGGCATTCCATGCAACGACATCCGTCTGACATTTTGCACGTGATGCCCCATTGTTTGGCCAAATCCTTGTAGATTTCCTTTGAGGATTTGTTGCTTATTATTTCCGGTGTTTGCGAATGTTGTTCCTGCTGTGCGTGCTGCTGCTGTTGTTGTTGCTGATAGTGCTGCTGTTCGTACTGTTGTTGTTCATAATGTTGTTCATACTGTTGTTGTTGTTGTTGCTGATGCTGCTGCTGTTGAAGCTGATAATTGTTTGACATTTGCGAGGTATCCCAACAACCATCATCGCTGTCAGTGTCACTGCGTCTATCCGCATAATCCGGAGGCGTCTGATTTTGTTCGCATGGGTGTTGTTCGCACTGGCCATCGCTTGTGTAATGATGATTATCTGTGTAAAGCAAGCAACAAGAGTCAATTGCTATAATTTAAGCTATCGGAGAGTGTGCCGAATATGTTTTAAAATAAGCAGTAAAGTAATTTAAATAATTTAATTTATTATAGTTTCCTTTAAAATTCTTACTGTAAATGTTAAATTGGTCATAATAAAAGCCCTATTCTGGCTACTTAACAATTGTTAACTAGAATTTGAATATTTCTATGTGCTTGTTGTAATTTTTTGATTTCAAAACAAAATTTGAAGCTCAAAAATAATAAATTTTGATAAAAATTGTCAACTGCTTTGTCAATAACTGGACAATTTCATTTAAAAATTTTGCTTTTTGAATTAGCAGACTTTGACCATGGTTTAATTCATGGTAAAATTATTTATCAGGTAGTCTTGACCATGATTCAATTACTATAGGTTGTCCATTCATTTGAAGTTTACTCACAAGAATGAAGATATACACCCGTAAAATTGAAGAGCAGAGCAAAAGAGTAATTTTTTAATGCCATCAAAGTAATCAGTTGCAGGAATATAATACTTTTTCGCAGTACTTAATACCCAAGGATACATTTCCCTGCTGCTTTTTCTACTACGTTCTGTATTGCTTGTTTGTTTTGATAGAAAATTTAAGTGAGTTTTTAAAAAGCGAATTTCAATATTTTGTTGTGCAAATATATTTCCACCGCTGACGGCTTATTGGACCCACTGGCTCATTATATTTTCGAATTTTATCACCAGTTTATAAACTGTTTTGCAAATACCGCACGTTGAAGGCTTTATTAAGTCTGTTCACGTAGTCGAATGCAAACGAAATATTTCAAAAGTTTTTACTAGAAAGTACCTGAAAAGCGTTCGTTTACTGAGAGAATTGGGCAATAGAGAGGAAATCAAGTTTTTTAAAGTTTTTACAAGAAGAATTTCATCTTGTAAAAAGATGAAAACCATTAGATGTCAAATAGTAGCTGCGTGTGTGCAGCTGATTTTTTTAGATTTTCTTAGACGTATTTTACATTGTTCATTATTTTACCAGAAAGCGTTTACTCTTTCTCTTTGAAGTTGAAGTTAATTCTCTCTCAATTTTATTACTTTTGACGTTTTTCATTTTTTTACCAGAAAAGTACGTGAACAGACCTAATATTATAATAATTACTACCTAATAGTCGCGATTTACATATTAATTAAAAAAAAAACGGCTCGCAACAAAATTTGAAAACAATTTTCAATAATAATTATCAAAGCAATAATTATTATAAGCGCAATGCACACTATTTTTTCCCTCTAATAGCAAAATATCAGAGTTGGGCGTAGTGCACTAAATTTGCAGTTTCAGCTTACATGTACTCATAGTGTAAAATTATTCTCTATCTTCTATTTTTTTTTTGACTACTGAATTGAAAAATATAAGCCTCACTATACATGAGTGATAGTGAAAGCGAAAAATTTCTCACTCAAATTCATATCAGAATAGTGGAAAAAAATGTTTACAGCTTAGTGGAACTTTTTTTTTTGCACTAAATGAATATTGCAAAAAAAAATACTTGCACTAATAGTGGTAAAGCACAGAAAGTTATCACTCGATTGAAAGAAAACAGGAACAGTTTACTTGTAGTATTGAGTATTTAAATATTACACATAAATTTGTATGTTTCTATGCTATTCTTAGTAAAATATAAAAATATTCAGTAAAACAAGAAAAATAAGCTATGCTAAAAATTATTTGCTTTAAGCAATTTAACCTTTCATGAAACTATTATTTTAAATAACACCAATTTTATATAAACTGTCTATATGATCCTAGCTAGGTGATGCTCATTCAGAGGTGTTGTTGTTTTTTGTTTCGTAAACATATATGACCTAAAGCTCGAAAAATAGTTTTTCTTAATTATAGATTTTTTTTTTAATTCGAGTCTAACTGAAATAGTTTTAAAACCAGTCATAATTGAAAGTTGAGTGGAAACACTTTCAATTGTAGCTTTCATTTAGTGGCTGCTCAATTTTTGCACTATTTGAGTGTAGTGGAGATTTAGTTACTACCACTCAATTTAGTTATAGTGCAACAATATAACACTACCACTAAAATCCCTAGTGATAGTGAAGAGATGCTTCACTATCACTAAGCTGGTAAAAAAATAGTGAAAATTAGAATTTCTTCTAATATATTTTAGTGCTAGTGAAAGGCTGAGTGCACTCAGCATTTAGTGCACTACGCCCAACTCTGCAAAATATAGAATAAGTACTTTTTTTTTTAAATACACAACAAAACACTGAATCATAACATTTTTCATAGAAGACCGCAAAACCCTGGTTTTCATTTATATTTGAGAGAGAATATATTTTTGTTTACGTATTTACGGGTGTTGTCAAACGAATAGACAACCTATAATAATTGAATCATGGCCTTGACGACTACCTATTTTCTCACGAGCTGCGGTCAACGAACGTCAAACATAAAACGAACTTTCAATAACAGTTTTTTTAAAACTTACATGAAAATTATTTCTTTATTTTCTTTGTGTGATACAAAACATTTCTGATATTTCCATTTTGCATCACATGCCATAGCAACCAAAACACGCTCTCGTTTTGATTTTCTTTTGTTTGACATACGTTGACCGCAGCAAAACTTGTCGCTCCTACTTTGTAATAATTACACCATGGATTTAATTATTATAGGTCATGCCAGAATTATCCAGGTAGTGTTGACAACTGCTTAATTTCTCTTCAAAAGGAAAACATAGCCTGTCAAAACAGCTGTTAGTGAAACAAAGCGAAAAAGAAAGCAAGCGTCGAAAACTAAAATCATAAAAATCAAATAAGAATTGTTGCGCGTTTAAATAAACAAATAAAAATTTAAAATTTCGAAAGTTGTAAAAAAATCGTGTGTGATTTGTGCGAAAAGCTTTTCAGCTCGTGATGTTTAAAATTCCATTCAGTGCACCCCATCCTCCAACTCCCCCCAAAAGGAAGCTCGTTGCCAGAGGTGGATTGATACCTGCGGCTATTGGTTATGTTTTCACTAACACAGCTTCTCTACGGGCAATATGTCCGGCAATGAAATATTGCCAGAATGGGAATTTTCTAAATATTACCCGTGGAGACGCTAAATTACCAGCAAGGAAATATGTCCGGCAACATTGCCAAACGCTTGCAGGGCAATATTGCCATGCATAGAATATTGCTCTTGCGAGCAATAAAAATGGCGACAAATGAAGATTGGTGGAAAAATATAACTATGAAATAAATAAACTTATATAGAAAACGAGAATGTTTGTGGAAAATAAGTAATAAAATGTATGAAAGCATTTTATACAACTTTTTAAGGTTTTCTAGAGACAAATGTTTTAATGTAATAATGTCTCTCATTCAACGGCATTTCATATATTACCCATTGCGGCAATATTTTGCCCCACCATCGAAAAATTGCCAGATCAAGCAATATTTCCTTGCTCGCAATATTGCGCGAAACATTTCTCGTGGAGACACAGCGTTATTGACAATGACCGATTGAAAGTGCTCTCTTTTTGAGTAAATTTTTTGACAGCTTATGTTTTCCATAAAAACTGTCAACACTACCTGGATAATTCTGCTATGACTATAGGTTGTCCATTCGTTTGACAACACCCGTAATTATGCAAACAAAAAATATATTCTCTCTCAAATATAAATGACAATTAGGGTTTTGTTGTCTTTTCAGAAAAAAGTTATGTTTCAGTGTTTCGTTGTGAATTTTTTTTAAAAAGTAGTTATTCTATAAATTGCTATATTCTATATATTACAATAACTGGGACGCCACGATTTGAAAATGGTTTTTTGTTTAGAACAAAAGAAAAAATGTTTGGTCGAACAAAAAAACGATACCTGAACTAGTTATCGAGGCATCGATTTTTAAAATTATTTGCTTGGAACAATACCTGTTCAGAAAAATATCTATATCTTTACCATTATCTAATAGATCTAAAATATTGACATGTCATTTGAAAGATAATTATATTATCTATTAGACAAAATACAAATAAAATAAATTAAAGCAATACTTTTAATTTTGTGTCAAAAATATATTTTATATTTAAAGCCAAGAGTTTTATCTTTCATTTAATATATAGAAATTCATATTCGTTTTATAAGTTTAGTTTAAATTTAATACATTTGTTGCGATGATCAACTATTTAACCCTACTGTTAGGTTGGGACCATTTGGTCCAAATTTTAATGCATTTTTTTCAATATCTTTTGAATGGTAAAAGATATGGACTTGAAACTTCAACTAATGTATTATATTTTTCAAACAATGCTTTAAAAGAAAAAAAAAAGAAAACTAAAAAGGTACAAATCTTTGGTTTAAGAACAATTTGTTCAATAGAGTATTTTTTATTGAGAAAGATACAAAACATCTAAATTTTTGTTGTTGTGGACAAAAAAAAAAACACGTTTTATGTAATAGGTTTCAAATTGCTGTCATTACTTGAGCGTTCGAAGAAGTTTATTTTTAAATAATTATTAAGTTTATGCATTTTTTTAATCATAATAAATCAAAAAAATATGTTAAAAATATTTTTTGTATGAAAAATGCACTATGGTCCAAATGGTCCGTTTACCTTAGATTCGTAGGTTTTTCTTAACCTAACAGTAGGGTTAATTTAATAAAATGAAAGCTGTTGACCAAAACTGATCAGTTTTACATTTCGTTTATTGAAGCGTCAAGTTTAAAAGTCCGGACGAGTAGAAATTTAGTATATCACATTGTAGTAGTTATCAAATATATGATAAAAACGTGCAGAAAAGTGTTTTAGTTATCTCTTATACCTGCGATCTTCAAATAAAGACAATTTTGTCATTGCTGACAATTTATGTCATTCCTGTAACAATTAAAAAAAAAAATTAAATGCCTACAAATCAATTTCATGGTGCTCAAAATTTACTCTCGGCTTTTTCAGACATGTATACTTATATAAATTCTGGCGTCGCTAAAAAGCTTTCAGTCTGCAGGCTTGCATCCAAAAAAAAAAGCGGAGTAAATAAAGTCATATTCGGAGTCAATTTAACTCTTTTCGTGCATGGTATTTTGCGAAAACTGTAAAAACTTTATTTAACTCCGTTCGTGTGTTCAATTTACTTCAAAAATGGGTTTTGCTTGAAAAGTCGTACTGACTCCGTTTTGAGTTGTTTTAATATTGGGGAATTGAGAATTTTTAAATGTTGAGTTCACTCAAAAAAAAAAAAAAACTAGAATCAACTCATTTAAATGTAGCATTAAGCTTTAAAAATAAACAAACTCACCCACAAAAAAGTAAAAAAAAGAACCCTTAATTTCTTTTGTGTTTAATTATTTTTATTTATTTCTTATTTCAATTGAATACAAAGGAAATTAAAGTTATGGTTAACGCCGAAAATAGAATCTCTTCTCCATACTCACATAGCAGCTTATCCACGATTTGGCAATTGTGAATCTCTGTAATTTCTTTTAAAACAAAACTTTTTTTACTTTTGAGCTTAAATTGCGCTCAACTCTGAAAATTTGTTTCAAAGGTGTTTCATTTCTTTGATTTTAAGGAGAATTTTTCAAAAAAGGGATTTTTGTATTTAACATATTTGAAAAAAAGGATAAATATTTGCATTGATTTTACAATTGATTGCTGTAGTTTTGTTCGTTGAATAAGGGAAAATATATTTTTTAAGCATTTATCTAAATGTAGTAAGGATTAAACAACAGGGTGAACGCTAAGTTTATGAAAGTTTTTTAAAATATGAGTTCGTTGTGTTTCTATACTAATGCAAAAATGGACGTGTCATTTAATTTAATATGCTTAATTTCAATATATATTGATGCTAGAATAATTAAATTTGGTACAAAAATAGGTAGAATATTCTCAAGGCAATTTGAGTTAAGTGAGCAGTAATTGTGTAAATGTCGACATACAATTATTAAAGTTGTTTAATGTAGTTTCGTTAATAAAATATGGTAATATTATCCTTAAAAAAATGTATGTGTCTTGACTTTTATTAAAACAACTGTTGTTTACCAAAATTAATAAAATTGTTTAGTCTCCCAAAATTTTATAAAAAAAATGCATCACAATATAAAAAAAATTTACAGTATAGTGTGTGGACAGTACAGAAGGGAAACTTCTTAATATAGAGAATAAGATATATTTTTGTAAAAAACAGAGAAAAAGAAAGAGATAGCATCTCAAACGAAATACAATACAAAATTTTTATAAAAGTTTTGTTTATTTAATATTTTCATGTTATTGGTTGGTGCTTTATTTAGTAATACTGGTCTTAATAGTTTGCGATGTATGCGGAATATGTCCGTGATTTGATATTCACGAGATAACGCGAAAAAAATTCACCTATGGGGATCTATTTTGGAGGGGTCTATGGGAAGTCTCCATATATAACCCATCTATAACCCCTAGGGGGATCAATATATGAGCTGGTTCTATTAATTTTTCCCCTTAACACTTCTTTTGAACTCACCTTTTTTCTATCTGCCACCCTTCTGGGGATCCCGATACAAAAAACACAAAATGAAACAATGTTTATTATAATTAATTTAAAAAAAATCTATGACTGTTAGAGGGTCTAAAGCATTATCTGGTCCTACTGATTTTTTCATTGAACATTTCTTCTAAGCACACCAGCAATCTATCTACCAGCCTTCTAGGGGTCCCCATACACAAAAATATCATTGCTTGTGCACACAATTTTTCGTGACGAGATTAAAAAAAAACTTTCGTGACGAGACTCAAAAAATTTTACCCTCTGTATCAAATAACCGCATAAGAAGCTTTACTTAGATAAAGATATACGAAAACATATAACTCGCAATAGTAAAAACGGCCCTTTTTTATCATTATGCAACACTTAATTCTTACAACAAAGTTGATTTGCTTGTTAAAATATTTGAGTACTTTCTCTTCATTCAAAGTAAAACGAAAATACGGAAATATTTTTTCTAGCAGACTCTGTTTCGTGCTAAACATAACTCCGTTTCAGCTTTAAAATACAAAGACGTTCTTCATGGATGGTTGCAATAAGTTTTAATGGAGTTAAAAGGACAAATGTTCGGAGAAGATGCAGAGTTAATTTGAAACTACTTTTAATTAACTCCAAGCTTTGAAAATTAGTTGTATCAAGCAAAAAAGTTTTATATTAACAAAAAAAATATTGATGTACTATTTCATTTTGCGTTTTACGGCGACAAAACGTTTTTAACTTCTTAAAAACTTTTTTGACTCATGAAAAAACTTGGGTTAACGCCGCACATTTTTTTCGGTGTACTTATTAAAGCTTCATTTTTACATTTAAGCAAAATGCTTCGAAAACATTCAATCTATATTTAAAAACAGGTTTTCAATGAAATTTATTTCTAAACGGAATCTTATTTTACAAATATTTGTAAAATTTAAAATTTTTTTGTGTTATGTATGCTGTACACATTTTTTTTTATTATTTCTGTATTGATGCCCGTATTCACCAACCTCAATATAATACTCTCTTTATTTTAGCAGGTGTTTTAGTTAGCTATTTTTTTTGTATTCACCAAGCAATCTAAATTTTTTTGTTTCGAACGTATGTTCGAATTTTTCTGACCGCTCAACGTTTTTATTTAAATTAGTTCTTTTATAACTGAGGCAAAATTTTAAACAAATAAGAGTTGTTTTAGATAAATATCACGACTATTTATCAAGTTTAGTGATTTTTTATCTGTAACTGCGGCGTTATTATTAAAAGTAAGTACATTTTAGTCTGCCACCAGCGCTGTCTTTTCAATATTTGAAAAAAATTAGGCATACTTTTGGGTGTTGTTTTGTTTTTAGGTTGGAATCGACTGCTAATTTATAAAGAGGTCAGCTATTGCTTAAAAATTAAAAACGATGGAAGTTACAGGAAGAAAAAATTTTAAAGATTGTGAAAAAAGGAAAGTAATTGAAATTGTGGTGAAATATAAAGACATCATAGAAAATAAAAAAACTGATGCGGTATCCCTAGAGCAAAAAAGAAAGACATGGGAGAATATTACCGAGGAATTCAATGCCACACACACAAGCCATAGTCTGATTCCAAATCAGAATTTAAAAAGGGCTTATCAACGGAGAGAGCCGAACGTTTTAAAACAGGAGGTGGATCCGCACCTATAGGTGTAGAGGAAACCCCTCTATTGGCAGTTGTTACAGAGCAGACATTTGCCCTTGAAAACGATTTTGACAGCAGCCACACTTTGTTTGAAATGGTGGAAGACTCCGAAGTAAGTGGACAGTATTACATTCCTCTGACATGGATTAAATATATGCCTTTTTTACTTTAGGATATGGAAGCTGCTTGTAGCTCAAGCCAAACTTTGACGTCAACATCAAGTATCAGCTCCGCCCAAACTTCAACTGCAATATCCAAGCCAAGAAGAAATTGTCTGCCAACAAGAAATCGAAAAGATTTTGCTGAGCTCTTAGCATTAAAGAAACAAAAGCTGGTATTATAAAAAAAAATGTATCTTCTGTCTACATTAAACCAATAATTATTCTTGGTTTTTAACTGTCGTTTATGCTTTTTATTGAACAGTATTCTTAAACTAATCCCTGTAGAAAACTAGTCTTGTCATAAACTATAAACTCACTACTTTACAACCTGTAGTGGTGTATACGTGGAATGAACTATTTTAACAATTTTTATTTTTTTATGAATCCATTGATTTTTTACCTCAGTATGGTAAATTAAACAAATTTATTGAATAATTAATAAAAATGAATGAATTTAATAAAACAAGATTGAAAAATATGGCTACTTTTTTAATCTTTGCATGCTTAATTCAAACAGCAAATGACTTTGGCTAAATTTTTTTGCTAGCTAGCTAATACAATAGTTGATGTTAAGTCAACTATAAGTAAATACACTATGGCTGAGTTCCTAAATGCATTAATACAATACATCAGTGTGTTTTATTTCAAATTCGTCCGAAACTTTTTAACCAAAACTGCGCAACTATACTATTTTTAAGAACATCAACAGAGTTGCGCAGTTTTCGTATTTAAGCTTACCACCAATTCAAAATAAAGCAGCTTTTGGTTAATCAGCTTCACACCAATTTAACATAAAAGACACTGATGCATTGCATAAATGCGTTTCCGAAGTCAGCCTTACTGTTTAAAATTGTTTTTTTTTTAACGTTAGATTTCTATGAAATCTTATATTACTAATATAATAATAATCAGCCATATATTACTAATATAATAATAAAGAAGTTAAAAAAGTTAAATTTTTATTTGAAAAAAATTATTTATGTATTGTTGGCGGCGGTAATAGTTAGATGTATTTGTCATTGAAGAATTCTGTACTTCTGGTAGGAATTGAGGTATGTCTGCATCAGGAGGTGGAACTGGTCGATCACGTAGCCAATTGTGAAGTACTGATACTGCAACTATAATAACAACCGCAGTTTTAAGTTTGCAACGCATCTCTTTAAATAATAATATTAAAATAATAGCAAATAAATATATATATATATATATATATATATATATTGTTACTTGTTCCCACTACTGGAAATCTTCGTTTCCACACCCCTATTGTCCTCTCTACGATATTGCGAGTTTTAATTAAAGCAGCTTGATAACGCACTTCAGATTGAGATTGTGGATTATTTAATGGCGTCAGCAAATAATTTGTACAAGAATAACCAGAGTCGCCAAGCAACAAACAATTCCCGAATTCTCCATTTTCGCAACGTATTTTTAATTGTGAGAAGTTAAAAATGCTTTGGTCATGATTACTGCCTGGCCATCTGAGATTTAAAGAAGTGATATACATATTTAAAATACATATATAAATTCGTCAAATAACACCTCGCTACTATATCCACAATTTTCATTTTGGCATCGCAGACTATTTGGGTGTTAATGGAAAAGTAACCCTTTCTATTTCTAAATAGCTCCCCATTTGAACCACCAGGAGACTGTATGGGAACATGAGTTCCTATTTCAGATAAGAATATAATATATTGTTATTTATTATATTGATTTCTGTAGCCTTATAATTTACCATCAATTACACCAATCAGATTTGGTATCCTAGCAATATTATAAAACTGAAGATTAGTAGTAGCGATTTCCTCAGGAGAAGAAGCTAATGAAATTTCGGTGCTCGCGGGAGAAGCAATTGCTTTTGAAACGTCCAGTATATGAATCGTCTTTCAAATTCTTCCTCACTTAGGTGATTCCAAGAGGTCCTCTTATAATGAAATGCTGGTCGGTTGCACTACTATTTTCCGGTGAACTACTGGAGCTACTACTATTTTCTAGCAAATTGATGCCATTAATTATATATTGCGACATTATAACCAAATTGATTCTTTTAAAAAATAAAATAATTAAATGTATGATTTTTGAAACAGCTGTTTTAAATTAGCTTGAATGAATTTATTAATATTGGTGAATATCAAAAAGGCAAAACCAGCACGCTAAAAAAAGTAGTAAGGTTGGTGAATACGGGCATGATTTTCACAACAACAAATTTTGTCATTACCTTTTTAAAAACTCAATAAAATTTTCAATCCAAGCAAACAAGTAGTGAAAAACATAGTAGAAAAAGCAGTAGTAAAATGTATCTTTGGGTATTTAGTACTATAAAAAAGTATGATATTTAGGCAACTGAGCAATATTTTGTCATTAAAAAATTACTCTTATGCTCTCCTCTTCAATTTTACGGTTGTATATCTTCTTTCTTTTGAGAAAAGTCAAACGAATGGACCATGGTTTAATTATTTGACAAGGTAGCCGTGACCGTTTTTTGGCGATTGGTAGTTGTCAAAAACAGCTAAAGAAGTTGTAGTTTGCTGCTGTTGACTAGCTATGTGCTTATTTTTAACTTTTCTTTGATTCGTTGTCGTTGCTTATTTTTTCACATTTCTTTGATTAACAGCATGAACAGCTAATTTTGACAACTACCCATCGCCGCTTGTGATAAAAAAGCCAGTCTACGTTACTACCTTGTCAAATAATTGTACCATGGTTTACAACGTTATTCGCGATTATGCTTCATTTGTTAATTTGTCAGAACTGAGCTGTAAGTATGTGAAGAGTTTTGAAGAGAGAAAATACAAGTTTAGTTGTGGTCATGGTCATGATACAACTATTTATCAGGTAGCCGTGCACACAAGCTATTTTCTTACGAGCTGCGTTCAACGAACGTCAAACAAAAGAAAACATAAAGCGAGCGTTCGATAACAGTTTTTTTTTTCAATAGAAACTTTTTCTTTTGTTTTTGACATTCGTTGAACACAGCCAAAGTTTTGCGACTACTTGGTTAGTTATATTATGGTTACGGTAGAATAAGAAGGTATATGCATTTCGGAGAAGCAGACTGCCAAAACTGTCAAAACGAAGTTGACAGCTCATAGAAAATCTGAAAATGATGAAAAAGCGAAAACTGGCCGTATTCAGTGGAGTTAACTGTTGTGAACTGTTATGCTAGCGATACTTTAGTGAGGTATTAACGTTAAAAAATTTGAAAATTATTTAATTTTATATTCATAACTGAAGCACAGCCGCAAATAACGTTTTAAGTGACAAAAAGCAAATTTTTTACAATACATAAAAACCTGTTAAATGTAGCAGACAATTTTTAGACACTTAATTTTTAACACATTATGGAAAAACTTAGGTAAATGAACTATTTTAGTAGAAGAAAAAATGTATTCACAATAATATTTGGTTAGTAAATCATGTATGTTTAAAAAAGAAAAACGTTACATATCCAAAAACCATTGGTTGTTAAAACGTCATTACACTTTGCAAAGCGAAGAGTGTGATGGCTTTTAATACGTTATTCGCGCAATCAAAACATACTTATATAAGAAGACTGGTTTGATTGGATCCTTTTCTTTAAATGAAATTTTTGAAATAGAATTTTAAAATTTATTTATAAAAAAAACCCTTAACAAAACAATAAACCACTTCAATAACTTAATATAAAATATTTTTAAACCTTCAACAAAATATATATGTTTGGTGTTGTAAGCAACATTCATACTTTTCTTTATTTAAATGCTGATTGATTTATATAATATTTTTTGCACACTCTTTCTCTTTTTCCTATCTTGATCAGCAAAAAATAAAGCACAGCAGTGTTGCGATGAGAAATGGCTTCTTTAGCTTTTTTTTGTCTCTGAGGCTCCCACAATTCGATTAAAGATGTTAAAAAAGCCGTTTTTTCATTGCAAGAAAAGAAGCATGGACAATCACAAATATGTACAAGAAAAATGTAATTAAAAAATAAAGAAATGTGAACATAAAACGTTATTCCACTTTACATGCTCGAGAGCGTTTTTTGAGGTACAGTTTTTTTTCTTGAAATAAATTCATTACAACAATTCCTAAATCTTTTCTATCTATTATCAATCCAATATACAACATTGGTTTTTCCTTTTTGTGCCTCTGTTGCACTTATCAGTTACATTAGATAATTCAATTCTGGTGTTAAAGCAATGCAAGAGAGTCATGTTAACGGTAATCTGCAATAAAACTGGTTTTGCAAAAAGTGGCTTTGCAACGTTATTCGCGGCTGTGCTTCAAATGTTTAGTTATGTAAATAATTAAACTGCAATGGTTTCTCAAGGAATTTTAACACAACAGTCAATTACCAACTGTTGACTCCATTTGTTCGCATTCGCAAAAAGGCTGAGTTTGAAAATTTTGGATATGAGAAAAGGAACGCATTCCAAAATGCATCTACCTTCTCTAGTTCTGCCATGGTTGTGGTTAAGGATTGATAAAAAACCATTAATAGAATAGTTTAATTGTTTTTTTTGTTAAGACAGAACCAAAGCTCATGGGAGGCCCCCAATTCCAACCCAGGTGGCTTCCCTGAGGCACGCCCGATTTTGCAACAAATTCAGAAGACAACACGCCTCGGAACCGTATTTGATAATATCGCTCTATCAAATACGATTCGATCCAGCTTAAAAAATATTTTGGAAATCCCATTAATTTTAGTTTAAATAAAATAAGATTATGTGGTAATTTATCAAAGGCTTTGCTAAAGTCAGTGTAAATACAATCGATCCGGCTACCAGAATCAATAGATTTCAAGCAGAATGTAGTGCCAGTAACAAAACCATGCTGACGAGTTGTCATGACTTGCCCACAGTGAATTCTCACTCGATCGTACACTATTCGCTCAAAAAGTTTAAGAATTGAAGACAATTTAGCGATAGGCTTATAATTACACAGTGCCACACGGAAAATTCAAAGAACTTTTAGACTGCTTTTCCTTAAAGTGCTGGCCATTAATAGCAAAACCTTATCTTGGTTTTTTCTAGATTGGCTATCGATCGCGTTTTTTTGGCAAAAAAATAAAATGCTTCAAACTTGATTTTTCAATGAAAATGTACTTTTTCTCACGGCTTTGTCTCGTAAGCCGTTTGGAATTTTCTGTTATTGTCTTCAGCAAAGTTTTAGCTATAGACTAGTAGAAAAAAAAGTGAAGAACAAACTGATCCAAGAAACTGCATCGAAGCTCAAAAATTGCAAAAATGCTGAAAATTGCCCACCTTTTTTACTGTTTTTGTTCCGTATCTGCTTAATCGTTCCGAATTTTGGCAAATAATCAATAACAAAATTTTAGACAATAAAAAACTACAGATCTCTTTAGAACTTGCCAATTGCATTTAGCACTCCTTTTTACCGTTTTGGCTCTGCAACTGTGACATATTTTCACAAAAAAGAATAATAAAATCCTTGCTTAAGATTTTTGCGAACACAGATTTATGTTAAAAAAATTTTGCTTGGCACAGTAGTTGAATATGGGATAGTATCGTTCAAACGATAGTCGTTGTAAAAGTTCCGTGATTAGAGCCCTGAACACAATGACTGCAACATACAACAAACGCCAATTGTCAAAATATAGAAGGAATGTTTTCATACGTAGACGAATTTTATGATGTCAACACAACAAAGAGAGGATGCGACGACAATTGTTGCTGTCGCAGACTTAGATCTATTTCTAATTTGACAGACGACAAAAGCGAATATTGCAGAGTGTGTTTATGTTTGATATGAAATACATATTGTCGCTGTTGCATTCATTGTAAACAAGTCTCCGGGAGCACTGCAAGATTTCTCTCTGACGATAAGTTGCCGAATTGTCGTCGGACGAATGATGCAGCTATTGTGTTTAGGCTTTAATGATTGGTTTTCACTATGTCATTTTAATAATGACTCAAAATTTTATCACCTGAAATATCACCTTAATAAAACTCTAGAACATTTTCTGCATAGCTCCATTTAATAATTTATTTGTTTTTAATTTTCCAAGATTGCCAAATGTAGAAAAAATGTCAACATGTTGCCATTTTCAATTTGATTGACAACAACTGACCACTGAAAATGCCATAGTGAAAACCAAGCCTAAGCTGTTGCAACAAGACTTTCAATTCTAAATGTTGCTCATAAGCCCCGTTAACAATCGTAATTAATGTTTCTCATACGCTCCGAATTTAAAAAGCATGATCTTATTAAAGGTCTCTGCTCACTTGCGGCACTTAACGAAACGACACGAAACTACAGGGTCCGCCAAATAACTTTTTTTTTTTGAAAATTCTATAAAAAAAAACTACTGGATATTTTCTCAAATTTCTTTTTTTGTTTGAAAGTAAAATCCTTCCGGTTATTAATGGAAAATAATTTCATTCAAATGGCTGCCTCGGCTGGCCATGCAGTAGCCTACACGATCGGTCCAATTTTTAAGCACATTATCGATTGTGTGCAGCTGTATTTCAGCAATGGCTTCACGAATATTGTCCTTTAAAGCCTCAATTGTCTCTGGCTTGTCGGCGTAACACTTATCTATGAGGGCGTCCAGAAATAATAGTCCAACGGTGTCAAATCGCAGCTCCGAGGTGGCCAAACGACATCAGCTCTGCGGCTGATAATGCGATCTTCAAAAACAGGGCGCAAAACATCGAGTGTAGCTTCGGCTGTGTGGCACGTAGCGCCGTCCTGTTGAAACCAAATGTTGCCAATATCCTCCTCTTCAATTTTTGTGAACAAAAATTCGTTCAACATGGCCCGATAACGATCGTCATTGACTGTAACGGCCACTCCTTGCTCATTTTCGAAGAAAAATGGCTCAATTATGCCTCTGGACCAAAATCCGCACCAAACAGTGACTCGTTTTGGATGCAGCGGCTTTTCAATGTATGCGTGCGGGTTTTCTGTGCCCCAAATGCGATAATTTTGCTTGTTTACATACCCGCCAAGATCAAAATGAGCTTCATCTGAGAAGATGATTTTTTTGGCAAAATTGGCATCATGATTTTCAAAGTAATGTCGCAATATTTCCCAGCGTTGTTCAAGCGTATACATAACCATATTCGTTCAGCGGAAGGATAAAACTAATTACGTGTCAAATCAGACATGAGCTAAGTGTTACCATTCACGAAATAAGCACTAGTTGAAAAAAAAAGTTATATGGCGGGCCCTGTACAAGATATAACTACTACGTGTTCTTAGGCTCACTAAGCGACGACGAAA